>CM054130.1:16180643-17380643 GCA_028751855.1 Ambrosia trifida
ACCCGAAAACCATTGGTGCACCCGTAGGGAATTAACCTTGACCAACGAAAAAACTCGTGTTTTTAGTAATTAATTTATAAGCTAAGTTTATTGTTGCTTTTTAAATAACAATTTATAAAATACGCATTTGTTAATATCTTGAAAACAATAGTGACTGAAATATATACCTTCACGAACTCTTCTCCTCTTTTCTTCGATCTTTTTATAATTATAACGTCACCATTTGCCATTCCCGTATCATGTACCCAATCGACCAACTCAACGCGTGTCGAAAATGTCCGGTCAGTCTCGAACCAAAGGTTGATCGGGTTAGGTCCTCCCTCCTGATCTTCTACCCGCTTCTCATCGACAGCGCTGTCTTCATAGTGCGTACAGTCTTGTTCTTCAAATGTGTCATCACCATCGTTAGCGCCGTAAGTATAACCGTAGGCAGGTTGACTAGGCTCATCTTCAAATTCATATGGGTCCTTCCACTGTGTATTCAAGTCCAGTTCTACCGCATTATCACGGTAACGAATGCCAGACTGACCCTCCTCGACGTTATATGACCTACCCTGCCCGACATTATATGACGTACCCTGCCCGACATTATATGACGGACCCTGCTCGACATTATATGACGGACCCTGCCCGACATTATATGACGTACCCTCCTCGACATTATATGAATTACAGTCGTAAGAATCACCGAAAATTAAGTCGTAATACAACATGTTTCTATATATTGTGGACAAAGAATTGAAATCGAACGAGTTTATAATGAAATCGAATGAATTTCCAATGAATTTATAGCCAAAATCTGATGGGACCAGGCGCCTCGCTTAGGCCTAAGCGAGGCGCCTGGGTAATTAATTCGAGAGAGTTTCAGTCTTAACGGTTAATTAGGGTTAATCAAACTCTCAGGCGCCTCGCTTAGGCCTAAGCGAGGCGCCTGGAATAATAGGTTTCAGAGAAATCTACAGCTTTATGTCTAATCAGGCAGTCAGACGCCTCGCTTAGGCCTAAGCGAGGCGCCTGACTGCCTGATTAGACATAAAGCTTCAGATTCCTGAAACCTATTATTCCAGACGCCTCGCTTAGGCCTAAGCGAGGCGCCTGGCTTAGGGGGTTTAATTAGACGTTTGGGGGGTTTAATTAGAACGACCCGAGAATAAAGATGCATGAAATATAACATCATCATTATACTCAGTTAATTCCATCATTAACAAAACTAAGGTAGGGTCTGAGGAGGGTAAGATGTAGACAACCTTACCTCTACCCCGTGGGAATAAAGAGGCTGCTTCCAGTGAGACCCTCGGCTCGATAGTGGTTTTGGATCAAGCCTTTGACATAAGGCACATAACACTTAGCAATCGGGACAAGCCCGATTGGTGCATGTAACCCCTTGTCTTTTGGCTATCAACGCCACCAAATGATGCATGATTAACCATCCGCCGTTTTTAACGTTATTTTCACGAAATTAGTAAAATAACATTAAAATTAGTGTAACTTTAATTTTGCCCCCCGAGGGCCACACATATGTACATTATATGCGCACAGCCGTAAGTGGGGCTAATATGACACACGGAAATATAACATAATACCAAAAAATATAACACAATACCGAAAGGAAAAAAAACACAATGTATCGCAAAAATGACACGAAAATAAAAAAAATACACAATAAAAAAAAAAAAAGACACAATGCCACGTAAAAGACATAATAATAATCTTTGGGTAAGGAAGGATAATCATAATTTTACAAACTCATATCAACTATACATCCATTGATTATTATGACTTCAATTAACAATCATCCAGATAATCACTTTTCTACCAGCTCATCCAACATAACCCCTGAACATTATCAAGTGGTATGCGTATGCGCGATTACAACATGAAAAATGCATGAACACACACTCAACAGCGGACCCAGAAATGGTCGCTCTTCACAAACGCTCGGGTGTCACTAGATACATATATAACACAAAAAAAAACAGAACATCAATTATATACTATATATAACGCATAATTGTTTTTACTAGAGTCACGCAGGGTTATAATGTACACCCCTGCACTCAGGAACTAGAAATTTTCATCATCTTGAGTTGGCCTAGTAATGGGGATTGACCACCTTCCAAGATGTGCCGAATAGTTTATGCATCGAACAACACCTCTTCCAAAAGGACCATCAGGAAAATCAATAACAGTAATGCTACCAGCATCAAGATGAAATGATCCCATCCAATCCTTTGATAGATTTAGGCAATGTGTTAATAATCCGATGTTAATGATTGGATGACCAACTGCTACAACGATGTTTTCTGGTTCAGATTCGTTAGACAGTTCGTCTAATAGTGATTTCCAGGCTGTTCCTGATCGGTCCCATATTTCTTTTAATAATTCATCTTCGAATTCATTCACCCACCCAGATTGTAGACTTGATGCATTAACTGATTCCTGTTAAGAAAACGGAAATATTAGATGAAATGGAAAGAGGCTTAGATCTTTATTATACAAATAATCGTGTTGGATTGAACTGTTGAATAAACGGGTTATATCAGCCAAACCAAAACCTGATAACTTTTTGGTCGTGGTCGCCTCGTGTAAGGAATGTTGCCTCTAATGAAAGATAGAATTTTTGAGTTTTAACCATCAAAGGTTCAGAATCATAGCAGCGATAAGTTTAGATAAAGTTACCGGAGAAGAATGAGCAGGTAAGATGGGTCGGGTAATGGGTCAAAACAGTTCGGGTTAAAATTAACCCGATTGTTTTAGTACTAGTTGAAATGGGTAGGGGTGAGGTTGAGCAACAAACGCTTTTTTTTTTTTTTTTTTTTTTTCACATTTTTATAATTAGCTGATGCGCCATTTATGGGGAGACCAACTATGTTACTAATAATTATCTTAAGGAGGTTGTAAGCATTAGAAATAAATGTTGGCTAGTTTCTTTCCTTTTAGCCAACATTTTCTGTTTGACCTATTTGACCTGTTAAGGACAAACCATTACCCAAGTCGACCCAGTTACAAGTAAACAAGTCGAAAATGCCTAATATAGTGCAACACACATTGTCACCAAACAATCGACTAAAACACTTGTAAAAATAAAATGTATACCACTTGCCTTTTTTGAACGATTAAGAATATCATGAACATCGAGGTCTTTCAGCTGCTTTGTTTCCACATACCGTGGCACACAATCAGCTCCAAGACAATCAGCAGCTTCTTGAACCTTTAACATTATGAAACTAGCCATTTAATGATATACACATCAAATGATTTGGTTAACAAGACAAGGAATTCGGGGATGAGGCTTACACGAGCAATAGCATTAGCCGTTTCAGTTGGTGCGATTCTAGGGCTGCTAATTATTGATTTCACATTCAAATCAAGAAGCAGTTCTGCTGTTTTTTGCGACTGTTATTCATAAAACAATGGCTTAGACATTAGAGGATGCCCTCTTGCATATAGTCAACTTATATATATAAGAAAATCTGTTTACTTGAATGGTACCAAGCATATCCATTGATGTGTCATCAGCATCAGAATTGCTAGCCTGTTAAGAATTATTAGAGTGTATTAGTCATATTCTAATCCGTACCAAGCCTAAGGGTATCATGCGGTAAATACAATGGTATCTTAAATTCTTAATGTATATATCTTGGGATCTCTAGTGTATAAAAACATGACTTTGTAACACTATTCAATGAAAATAGTTCTTTTGATCTACCTTTTGAGGTATATTAATAATAGTGTCTTTACTGTTATAAGTTTCACAATGAGAAGACTAAGAGAGTATCACAAAGAACTGATTATACTATTTAACAATAATCTAATTTTATTTAAAGAACGGTTTAGGAGGTTTTATGAATTGAAAATATATATTTTGCCACTTTCTTCCTGTTTGATTTTTTTCCTTTTTAATTATATTTCAATGGCCTTTTACACAGAATAAAAATATACTTTCTCAATTGTAGTGTTGCTGATGAAGACTTTACTTGCTTTATCATTTTGTTTATGTATTTGTTTACTGCTTTGTGTTTGTCTATCGTTTGGTTTTGTTTTGCAGGTAGGCTTGGAGTTGGTTGTTTGCACTGTTTGTGGTCTCAAACATAGTTTAGATGGTTGGTTGATTATTTGTATGGCTATAGGCCGGGCGTCTGCGAATTCCCTGTTTTGTTAGGCCTTAGCCCGTTCGTTTTTGAGGTTGGTGTTTGCCCCTTGGGGCGTATCCTAGTGATACGACCCTTTACCCAAAAAGAACTCTTTTTGTCCCAAATGGGACATTATACTATTCTTTTATGCCTTAAGAGTGTTAAAAATAATGCCTTGTTACTAATTCATATGTTAAACTAATGTGGGCTTATTGATCTAATCATTGTGGGCTTATAATTTCTGATCATATGTTATAACTTATTGGGCTTAATATTCTTTCTAGTTTGTGACTCATTCTCAGGCCCATGTGTGATGATGTGTACGTGTGGAATTCTGATCGTTGGATTGCTGTGGAGATTATTAATCCTGATCGTTGATTGAGCATCTCTGATGGATGGTTCTAGACTGAGCTATATAAGCTCATTATTCGTGATATTTTTATTCATTCAGTATTATTTTCTTTGTTGTCTTCTAGGGTTTCTCTCTGTATTTCTCTTCGTTCATCTGCTTACATTTGTAAGTGTTTGTATCTTGTTTTGATCATCTGCTGATCTGAGTGATCAGCAGAAGACTCTGTATCATCTGATTCATACAGTCTCAGAGATTTACTGAGACTGTTGGGTATCTTGGGGGGCACTATTTTTGGGTTGGTTAATATAGATTTTGGTCACCGTCTTTTGTCGCTATATCTTGTGTCTCTGTGTTTGATTCTTTTGTTGTTTGGTTTGTTATTGGTTGATTATTTTGAGAAACCCTAAATTTCTACATGGTATCAGAGCCTTAAGGCTCTTGATCTTGATTCTGGATTGTCGTCTTCCGCTGTTATATGTGTCTTGTATACAGGAATCTGATCTTTATAGATCTGGTTCTTGAGTGTCTGATCTTGAAGATCTGAGATCTGATCTCTGTAGATCTGGTCTATTATTACTCTCTTGTTGTTATTATCTTATTAGCACAGGTTGCTCTGGAGTCAACCATTGTTGGCTAAGGACTGTTCTTGGATTTTGGGGATATTATTTTAGCTTCAATTGCTCCTACAACTCAGCACCCTAAGTGAAGGTGTTGGTTGTAGGTTTGGCGAAACCCTAACTTGGGTTCCCCTCTCTGTGAGATCTTCCCTTTTATCCTTTTATTTTTTGCTGTGTCTAGTGGCACTGACCGGGTTAGGTGGACCGGTATTGGCCAAACAATTTGGTATTGTGTCTGCTTGTTTCTTGATTATTTGGATTATCTGATTATATTCTTGATCTTACTTTCATAGTCTTATTAGTAAAAAAGGGCTCCTGAGTTAAGAACTGGGTGGACACCATTGAGTGACGAATCCACTATCTGTATCACTGACTCAGCTTCGTCCTTCTAGGATTTCTGATTATTGTGTTTACATTTGGTTGATTTGTCTGTTCTTGTTCTCTTATCATGGATGGTGATAATGTTGCTGGTGGGGGAGCACTACCTGGTCCTCCTGGTACCCTCATTAGCAAGTTAGATATAGGTGATCCTCTGTACATTCACCCCAGTGATACTAGTTCATTGTCTATTATCACTGTGAAGTTGAAGGGTACAGAGAACTATTCTGTGTGGGCAAGCTCTATGAGACTTGCACTTGAAGCCAAAAATAAATTTGGCTTCATTGATGGTTCCACTGTTAAGTCTGTTGAAGATGAAGTATTAGGAAAACAGTGGGACAGATGTAATTCTGTGGTACTGTCTTGGTTGCTTAATTCTGTTAGTGAGGAACTGTTTCTTGGACAAGTGTTTTCCAAACTTGCTAGGGATGTTTGGTTAGA
Organism: Ambrosia trifida; assembly: GCA_028751855.1. NCBI lineage: Eukaryota > Viridiplantae > Streptophyta > Magnoliopsida > Asterales > Asteraceae > Ambrosia > Ambrosia trifida. The sequence continues at coordinate 16,186,565 of CM054130.1, forward strand.
TTTAAAAGAGACATATGATAAGGTAGATGGGTCTGTTGTGTTTAACTTGCATCAAAAGATTAACTCCTTAACTCAAAGTGGTAACTCAGTTTCAGAATACTATCATAAACTTAATACAATGTGGAAGCAGTTGGACTCAATGGTTCAACTGCCTACATGTTCATGTGCTGCTTCAACCAAATTTAATGATTTTAATAGTTTGATAAAATTGATGCAGTTTCTAATGGGTTTGGATGAGGTATATCAACCTGTTAGAACTAATCTTCTGATGCAAGATCCTTTACCCTCTGTTAAGACTGCTTTCTCTGTTGTATCAAGAGAGGAGTCTCATAGGGGATCTAGTTCTGGTACAAGGGGAACAAATGTTTCCTTTGTTGCCAAAACTTCTCAGTCTTCTGACCCTAGGAAAAGGACTAATAGGGGTCCTAATCCTAATCTGAAATGTAACCATTGTAATAAACTTGGTCACACTATTGATAGGTGTTATGAATTGGTTGGATATCCATCTAGTTTCAGAAGAGGTGTTGGTAGTCAACCAACAAGACCAAACACCTCTGGTGTTACTGGAGGGAGATCTAATCAATCTAATAATGTGTCTACTAATAATGCTTCTTCTAGTGCTACTGTTCCATTTACTTCTGAACAGATAAGCAAATTGATGAGCCTTATTGGTGATAAAGTTGGAACTGAAAATGCACAATCTAGTAATGTAGGAGGTAATACTGTTCATGGTTTCTCTAGTGCTTCTGTCTTAAATAAACTAAGTAATATGTTTGAAAATTTGTCTAATTGTTCCAACTTTCTTAAAACTGCACTACTTCTAAAGTGGATCATGGATTCAGGTGCTAATCAGCATATGGTTGGCACTGATGAATACATGATCAATTGGGTAGATGTTTCACAGTATGATGTTACTGTAAAACATCCCAATGGATCTAGTGCAAAGGTCATGAAGATAGGAGACATTAAGTTAGGGAATAATATCACTCTAACTGATGTATTCTATATTCCTGACTATTGTGTAAATCTTGTTTCTGTTAACAAGCTTGCTAAGGATAGCAAGTTAAGTGTTTTATTTGATGACCATGCCTGTTATGTCCAGGATTCCAAGTCCAAGAGAATCCTGGAGACTGGTAAAGAGCATGATGGTCTGTATTTCATAGGTTCAAACGTGAGTAATAGTTCTGTTTGCTTTAATAGTTCTAGTGGTGTAAATCTGTGGCATAGTAGGTTAGGCCACCCATCTGATAATGTTCTAGCTGTGTTAAAAGAAAGTCTAGATGTTGATACAACTCATTCTAGTCCTTGTGAAGTATGTCATAGGGCTAAACAAGTAAGGGTTCCTTTTCCTTTAAGTGAACATAAAACAAGAGAAGTAGGAGAGTTAATACACCTTGATGTATGGGGTCCTTACAGGGTAACCAGTAAGGAAGGTTTTAAATACTTTTTAACCATTGTGGATGATTTTTCAAGGTCAGTCTGGGTCTATTTACTTAAAGGAAAAAATGAAGTTTTTGAAAATGTTGTTATTTTTTATGAACTTGTTAAAACACAGTTTAAAAAATGTATTAAAACATTTAGGAGTGATAATGGTACAGAATTTGTTAATAAGCAAATGTCTAACTTCTGTAATTCTAAGGGAATTATGCACCAAACTTCCTGTGTGCATACTCCCCAACAGAATGGAGTTGTTGAAAGAAAACACAGACATCTTTTAAACATAGCTAGGGCTTTGTTGTTTCAAAGTAATATTCCTTTAAATTTTTGGTCTGAATGTGTATTGACTGCTGCATATTTGATTAACAGGCTTCCCTCCTCTGTTCTTAATGGTCTGAGTCCCTATCAGAAAATATATGGGTTCCCCCCAACTATTAGTCATCTTAGGAATTTTGGGTGCTTGTGTTTTAAAACCATTTTAGATGAAACTGATAAATTTTTAAGTAGAGCTGATAAGTGTATCCTGGTAGGATACTCTGTTTTCAAAAAAGGTTATAAACTTTGGAATTTAGATTTAAAACAGTTTGAGTTTTCCAGAGATGTCAAGTTTTATGAAAATATTTTTCCTTATAAGACTGATTCTGGGAAAATTGATTACAAAAGTTTAAACCATATAAATTTCTTTGATCTTTATGATGACACAAGCATTGAGAATTCTAATATTAATGATAATAATAATAATAATGGAGTAGATCCCGATGATGAAGGGGGAACCACAACTACTCATGAACACTCCCCTGAGAAGGGATTAGATGACTCTTCTAGGATAGCTAGTGAGGTAGATCAACTTGATCAGCCACCTAGCGGTTCTGATCTAAGAGGGAATGATCCCTCTCTTGGGGTTGAGGGTTCAAATGATGAGTATCATACCCCTGAGGGACATAGGATTCAACCTAGAAGGTCTGATAGGAATTCTGTGTTACCTAGGAGGTTTGATGAATATGTTATTGAAGGGAAGGTGAAATATGGTGTTGAAAAAGTTGTTAACTATTCTGTGTTATCTTCTGAAAATTATTCTTTTGTGTCTAGTCTTAATAAAACTTTTGAACCTAGTAGTTATTCAGAAGCCTCTAAAGATCCTAGATGGATAGAGGCTATGAATGATGAAATGGAAGCCCTCCATAGCAACCAAACTTGGGTTTTAACTGACCTTCCCAAAGGCAAAAAACCAATTGGTTGTAAATGGGTTTATAAAGTTAAATATAAAGCCAATGGAGAGGTTGAAAGGTTTAAAGCTAGGTTAGTAGCCAAGGGCTATAACCAGAGAGAAGGTCTAGATTTTGGGGAAACTTTCTCTCCTGTGGTTAAGATGGTTACAGTTAGGTGTTTGATTAGCTTAGCAGTCCAGAATTCTTGGCCTTTATATCAATTAGATATAAACAATGCTTTTCTATATGGGTCAATAGATGAGGATGTTTACATGTCATTGCCTGAGGGTTATTACTCAGACAATGAAACTAAGGTGTGTAAACTTGTAAAGTCCTTATATGGCCTTAAGCAGGCTCCAAGAAAATGGAATGAAAAGTTAACAAAAGTGTTGACTGATATGGGTTTCAAACAAAGTGTTTGTGACTACTCTCTATTTGTTAAGTCTGTTGGTAGTGTTTTTGTTGCATTACTTGTCTATGTTAATGATATTGTAATTACTGGAAATAATGACAATGAAATTCTTAAATGTAAAACACTACTTAAGACTCATTTTAAGATTAAAGATTTAGGAAAGCTTAAATACTTCCTTGGTATTGAGGTATTGTATGATAAAGGTGATGTTTGTTTGACCCAAAGGAAGTATTGCCTGGAGTTACTTAATGAGTTTGGCTATTTAGGCTGCAAACCCATTAACACTCCTATTGAACAAAGTTACATAGTTTCAGCAAAGGACTCTAAGCAGAGTACCTTGCTTGAAAATGTAACAGGCTATCAAAAATTGATAGGTAAATTGATCTATCTATCTTTGACTAGGCCTGATATTAGTTACAGTGTTCAGTTTTTGAGTCAATTCATGCACAAGCCAACAAAGTGTCACCAGCAGATAGCTTTAAGGTTGTTAAGATACCTGAAGCTATCTCCTGGAAAAGGCATTGTGTTTAAAAGGTCTCAAAACTTTAACTTAAAGGGTTTTGTTGATGCTGACTGGGCTAAATGCTTAGTCACCAGAAAATCTGTTACTGGCTTTGGTATATTTCTGGGAGACTGTTTGGTTTCCTGGAAAAGTAAAAAACAAAATACCATAGCTAGATCTTCTGCAGAGGCTGAGTATAGAGCCATGTGCTCAGCCACTTGTGAACTAATCTGGCTTAAGAATCTGCTTGGTGAGTTACAGGTCAACTGTAACATGCCAGTAGATCTTTATAGTGATAGTAAAGCTGCTATATCAATTGCAGCAAATCCTGTCTTTCATGACAGAACCAAACATTTTGAGATTGATCTTCATTTTATGAGAGAAAAAATCTCAGATGGTATTATAAAGACCATCAAAGTTTCTTCTGATCAGCAGCTAGCTGATATATTTACTAAAGGGTTGAGTGTTGCTCAACATAATTTTCTATGTTCAAAATTAGGCATGAAAGATATGTTTAACATTTGAATTATGGGAGGGTGTTAAAAATAATGCCTTGTTACTAATTCATATGTTAAACTAATGTGGGCTTATTGATCTAATCATTGTGGGCTTATAATTTCTGATCATATGTTATAACTTATTGGGCTTAATATTCTTTCTAGTTTGTGACTCATTCTCAGGCCCATGTGTGATGATGTGTACGTGTGGAATTCTGATCGTTGGATTGCTGTGGAGATTATTAATCCTGATCGTTGATTGAGCATCTCTGATGGATGGTTCTAGACTGAGCTATATAAGCTCATTATTCGTGATATTTTTATTCATTCAGTATTATTTTCTTTGTTGTCTTCTAGGGTTTCTCTCTGTATTTCTCTTCGTTCATCTGCTTACATTTGTAAGTGTTTGTATCTTGTTTTGATCATCTGCTGATCTGAGTGATCAGCAGAAGACTCTGTATCATCTGATTCATACAGTCTCAGAGATTTACTGAGACTGTTGGGTATCTTGGGGGGCACTATTTTTGGGTTGGTTAATATAGATTTTGGTCACCGTCTTTTGTCGCTATATCTTGTGTCTCTGTGTTTGATTCTTTTGTTGTTTGGTTTGTTATTGGTTGATTATTTTGAGAAACCCTAAATTTCTACAAAGAGCATATAAAACAAGTCTTCCGAAACCGGGTAAGCGCCAAGCGGGTGCAAATGCTAAGTTGGCATGGTGATGACTCATTTTCTTGATTATTTGACATCTATTGTCATTCAAAATGCTGATGTGGAATTTTTGTTATTTAGAAATCTTGTTTGAGAATACCACATCAGAAATTTTAGATGTCAGTAAGTGACAAATAATCAAGAAATTGACATATCATCATTCATCATGCCAACTTTGCATTTAACCTTGTTACATGGTATCCAGTTATCATCAAATGACCCAAACATGATAAAAAGCCATCTTTTAATGATCTATGAGGCACAAAAAAAAAAAAAAAATAGTAAATTGTCGTTAAGGACAATGAGTCGAGATTGCCACATATAGAACCAATTAACTTGGTAATATACCAGCCCAAAGGAATAGATGGTGACGTTGGACATTTTTTTTAAATCAACAACTTATTTCATTTTTGTAACATTATACGTGTTAAGGGGGAACTGGATCTCTAGATCAAAGTATGTTAATTTTGTTTGCTGCTCTCTCAAAATGCATAAAAGCTATAAAAAAATTAATAGAAAAGGAATGGTAAGATATCAATGTTCAGTCGGAGATTTATGAAAAACTATACTACTTCAGGATTTACCTGAGTTGATCCATGACATACTAGTACGATCCGTTTACTGGCTTTCCTGCCTGCAGAGCTTCCACCAGCAATAGGAGAGCCTGGAGTCTGTACATAGTATATTTTTACCTTAAGTACAAGACCATAACTATGGCTGGAAAAATTGCAAAACAATACCAGATTAAGTGATTATGTATGATCATGTAGCAAATCACATAATTTTATTACAAGGAACTAGATAAATATAAATTGTACATGAATGTTTTGCCTATCAAACCATGGATTTTTCCAACTTCAACCACAATTTACAAATCATATATTAACGAGAACGCATTCTGTTTTAGGAATATATATATATATATATATATATATATATATATATATATATATATATATATATATATATATATATCTTACCTGATTTAGTCTGTTAAGACATATATATGGAGATCCACCATCAAGTCGTGGGACAAAATCTAGCACACTAACACCACAGTTACTTTGAAGTAAAACCCTGAAGTACTCAGTTCCTAAGCCTGAAGATGAGATGAGCAAAATTTTACAAAATACACAAAAAGATTTCCACAAAAGAAACACTAACGGGTCAGACTGACCAGACCGTTTTACATGTCACTCAACCGCCGAAAATAAAATTCATGTCATACCACACACACACAAAAGCAAGGAAATTTACCCATTGCTGTAGCAACAAGAGCCTGATTAACAGCATTATGAGCAACCACAAGAACAGAACCGCTGTCATGAACTAATATTTTCTTCCAGCAGCTACTAGCACGATCCCACAATTCCCTCACCGGATAATGACCATCTATATTAAAATTTGGAGCATCCTTTTGCCACTGACGAAAAGCCGGACCATACTTTTCTATACCTTCATGCTTCAGGAGACCCTATATAAACCCTATAATTTGAGTATTACAGTAACTATGACATATATTTGCATCTTCAAAGAAACTCAAACTAACTTGAAATGAATACAGGTCAATCTCCCTTAAGTCATAATCTGTAAGGATCTCCGCTTTCCGAGAACCCCATATAACATCTGCAGTTCTTTTTGATCTTTTCAAGGGACTGCAAGTATGTAGCATTCATTTAGAAAAATCAGCATCTGAACTTATGCTTTAGAATATACAATTAGGAGTATTAGGAGGCTGATATCTGTACACTAATGACATGTTAACCAGACACCAGCCTTCATACGGGCCGTATAACAAGGCGAATATGACAACCCTTATGGGAGGGACTTTCGCCCACATCATATGGCCCGTATGAAAGTTGACCCTGACAAAAAAAAAAAAAAAATCACTTTATTTGTAGGGTGTGCCCCTCCACACCCTACAAATATTCACACGTGACAGATAGAATTACCCCCTAGGGATGTGAAAAAAAAAACCCGTAAACTGAACTGTGTCTGTAACCAAAGTTTAAAATAACGTAATTGAGCATAGCAGTGTCTTCCCTTTGGCTCACGAGGCGTAAGCCCGAGGCGGATTTAAAAAACAAATATAAAAATTATATCTTTATAAAAGTAAAATAACTGACACAAAAAGTCTAAAACATCAAAAATAAAATAATTGACAATGAAAGTTTAAAAAATAAAAAACACACATAACCCATGAGGCGCACGTACAAAATAACACCATGAGGTGCCGCCTCATGAACGTTTTATTAGCGCCCTGACTCGAGGTGCGCCTCGTCCGTTATTTTTAAACTATGTCTGTAACCAGAAAAAACCGAACCGAATTGTGAATGCGGATTTCAGTATGGTTAACAAACCGAAAAAACCAAATAAATCATTTTAACCCGTCAGTTCGGTTAGACACATTTCTAATTCGGATCAGTTCAGTTATGAATTCGGTTAGACACATTTCTAGGGTTCGCAATTCAGAAAGGGGTGGCGGCGCAGCTTGTTGCTTGTCTACCTTCTATTGTGATGTAACTTTCGTATTTTGTTTTAATGAAAGGAAATAATAAACCAATTTTCGAACCAATAAACACCCCTATAACCTCCATATAAAAAAAACTTAAACAAATCCAAACGAATTAGTACTAATAGTTTCTATCATAGGGTTTTATTTTCCCTAATACCAAATCTGATTATCTGAACTTCATACAACCATCATACTATTAATCAAATCATAAACCTGGAGAAACAAATATCAAAGGAATCATCAACAAGCATTTGGCGGGAAGTCTCAGCTTGCGCCTCTCCTTTCTGAGTAAGTATCGAGTAATCAGAGCTGCCTTGGATCCTACCTTCTGCATTCCACGTGCTCTGCCCGTGCCTCACCAGAACCACTCGTTTTCCGACCTTTAGAGGCGGAAACGACGCCGTTCCGGTGACTGAAGAACTCAGTTTCCGATCGTCATCATCCGCCGTCGATGATGATGATGGTGATGACGTGTCGAGTTGTTTGAGGCTTGAAGTGGTTGTGAGTGGTTTGGAAGGGCGGAAAAGTAGGTGGCGGTGGTTGCCGCCGGCGAGGGGAAGTCCGGCGGAGAGCATGGTTTTTGGCGGTTAATACAAGTAATAACAAATGTATGGTTACCGTTGGTTCTATTTTTTATCTGCCAAATCTTCTCTAAGGCTATGTTCCCTAGTTAACCAAAGAAAAAAAAAAAAAAAAAAAAGGAAAATGGATTTTAATACTCCCAACTATCGCCTATTGACGGATAATACTCCCAACTATCACTTTGGTCAATAGCACTCCCAACTTTCAACTTGTTTACTTTTATCACTCCCAAACTGATTGAGGTCTAACCTGGTTAGTGTTTGTGGCCAAAATGTAAAAACCAAAACTTTGGGAATGATAAAAGTAAACAAGTTGAAAGTTGGGAGTGCTATTGGCCAAAGTGATAGTTGAGAGTATTATCTGCTAATAGGCAATGATAAAAGAAAATCCTTTCCTGCATTTTCTTTTCTTTTCCTTTATTATTTCTTCATTTCTTTTCCTTTCATTTTCTCTCAATTTAAAAGGATTAGATTTATTTTTTCCTCTTTTCCTTTCCTTTCCTTCTAAAAATAAACTTTGAAACACACATTTTACACTTCCCTTCCATTTCTCTCTTTTAAAAAAAACTCAGGAACACATCTCTCTTTTTTCTTTCCTTCCCTTTCCTTTCTTTTCTCCTCTTAAGTTAACTCAACGTAAAATTAATTTTCATACGCTACATACATACACCATTTTTTTTTCTTATGGATTTTCTTGTCTTAGCAAACTTCAACATTTTTTTTCTCATAGGTTTGCCATTCAGAAAGGGGTGACGGCGTAACTTGTTGCCCGCTTGCCTGCTATCTTGATGTAATTTTTCACGGTTATGTGTTAATAAAAATTAATAACGGGTTTTATGTGAAAAGCGGAGATCATGGTAAAAATTTTCTGAATCAATTAGCTAGGTTAAGTGTGAAGTTAGGGACATGTACTTAGTTTACACCGTACCTGTAGCAAGAATAATAAGAAACTTTATGAAGCGACAAAGTCCGATCTCTATTCTCTATGTCCTTTGTGAAGAGGAGGCTGAGATTTTTTAGAATTATAGGAGATCCAACCACTTTCTACTTGAAAGCGCCCTTGACATAGGTGAGACGGTTCAAACCCATATGTTGTGGGTTCTCAAATGTACACAGTGCCACTTAGTCTAGGTGTTCTAGTTTGTTTTTTTTAGCCAGATTTTGGAACACAGGATTTGATATTGAGTTAAAATAAACATAACAATAAAATTGAAATTAAAATTGTTTGAGCAAGCGAGCTAGCTTATCACTTCATGCCAGGGGCAGATACAACTTAGAGTCAAGAGTAGGGGTGTTTAATGAATCGAATAATGAATTTTCGAATTATTCGAATCAAATTTTTCGAATTTTTAATATTTCTACCTAAATTCGTATTCGATTCGTATTCGCTTAAAATTCAATTTATTCGATTCGTATTCGATTCGAATAAGAAACTCGAATTCGAATCGAATTCGAATAAATTCGATTTAGTTCAAGTTCACCATAAATAATAAATTGTTTTACTTTTAGTTTTAAAAATAATACAAACTCATTAATATTAACATATAAAATACAAATTTACATACTTGATAAACAACAATATGTCAAATACGGGAATAGTGAAGATAGTAGAGAGTATAGGTTGTTAGAGTTTGACCAAAATTTATAAGTTTTTTTTTCAATGTATATATAATAATGTGCATGTGTGTATATATATTTAAAAAATATACATGTACATTTTTTATTCGAATTTCGAATCGAATCGAATTTAAAATCATAAATTTGTATTCAATTCGTATTCGATTTACTGGACTTGAATTCGAATTGAATCGAATTCGAATTCTTGGTAATCGAATCGAACTATTTCGAATTTCGAATTTTTTAAATCCGAATCGAATTCTGAACACCCCTAGTCAAGAGGTACGTCTGTTATCCCTCGATTATCCTGGTGAAGTGGAAAAAAATTGTTTTTTAAGGTGTTTTTATAAAATGTTACTCCTTGTTTTATTTTCTAGATCCGTCACTGCTTCCAAGCTCTTCATGAAGAAAAAAGAACTGAGACACTTCAAGCTCTTCATGAATCGGAAAAAAGATCTAAGACCCTTCAAGCTCTTCATGAATCGGGAAAAAAGCTGAGACACTTCAGGCTCTTCACGAATCGAAAAAAAAAAAAAACTGAGACAATTCTAAGCATATTACTTTTGAGTCACGAGCTATTTGAAGAGCTACACATTTAACAAATAATTAGAATTTACATCATCAACTAAACATAATAAATTTAGCTACACATCCATCCCTTAAAAAATTGAAATCGTATCAAGCTGTACTATTATCACTGTCCATACTTTTTTTTGAACGGCCAACGAATCAATTTCCGAGCACTCTCAGGCACCCTTTTGGCGAATCAGGTACTCTAGAGTACCCGGGCCACCAATTGCCACCCATTCCCGGGAAAACCCGACCACTCACCCGCCCGTAGGGGTGTACAAAAAGCTCGCGGCTCGCTCGAAACTCGCTCGGAAAAAGCTCGAAAAAAGCTCGGCTCGAAGAGGCTCGTTTTGTTTTCGAGCCGAGCCGAGCTGGCTCGTTTTGTAATCGAGCCGAGCTCGAGCCAGGGGTGTTCAGCTCGTGGCTCGGCTCGATGGCTCGCGACTCGTGGCTCGACTCGATGGCTCGACATATGGCTCGACTCGGGCTTGTGTATGTGTAATTAATATATAGATGAAACTAATATATTTTGGCTCCAAACCTAATTCTAAAATTCAAAATTTGAAAATCTCGCTCATACTACTTATCTACCCCATCTTTTCATAATAAATAAACTATAACTTAGAAAAAGAAAAAAAATATACATGATTATGTGTAATTTTATTGTTTTTTATTTAATAAATATTTGTAAAAAAAATAAAAAAATAAAAAAAAAATATAACGAGCTGGCTCGAGCCAGCTCGAGCTCGGCTCGAACATTTACGAGCCGAGCTCGAGCTCGACTTTTCAGCTCGACCAGAAAAACGAGCCGAGCCGAGCTGGCTCGGTTTAAGTTCGAGCTCGAGCTCGAGCTGGGCCTGGCTCAGCTCGACTCGGCTCGGCTCGTGTACAGCCCTACCCGCCCGAAGGCACGGCAGTGAAATAATCGGTAAAACCGGTCGAGATCAGGACTCGAACCCACGCCAATGGCCTGGGTCATCCCTCATTTCCCCTCCACTAATGTCCTCCAAATGTAGCTAGTGGGAATTGAACCCAAGCCTCCCATAAGAAACTTTAGGCCCTCAACCAACTAGGCTACAAGAGTTGGACTATCACCGTCCATACTACTATAGATTTTTCTATCTTGTTCAACTTCTCTAATTAAAATTCAATACCAAACCATTAAATTTCCCTTGATAGAGTGAGTTCATATATGTCTAATACGTACTAAAAATAGAAAACTGAAACTATTTGCCTAAGATGAAATTGACTCCTAAATAGACACAAAGGGTTTGCTATCCAGAAATTAGTGGCGACGCAGCTTGTTGCCCACTTGCCTGCAATCTTGATGTAATCCTTGCAGTTTTATATAATATATATATATATATATACTTTATTCTTAAAAAAATAGACACAAGAAATGCTCAAATCAATTATTCATGTTTGTACATATTGTGACATCCGTCACTTTTCTTTGTATTTTTCTTATAATTCTATGTACGTTAAACCGCAATTAATAAGACGTTACATTTTCATCATTCTTGAGCATTTAAAAAAAATATTATGTGACACATTCGGGTTCGTTTAATCATAATATAAGTTAATAATAATAATATAATAGATAAAACCTTGTCAAAAAATAAATGCTTGGGATGGGGTTCGAACCCGCGTCCCAAGCCGGTTCAAACACACATCACACACCAACCAATTGAGCTACATCATAATCTGTTTTGAATCCTACACATAATTATCTTATACCATGTTTATTATGAACCAGTTGACTTGAAAAAGTCAACTATTTCCCTCGATCATCATCATCAATCCATTAGACGCGTTTTTGATCCCAATTATGGAAGGTAATTGATACCTTTGACCATCACGCGTGTAATTACTTGGTTAATCGTCATCAATCATACCCAAAATACACCCATTCGCATCATTGCATTCAAGGACGAGTCAACCTTACCAAATCCACGATCTGACCCTCAACACTATAAATTGAACCTTCCAATATTTCCTATACTCGCCGAACATCCCTTAAACACTCTCAATTTCTGATAAAACAACCTGCAAAACGAAGCATCAAGTCGCGTTTGACTTTTTTCCTTGACCAAGCTTCGATCCCGATTCCAGCTTCATTGTAAGTCTTTCTGTTATGGGGTTCATTCATCGGCCTCTTGTGAACAATAGCCCCAAATAATTAGGGGCTATTGAACACGAATTGTATGAGATTGATAATTAGGGCACGAATTGGGTGGATTTGGGGAAGAACATTAATCGCTGTAGGTGTATATAATTATTTAGAACAGAAGATAAAACAACCAACTGATCTGGATCAGTTGGTTTACCCATCTGTTTGTAAAACTTGAACCGGCCAGTGGCCAGGGTTCAAATCCCACAAACTTTGTTTTATTTTTCTTAATTAAACCTATTATCAAAACTAACACATTTAACATATATAATTATTTTCAATCCAATATAATCCGTTCTCAGGGTGTGGCTCAGTTGGTGGCCACGCTTGTGATAAAACCCGAACCGGCCAGAGGCCCGGGTTCGATTCCCATAACCAACAAGTATTTTTGTCATCTTTATATATATAATTAATATATTAAACTTTTTAAAATAGTTTTTAAATACTAAAAGTGGTTTATAAATTCTACAAAAATTATTATATGACCTTCAAATGATAAAGTTCATCACCCAATTTTTAGTTTTTCAAAAATAATTTATTTAATATATATTATTAATAATACAAGTTTATTCATTTTATTTTTAAAATTCAATAAAAATATCTAAACGATTTTATTAAATCTCACAAAATTTTTCCTAAATTTGTATATTTTTAAACATTCCAGAAAATATTTTTATTTCAGAAAAAACGTTTATTTTATATTTTTAATTAATTTTTGTTAGTTTTAATCATAAATAAATCATAATAAATTCATTTTTCAATATTTTTGCACCAAAATTTTATATAAATTATTTCTAACTATCTAGAACTGAAATACAATTTTTAATTCAGAAATTCTTTAATTTTAATATTTTTAGATATTAAAGTCATATTTTGACAATTTAAAATAATTAGATTAAATAGTCTATTTTCAAGAAAATAATTTTATAAAATTTATTTTCATACTCAAAACCTTATGTTGTGACTATATTCAACTTAAAATTTTACAAAGAGACTTTTATTTATTTATTTATTAAATTTCTTATATTTAATAAACAATTTGTTTATTAATCAAATAAACGTTTATCCCCAATTCGAAACCCTAGAATTACATGTATCCTAGAGTTATTCCCTTACACATTATCAAATTCTTTAGGTTGATCATTTGGGGTAATCTCAATTCAAATCTCGTTGTCTAGTTAAATTCCAAGCTATTACGTGAACAGTGAGTATTCCTACCCCCTTTTTGCTTTTATACATTTTTGGGGTGTTACATGTACACTATTACAATTTCAAATACAAGTTTACATTTTTACAATACAATTCTAGTACTATGTGCATTGCTTACAACGTGATTTATGCTTAGACAATACATGTGGATTACATTTGTACTTAGTGAAATCATTAACATGGTACAAGCCGACCTTAACATTGGATAGCGCTATTTGGATTGGCAACCCACCTAGATTGATTCTCCCCCTTTTTCATCGGAGAATCCGTGGCCATTGTTAAGTTATCACCCATTTATTGGATGAGTACACCACCGTTCATACAGTACATTATACAGTCACAGGGTTGATTTCGCTCATTTGTATGATACATAGTTTACATATTTGCACTGTAGCTTGCACTTGAATTGTATATCTTTTTAACTTACTATATATATATATATATATCAAAACTAGGAATGCTCACCAACATTTCTTATGTTGACCAAACCTATTTTTGTACATGTTTCAGGTGCAGTTTAATCTAGTGCTTTAGCAAGAGACATTTAGTGCTTTATTTTAATTCAGTTATTTCAATATTTACATTTCAATTAGACAATGTATTTTCCATTTCCATGTAAGACAATTTTGGATTATTCAATAATATTTACATTTTAGTACCATGTGCTTTTGAACAATCGTCACTACGTGACACCTCGATGATTCCGCCATCGGTTGGGGTGTTACCGATTGGTATCAGAGCCATGGTTATAGGGAATTAGGTTATTAGAATGCCTTTTAGCCTAGACTATAACCGAATTTCAACTTTCAGGTACAACATTTCCTAATTTATCATTCCCCTCATTTCCCTCCACTTTCCTTCCTCAATCTTTCCCCTTCTTCTCCATTTCTCCTCATCTTTCATCATGGTGTATAGAGATGGTGTCCTACAAGGAGTGGAAAGACTACTTCATCATGGAGCGGGAGCAGTACCTTTCATGAAGACACTCTTAGGCATAATGCCTACTCTTATTTTTGCTCCTTCAAAGTTGTTGAACTTTAATAAGTGTGAAAAAGGACACGTGCAATCTGGAAGGGTGGATGCCTGTACACTGGGTTTTCTGGCATAGGCAAGCATAGCGCATAAATCCATTTACGGACCTGTTATGCTTACCTGGGGATTCCTGGAGTGAGTGTCCACTTATAGGCTAAAGCATGTCTTCTTTGATCACCATTGGGCTCAATTTCTTTGAAAAGTCAACGTTCTTGTTGGGCTTTGTAGCTAGACAAGGGCAATCCAAGCATGTTATGCAAATATTTCAAATGATATACTCCTATTTCACATACAATATCTTGTATTCATAATCATTTATGCAATTATACACTTACATTTATTAATCTCATAATTTTTTTCATTGACTGCCTTGTAGATGTCTGCTCGCCGTATGCTCCGTGATGCTAGCCAACGCACTGTTCGTGCTTCTGGACAACGTTCTGATCGTCGCCTTGCTTCTCTAGTTGCTGAGCAAATTGCTGCAGTGATTCCAAATCTTGTTAGTGAGCTAACCCAAAACAGCAGCAGTGCTAACACAGAAGGTGCAACTCAATTCCGGTGCACATTCAAACACTTCAACTCATGCAACCCCACGAAGTTTACTGGGGAGGAGGGTGCTACTGGCCTCCTCCAATGGTTTGAAAGTATGGAAAGTACCTTCGTGAACAGCGAGTGTCCTGATGACCTTCGCGTTCTCTATGCTACCAGTGTCCTTCAAAAGGGGGCATTGACCTGGTGGAATGGTGAAAAGCGTAATCGGGGCGCTGATGTTGCTCTATCCTTGTCTTGGGCTGAGGTCAAGGAACTCATGATCGCCAAATTCTGCCCTAGGAACGAAATGAGGAAACTAGAGGAAGAGTTCCATGGGTTGAAACAAGACAGTGGTGAAAATCTTGCGTACAACACTCGATATCATGAGCTCAGTATTTTGGTTCCACACATGGTTACCCCGGTCTCTCGAGCAATCGAGAAATATATTGAGGGATTGCCTGACCTAATTCAAGATGTAGTTACTGGAAGCAGACCCACTACGGTGGAAGAAGCCATCCAGCTTGCAGCCTCCTTGACTGACAAGCACGTCAAAAAGGGAAATTTGGTTAGGAAAGGAACCAAGAAACCAGCTGAGAAGACCCCCACCCCTACTACTGAATCATCAAGAGTTGCTGTAGACAATACCGGTTCCAACACTAGGAAGCGGAAGTCCAGGGGTAGAAACTATGCTGTTGTAGCCCCAGTAACTCAGGCTCCAATAGCCCAGGCTCCTCCTGTTAAGAAGGTTTATAGTGGAAACTTACCCAAGTGTACCACCTGTCAGTACCATCACCCCTCAAATTTTCCTTGTCGCCACTGTACCACCTGTGGTAGGTACGGTCATGTAGCTGCCACATGTCGATCAGTGTTTCGACCTCAACCAATCAATGCTCAACCTGTTAACCCTCAACCAGCCAACCCTCAACCAGCTCGCCAAAACCCACAACCTATAGCATATGGTCGAGCTTGCTTCAATTGTGGTGATCCAAACCACCTTAGAAATCAATGTCCAGCACTTGTCCCAGCAAACCGTGCAGCAAACCCAGTGGCTCGTGGTAGGGCTTTCAACATCAATGCAGCAAAAGCCCAGGAAGCAAATGATGTGGTGAATGGTACGTTTTTACTTGATGGTCGTTATGCTTCGATTTTATTTGATACTGGTGCGGATAAAAGTTTTGTGTCGTTAGCATTCGAACCTTTATTATCTCACACTCGCTCTAGATTAGGAGCGCCTTTCACTGTCGAGGTCGCGGATGGTAAACCCATCTCAATTGATTCCATTATCCAGGGTTGTACTCTTAGCCTTAACGAACATGATTTCACCATTGATCTCATACCCATGAAATTGGGAAGCTTTGATGTTATCGTGGGTATGGATTGGCTTTCTAAACATCATGCTGAAGTTGTCTGCTTTGAGAAATTTATTCGGTTTCCTCTTGCATCGGGTGACTTTTTACGGGTTTATGGTGAGAAACCATCCAGTGGTCTTAAACTCATGTCCTGCACTCAAGCACAAAAATATCTACGTAAGAAATACGTAGCTTTCTTGGCCCATATTGTGGAAAAGAAAGGTAAAGACAAGAGTATCCAAGATGTTCCTGTTGTTCGTGAATTTCCCGAAGTCTTTCCTGATGACTTACCTGGACTACCACCGGTGCGTCCTGTTGAATTTCGTATTGATCTTGTACCTGGTGCTACGCCCGTTGCAAAATCTCCATACCGCCTTGCACCTTCCGAGATGCAAGAACTTGCGAGTCAACTTCAAGAGTTGGCAGACAAGGGTTTCATTCGCCCCAGTTCATCACCTTGGGGAGCTCCAGTCTTATTTGTAAAGAAGAAGGATGGATCTTTCCGAATGTGTATTGATTATCGGGAGCTGAATAAACTCACTATTAAAAACCGGTACCCTCTACCCCGCATTGATGACCTTTTTGATCAACTTCAAGGTTCGACTTGCTTCTCAAAGATCGATCTTCGTTCGGGATATCATCAACTACGAGTCCATGAAGACGATATTACAAAGACAGCTTTTCGTACACGCTATGGTCATTACGAGTTCATGGTTATGCCTTTTGGACTAACGAATGCACCCGCTGTCTTCATGGATCTCATGAATCGCGTGTGCAAACCCTTCTTGGATAAGTTCGTAATCGTTTTCATCGATGACATTCTCATTTACTCTAAAACCAAATCAGCCCACGAACAACACCTTAGACAAATTTTGAGTCTTTTGAAGAATGAACAACTGTATGCCAAATTCTCCAAGTGTGAATTTTGGCTTAAGGAAGTTCAATTTTTGGGACACATTATCAGCGATAAGGGTATACACGTGGATCCAGCTAAGATTAAGGCTGTTAAGAATTGGATTACACCCAAGTCTCCCACGGAAATTCGCTCTTTTCTTGGCTTAGCGGGTTACTATCGTCGATTTATTCTCAACTTCTCCAAGATTGCCTTACCTCTCACTTCCTTGACCAATAAGGATAAACCATATGTATGGGGA
Organism: Ambrosia trifida; assembly: GCA_028751855.1. Taxonomy (NCBI): domain Eukaryota; kingdom Viridiplantae; phylum Streptophyta; class Magnoliopsida; order Asterales; family Asteraceae; genus Ambrosia; species Ambrosia trifida. The sequence goes on from CM054130.1 coordinate 16,204,060, forward strand.
CCCAATCAGGAAGAAGCATTCCAGACATTGAAGCAGAAACTGTGTGATGCTCCAATCCTCACTTTACCTGATGGCAATGAGGATTTTGTGGTTTATTGTGATGCCTCTAACCAAGGTCTGGGTTGTGTTCTCATGCAACGAGGCAAGGTTATAGCATATGCATCGCGACAACTGAAAAACCATGAGAAAAATTACACTACCCATGATCTTGAACTCGGAGCGGTAGTTTTCGCGCTTAAGATTTGGCGGCACTATTTATACGGTACAAAATGTGTAATCTTCACTGATCACAAGAGTCTTTAACACATTTTCAACCAGAAAGATCTGAATATACGACAACGACGATGGGTCGAGTTGTTAACTGCCCCCCATCCCCCATCCTCTCTCAAACATAATAATACTCTGTCTCTCTAACTACCCCACCACCACCACCTACGCCCACCAGCCACCACCCGATCACCACCACTTCCCCGCCATTCTTGTCTAAACACTATGTCTCTCTCACCATCTTAACTTCTACCGCCGCCACCATCTACCACCTGCCATGGCTACCTTTAAGTCTGTATCTCCCCCACTTATCTTCTTCCCTGGTGAAGAAAGTGTTACCAGAGAAGATGTAGATCTAGTAGTCACAAACAACGGTGGTTTCTCTCATGTGATGAGAGTTTTAACAGATGGCGACAGGGTTGATGAAGCGGTGGTGATGGTCACAGGAAGCGGTTATGGTGGTGTGATGTTTCGTAAAATACATCTATTTTCCTATGTATTTTGAGTTATAATTGAGTCTTTTGTATATAGTTTTTAGTAGTCTTAGGCATGTATTCGTTTGTTTTTCTTTCTGTATCATTTTATAGATTTTTATTAGTTTTTAGTACTTATTTATTTATTTTATATTTTGTAGGTGTTCATGGATGTTGGAGCATAAATGAGAAATTTTGGTCGAGCTAAGAACACCTACGCCGCGAACACCCGAAACGAACTTGGAGCATACTAATACTACTCCTCCTACTACTAATAATATAATAATAATAAGTTAAAAAAAGGAAAAAAAACAATAAGAGACAAAGTCTCGTGGTTGTGATTGCAAAAGAAAAAAAAAAGAAGTTTTGATACACACATAATTAATGAAGGCCACGAATTGTTTTAAAAAAATTGGATATCCATGTTGCGGCCTGATGACGTAGGTAGCTCAAGGTAAAAAGTCTGAAAGCTGTCATGAATACATGCTTGAAGCGTTGAAGCCTTCAAAGGTTTAAATGACGAATAACCACAGACCAAAAAATGACTTGTCTTGTCATCTTTTCCTCGGCCAGCTCAAAACAACTGCCGTGTAAATGTCGCACAGCTCGGACCGCAGGTCCAAAGCCACCACCAACCTAAAGTGGCCTGTCCTCTTGTTGCAACTCGGTCCAAGATGATATCCCTTCCTAAATTAGAAGATACATCCTCTATATAATCAAGACCAGATCCACACATCTGATCCATCCTGATTATTCCTCTTACACTCAATCTTCTATTCCTTTATTCCACACACGTGAGAAGTCTTTCTCCATCACATGCACACGACCCGTAAGTCTTAACAATTCTGGTGTTGAGTTACACTCAGACCAGAATTCCAACACTAACAAAAAACCATATCATCTTGAACCTCCTTCTACGTTTTGCAACGTAGGAGGACACCACGACCTGCGTTTGGCAGATCGAAACCCTTGAACCTCTGAACCCCTTTTTGTGACTCAGAACTAACGTTAGTCTATTATTTGTTGTAGCAACAAGTTGGCGCCCACCGTGGGGCTGCGCCATTGTTTCCTTAAAATATCAGTTGTGTAGCTCCAACTTCTTAACATGTCCGACCCTGAGTCTTAAGAAGAGGTGAACCAGATTTCACCAAGCACAGATCGAGCTTCTCCCAACAGATCTGTGTCGTTTTCCACTCCTGGAAGTACCCCTGCTGGTACCCCAGCTCCACCTACTCACCCTGAGTTCACTGTCTTCCAAACTCCACCCCCCACACGTTCAGGGGTGATGTCTCCTCTCCCTAGTGACATGCAAGTTCCTCTGCGTGTAGATCTGACCCCAGAAGGAGTTGCTAGCAATTTCCTGCAGCTCAGGTCTCTTTTAAACCAGCATGTCATGAAGGAAAGGGAGAAAGGAGTTCGCAACCGGCTAGACTACAACGAGGAGGAGGTGTCACTTTCTCCTGGGCCACCACTCCCACTCACTAGCCGTCCTAGCCAGCAAGCTGCCTTCCGAAGCTATGAAGCAGGACCAAGCAGCAGGCTGCCTGTCCATCAGACTACCAGGCCTAGCCCTACTGCTTTTCCTCTATTCACTACCCAATCCACCACTACTGGTGCACCCATCGGGCATGAACTTACCCTGGATCAACTCTTACAATCACCCGTTGCCAGCGTCCCACCACCGGCTGCCACCTCATGGGCTCAGGCTATGGCCACTTTGCCTATGGCTCGAAGTGCCTCTTTGAGTACACCCATGGTAGCAAGCAACATAGCAGTGACTGATGACCTTCAAGGCTTCAACCTCATGCCCTACATGATATCTCAAATGATGGCCCACTTCCCCTGGCAACAGCTTATCAGCCAGGCTATCGCTGCTCAACTGGGGAACACTAACGGAAGTAGCGATAGGATGGGACATACCACCCGCCAACCATACAAGCCCAGTAGCCTTTCCTGTTTCTCCCGAGAAATAGCAGATTATGAATTTCTGAACAAGTTGATGATGCCTGCTCACATCAGAACCTATGATGGCACTGATGACCCTGAAGACCATCTACAAATCTTTTCTGGAGCTGCTCGCATTGAAAAGTGGGGTGATCCCGAATGCTGCCTCATGTTCATGCAGACCCTAGTTGGATCTGCCCGGATATGGTTCAATGACTTACGAGCCGAAAGCATCAAAACCTTTAGTGATCTGGGAAGAGGATTCCTAGCTAACTTCTCATAGCAAAGACGTTGTGTTAAGGATGCAACGGTAATCTTCCAAATCAAGCAAAAGGATGATGAAAGCCTGAGAAGCTTTATCGAGAGATACAAGAAGGAAGGCCTCACCTACGTCGGTGCAGACAAAAAAATGAAAGTTGCAGGGTTCCTGAATGCCATCAACTCAAGATACCTTACAAGAGACTTCAACAAAAGCCTCCGAAGAACTCTTGAAGAAGCCCTAGAAAGGGCTGAAGCCCACATCCGAGGAGAGGAGGCTGTTGACATCAAAGAGCAAAGAAAAAGAAGCTCCACTTGGAGAAGCAACAGCCCCAACAGAAAAAAGGGGGAATTATGGGGCTCAAGATAGAAGACCCAGAGGGTCTGAGTCTCGAAGGTCGGAAAGCAGGAACCCTCCAAGTAGAGACAGAAATGTCAACTTCACAATCCTCACAAAAACTCCTCAAGAGATCTTAGCAACAGAAGAAGTCAAACACACCTTCCGGCCTCCTCGTCCCTTGCCAAAAAGCAAAAGAAACGAGAACTCTAACCAATATTGTGAGTTTCACGAAGAAAAGGGGCACCACACCAACGACTGTTTCCAACTTAAGAAAAGAATCGAGGAAGCCGTCAAGTCCGGAGAGCTTGCCCACTTGGTGAAAGGTGTAAAAGAAAACATGACTGACAAGAAGAAAAAAGAGGTTGCTATGGTCTCGTTTGAACAAGGAACCCCAAGTAAGCGTCAGAGGTTGGAAGCTTGGGAGCATCAAAGCATCTGCTTTCCTCACACCAAAGAAGACAAACATTGTGATCCCCTTCTCCTTGAAGCATCCATCGGTTCTATAAAAACACAAAAGGCCTACGTAGACACGGGAGCGGCCACAGAAATCATGTTTGAGAAATACTTCAAACTCCTGAGCCCAGAGGAACGCTCCAAGCTCCAACTGACAGAGATCTCCATAAAGGGTATTGCTGATATACCCATCAAGCCCCTAGGAGAAATAACACTTGATGTTAACTTCTCCGATGGAAAAACCCAAAGGACAGAACCTTTAAGCTTTATCGTCCTCGACTTACCATCCAATTATGATGTCATCATTGGCAGGCCCAGAGTAGTGGTCTTTGACATGACCATCAATCGAAAGAATGCCAAAATCCCCACCAAAGATGGGATTGCAACCCTTCAAGCACCTACCACCGTGCTAGTGGTCAGGGAAGACAACGACAATCAAAACAAGCTCGGCCTCAGCATCAACCCAGAGTACCCAGAACAAAAAATACGGGTCAACACAGACCTCCCAACTGAAACACTTTCAAAGCTTGAAAGGTTGTTGCGGAGCAATGTTGACATTTTTGCCTGGTGTCCCGGTGACATGACTGGCATCCCTCGAAGCATTGCTGAACATGAGCTTAGAATCCCTCCACATGTTAAGCCGGTTGTACAAAAGAAGAGAAGCCTTGCCCCAGAACGAAGCAGGGCAGCATGCCAGGAGGTTGACAAACTGGTCGAAGCAGGAATCCTCCGAGAAGTCAAATACCAGTCCTGGGTTGCAAACCCAGTAATGGTTAAGAAGCCCGATGATTCATGGAGGATGTGCATAGACTTCAAAGACCTCAATAAGGCTTGCCCAAAGGATTGTTATCCTTTACCTGAGGTGGACTTGAAAGTTGACTCGTTAACAGGTTACTCTTATACCTAAGAACAACTTTTAAGCTAGTCCAGTGCCTCTAAAATTGTTATCTCTCACATAATGCATGCTTAAAAGTTAACCCTTCAACATGTTTCCCCTTCAAGTGCTTCTTGGATGCCTATAAAGGTTATCACCAGATACAAATGAAGGAGGAAGATGAAGAGAAAACAGCCTTTCACACTAACAAAGGCATTTTTTGTTACCAAAAGATGCCTTTTGGCTTAAAGAATGCAGGAGCCACGTACCAAAGGCTAGTTGATAAAGCATTCGCTGAACAAATTGGCAGAAACATGGAAGCTTACGTGGATGATCTGGTGATCAAAAGCAAAACGGAGGAACACATGCTTCAAGACATACAAGAAACGTTCAACAACCTAAGAAAGATCAACATGAAGCTCAACCCTGTAAAATGTTCTTTTGGGTTCGAAGAAGGAAAATTCCTAGGGCATATAGTGGGAAAGCAAAGCATAAAGGCCAATCTCAACAAGATTCGAGCAGTCCTAAACATGAAGTCTCCACAAACCAAGAAAGAAGTAGAAAGCTTGAACGGTAAGCTTGCTGCTTTAAAACGCTTCATGTCAAAACTGGCTGAAAGATCTTTGCCCTTCTTCAAAACTCTCAAAGGGTGCACAGAAAAGAAAAATTTTAGATGGACAGAAGAAGCAGAGGAAGCCTTCAACCAAATGAAACAATACTTGGCTTCCCTTCCAGCTATCGTCGCCCCTGAAGCAGGAGAAACCCTCTTTGTCTACCTTTGTGTTACTGAAGAAGCCCTCAGTGCCGTCCTTACTATTGAAAGAGACAAAGCCCAGGTACCTGTTTACTTCTTCAGTAAAACTTTAAAGTTAGCAGAGGTCAAATACCCTCCTCTTGAAAAACTAGCCTTTGCCCTAGTACAAACAATTATAAGGCTTAGAAGGTACTTTCAAGCACACCCCATACAAGTGGTCACCGACCAACCCATTAAGAGTGTGCTTGAAAAACCTGAAACCTCGGGACGATTGGCCAAGTGGGCCGTCGAACTAGGTGAACACAAAATCACCTACGTCCCCAGAAAGGCAATAAAAGCACAGATATTGGCTGACTTTATAGCTGAGGTTCCAAAGGTGGAAACCACCGAAGTGAACATGACAACAGACGAACCTTCCGACCCCGAAACCTGGAAGCTTTATACAGATGGAGCTTCCAGCGTTGAAGGATCCAGAGCAGGTCTTGTCTTAATTAATCCTAAGGGGCTAGAATTCACATATGCCATTCGCTTGGAATTTCAAGCCACAAATAATGAAGCAGAATATGAGGCCTTGATCGCAGGATTAAGGCTTGCAAAAAAGATGGCCGTCCAAAAGCTTCAAGTGTTCACTGACTCACTCTTGGTTTCTAATCAAGTAAACGATAGCTACATAGCCAAGGAACTGAACATGAAGAAATATAGAGAAAAGGCGAAAGAAATCATGAACACCTTCCAATCTTGCAAGATCAAACAAGTTCCAAGATCACACAACAAAAAAGCTGACGCCCTCAGCAAGCTTGCCTCGTTAAACTTCGCCCATCTTACCAAGAAAGTGCTGGTTGAAGTAATCAAACAACCTTCAATATATGAGCTCGAGGTTCAAGATGTAGTCACTGAAAGTGAACCGAATTGGATGAATCCATACATGACATTCCTGAAGAAAGGTGAACTCCCTCACGACCAAGTTGAAGCCGAAAAAATCCGGATCAAGTCAAGGCAATACACCATGCAAGAGGACACACTCTACAAGAAAGGATATTTGGCTCCACTGCTTCGATGTGTTGGTCTGGAACAAAGCAGATACTTAATCAAAGAGGTTCATGAAGGTGTATGTGGAGCTCATTGTGGTCCACGAACAGTAGTAGCAAAGCTTATGAATCTCGGCTACTTCTGGCCATCTATGCACAGAGATGCATCGGAACAACTGAAAAAATGCGAAGCCTGTCAAATACATGCCCCAGTCCCAAAGAGCCCCAAGCATGACCTAATCCCGGTCAATTCAGCTTGGCCGTTCTATAAGTGGGGGATGGATATCGTTGGACCCTTCCCACCTGCAAAAGGATGGGTCAAGTTCTTGTTGGTTGCTGTCGATTACTTCACAAAATGGCCAGAAGTGAGACCTTTGGGAAAAATATCCGGGAAAAAGATTATTGACTTCGTCTGGGAAAGCATCATCTGTCGATATGGTCTACCCGGAGCATTGGTCACAGACAATGGGAAGCAATTTGCAGAGAAACCTTTCAGCACTTGGTGCAAGGAGTATCGAATAACTTAGGTGTTCAGTTCTGTGGCATACCCACAATCAAATGGCCAGGTTGAACGAATGAACCGCAGCGTGGTTGAAGGGATCAAGGCAAGACTTGGCAGAAAAGGAGGAAAATGGTTGGATGAACTCCCAAGCGTCCTATGGGCCATCCGAACCACGGAGAAAACAAGCAACAAGAAAACGCCATACAGTCTCACCTTCAGATCCGAAGCAGTTATCCCGGCTGAAATTGGGGTTACCACACCTCGAACACTCCACGTCAACATCAAGACCAATGAAGAAGAAGCTCTGCTCAACCTAGATCTCTTAGAAGAAGCAAGGGACTCAGCAACAGTTCAAGAAGCTCAATACAAACAAAAGATGGAGTCCCACTACAACTCCAAAGTAAGGCATGAACGCTTCAAGCCAGGAGATTTGGTGTTAAGGAACAACGAAGCAAGCAAAAAAGAAAATCAAGGGAAGTTAGGACCAAGATGGGAAGGTCCCTACACCATCTTGGAAGCCCACAAAGGAGGATCCTATAAGCTTGCCAACATGGAAGGCAAAAAACTACCACGCCACTGGAATGGCAAAAACCTTAAAAAGTTCTTTGTCTGAACCTCCAAGAAATGTAATTCCCTACTAGTTGAATGATGTAATGATGGCTTGTTAAATCAATGAAAGGATCAGTAGATCCCCTTTAATTTTTTTTTGTCTTTCTATCCTATATCCAAGTTAAGAACCTTGCAAGAAACTCCATGGCAAGGGCCATGTAAGGGGATGAGCTCCCAGGCCACATCGCTCAATAGGTTCAAGGGTTGAATGAACCTATATAAGGGGTGAGTTCCTAGATCAATCCAACTCCATGAGACCTACAAAGATTTTCCTTTACATGTCTCATAGACGGGTTTGAACAGCCTACACCAATTGTTCCTTAAGTTTTCTAAACAAACTTACGAAATACAAAAACACTAAGTAGTGTACATAGGATAGGTGGCGACTTGTTTGCCTAGACTACCTTAAGGATAAGTGACTGCAACACTTAACCTTTTAAGGTGCTACTGGTAAAACATTCCCCAACAAATACAAAGACAAAACATCCAAACATTCCCAAACATAACAAACACAAGTACCATAAAACCAACAAAGAAAGTAAACCTAAAACAGCCTTAAGGGCTCAAGACATTAAAAGCCTAAACAGGCCAAATACTACAAACCGTTCATAAGGTTACAAAAGCCTACTACCATAAAGGAGTCCACTAGACTCCAACAAAAGTAAGATTATTTAAGACATTAGATTAATTGTCCACAAGCATACTGCTAAGAAAGCTACGAATAAAAGATAAGAAAACTAAGCAACACTACCAGATCCCGACGGCTTCGAGGCTTCATCATCCCTAGCCACCTTAGCCACCTTTGTCTTCTTAGTTTTCTTTCCCTTCTTTGAAGGCTTATCACCACCAATCCCAGCCTCAGAAGCCTCAACACTTGCATCCTTGGATAGTAAGTCTTCAGCATCCAAGGTTTCTTCACTATCACCAGAACGAGCCCGTTTCTTGGAAACTGACTCAAGTATTTGAGCACACACAGCCTCGTTCAAACTAGGGGGCTTCATCTGCTTTAACACCTGCAGAGGTTTTCCGTAACAAGAAGACACCTGGGAAACATACTGATAGGATCTCTGCTCTATCTTCAACACCGTCTCTTTAAAGACATCCAAAGACTTGGGCTGAAATAAAGAAGACTCCTCGATAACCTCACCTGCTTCATGAGCTTTGAAACCTGCAACAAAGCCTGTATGCTTGCCATGGACAAGGAGTTTTGTGTAAACCTCACCAAGAGCAGAATTAAACTCTGCAGAATGAAGCAAGTAGGTAACAATTTGCTGGAAGCCCTCCTCAATCAACCATTGATTGTCATCTAAGGCACCAGCAAGGGAAGCCTCCAGCCCAACCTTCTCCTGCTCAAACACCTTCCTCACAGCTTAAAGACTCAACCTGTCAACCTCAAGCTTTGCACGAGCAGCTTCATGCTTAGCAACCTCAGCTTCATGGCTCTTCTTTAACTCATCTATAAGACCAACAAAAGTCTTCTCTTTCTCAGCCCATTCCAAAGCATCCTTCTTCAACGAAGCCAAAGCCTGCTTCATCTCTCTTCTTTTCTTAGCAAACTCACTATACTCCCCCATCATCTTCCTAAACTACTAATACCCTCAGGAAGCATAGCAGCCAAATTACAAGTTCCAACCATCATCTTGGTTAAGAGAGCATCATCATCCAACCCCTCCAAACAAGCCTTGGCACCAGGGGTAGCAAAGTGTGCAAGAACATCCTCACAAACAGCAGATGATTTAAAAGTATCAGAAGGCTTCACATTCCAATCAGGGGTGTACACCCCTTCCCCTTCCACACTTGTGGAACCCTTACCATGCTTCATCACCACCACTTTGGCAACCACCTTCTTACCCTTACTTTTCTTGCCAGCAACTTCTGCAACCACACCTTCAACCTCCTCATCTTTCTCCTCCCCAGAATCCTCTATATCGTCACTAACATTAACCGCTTCAGAAGCATCAACAGACTTTGCAGCCTTCAACAAACGACGACTAGACCTCCTAGTCGAAACAGGCTTAGAAAAACTCTTCACATTAGGAACAACAACATAGTTAACCTCGTCATACCTCCCCTTTTCATACTTAGTCAAAGCATCCCCACCATCAGCAGCTTCAACATCCTTAAAAACAACATCTGAAGCATCATCGCCCTTAATAAAGTCCAAAGCCGACATAACTACAACACAAATAGAAAAATATAAATACTTTGAAAGAAAAAACAAAATACAAACAGTCATAAAAGCAAGCATACCCCGATCACCCTTCATCAACGCAGGGTCTCTACCCTGTTTCTCCCAACAGGTGCTAATACCAGATAAAACGAGAAAGGGTTCAGCAAAGGGACGAAGCCTGGAAGGGCATGCCCGAATAGCTTTAAGAAAGATCCCATCCAAAGCAGACTCCAACGGCTCTGCTTCGTTAAGAACAACATCGGGGTGCCTCCAAACAGGCTTGAAGGGAAAAATAGACTCAGAAACCCAGAAGAACCTAGTTTTCCACTGACCAACGGTCGTTACATGCGAAGAAATCAAGTTTGTTTCAACTGAGGATCCTTCAAAGGTAAACCAATCACCATTCTTTGCAAGGCGGAAGAAACGCCTAAACATAAGAAGGGTTGGATCATAACCAAGAGCCCTACAAAGGACCTCAAAGTGCAAAACATGGCCAACCCCATGAGGGTGGATTTGACCCAAAGAAACCCTATAATACTCAAGAACATTGAGTAAGAAAATAGAAAAGGGTTGACGAACATTGGAAAACTCAAAATGACGACAATAAAGTGCAATAAAACCATCAAGACAACTAGAAATGGGATCCGTCAAACCAGGAGCAGTAGGCTTGAAGGAGAGATCAATACCCCACTCCAAGCAGAATGCTTCAACTTCCTCTTGGGTCAGAGAAGAGAAGGTAATCGACATATTCTTCTTAGCACCCATAACGCCGTGAAGGATGATCAAAAATAAAGAAAAGTAAAAGAAAAAGGACTGACTTGATGAAGGAAAGCAAAACCCTAAGGAAAGATGAAGAAGAACGGTTGAAGATAAAGAAGATAAAAAGTGAAAAAATTATGTGATAATAATATATAAAGGGCAGTTATCACAAGTAATAATGAAAACTAATTAATACAAAGGCTGAGCGGCTGACATCTGTCACATCAGTCAGTCAAAACAAAACTTAAATCGAGAAAATTAACCGCTGACGTGCTTGTCGTGGTACACGTAAAATTTCCCAATTACAACTAATGTATAGTGGTAAGAAGGTATCGAACACAGGGAGTTTGTGGAATATGTGTAAGCTAATAACTTTGTGAATTAACTAATATTTAACTACTAACAAGATTAAAGATCAAAGATTTGTTGATTGCTTTGGGTTTAGACTTTAATAAAAAGAAAACTAAATTAATGATTTGAAATGGGTTTTGTTCTTCCAATTAACAAACAATGACCATCCTTGGATCCATTTTCCTTAAACCTTTATGCAAAAGTTCCACTAGAAAGAGTTACATAGACATAACTCGTGTTTAAACAATTATTGTGATAAAAGGGAACAAAGTACTCGGATTATAGCAATGCGAGGTTGTTTCCCGATGACCGATTAATCAATTATCCAACCCAAATCCTTCCCGCAATATCCCGATTGTTAACAACACCAAGAACGTACGATAAAGACTAGAAATTGAGAAATTGATTAACTACTACAAGCAATTGTTCAAACACCACAATAATCAAGCAAACATGTACTAAATTATCGTTCTAGAAATGAAAGGAACAAACATAAAAGAGTTTAAGAAAAACTTCACCAAAGATGATTATCTAAAGTTCTAGCCAAGCATGACTTGATTGATCATCATAACAACCATAGAAATGTTCATATGAATCAAAAGCTAAAACCAATGTTTGTGATAAGTCTCCAATGTCTCTTTTCAGCCAAAAATCACCCAAGAAGTGCTTAGAAACGTTTCAAGTGGAAGTGCTAATGATAAGTCACCATTAAGTGCTCTTTAAAGAAGGAGTTACACAAATGTGCAGGGGCCACCGTTTAATACGGTGCTACCGTCAGAAACGGTAGCATGTGGAAAGCTGACGGTGGAAACTGTCTGACCAATGACAGCCAAAATTGCCCAGAAGCCACCGTTTAAAACGGTGGCACCGTAATGAACGGCAGGGCCTTCAAAAACTGAATTTTTTTTCTTCTTTCGTATCTTCCTCGCTCCGATCCGTTCTGGCCCGTTCCAATGCTCGTATTTCTTCATTTTTAGCTCTTTTTCACACCTGCAACCAAAACACTCGTAGTTACCCAATTCCAAGCAATAACATGATCAAGCATGGATAAAATAAGCGTTTTAATGATATAAAGGGTTGTTCCTTAAACCACCCGTCACATCCCCACACTTGACCATTGCTTGTCCCAAGCAATATATCAAAATCACTTTTACGCAAAACGATCATTTTTAAATCAAGCATTAACGTGCAATCCATATACTAACCCGTCCTTAACACCCAAATCAACACACCCCTCACAGTTTCTCTCCTCTCGGTGACAACTGAAAACTAGCAATTCGGAGCTAGGCACACAAAAGGAAAATAAATGAGTGCGCAACCATAAGCTTGTACCTGAATCAACCCTCCTCTTACACGCTAAACATAAGTGCAAATCAAAGGGGCTTGTCGGGTTGTAATGTGGCTAAGTGTAAGGGTAGGGAATGTGGTATATTTTTAGTAGCGCATAACTTTACCCGGTCTTTTATTACACAACGACACACACACACACATAACTGACACACGCAAACACAAATACGAACACAACTATAATAGATATCACATATAAACTTCCCCCTTTTTTGTTTTTTCTTTTCTTTTCTTTTTCTTCCTCTCTTTTTTTTCTTTTTCTCTTTTGCTTTTTTTTCTTTTTTCTTTTCATCATTTTTCTCAATTTCTTCTTCTTTTTTTTTTTCAATACATCAAGAAACACTAATACATACACATACGAACACACTCAACTAAAACTTCAACTTGTAATACTAAAATAACACACTAACACTCTGTTTAAACACACAAGACCGGGTCAAGTTAGGTATTTATTTAGGGAACTAGCTAAAGGGTTAACAATCGATAGGCTTTTAGGCTCAAAAATGGGCAACTAAATGTCCAAACCCCCGCCCCTCTCGCTACCAAGCTCATATATATAATGCATGAGGTCCAACCCCCCAATTCCCACACTCTCACTCAACACAACAAAGCTACCTAGTGCCCTTATCATCTCTACACTTATGCTCACCAAAAGATTCAAGTCGCATTCAAGCACAAGTTCTAGTGCACTCCCACCCATTGCCACTCTCACAAAGAAAGATATATCTATATATATTGTTCTATAACTGTGGCTCAAATCTCACCAAGAATAAAAATGGGTTAAGGGTTGCCGGTGTGCCCCTCGAGGTTAGTTTAAGGTGTTCCAATTCTCACAACGCTACGCTTGATTTTTTTTTTCAATTTTTTTTTAATTTCTTCAAAATTTTCCCCCATCCCCACACTTGGGGTACATTGTCCCCAATGTGCGGTTTTTGGAACGAAACGCTCCAATACTCAAACCACAAACTTCTTTTTGGATTTTTTTTCATTTTATAATTTTTTTAGATTTTTAATTTTTAAACAACACACCTCCTACTACCACAACCCGAACTAATCATCATCAATCATAACACCACCCAACCACCCGATCCCAAAAACATAAGGAAAAGAAAACAAACATACAACTATGTACAAAAGAAAACAACCTGGTCAATAATAGCGAAGCTGAGGCGGTCCAAACACGGAGGTCATCAAATCATTCCACTCCCCGAATCCAAATGCCTCGCTACTACTTCCACCTTGATCTGGGGCCTGCTGTTGTTTGTTTGTTTTTTTTATATATATATATCAAACACGTGTATGAGTCCCTGCAGTTCCTCCCAATCGAGCCGTATAGCATTTCTTTCGCGGCCGATAAACAAACCTGAAACTAAGACTCAAAAGAAAAATAAAAATATAAAATTCTGGGATGCCTTATACACCGATGGTGTACATATTTACCCTGCCTGAATGGGGATTGAGTACAGGCGAAATTATCTGATTGCAAGGTAAACTCCAAGCATTCCCAGAAATCAAAAGAGACTTAAAATACAATCTAAAAATAAAACAAAATAAACAAAATATATAAATATACAAAATGTACAAGACTCATACCTAATGTTCCTTCATGGTGGTCTCAAAGAACATTTTCCTACCGAATTTCCGAAGTATGCTCGGTAGTTTACATGCTAAATAAACAGATGTCTAAAGATTGACATGTGAATTGGGCGCTTTTGTCATTGTGGAAGAACCATCTCACTCGCCTTTTCCCGATGTCTTGTAATCTCACATTCCTAATATTTGTCTTTGGATCTTCATCCCGAACCTTGTTTATGAAGGTAATCAGTGCGGGATGAGAGTTGTGAGGATCTTGAGAATGACTGGTGACACCTACATCAATAATAACAACAACCTTTTCTACTTGTAACTCTTCAACAAGTGAAGGATTTGGTGTGGTATTAGTCTCCACAACCTCATCCTTAACTCGAGAATAGTTTCTGATATCATCAGGTAAGGGAGACACAGACTCTGCTATATCTATCCTTGACGATAACACCTCACATTTCAAACTTAAGTACTCAATTCGTTGTTGAATTGAGAGGTTGGGTGTTGATAAAAATTCCTCGAGCTTGGATAATATCGTTTCTGCTCGAACAAGGTTATTTTCCTCCTCACTTTGATATGTCATCTCTACACATTTGTCTTCATTGGGAGGACTTTGATATTGATCTTGATAGTAACCTGGAGAAAAACATGATTGTGAGTTTTCATAATAATAAAAATAATCCTCCTGGTTACCTGAGAAAGGTGCCTCTTCGGGTTCATAGTTATAGTAACTATGGTCATTTTCTTGACATGGAGTTGCCCGGTACCCCGACTTACACATTTCATCCCAATATTCTGGATCACTCCAAAATATTGTGCAGTCTTCATCCCTATGTATTTGCCCGCAACAAAAACAATAAGGATCTACCGGTGGTAAGGGTTTTGGACAATCTTTACAATCTTCGGTCCAGTGAGCGAAACTTCCACAACTATAGCATGATTCATTGTCTTCATCAACCCAATCCATAATGTTCTACATCTGTAAAGGAAAAACCTCCACAACTAGAACACCCAAAGTGAAATCTAATAAAATTAAATAACACTTTTATATACCAAATTTTTTTTTTAAGATTTTTTTAAAAAAAATAAAATAAAAGACAACTAAAAATTAACACATGTTGCGCACAACTCCCCGGCAACGGCGCCAAAATTTGACGTGCTTGTCGTGGTACACGTAAAATTTCCCAATTACAACTAATGTATAGTGGTAAGAAGGTATCGAACACAGGGAGTTTGTGGAATATGTGTAAGCTAATAACTTTGTGAATTAACTAATATTTAACTACTAACAAGATTAAAGATCAAAGATTTGTTGATTGCTTTGGGTTTAGACTTTAATAAAAAGAAAACTAAATTAATGATTTGAAATGGGTTTTGTTCTTCCAATTAACAAACAATGACCATCCTTGGATCCATTTTCCTTAAACCTTTATGCAAAAGTTCCACTAGAAAGAGTTACATAGACATAACTCGTGTTTAAACAATTATTGTGATAAAAGGGAACAAAGTACTCGGATTATAGCAATGCGAGGTTGTTTCCCGATGACCGATTAATCAATTATCCAACCCAAATCCTTCCCGCAATATCCCGATTGTTAACAACACCAAGAACGTACGATAAAGACTAGAAATTGAGAAATTGATTAACTACTACAAGCAATTGTTCAAACACCACAATAATCAAGCAAACATGTACTAAATTATCGTTCTAGAAATGAAAGGAACAAACATAAAAGAGTTTAAGAAAAACTTCACCAAAGATGATTATCTAAAGTTCTAGCCAAGCATGACTTGATTGATCATCATAACAACCATAGAAATGTTCATATGAATCAAAAGCTAAAACCAATGTTTGTGATAAGTCTCCAATGTCTCTTTTCAGCCAAAAATCGCCCAAGAAGTGCTTAGAAACGTTTCAAGTGGAAGTGCTAATGATAAGTCACCATTAAGTGCTCTTTAAAGAAGGAGTTACACAAATGTGCAGGGGCCACCGTTTAATACGGTGCTACCGTCAGAAACGGTAGCATTTGGAAAGCTGACGGTGGAAACTGTCTGACCAATGACAGCCAAAATTGCCCAGAAGCCACCGTTTAAAACGGTGGCACCGTAATGAACGGCAGGGCCTTCAAAAACTGAATTTTTTTTCTTCTTTCGTATCTTCCTCGCTCCGATCCGTTCCGGCCCGTTCCAATGCTCGTATTTCTTCATTTTTAGCTCTTTTTCACACCTGCAACCAAAACACTCGTAGTTACCCAATTCCAAGCAATAACATGATCAAGCATGGATAAAATAAGCGTTTTAATGATATAAAGGGTTGTTCCTTAAACCACCCGTCAACCACCCAAATACCTATGAACCTTCGAACCTTTCAACGATAAGCAGAAATAGCAAACAGTCAGAAGCTTTCTACCTACGCCACAAAAACTCCTGACTTGGGGGGCTGATGACGTAGGTAGCCCAAGGCAAAAAGTCTGAAAGCTGTCATGAATACATGCTTGAAGCGTTGAAGCCTTCAAAGGTTTAAATGATGAATAACCACAGACTAAAAGATGACTTGTCTTGTCATCTTTTCCTCGGCCAGCTCAAAACAACTGCCGTGTAAACGTCGCACAGCTCGGACCGCAGGTCCAAAGCCACCACCAACCTAAAGTGGCCTGTCCTCTTGTTGCAACTCGGTCCAAGATGATATCCCTTCCTGAATTAGAAGATACCTCCTCTATATAATCAAGATCAGATCCACACATCTGATCCATCCTGATTATTCCTCTTACACTCAATCTTCTATTCCTTTATTCCACACACGTGGGAAGTCTTTCTCCATCACATGCACACGACCCGCAAGTCTTGACAATTCTGGTGTTGAGTTACACTCAGACCAGAATTCCAACACTAACAAAAAGTATATCATCTTGAACCTCCTTCTAAGTTTTGCAACGTAGGAGGACACCACGACCTGCGTTTGGCAGATCGAAACCCTTGAACCTCTGAACCCCTTTTTGTGACTCAGAACTAACGTTAGTCTATTATTTGTTGTAGCAACACGGCCCAATATGATCTCTCGAAAAAAAAACCTACTTGTTTTATTTATATTTAAACGACACATCGAGAGGGGGATTAAGATTCAGAGAGAAGAAACATTATTCTATTGGAGGTCAGCAACGATTATTTTTTGGAGGAGCCACATTCAATTGAAGAGAGGAGTCTTGGAGGATTTTTGGAGACGGAGAAGGTACTGGGAGCACTAAAGATTAATTATTTGAAGACCCGGGTTTGGTTTAGTTTATTTATTTGTTTTTATTTATTTAGAGACATGATGAATTGTTTTCTTTATAAACTTTTTGACTATGTTTCTGATTATAATTATGAACTAAATATTTTTATGGTTGCTTAGGTTTATGAACTAGACACGTTTTATGCAGTATTAAATGATTTTTGGTTTTTAATCTTGATGTGTAGAACTACATGATTTTAAGTTTATTGTTGGATTTGATATATGTCTGTTGGTGTTAATTTTATTTGAAGTTTGTTTATTGGTTTTGTGGAGCTAGGCGTGTAGAGATACCCCCTAGGTCTTGAAATCAATCTAGTTCGTCAACTTAGGTTAGCGTGCTAGTATTTGGAGTTGGAGTACGACACAAATATAACAAACTAATATAATAGATTAACTAAAACGTGCAGTCCATTCTTGAGGGTGGGAAATCTAACTCGAGGTTGCTAGGTAACTAACTAGGCATTGTTCGGTAGTTGGCAAGCGCTAGGCGGGAGTCACTACTTGTCTGTGTTTAGATTTTTCCTAGGTTTTCTTTAGTAGAGTTTAAGTCTGCTTCATAGTTTGAAGGTTTTAATCCATGAGAGGTTTTAATCTGATTTCTGTGGGATTTCGGTACGCTAGGGCGATCCGGATCCATTTTAGCATTTCTACACTTGTCCCGCCTTGAGTCTAGTGAGCTATCTTTGACAGGAGGTTTATTAGGTAAGAATAGGGTCTCAAGTTAATTACCAGATTTAGGATTTATTGCTAGTGTCTAGGGATTTTACCTAAGTAACCAGCCTTCTTCCTATCTGAATTCTCCAAGTTCCTAGTTTCGTATAAGCAGTTGAGGTTGTTTTATTTATATTTAGTTTAATTAAGTTTATAATTAGTATTTTAACATACCCCCATTTAAGTATATATTTATTTAGGCTAGTATTCGGTATAGGTTGTGATCTAGAGTTGCATTCGCGTCTTTGGGTTCGATACTTGGTCTTATCTGTTTACTGCTTTGCGACCGGTACACTTGCCGTGCGTGTGTAGTTTTTAGGTGAGTCGTTTTATTTAAAGCTTGTGTTATTTTTATATATACATTTACACACATCAAGTTTTTGGCGCCGTTGCTGGGGACGCAATTGGCACTCTTGAGAATTATCCGATCCGTTTCTGGTCTACTATTTTGTGAATAATTTTTGCTTTTATTTTTTTTATTTATTTTTTATTATTATTATTTTTTATTCGTAATATATAATTTGTTTATCATGTGTGAGATCTGTGGAGGACCCCATTTTACTATAAAATGCCCAAATACACGTATTTGCAACCGCAGCCATATCAGTCATACCAGCCTTCATACCCACAGGCTAACCGGTGGTTTAACCCTGCAACATCCGAGTCACTAGATAGAATAAAAAGTCGGCCTAATCGTCTACAAGCTGAGATGTATGAGGAAAGGCATGGTGGTAGCTCGTCAGTGTAACACCCCAACCGATGGCGGAAACATCGGGGTGCCACGTATTGATGATTGTTCAGTAGCTCATGGTGAATAATAAATTCCATTAAATGATTTAAATGAATTACATACAATTGTTCTAGGATTTGTACATCAAATTGAATAAAACTATACACATATCTTCAAGCATCAATTCAAATCTTCAAGCAAATAGAACCTGAAACATGTTAATTTGAAAATATTTTGGGTCAACAAAAGTTGGTGAGAATTACATAGGTTTTTGATAATAATTGATAACAATAGTTTGTACAACATTCAAAGTTGTATGATGATAGAATATGATACCGACATGCAACAGTGCGTCTTTGTACAACCAAACCTTGTGTCGACTGATGACTAACTCGCAAGTTAGTTAAATGTTATTACTGTTATCGATCATCCCTGAGTCTATGCGGGGGATGGGTTTGTCAGCCCTATAGCGCTATAATCTAAACAGGCGGCTTGATCATTGTTAATGATTGTACTGTGTCTTTTTGTTACAGTCAAATGATAGAATGATGTTGTAATTGAATCACAAGTAAATATGAGTAAATGGTATTATAAAAATGTTAAAACATGTTTCACCCCAAAAATAGTGAAAATAGAGTAAAGGGGCTATGTAAACTCACCTTAGCAAACTGTTATCTCTTGAAAAATAGTGTGTTGCTCAAATGTGTCAAGTATCACCCTATAATAAGGTAAAATATGTCTAAGTCTATCTAGTCTACAAAAGTATAAGTTCTAGGGCTTCGAATTGGGGATAAATGCTTGTTTTGATTAATATTAAAATTGTTTGATAATAGAGAGAATTTTTGTAAATAAATAAACAAAAATTCTTTTTATGAGATTTAGATTTAAGATGGTTACAAAAATGTGTTTAAAGTATAAAAATAATTTTTACAAAATTATTTTCTTTAAAATAGAGTATTAATTCTATTTATAACAAATAGTCGAAATTTAACTTTTATATCTAAAAATATTAAAATGAAAGAATTATAAGTTTAAAATTTATATTTCTGTTCTAAATATTCAGAAATAATTTGTATAAAATTTTGGTGCAAAAATATTAAAAATTGGATTTATTATGATTTAATTATGATTAAAACTAACAAAAATTGATTAAAAATATTAAATAAATGATTTTTCAGAAATAAAAATCATTTCAGAAAAGTTTATTGTTATATAAACTCAGAATAATTTTTGTAGGAATTTATAAATTTGTCTTGATATTTTAATGGAATTTTATAAATAAAAAGGAATAAACTTGATTTATTTATTAAATATATTAAATAAATAAATTTTTGAAAACTAAAAATTGTATGTTAAACTCTATTACTAGAATAACATAAAATAATTTTTTGTAGAATTTATAAAGTTGTTTTAGTATTTTAAAACTAATTTTAAAAAAATATAAATGAATATATATATATATATATAGATCAAAAAGGAAAAAAAAATGTTGGTTCATGCTGGGAATCGATCCCTGGTTCCCATCCGAGCCAATGTGTTTAGACAACAAGGGTATCACCAACTGCTCTAGAGCTCTGTTGGTGATTTACCTCAGATTATTATAAATAAATTTGATTGTCTGCGAGGGTTATCTTCCCCAATTCACATGGAAGAAACCCTAGATTTAACAATAATCATAGATAACAAACAATAGCCCCTGATTAGCTAGGGCTATTGTTTGTTTAATACCGATTAGTCAAGAACACAAGAAAAATTGCTACTTACAAGCTTTAAACGCGAGGTTTAGTTGGTCAAAAAGAAAAGTCAAACGCGACAAGATTACGTTAACTAGAACGATCTGTGAGAGTAATAGAGTATGTGTGTGTGTTGTTTGGCATATTCAGAAGCCATACTCGGTTCCAATTTATACTAATATCATGTAAATGGAAAGCTTTGATGGTGGCTTCGAGCTCAGTCAAAAACAAGCATTTATAGCTCTGATTCTGGTGATTTAGGGGCTGTTGACGCGTCCATGATGTGCGGCCTTAATTGCCGGTTCATAATCAATAAAAATGGTTTCCAAATCTGGTCCAGAACACGTAAACGTGATGAGTTGCTAAGCGGGTCGCGGGTCGGGTTGAGCAGGGAGTCGGGTAACAGGGACAATTATAAGGGAATTGTTTGGTTGGGCCGGGTTATGTGTATTTGGGTTTGGGCTTCATAGGTGGGCCGCTGGTTTTTTTAAAACACAAAGAGTTTATGTGTTTTAATTTGTGAAAGGTTTATTATTATTATTATTATTATTATTATTATTATAAATTTTTAAATATATATATATATACAAGTTGTAAGTTAGGATAATAGAGGCTTAGGCACATTGATATAAAGTGTAACAAAAATAAGGGCTTCTATATTAAAATTTGGGAAAAATTTTACGATGTTACAGTCTCCCCTACTTTTGGAAACTTCGTCCCGAAGTTTATTAAAAACGTAGGGTTGAAGGTGATTGGGTAAAAATTAAATAGTTGTGATTTTGGGTTATAGCATGACATGAATGAACAACCAGACAACTAGAGTTTATAACCTTGATAGAATTTGACACTACCTTAACGTACCTGTAAATTCATGATTACGTTCCGGACCGCAATCACCAATTTACCTTACATTAAGGTTTTGCGTCCTTCTATGCCTCCACCGATTGTTGAGCAGGTTCGATAGTCTCCACCAGTCGTTGAGCAGGTTGTAGGGCCTCTCCCGACTGTTGGAAAAGCATAATGACCTCTACCAATCGTTGAGTAGGTTTGATAGTCTTCACCAGTCGTGGAGCAGGTTGTAGGGCCTCTCCCGACTGTTGAAAAGACATGATGACATTTATTATACACACGTATTGCAAATTGATAACATGTTTATGCAAGCAAGTATAACAAACACAGTATACGAGTTGTAGTTGTATAGATTTATATAATTAATTCACATTCAAACAATCGTGCACCATGACTCTCAAAAATTTCAATA
This sequence comes from Ambrosia trifida, assembly GCA_028751855.1. NCBI lineage: Eukaryota > Viridiplantae > Streptophyta > Magnoliopsida > Asterales > Asteraceae > Ambrosia > Ambrosia trifida. Next base: position 16,225,479 of record CM054130.1, read on the forward strand.
CTAGAATTTATTATTCAAATAGAGTCAATACATAGAATAAAAGTAAACAACGTTCGAGGGGTGGGACATGTTGTTAAGTAGCTGGAGGGTCTTGATCTCTGTTTAGTTTAGGGCATCGGTTACGGAAGTGATTTGGGTCTCCACATTCATAGCATTGACCATAGTTGTATTGATTAAGGTTAGCAGCTTGAGCAGGGTTGGTGGGTTGGTTGGCATTAGGATTTGGGGTCTCGCGACATGTATTAACTAGATGGCCATATCTTCCACAATTGGTGCACAAGCGACATGCTGAAGCAGTGGGATGATGTCGGTTGCATGTATTACATAAAGGATGGTTTCCTGTATAAGGTATCTTGTTAGAAGCTTGTGCAGTGGGGTTGACATCAGGATCCTTGGCCTTACGCTTCTGATTCTCAGTAGTTACTGCGGCTACAATACCTGTTTTATTGCCTTTCCGAACTAATGTCCCGTTCTTTACGTGATTATCAGTTAAGGTAGCTGCTAAACGTTTGGCTTCCTCCAAGGTGGCAGGATTCCTTCCCCACACCGTATCCTGGATTTGCATGGGCAGACCACCGATGTACTTCTCGATGGCTACCGGCAGGGGAGTGACTTTGTGGGGTAACAATAAGCTAAGCTCGTGAAAGCGGGTATTGTAGGCAAGGTTTTCCCCACTATCCTGAGCAAGGGTGTGGAACTCATCTTCCAATTTCTTGACCTCGTTTCGTGGGCAAAATTCATCTTTCATTATCTCCTTGACTTGATCCCACGTCATAGTAAGTGCAACTTCAGCTCCTCGGGTACGCTTTTCTTCATTCCACCAAGTGAGTGCTCGTTTGTGAAGAACACTCATGGCATAACGGACCTTAAAGTTGTCGGGGCACTCACTGTTGATGAAGGTATTTTCAATACCCTCAAACCATTGTAGGAGTCCTGTAGCTCCTTCTTCACCACTAAACTTTGGAGGGTTACAAGAATTGAAATGTTTAAGGGTGCAGGCTGGGAGACCATTTCCGTTGTGGTGTCCATTTCCATTCCCGTTGCCGTTGCCGTTCCCGTTGCCATTCAACTGGATGACTTGTGCTAGTAAATTGGGAACTAGAGTTGCGATTTGCTGCGCCATTTGTTGAGAAATGATTGCAGCCAGTTGAGCATCAACTCCATTGTTGTTGTTGTTGTTATTGTTGTTGTGGTTAGTATCGTGGTTGTGGTTGTGATTACTACTTCCTTCATCAAGATTGTTACCACTGTTAAGACGAGCACTGCGACGTGGAGGCATGATCTGTAAGAGACATGATGAAATGAATGAGGTTACATAATGAATGTAATCATTTATTCATTAATTAAAACGAATAAACGAAAACGTTGACTTATCAAAGATTCTAAATTTCAATAACATATGAAGACATGCTTTAGCCTATAAGTGAACACTCATCCCGAGAATTCCCAGGTAGGCATCCGGGTCCCTCGTCTGATTGGGATATATGCGCAATGCCAGCCTAGACAGAAGACTCAGAATACAGGCGTTCACCCTTCCAGATTGCACGTGTTTGTTATTAAAATCTAGAACTTTGACGAGATATCAAGGTGGTTCAGGTTAAACCTGAGGATTTTGTCCTACTAGTCTAAGAGTAGATCCTGTGATGTAGAGCACCTTCTCGTAAGGATGATTGTAGGGATAAGAAGTAGGAGGGAGATAGAGATTAGCAAGTAAAGAAGCAAGTACTGATTAAGTCCTATGGTTATAGACTAGATTATTTTTCTAATAACCTAATTCCCTATAACCAAGGCTCTGATACCAATCTGTAACACCCCAACCGATGGCGGAAACATCGGGGTGCCACGTATTGATGATTGTTCAGTAGCTCATGGTGAATAATAAATTCCATTAAATGATTTAAATGAATTACATACAATTGTTCTAGGATTTGTACATCAAATTGAATAAAACTATACACATATCTTCAAGCATCAATTCAAATCTTCAAGCAAATAGAACCTGAAACATGTTAATTTGAAAATATTTTGGGTCAACAAAAGTTGGTGAGAATTACATAGGTTTTTGATAATAATTGATAACAATAGTTTGTACAACATTCAAAGTTGTATGATGATAGAATATGATACCGACATGCAACAGTAGGTCTTTGTACAACCAAACCTTGTGTCGACTGATGACTAACTCGCAAGTTAGTTAAATGTTATTACTGTTATCGATCATCCCTGAGTCTATGCGGGGGATGGGTTTGTCAGACCTATAGCGCTATAATCTAAACAGGCGGCTTGATCATTGTTAATGATTGTACTGTGTCTTTTTGTTACAGTCAAATGATAGAATGATGTAGTAATTGAATCACAAGTAAATATGAGTAAATGGTAGTATAAAAATGTTAAAACATGTTTCACCCCAAAAATAGTGAAAATAGAGTAAAGGGGCTATGTAAACTCACCTTAGCAAACTGTTATCTCTTGAAAAATAGTGTGTTGCTCAAATGTGTCAAGTATCACCCTATAATAAGGTAAAATATGTCTAAGTCTATCTAGTCTACAAAAGTATAAGTTCTAGGGCTTCGAATTGGGGATAAATGCTTGTTTTGATTAATATTAAAATTGTTTGATAATAGAGAGAATTTTTGTAAATAAATAAACAAAAATTCTTTTTATGAGATTTAGATTTAAGATGGTTACAAAAATGTGTTTAAAGTATAAAAATAATTTTTACAAAATTATTTTCTTTAAAATAGAGTATTAATTCTATTTATAACAAATAGTCGAAATTTAACTTTTATATCTAAAAATATTAAAATGAAAGAATTATAAGTTTAAAATTTATATTTCTGTTCTAAATATTCAGAAATAATTTGTATAAAATTTTGGTGCAAAAATATTAAAAATTGGATTTATTATGATTTAATTATGATTAAAACTAACAAAAATTGATTAAAAATATTAAATAAATGATTTTTCAGAAATAAAAATCATTTCAGAAAAGTTTATTGTTATATAAACTCAGAATAATTTTTGTAGGAATTTATAAATTTGTCTTGATATTTTAATGGAATTTTATAAATAAAAAGGAATAAACTTGATTTATTTATTAAATATATTAAATAAATAAATTTTTGAAAACTAAAAATTGTATGTTAAACTCTATTACTAGAATAACATAAAATAATTTTTTGTAGAATTTATAAAGTTGTTTTAGTATTTTAAAACTAATTTTAAAAAAATATAAATGAATATATATATATATATATAGATCAAAAAGGAAAAAAAAATGTTGGTTCATGCTGGGAATCGATCCCTGGTTCCCATCCGAGCCAATGTGTTTAGACAACAAGGGTATCACCAACTGCTCTAGAGCTCTGTTGGTGATTTACCTCAGATTATTATAAATAAATTTGATTGTCTGCGAGGGTTATCTTCCCCAATTCACATGGAAGAAACCCTAGATTTAACAATAATCATAGATAACAAACAATAGCCCCTGATTAGCTAGGGCTATTGTTTGTTTAATACCGATTAGTCAAGAACACAAGAAAAATTGCTACTTACAAGCTTTAAACGCGAGGTTTAGTTGGTCAAAAAGAAAAGTCAAACGCGACAAGATTACGTTAACTAGAACGATCTGTGAGAGTAATAGAGTATGTGTGTGTGTTGTTTGGCATATTCAGAAGCCATACTCGGTTCCAATTTATACTAATATCATGTAAATGGAAAGCTTTGATGGTGGCTTCGAGCTCAGTCAAAAACGAGCATTTATAGCTCCGATTCCGGTGATTTAGGGGCTGTTGACGCGTCCATGATGTGCGGCCTTAATTGCCGGTTCATAATCAATAAAAATGGTTTCCAAATCTGGTCCAGAACACGTAAACGTGATGAGTTGCTAAGCGGGTCGCGGGTCGGGTTGAGCAGGGAGTCGGGTAACAGGGACAATTATAAGGGAATTGTTTGGTTGGGCCGGGTTATGTGTATTTGGGTTTGGGCTTCATAGGTGGGCCGCTGGTTTTTTTTAAAACACAAAGAGTTTATGTGTTTTAATTTGTGAAAGGTTTATTATTATTATTATTATTATAAATTTTTAAATATATATATATATATACAAGTTGTAAGTTAGGATAATAGAGGCTTAGGCACATTGATATAAAGTGTAACAAAAATAAGGGCTTCTATATTAAAATTTGGGAAAAATTTTACGATGTTACAGTCAGAGTATCCACCTAGCCAACATTTGTATCCACACCCCGATTATCGGGATGTCTCGTCTCACACTAGGCCCGACTTTGCCGCCTTTCTTGCTAATCGTGACACCTTCCTTGCTAATCAACAGCTCACGCTCGAGGATATGCATTCTTTGCTATCCGAGCACACCGACTATTTGAGGGAACAAGATGCGGCACTTGAGAAGCTACAGGCTAAGGTGGATGAACTGAAGACCATAATGGACGTTGAAGTCCCACCTTCAGTTCAGCAGGTTTATTTCACATATGATGACCCAGACGAGATGGTAACACTTACGTTACATGATTGTATTAGGCCCGTTGCTGAAACTGTTTGTCCTTACTCATCTGATTCTGTTCATGATTTAACTGACACATGTGATTCTTTACATTTGTCTTGTGAGGATGATATTTTGCAGGATTCAGGATTAGAGCCAGAGACCATAATGGACGCCTTAGTCCCACCTTTGGTTCAACAGGATGAGCAGCCTTGCCAGATCTCTAGTTCAGCAGCATATCCTTGGGAGGCAGATGTCTAGAGTGATAATGAGGAGCTAGAAATGATAGCCTGGGACGCGTACAGGAAAGCCATGATGGAGAAGACAGGGGAGGCTGAGGAAGATATGGACTTTTCAGAATCCACTAACTGGTTGTTTGAGGAAGAAGTGGTAAAAGAGGAAGACGCCACTGACCTGCTTGAAGAAGCAGCTGATGGGGAAGCAGAGTTTGGTGACGAGTTAGTTGATTTGTCAACTTCAGAAGTGGACAAAGCTTTTGACCAAGTGTCACCAAACAAGGAAGATGAGAAAGAAGAAGTGGTGGAAGAAGAAGAACACCATAGCCGGTCCGTGCAGGCATTGGATACTAGTGCCACCACCATGGCCACCACCACGGGAGAAGGCGAAGACGCACCTGGATCGACACAGGGTGAGGGTCAGGAGTTGCAGAGACAACAAGTCCCCTCATTACATGCTAAGAATCAGGTTTGGTCCAGGTAAATTTAAATATTGGTGACCCGACCCATTTAAATTCGATAAAATATTTTTCAATTCCACTAATGTAATTTTGGTAAATAATATGGACCGGGTGGAATTAAACGGGTTGGATCGAGTCCATATAAAAGAGAAGCCCCCTGATTAAGTTTAAGTTTGGGGAGGCTCTGTAGAGTTTGTAAATTTATATTTATACTTATTTTTTTTCTAGCTTTTCATTTTTTTATTTGTGGTCCGTCCTTCGGTAGTGGTTCATAGGTTTTTATATTTCTATTTTATCTTTTTTTTTTTGTGTCTTTGAGTTTGTTTGCGTGTTTGCTTAGGTAGAGGAAATTTCACCATGAGCGGATCCCATGTATTATCTTTATATATATATTCTGAGTGGGATTTTTGGTGGAGGTTTGGGTAATAAGAGAATTTTTCTTAAAAAAAAAATTAATTAACTTTCTGCGAAAAAGACTTTTCACGTAATGTGAGGTGTCTGGGCTGACCTGTTCGCCTCATGCGACCAGCTATTACCCCGGAAAGTTATATATATTTTTTTCGCTTGCAACGCGTGTTGTGATCACCAGTGTCCTTCACGTTGAGCGAGAACCATATTTTTTTTTCTCTCTACCCATTTGGTTCTACCACCATTTTGCCAAGCAGGTGCGTCTTCTTGTTTGTTGTTATATTATGAGTCTAAGTTAGTAGTTTGAGTCTTTTTATTTTTGTGTGGTTCGGTATTATGCTCGGGTTTTGTTTGTTTCATTTTGAGCACGTTTGGATTGCACCACCCGTACTCAATCTCCATTCGGGTGATTCTGAAGCTGTTTATCGTTTATCAAGGCAAGCCCAGAGTTTACCATTTTGTCAAAGCCGATCGCGACCAAAATGCTATACGATCGAGCTGGATTGGACTAATGTTTTGGAGCTTACGAAGAAAAAAAATTAACCAGCTAAGTCCTTTCCAATTTGCCCTCGCCTCTTTATTTTTGTATTCGGAATTAATTTTTTGTTTTGTGTCATTTTCTATTCCTACATTGAGGGCAATGTAGAGTTTAAGTGTGGGGATGGGAAACTCTTGTTTAATCTGTATATAGCGTCGGTTTGAGTCCAAAAAAAAATAAAAAAAAAATCAAAATAAAAAAAAATTGAAATTTTTTTTTTGAAAAAATTGAAAAAAAATGTCCCTGATTTTGAAGTTTGAATTATAAAATATGGGAAATGATAGATAAAATCAAGTGTCTGGTTTTCAAATATTATATGTATTAGAAGAATAAATAATCGAAAGCGTGTTGACTTGGGATGTGTGGGTAGGCCCAGCCGGTAGAAAAGTTTCCTTTGAGCTAATACACCTAAATATATTAGGATACCTTGTGGGTTCTCATCTAAGAAAAAATGGGGAAGTTGAAACCGCCAATAATAGTATAAGGAATACCGTTATAAGTTTAAAACCGTTAGAATTTCTAATCAAAAGTTGAAAAAAAAGAGCTGGATATAAAATAAGGGCAAGGCCAATGGTGTCGTTTCTAGGGACAGTGACTCCGGACTCGACTCCCTCTAGCATTGTCTGAAAATAAATATCTAAAAAAAAGCTCATGAATTAATTAGAAATCAAAGCGAAAATGCTGAAGCTTAAGGTGCCTGACCACTAGGATAGCTACTTGGATTGGTCACACCCTCTGAGTTAAGTATGCTGAGATGAAAAAAAAAAACAAATGATTTTAAATTCTCTCAGTTTTCTACATAAAACGGTTAGGAATAGTCAATTGGTTGTTCCTTTTGTTTCATAAGCTTGAGGCGGGATTATGTGAAACTATGGCTTATTTAGTGTGAGACCCTAGGTAGACTAAATGAACTTAAAATTAAATCAACATGATAAGGGGCTTAGAAACCGGCGGTTGGGTTTAAGAGGACAAGTATAGCTGCAATCGCAGTTGGCATGTGGTTAGATTTTTTTTAAAATTAAAGTAACCTATGTTTTGAGGCCAGATTATTTGATTGTGATTCCATAGCATAATTCTTTTTCAGGGACGAAAAAGAGTCAAGTGTGGGGATGTTTGATGTGTCGTAAAACACATCTATTTTCCTATGTATTTTGAGTTGAGTCTTTTGTATATAGTTTTTAGTAGTCTTAGGCATGTATTCGTTTGTTTTTCTTTCTGTATCATTTTATAGATTTTTATTAGTTTTTAGTACTTATTTATTTATTTTATATTTTGTAGGTGTTCATGGACGTTGAAGCATAAATGAGAAATTTTGGTCGAGCCAAGAACACCTACGCCGCGAACACCCGAAACGAGCTTGGAGCATACTAATACTACTCTTCCTACTACTAATAATATAATAATAATAAGTTAAAAAAAAGGAAAAAAACAATAAGAGACAAAGTCTCGTGGTTGTGATTGCAAAAGAAAAAAAAAAGAAGAAGTTTTGATATACACATAATTAAGAAAAAATTACGCCGTTAGTCCCTGTGGTTTCCCTCCAGTTGCAATGTCAGGTATTAAGGTTTTATTGTTTCACATTGGGGTATTAAAGTTCTAATTTGTTACAATGTAGGGGATTAGGCACTAACCCCGTTTATAATTAACAGACCTGACCCTCACGTGATCTGCACGTGAGGGTATTTTCGTCTTTTTATCTCCAACGTTGATACACCATCATACCACCTCTCCTTATTAATGCTGATCAGTCCCCTGTTTCAAAACCACAAACACAATCATCACAATCACGATCATCAACGACGATCATCCAAAAAAATGGTGTTCTCCAGATGTGGAAGGCAAGCTGCAATCAAAACGTCGTGGACTGAACAGAATCCAGGTCGTCAGTTCTACACATGCTCTGCTGAGGTATTTTTTTTAAACCCTAAAAATTAGGCGATTTTAATAACACATTTTATCTATTTGATGATCGGATGAGTATTAATGGTAGTACATTATATGTTTCAGCGTTCAAGATGTTCTTTTTTTTCATGGGTTGAGCCTCCATTGTGCAATCGGACCACCAACATCATTAAAGGGCTAGTGAACTCAAAGACTGTTCTTAAGATGAAAGTGAAGGCTATGAGAGAGGATGTGGCAGTGTATGAACAGTCAATGAAAGAAATGAATGAAACAGTTAAGGAACTCAAAAAAAGTCATGCCAGGGATGTTAAGAAGAGGGATGTGTGGTTGATTCTCAGTTGGATGTTCTTTGTGGTGGTGTTTGCTTGTCTGTATATGTACGTATTGTTCTTAAACCAAAATCTAAATCATGATAAGGAACTACATAATGATAGTGTAGAAGACCCACATCTTTAAACCCAAGTGCTTGTGCAATTTCATTCATCTGAGTTATATTAAAATGCTCCCTGTTTAGCAAATCAACATAATCACACTTACCATTCACATAATCAGTATCAGGAAATGCAGTAAACACTCCACCATAATAAATCTTCAAGCAAAACAATTCTTCATAAAGACCTGCAAAGTTAAGATTTTTAATAAAAATCGTATTTTTTTCATAGCTTACAATCAAAGGAATATTACTAAAACAACATATTACCATAAACGTCTTTATGATACTCGTCTCCAGGCTTTCTGATAATCCACTCAGTTAACATTTTGACCTAACTGATGATCGTAAATCGTGGGAGATGAAAGGTGCAATCGTTCTCCAGGTATAATGTGTTTGAATTGTTTTGTATTTTTTATTAATATTATGTGTATAAGGTTTAGGAGATAAAAAGATGAAAATACCCTCACGTGCAGATCACGTGAGGGTCAAGTCTGTTAATTATAAACGTTGTTAGTGCCTAATCCCCTACATTGAAACAAATTAGAACTTTAATACCCCAATGTGAAACAATAAAACCTTAATACCTTACATTGCAACCGGAGGGAAACCACAGGGACTAACGGCGTAATTTTTTCCATAATTAATGAAGGCCACGAATTGTTTTAAAAAAATTGGATATCCATGTTGCGGCCCAATATGATCTCTCGAAAAAAAAACCCTACTTGTTTTATTAATACTAGGTTTGAGTCCCGTGGGGACCCACGGTTCACCCAAAAGTAACATGAAAAAAAGTAGGAAAATAAGAATTGTATTATGCAAGTTGTTTTGTTTACTATATGTTTGATAATGCAATATGCATGAATTTTGATATTAAATACAAAATGTCATCTAACAGTTTAATGTAACGAAATGATGGATATATCGACTAAGTAAAGTTTAATTTGACAAAAAAATATAAACAAAGAATTCAATAAAATGAATAATATTGTATTTATTCTAATGGATTTATTACACGTTTCCCCTTTTAACAACTTGTAATCTTGTCTTGTTACACAAACCGTTTTCTGATCAATGTTTTTTAGTAACATTTGTGTTATCTTTTATTTTTCAAAGTATGGCAAGAATATCGAAATTTATATGGTCGTATTAATTATTCATTTAAATCGTGATGTTCAAATATTTTTAATATGCCTCCACCAAAGTTACAAAAAATTAAAAAAAGATAACGAAAATCTTTTTAACGACATTTAAATAAAAGACGTATATTATTGAAATCATTTACGAATTATTTTGAAAGACGTACAAAAAATTAAAAAGAGATTACTATATATTTTAGGAAACTGTTAAATAGATCTAAATTATATTTAATTTAAAAACAATAGTTAGGACCATATTTTTAATTGACAGATTCCAATTATGGTCGTCATCTACATACAGACTAATTGGCAAATAGGAAACATAAAAGAGATTACTATATATTTTAGGAAACCGTTAAATAGATTTAAATTATATTTATCACTAAACTAAATATCGTATTATTATTATTTCCGAATTATTTCCGTATTATTGTGTAGAAGATATATTCCGAGAAAAATAAATCATATAAATATCGAAATTTATATGGTCGTATTAAATTGCTTTAAATAATGATTTTCGAATTATTTTGAATATATTATATATTTTAGGAAACTATTAAATAGTTTTAAATTATATTTATTACTAAATTAAATATCATATTATTATCATTTCCTTATTATTACCGAATTATTGTTTAGATGATTTGGCGGAGATAAATATTGCAAAAATATCGAAATTTATATGGTAGTATTAATTATTCATTTAAATCGTGATGTTCAAATATTTTTAATAATAGTATATATTTTTGAAAACTGTTAAATAACTTTAAATTATATAATCATTTTCGAACGATTATATAGATAGATAATCATTTACAAATTATTATTATCATTTCTGAATTATTTCCGAATCATTGTGTAGATAATTTGTATGTGACAAATATGACCATTAGTCTGTATGTAGATGACGTAGACTATTATTTTAAAATGTTGTTGAAGACTTTCCTCTCCTTAGTTCTTAACTTGCAGTTCAATGCGTTAGATCGTCGATCCATGCTATGAGGCTTAACGGACAAAGAAAGACGCAGACAATTTTTTAAAGATAATATACAATATCACAGACAAAACATGTTAGAATCGTTTTTTATTTTTTCGAAACTTTCTTAAATATTTTTCAAATGAAGATTTAAAAATTTTAACGAATTTCAATTTTTGAAAATACTATATGAATTTAAATTTGATTGAAATTAGATAAACAATTTCCTAATATATATACACAATATTTAAATTATTAATAAATGAAATTTAACTTTTGTTAACAATTACCTAAAATAGATACGATTTTTAAATTTATTTAAATATATTTAAATGAAAATAGTAAAATTATTATTATTTAAATAATATTAATTATTTATTTAGATCGTGATGTTCAAATATTTTTAATATACCTCCATCAAAGTTACAAAAAATTAAAAAAAATAACGCAAATTTTTTTAACTACATTTAATTGAAAGACGTATATTATTGAAATTATTTACGAATTATTTTGAAAGACGTACAAAAAATTAAAAAGAGATTACTATATATTTTAGAAAACTGTTAAATAGATTTAAATTATATTTAATTTAAAAACAATAGTTAGGACCAATCTTTCTAATTGACACATTTCAATTATGGTCGTTATCTACATACAGACTAATCGGCAAATAGGAAACATAAAAGAGATTACTATATATTTTAGTAAAAACACGTAAAAAACAACATTAAAAAACACGTAAAAAAGAATCATTTTTTAAAAATAAATAGGCATATGAACATAAAAATAACAAACATTAAAAAACAACATTAAAAAAGACACGTAAAAAACATTAAAAAAAATCATTCTTTACATATACACATAAAAAACAATAAAAAGGAATCATTCTTTACATACAGTGTGTAAAGACACGTAAAAACAACATTAAAAAAAAGAATCATTTTTAAAAATAAATAGGTATATGAATAACAAATATGCTAAATATACGTTTAATAATTTTACCATTAAGAATAATAAATATGTTTCTTAATAAAAATAATAAACTCAATCAATCATTCAATTATAATATTACTAAAATAAAAGTGCACTAATTATTATTTTTAAAAACCTTTCATACACAAGAATGGTAGGTTACCATTTTACAATAAACTTTACATATGATCCATTAATGTTTATTATTGTTATTATTAATAAATATGTTTCTCAAAATATATAATTTCGGTTTAATATTGATGACCGAAATTAATTTTTATATTATGACTTTCCTTTAATCAATTCTCATTAAACAATAACCATCAAAATTATTTCAATAAATGTGCTAATTTTAAGTGTGCAAATTTTAAGATGTAAATAATAATTTGTAGATAATCGGTAAGACAATTTAAAACGCAGATGTTTTTAATGTCATTGATTCGAATGATTGATTGATTATTTATATTAAGTTATATATTAATATTTTTTAAACTTAATTATTGATTATTAATATTTTTTAAATAATAATTTATATTACTAATACTAAGTTATTTATTAATATTTTTTAAACTAAATTATGGATTATTTATATTACTAATACTAATATTACGAATTTAGTTTTTAAGACGTACAAAAAATTAAAAAGAGATTACTATATATTTTAGGAAACTATTGAATAGATTTAAATTATATTTAATTTAAAAACAATAGTTAGGACAAATTTTTTAATTGACATATTTCAATTATGGTTGTCATCTATATACAGACTAATCGGCAAATGGAAACATAAAAGAGATTACTATATATTTTAGTAAAAACACGTAAAAAACAACATTAAAAAAACACGTAAAAAATCATTTTTTAAAAATAAATAGGCATATGAACATAAAAATAACAAAATAAGAAAACAACATTAAAAAAGACACGTAAAAAACATTAAAAAGAATCATTCTTTACATACACACATAAAAATCATTAAAAAGGAATCATTCTTTACATACAGTATGTAAAGACACGTAAAAACAACATTAAAAAAAGAATCATTTTTAAAAATAAATAGGTATATGAATAATAAATATGCTAAATGTATGTTTAATAATTTTACCATTAAGAATAATAAATATGTTTCTTAACAATAATAATAAACTCAATCAATCATTCAATTATAATATTACTAAAATAAAAATGCACTAATTATTATTCTTAAAAACGTTTCATACACAAGAATGGTAGGTTACCATTTTACAATAAACTTTACATAGGATCCATTAATGTTTATTATTGTTATTATTAATAAATATGTTTCTCAAAATATAGAATTTCCGTTTAATATTGTTGACCGAATTTAATTTTTATATTATGACTTTCCTTTAATTAATTGTCATTAAACAATAATCATCAAAATCATTTCAATAACTACGCTAATTTTAAGTGTGCTAATTTTAAGATGTAAATAATGATTTGTAGATAATTGGTAAGACAATTTGAAACGCGGATGTTTTTAATGTCATTGATTTGAATGATTGATTGATTATTTATGTTAAGTTATTTATTAATATTTTTTAAACTTAATTATTGATTATTTATTTTACTAATACTAATATTACGAATTTAGTTTTAATATTGTTGACCGAGTTTCATTTTGATATTACGAATTTCCTAAAATCAGTTGTCAATTACGCGATTAAGGGAATCATATTCTCAAATTCGTATGCTAAATATACGTTTAATAATTTTACCATTAAGAATAATAAATATGTTTCTTAACAATAATAATAAAAGTGCACTAATTATTATTCTTAAAAACGTTTCATACCTAAGAATGGTATGTTACCATTTTACAATAAACTTTACATATTATTATTGTTATTATTAATAAATATGTTTCTCAAAATATAGATTCGATTAACAATAAGAATGGTAACTTATTAATATTTTTAATCTTATTTATTATGATTTTGATGTTAGTTATTAAAATTTTTAATCTAATTTATTGATTATTGATAATACTATATATATATATATATATATATATATATATATATATATATATATATTTCGGTTTAATATAGTTGACCGAATTTAATTTTGATTATGATATGACATAATTTAGTTGGAGTGTTCGGATGAAATCCTGTTTTTTAAATGTAAAAACATAGAATGATTAAATACGATTGAATATTAAATCCGATTAAATATATATCTAAAAATTTAGTAACTAAAAAAAAACGGTATCTCAAAAGTATAATCAAAACCGAATAAATCGGAATGATAAAGTTCTTGAAACACACGAATGAATGATTATATTATTTTCGCTTCAATATTTCTTAACATTGCTACTCAATCGGCAAATAATACAAATGATTATATTATTTTCTTAACAAAACCGATATTTTATCATTGAAATGAATAGATCAGAATACTTCATCTTTCATAATTGGTTAAAAAAATCGTAACTTAGGTGATAAATCATATAAAAAAAGTCGTTAAAAAATCATAACCAAGAATGATTTAGAATGATAAATCATCTTAAATCGTTAAAAAAGATTAAAACGATTGATTTCTTTTAATATACGGTGCGATATTTAAACAAAGACGATTAAAATATTCATTCTAAATCGATTGATTAAAAAAAACGATTAAAACACAGTTAAACCATATAGAATGATAATTGAAATGAATGAATATCACTTTTAAAATATATCAAATGACCGATTTCTTTTGTAATAATGTTAAGAATAAATAATGAAGCGAAAATAATAATAAGAATCAACATTAGAAGAGTATGATCGATGATTACCTTGAATCATTTATGGAGAATCAAGAAACTATGAAAGATGAAGTAGGATGATAGAGAGGTTTGTTTGGAAGAAATGGAGGACTATGTTGTGGAGAATGAAGAAACAATAAAAAGAAAACGGTTTATATACTCTAATTTTCGGAGCCTCATTTACATATTTGGATCCCTCGGGCCTTCTCTAAGACCTTCATTCGACCCGAGTGTATTGATTTATTATATAGATAGATTTAAACGACACATCGAGAGGGGGATTAAGATTCGGAGGGAAGAAACATTATTCTATTGGAGGTCAGCAGCGATTATTTTTTGGAGGAGCCACATTCAATTGAAGAGAGGAGTCTTGGAGGATTTTTTGGAGACGGAGAAGGTACTGGGAGCACTAAAGATTAATTATTTGAAGACCCGGGTTTGGTTTAGTTTATTTATTTGTTTTTATTTATTTAGAGACATGATGAATTGTTTTTTTATAAACTTTTTGACTATGATTCTGATTATAATTATGAACTAAATATTTTTATGGTTGCTTAGGTTTATGAACTAGACACGTTTTATGCAGTATTTAATGATTTTTGGTTTTTAATCTTGATGTGTAGAACTACATGATTTTAAGTTTATTGTTGGATTTGATATATGTGTGTTGGTGTTAATTTTATTTGAAGTTTGTTTATTGGTTTTGTGGAGCTAGGCGTGTAGAGATACCCCCTAGGTCTTGAAATCAATCTAGTTCGTCAACTTAGGTTAGCGTGCTAGTATTTGAAGTTGGAGTACGACACAAATATAACAAACTAATATAATAGATTAACTAAAACGTGCAGTCCATTCTTGAGGGTGAGAAATCTAACTCGAGGTTGCTAGGTAACTAACTAGGCATTGTTCGGTAGTTGGCAAGCGCTAGGGCGGGAGTCGCTACTTGTCCGTGTTTAGAGTTTTCCTAGGTTTTCTTCAGTAGAGTTTAAGTCTGCTTCATAGTTTGAAGGTTTTAATCCAGGAGAGGTTTTAATCTGATTTCTGTGGGATTTTGGTACGCTAGGGCGATCCGGATCCATTTTAGCATTTCTACACTTGTCCCGCCTTGAGTCTAGTGAGCTTTCTTTGACAGGAGGTTTATTAGGTAAGAATAGGGTCTCAAGTTAATTACCAGATTTAGGATTTATTGCTAGTGTCTAGGGATTTTACCTAAGTAACCAACCTTCTTCCTATCTGAATTCTCCAAGTTCCTAGTTTCGTATAAGCAGTTGAGGTTGTTTTATTTATATTTAGTTTAATTAAGTTTATAATTAGTAGTTTAAAATACCCCCATTTAAGTATATATTTATTTAGGCTAGTATTCGGTATAGGTTGTGATCTAGAGTTGCATTCACGTCTTTGGGTTCGATACTCGGTCTTATCTGTTTACTGCTTTGCGACCGGTACACTTGTCGTGCGTGTGTAGTTTTTAGGTGAGTCGTTTTATTTAAAGCTTGTGTTATTTTTATATATACATTTACACACATCATGGTGATTCGGGGAGTTTAGGGAGAGGGTGATGGTCTGATGCGGTCACAGGCGGTGGTGGTTAGGGGTGGCGGTGTTGGTGTTGGCTAAGGTGGTGGTGATGGAGAGCTGATTAGAGAGAGAAAAGCCTCTTTGCCACAATCACATAACACCATTGTTGCAGGATCAAATTGGGTTTCTAAGGGATGAACCTTAATTTGAGTATGATGATTTGGGAAGAAAGGGGGAAATAATTAGGGTTTTATAATGTGGGGTTTAAATTCAGAACTCATCCTTTATGGTGAAAGGACGAAGCTGCCCTCTCACGTGGGGTGCACATGTTCAAAGATAACCAAGTTTTTAAACTAGGTTTAGCTTAAAGGATATAACGTGTATTGTTTTTTAAACAATAATGTACGATTTTTGCAATTTTTCTTTCTAATGAACATGATTTAGATTCTGATACAAACATAAAGGACGATTTCTCTAATTCACTCTATCATAAACTTAAAACAAAAAATAATAGTTTTTAATGTTGATGGAACAAAGGAATAACAAGGACACACTTTTATTTATTTATTTATCAAAAGTATATTTTAAACCATAATATCCCACTAATACAGATTACAATCATGTTTAACTAATTTTGGCAGGTCAATTGAGTTCTAAAATAGGAAACTAAATCGAATATAGAGTCACACCATCATGATTTCAACCACGTGGGCAACACTTCTGTGCAAATTCTTTAGGAATCTACTTTTCCCCATTAAGCAAAAAAGAATTCAAAAAATTGACAAGAGAACCAGAAATCCAGGACGTGTATTTGGATATCATCTCAATATATTTACTATAATTTCTTTTTCTTTTTTACATATTATGCAAAAAATGATTCATGTACCTAAGATTATTTTATGCAATTTTTGACCAAAAAGAAGCTAAGATTTCACAAGTGTCCATGAGAAAACTGATTATTGTAAGTTATTGCCAAAAGCAACAACATTCTAATCATCTTTTGCAATTCCATCATCTACAACAACTTATACTCTTGTAATTAAGAGAACATAATTTTCATCAATAGGACAACTTTGTAATAATTGTGTAAAACTACCCTTTCAATTTTCATCAACTTGTCATTTATTATTATTATGTGTAAATACTTTATAAATACTAAAATATTTAACAAAATGTAAACATTACAGTAAAATAAGAAGTTAAAAGAGTTAATTTATTTATCTTAGTTTTTATATATATATAATAGATAAAAATAAGTAGTTATGATTCACGTATCATTGGACTTTAAGGTAAAATGATATGCATATACAAAATAATATAATAAGCTTAGTTGGACAATTTGAAACATGCACATGGATTGGAAATAGCTTACCTTGATTCAACCTAGAGAAACAAATGTTTTTAAGCCACTAGAACTCAAGATCAAGAAGAAATGACCTAACATGAACAAGAAGATCATGTCAGCGAGACAAGGAGCAACTTGCCTCGTTAATAAAACAAGGTATTACATTCCACAACCGTGAGATGTGATGAGGCAAGTCATCCTTGGCTACCAAACAAGACCCTTCTCTTCATGTAAGAACCTCTCTTCGTATTGTCTTATCGAATTTACCTGCATTAGGTGTCCGAGAAAACCTGGTATTTATAGATATCCTTTATCATTGACTCTTGAAATCTCCAACTGGCATCTTCCTTTTCTTATCATCTTTCCATACATGTTATCATCATATTATGATATATGCCACCTTTGGAAGAATATGTCGAGTCGCTGTATTTAAAGAATCTGATTCTATACCTCTATATGAAAGATACCGGAACAAAATATATACACACTAGTACAGGAATAACATTCTTCAACGAGTGGCCGTAATCTTGAATGGGAGTTGACTTCAATTACTAATTGATGCCTCCTTGAAATATTAGCTAAGATATAGCAGGGTTCCATTTGGCTATTCAGTCCATATAAGTTTTGCTGTATATATTATTGACTTGTGATATAATTGACCAATCTCTCTAATTATTCAATGGTTGCATCCAGTCAATAGTTCATGGCTAATTAAGTTGGAACATATTCGTTTCTTTGGATACATGTAGCTCAATAGTTCAGCTGGTTAGTTCATTTTAATCTTTTCATGTGATTGTTGTTGGAATATCAATTGTATTAAACCGAAAACAGATTAAAAAAACGCAAGATAATTGAAGCAATGGCAACTTCGACTGTTTTCATTATTAGCAAAACTCAACAAAATCCAATAAAATTAGATAATTAACTATCAGCGATTGACGTCACCGATCCCAACTAACAAAATGTGTGTTGATAGTCTCACTTTTAAAAAAAAAATATGTTCCATTTATATAATTAGTTAGTTATTATGTTAGTGTTAGTCGGCCAATATGTTAAAAGATGAGACCGCCAACACCTATTTCGTTAATGGGGACCGGTGGTGGTCAATTGCTAATAGTTGAGATTATTTAAATCCAATACTCCTTTATACTAAACATTAAATCAATCCCACTGTAACCCGAAAATTAATAATTCAATTGAATAAACAAACCGATAAACTTAAATAAGCATAAATTCAAACTTAAATCATAAATGTGAGTTAGAGATAAAGTTTCTTTGATCTTGGATATTTATTTCTTCCTATTAATTTAGAACCATTTTGTTCTTTCAGAATTATCGTCAAGAGCGATGTTAATAAAATTAAATTTATATTTTTACAAAATTATTAATTGTTACCAAAGAAACTCTCGGTGTACAAAAAGCTCGCGGCTCGCTCGAAAAAAGCTCGAAAAAAGCTCGCTCGAAAAGGCTCGTTTTGTTTTCGAGCCGAGCCGAGCCGGCTCGTTTTGTAATCAAGCTGAGCTCGAGCCATGGGTGTTCAGCTCGTGGCTTGGCTCGTGACTCGACTCGATGGCTCGACTCGTGGCTCGGCTTGATGGCTCGACATATGGCTCGACTCATGCTTGTGTATGTGTAATTAATATATAGATGAAAGTAATATATTTTGGCTCCAAACGCAATTCTAAAATTCAAATTTTGAAAGCCCCGCTCATACTACTTATCTACTTCACCTCTTCATAATCCAATAAATCCTAACTTAGAAAAATAAAAAATATACATGTATATGTGTAATTTTATTTTATTTTTGTTTTGTTTTATATTTTATAAATATTTATAAAAAATAACGAGCTGGCTCGAGCCAGCTCGAGCTCGGCTTGAACATTTATGAGCCGAGCTCGAGCTCGGCTTTTCAGCTCGACGAAAAAACCGAGCCGAGCCGAGCTGGCTCGTTTTAGTTCGAGCTCGAGCTCGAGCTCGGCCTGGCTCGACTCGACTCGGCTTGTGTACAATCCTAGTTGGTACATCCCTCTGTCGGCAATCCTCAGTGACAATCTGTCAGGGTAAATTTACAAAATTTGTACGTAATCCATTGGTAATTAAGTATGGCCGTCAATAACCTTGGTATAAGATAATGATAAACCACATTTTATTTATAATTCATACATGATATATATATAATAAGGAAGAGACATAATTTACCCTACAATTAATAGTAATAATACTCTTTGACTACACTTTGACTATGACAATGACTATGACTTGGACTTTGACTTGAAAAACATATTTTAAAATATACAATTAATAACAATGAGAATTTGGTGCATCCCTAATATTTGGTAAATTCCTTTTGTAATTTTATTTGACTATAGATTTGAAACACACGACATGCCGCAAACACCTTTAAACATATCTTATTCAAGATTTGATGATGATTCCTGCATTCCTATTAAAGTCAAAGCATTTGATCGTGCACATGGACCAGAATATATGCACCTCAAATTCCTCAATGTTTGCCTTCTTTCCTGAACTACTAGTCATGCATCCAATTTACTTGGTCTGTTGCTCTTTCTCATTTTCTTTTCTATCATTCCTAAGATGAACATATGTCCATGACATCCCATCCTTACATTTCAATACACAATGTTGCAAAAAAGACACAATATTCGTCTGTGAGAAACAAAATATTAAGTGCTATTTTTGTTGTGATCTTTTCATAATATCTTTTAGCATGATGTTGAGCACACTGAACTTATGCTATAATTTCAAAGCAAGTAAGGTGTACGTAGACAGTAACACTAAAAAGAAAGATATAAATGTTTGAACCCGTAAGAGTACAAATTACTATGCGAAATGACTACAATCATATTGAAGAATGTAAACGTTTATCATGACCGTAAGTCATCGATCCAACGAATTGTCAGAGCCCAAAGGTATAATATACTAAATGGAAAGCTATGCAATATTTCAGCTAAACCTGAAAGGGCATCTAATAGCCTAAGTCAACTCGCATGCTAGATTGTTGGCCATTGACTTTTGAACAGTATTCCGTTTACTTAGTGTTTCATCATCTTTTCTTTATGCAGGCATAAATAATTGGGTCCATACTATATATATATATATATATATATATTCTCCTAAAGATGTTAAAGATACTAATAGTGGTAGAAAGTTGGAAACTAAGTTGATAAGGAAAAGAATCACGCGGTTCCATGGCCACACAATTAACATTGGCTATAAATAGGAAATTTTGCTAATATACGTTCAAAGCAAAACTAATAACATAACTCGAAGAGAAGTTCTTACATGAAGAGAAAATTCTTGTTTGGTAGCCAAGGATGACTTGCCTCATCACTCCTAAAGGTGTTAGAAAGTAACACCTTGTTTTATTCATAGGCAAGTCGCTCCTTGGCTTTCTTGACATAATCTTCTTGCTCATGTTAGGCCTTTTTCTTCTTACTTTTGAGTTTTACATGATCTAAAAAACATGCTCTTGTTCTTTTTTTTTTTTTGAACGGCAAATTTTTATTACACCTTTAATCTACCCCACCTTGCATTTGCAAGGATTTGAACCCACAACCTCACATTTGTAAGGGGGGACACCATACCACTAGAACAAGAGGTCATGGGTATCCTTGTTCTTCTTATTTCACCTTTCTTTACTTGTAAATTACTGCCTAGGAATCCATACATGTTGCTTGTTATTTCTCTTAATTTAGTTATTTGTTTCCCTAGGTTAAAAATCTAATCAATGCATTAATTAGACAGATCTGTTAAGATAACCACACAATGCACTTGTGTATATATATATATATATATATATAGAGTAAAGATCAAATACAAAGTGTTTTTCGGTAAGAACTGTGAGAATCAAAGGGGGTAAAAAAATTTTATTTTATTTTTTAGAATTTTTTCCCATGTGCTTAAACATACTTTCTAGATGAATAATACAAAAAAAAAATTAATTTTTTTTAGTGTAATTATGTCATTAAAGTAAATACACTAGTTTACACTAGAGTAATTATGTAATTACTCTACACTAATTTTTTTTTTTAGTTTTCAATACTATAATACATGTTTAACAATATGAGAAATTTTTTTTGAAAAAAAAATAAAAAAATAAAAAAATACCCTCATTTGATTCTCACAGTTTTTACCAAAAAAATACTTTGTACAGGATCTTTCCCCTATATTTATATATATATTATATGTATGCATGCATTATTTTATTCTAGTTCAAACCTGCCAGCAAATATTAAGGAAAGGCCTCAATGTAAATTATTTCAAATCCGTGCATGCATGTGTCCATTTCTTTAACTTAACTCATATTATTTTGTATATGCATATCATTTTACCTAAATGTTCAATGAAACTTAAAGCAAAATAATACTTGGCCGTCTTCTATTAAGATCTAAAAAACTAAGATGAAATTAAGAAACTTGCCTGCTATTCAGAAAGAAGTGGCGGCGCAGCTTGTTGCCCGATTGTCTGCTATCTTGATGTAGTTCTTGCGGTTGTGAAATTAAACATGATCTAATTTATAAAAAAAGACACTTTTTATTTCTAAATAATGCATTGTTCGCCTTATATTAAATATCCGGTTTTATAAAGTATATACAACAACCGTTTTTTGCACTGATAAGTTGTTTTGGACCATAACGTTTTGGTCAGCAGTTTAGATCAGATCAATTGTTTGCTACAGTAATCATTTGTTAGGTCCGCTCAATTGTTACAAGTGGCTGCTTCGAGATAGACTGTTTCTGACTCCTATCATGAATACATACATCAAATAAGAGGCGTAAAATCTGTTTTAAGGGACTCGTGTCAAACACAATCCTCAACCGCAACTGTTAACGACAACTTTTATATTCTTGCAGTGGATGTTACAAGAAGATGCGGTTGAAGTTATTCTGAAGACAAGCGTTTGACTCAATTTACTTAAATTTGTATTTTATCTTAAGTTTAATCGTAGTTGTATAAGTATTTAATAGAATATATTATCCATATTGAATGTGTCAAGTGTAAATAACAAACTCTCCATGTATTATGGAATCGAGAAGCATCCCCTCTGTACTATATATTATCATAAATGAGAAGCACAATTCAAGGTTTGAATACTAATATTTCTCACATGGTATCACGAGAATATACCTAATTATCCTTCTCTCGCTCCAGCGCAGAAGCAAAATATTGCGGTGTCGCCAATGTTGTTGCAGAAATATGCTGGCTGCGCAATCTCCTTCTTGAACTTCATCGCCCTCAATCTAAAGCCACCATTGTTTACTGCGAAAATGTTAGTGCCATCTATCTTTCAGGTAATCCAGTTCAACACCAACGAACGAAGCACATAGAGCTTGACATCCACTTCGTTCGTGAAAAGGTTCAACGTGGTCAAGTCCGGATTTTACACATGCCTTCTCGTTATCAAGTTGCAGATATCTTCACAAAGGGACTGCCTAGAGTTTTGTTTGATGATTTTCGCTCCAGTCTCAGCATACGCTCTCCTCCCGCTTCGACTGCGGGGTGTAATAGACTATATTATCCATATTGAATGTGTCAAATGTAAATAACAAACTCTCCATGTATTATGGGATCGAGAAGCATCCCCTCTGTACTATATATTATCATAAATGAGAAGCACAATTCAAGGTTTGAATACTAATATTTCTCACAGTATTGCACTAGTTGAATTTTCCCATAAATAAAGTATCCTACTTATATGTTTCTTATTATTTTAATAAAAAGTGGTTTCGACACAAGGAATATAGATTAAGTGAATATATGTTCTCTATTCCTAGTAGAGATGATAATAAAGGATGAGGTGCTGATGATGTCCTGGTCCGGTGATCCAAGATGGAGGTGGTAAGGTTTACTTAAATTGTAAATTGAGAGGCTCCATAACATCTACCTCAAAAGAAGGAAAAATTTCTGACTCGGGGTTACGGGTTCGAATCTCACTTCGTAGTAAAAAGTAGATGGGGTTGGACCTTTATTACGAGGGCCGGGAGAACGATCCCGAGGGGATGTGGTACCGTTGCCATTAGGCAAGTGTAGTTGTACCACTAGGCTGTCCAAAAAAAATATGAGGTGGAAGAAACATAAAAGAACACCTTTTCAGTTTTTATGCTTCTTGTCTTCCTTAAAGTAAGTGGATAAACATATGATCCTTTTGCTACATGCACATTTTGATACATCATGATCCTTAATTTTTAACCTTATGCCTTGAACTATAAGCCATGCATGATAGTGAAAGTTTGGGTTTGCTTAATTTATCTGATGCGATAGTTAGGTTATTTGATTGATTTTTTATCTAGCATTTAGAGATGCATTTTTCTTTCTTTCTTTGTTTCTTTTTTTCCCCAAGGTTACGTGACTATGAACCTTATTTCAGTTGCTAAAAGCCATTTGCTACTAGGGATGTGCAATGATTCAGAACTGGACCGAACCGGAACCGTTTAGTGCTAAATATAAGAACCGGAATCAAATCGTATAAAATGCTACAGCCGGCTTAAACATTTCTCGTGTAAACGGTTCTTGCTAGAACCAATTGTCAATTAAATCCTAAAGTTGTGTTGTAGTCGTATTAAGGACCTATGATACATTTTTAGAAGTACACGGTACCATCCGTATAATGCAATGATTGTAATTTTTGACATTACGAATAATATGTGTCATGCATTACTAATGTCACATTTTACATTACATTTTTGTCCGATACACATTATAAGCCAACCCGTGCACCTCATAAATGGTTTTGTAAGCATTGGTTCTCAGTTATGCTACTTTCTTTCCCTTTATTGTACTCTGTATGTTTTATAAAAGTTACTTAATTCAAAATAAACTCCTATCCATGGCCGGCCCTTAAGGGGTGCGGGGAGGACTCCCGGCTCGGGCTCAATTTCTCGGGGGCACATTGACCCTTCGGCAATCTAAATTTTTTTAACAGTGATGTCCTTAATTTGATTGATTTTTGTATGTTTGAGCCTCAAAATTGTTAATCAAGTATTAATCAAAGTGAATGGTAGTTTATATAAAACATAAAGTAAAGAAATGTTGAGAGATGTTAAGAGTTAAAGAAGAAAATGAAATGGTTTGAGAAAAAAATTGTAGGTTTGTTAATGAGTGTAGGACTAGAGAGGATGAAGAAGATGAAAATAAGAGGGCTCACACTTAGTTGTTTTTGCTTTTTACTGGTTGGTTTTGACTTCTTTTACTTTTATTTTTGTTATGAAACAATTTTTTTTAATTGCCAAACTTTCACCCATTTATATTTTCATCCTTTGTGGGATTCGAACTTCCAACCTCTCCCAAAAGGGTTTGTTCCCTCTATCGTTAGATAACAACCTAAGTGTGAAATAAAATTTGATATTACTTTAATCGTAGCTTAAAAAATAATTTACATTATTTATTTTGTTAAGGTCTAAAGCTAAGGCTAAGGGGCACATTTTTTTGCATCTCGGCCCGGGCACTTGAATTTTCAGGGCCGGCCCTCCTCCTATCTCAACAAGTTTATTAGATGATATCTAGTTAACATGACCTTAAACAATATTCTTTATATAAATTAAACTTGGAAGTGAAAATGTGGATGGTCAGTCAACAAACTACTTCAAAAAGCCTACTAAATTAATAGTGTTTTAAGTTTTAACCTAACCCGGTTCTAGTGGTTCTTTAAACAGAATCGCGGTTATGAACCGAACCAAACCGGGAACCGTTTTCACTAAAATTTAAGTACCAGAATTGGACCCTTAATACAAGAATACAGTTCAGATCTGATAGTTCGGTTTCGGTTCCTCAGTTTGGGCAATTCAGAACCGTGAATTACTCAGCCCTATTTGCTAGATTAGATAATCAACTCTACGTCTAAATTCACTCTCACTTATGTCCAAATATGCATCTTTTCTTTATGTCCTCTTATCCTATATGTATAGTCATATAGAGTTGGACATATAGGATGGGGTGAGGTTAGCGTATAAAGGCTATATTTCGTGAGAAGGATTAAGAATTGATATGTAGGCATCATTTTTTGGACTTAGTCATAATGTTTTGGATTGTTTAGGCTAAAATAACACCATTCATAACAATTAAAAACACAAAGCAATTTCTTTTAGGCTTATATCTTAAAAACACCATGCCAAGAACATGTGTTTTAACCTGTTGTATTTTAGTTGTATGTTTCAGCTATGTTTTAAATTTCATAGCTATAATACATTAAATTGTGTTTTAAATTATTATGTTTAGTGTTTTTATAGCAAAAACAACCCAAAATATCATGCCTAAATCCAAAACATGATGCCTACATGTCAATCTTAATCATTCTCACACTTCTCACGAAATATGACCTTTGTACTCGAACCTTTACCATAAGGTGGCTTCAATGGGGAACCTAAAAAAAGTGAGGAAGTATACATTTAATATGTTAAAAATATCATAAAAAAATCAATTCAACATAATTTTAATTTATCTTTCCTAAATTTTATTTTATTTTATTTTTTGTTTAGAAATCATTGAATGTTATGTCCTTGACCTCAAACTCAGCTTATTTTTATGGTTAAATGTGACCAAGTTAACCCCATATGAGGGCAAATAAGTCTTTTTACCTGTTTATTTAAAATAATAATAAATGAAACAAAAAGAGTTTAGAGAATTAAAAAAATTATATAACTGCTCCCATCCCCCCTCTCTCAAACGTAATAATACTCTGTCTCTCTAACTACTCCACCACCACCACCACCTACCCCCACCAGCCACCAACCGATCACCACCACTTCCCCGCCATTCTTCTCTAAATACTATGTCTCTCTCACCATCTTAACCCCTACCGCCGCCACCATCTACCACCTGCCATGGCTACCTTTAAGTCCGTATCTCCCCCACTGATCTTCTTCCCTGGTGAAGAAAGTGTTACCAGAGAAGATGTAGATCTGGTAGTCACAAAAAACGGTGGTTTCTCTCATGTTATGAGAGTTTTCACAGATGGCAGCAGGGTTGACAAAGCGGTAGTGATGGTCACAGGAAGCGGTTGTGGTGGTGATTTGGGGAGTTTAGGGAGAGGGTGATGGTCTGATGCGGTCACAGGAGGTGGTGGTTAGAGGTAGTGTTGGCTAAGGTGGTGATGATGGAGAGCTGATTAGAGAGAGAAAAGCCTCTTTGCCACAATCACATAACACCATTGCTGCAGGATCAAATTGGGTTTCTAAGAGATGAACCCTAATTTGAGTCTGATGATTTGGGAAGAAAGGGGAAACAATTAGGGTTTTATAATGTGGGGTTTAATTTCAGAACTCATCCTTTACGGTGAAAGGACGAAGCTACCCTCACGTGGGGTGCACGTGTTCAAAGATAACCATGTTTTTAAACTGGGTTTAGCTTGAAGGATATAACGTGCATTGATTTTTAAACATATAGTACGATTTTTTGCAATTTTTCTTTCTAAAGGACATGATTTGCAATCCGATACAAACATAAAGGATGATTTTTGTAATTCACTCTATCATAAACTTAAAACAAAAAATAATAGTTTTTAATGTTGATGGAACAAAGGAATAACAAGCACACACTTTTTTTTTTTAATTTATTTATCAAAAGCATATTTTAAACCATAATATCCCACTAATACAGATTACAATCATGTTTAACCAATTTTGGCAGGTCAATTGAGTTCTAAAATAGGAAACTAAATCGAATATAGAGTCACACCATCATGATTTCAACCACGTGGGCAACACTTCTGTGCAAATTCTTTAGGAATCTACTTTTCCCCATTAAGCAAAAAAGAATTTAAAAAATTGACAAGAGAACCAGAAATCCAGGACGTGTATTTGGATATCATCTCAATATATTTACTATAATTTCTTTTTCTTTTTTACATATTATGCAAAAAATGATTCATGTACCTAAGATTATTTTATGCAATTTTTAACCAAAAAGAAGCTAAGATTTCACTAGTGTCCATGAGAAAACTGATTATTATAAGTTTCCGTACGTTAACATATTGCCAAAAGCAACAACATTCTAATCATCTTTTACAATTCCATCATCTACAACAACTTATACTCTTGTAATTAAGAACATAATTTTCATCAATAGGACAACTTTGTAATAATTGTGTAAAACTTTTTTTTTTGAACGGCCAACGAATCAATTCCGAGCACTCTCGGGCACCCTTTTGGCGAATCAGGTACTCGAGAGTACCCGGGCCACCAATTGCCACCAATTCCCGGGAAAACCCGACCACTCACCCGCCCGAAGGCACGACGGTGAAATAGTCGGTAAAACCGGTCGGGATCAGGACTCGAACCCAAGCCAATGGCCGGGTCATCCCTCATTTCCCATCCACCAATGTATTCCAAATGTAGCTAGTGGGAATTGAACGCAAGCCTCCCATAGGAAACTTTAGGCCCTTAACCAACTAGGCTACAATTGTGTAAAACTACCCCTTCAATTTTCATCAACTTGTCATTTATTATTATGTGTAACTACTTTATAAATACTAAAATATTTAATCAAATGTAAACATTACAGTAAAATAAGAAGTTAAAAGAGTTTATATATTTATCTTAGTTTTTATATATATAATAGATAAAAATAAGTAATTATGATTCACGTATCATTGGACTTTAAGGTAAAATGATATAAATATACAAAATAATATGATAAGCTTAGTTGGACAATTTGAAACATGTACATGGATTGGAAATAGCTTACCTTGATTCAACCTAGAGAAACAAATGTTTTTAAGCCACTAGAACTCAAGATAAAGAAGAAATGACCTAACATGAGCAAGAAGATCATGTCAGAGAGACAAGGAGCAACTTGCCTCGTTAATAAAACAAGGTATTATATTCCAACACCGTGAGGTGTAATGAGGCAAGTCATCCTTGGCTACCAAACAAGACCCTTCTCTTCATGTAAGAACCTCTCTTCTTATTGTCTTATCGAATTTACCTGCATTAGGTGTCCGAGAAAACCTGGTATTTATAGATATCCTTTATCATTGACTCTTGAAATCTCCAACTGTCATCTTCCTTTTCTTATCATCTTTCCATATATGTTACCATGATAATATGATATATGCCACCTTTGGAAGAATATGTCGAGTCGCTGTATTTAAAGAATCTGATTCTATACCTCTATATGAAAGATACCGGAACAAAATATATACACACTAGTACAGGAATAACATTCTTCAACGAGTGGCCGTAATCTTGAATGGGAGTTGACTTCAATTACTAATTGATGCCTCCTTGTTTGGACTATACTACAGAAGTTTTCAGTGATATGTTGGTACATCCCTCTGTCGGCAATCCTTAGTGACAATCCGTCAGGGTAAATTTACAAAATTTGTACGTAATCCATTGGTAAGTATGGCCGTCAATAACCTTGGTATAAGAGAATGATCAACCATATTTTATTTATAATTCATACATGATATATATATATATATAATGAGGAAGGGACATAATTTACCCTACAATTAATAGTAATAATACTCTTTTACTACACTTTGACTATGACCATGACTATGACTTGGACTTTGACTTGAAAAACATATTTCAAAATATACAATTAATAACAATGAAAATTTGGTGCATATCTAATATTTGGTAAATTCCTTTCGTAATTTTATTTGATTATAAATTTGAAACACACGACATGCCGCAAACACCTTTAAACATATCTTATTCAAGATTTGATGACGATTCCTGCATTCCTATTAAAGTCAAAGCATCTGATCGTCCACATGGACCAGAATATATGCACCTCAAATTCCTTGATGTGTGCCTTCTTTCCTAAACTACTAGTCATGCATCCAATTTACTTGGTCTATTGCTCTTTCTCATTTTCTTTTCTATCATTCCCAAGATAAACATATGTCCATGAAATCCCATCCTTACATTTCAATACATAATGTTGCAAAAAGGACACAATATTCGGTTTCAACATTGTAGTCTTGTGAGAAACAAAATATTAAGTGCTATTTTTTGTGATCTTTTCATAATATCTTTTAGCATGATATTGAGCACACTACACTTGTGCTATAATTTCAAAGCAAGTAAGGTGTAGACAGTAACACTGAAAAGAAAGATATAAATGTTTGGACCCGTATGAGTACAAATTACTATGTGAAATGACTACAATCATATATATTGAAGAATGTAAACGTTTATCATGACCGTAAGTCATTGATCCAACGAATTGTCAATGCCCAAAGGTATAATATACTAAATGGAAAGTTATGCAATATTTCAGTTAACTTTAAAGGGCATCTCATAGCCTAAGTCAACTCGCATGCTAGATTGTTGGCCATTGACTTTTGAATAGTATTCCGTTTACTTAGTGTTTCATCACCTTTTCTTTATCTTTATGCAGGCATAAATAATTATGTCCATATTAAAGTTGGATACTAAGTTGATAAGAAAAAGAATCACGTGGTTCCATGGCCACACAATTAACACAGGCTATAAATAGGACATTTTGCTAATATATGTTCAAAGCAAAACTAATAACATAACTCGAAGAGAAGTTCTTACATGAAGAGAAAATTCTTGTTTGGTAGCCAAGGATGACTTGCCTCATCACTCCTAAAGGTGTTAGAAAGTAACACCTTGTTTTATTCATAGGCAAGTCCTCCTTGGCTTACTTAACATAATCTTCCTGCTCATGTCAGGCCTTTTTCTTCTTACTTTTGAGTTTTACATGATCTCAAAAACATGTGTTCGTAGGTTGAAATATTTTTAATGTGTGTACATTAACTATGATATTGGAGTGTACTACAACATATTTTTTCTTCATCCTTGTTCTTCTTATTTCACCTTTCTTTACTCGTAAATTACCGCCTAGGAATCCATGCATGTTGCTTGTTATTTCTCTTAATTTAGTTATTTGTTTCCCCAGGTTAAAAATCTAATCAATGCATTAATTAGACAGATCTGTTAAGATAACCACACAATGCACTTGTGTGTGTGTGTATATATATATATATATATATATATATATATATATATATATTACCTTACCTTATTAAGGAGGAGAGATGGCTACAAAGGTAATTTTGCCTAGAGTACAACTTGTGAAGCAACATGTATAAGACAATAAAGCTTATTTAAAAGGGTAAAATTGTAACTTTAACAAAATTTTAAGATGCTTAATGGGTTTTTTTATCATGATCTTGTAGTTAAAACCCAAACTTCTATTCCATGCCTGCCTTTGTGTCTAGATTAATAGCTCCAATTCAATTGCAATTAAAGACATGGCGCTTCATCTTCTCTAACACCCGTTTACACCCCTTCCCCTCACCCTAATTCCATAAAAACCATTGCACACACACTACATAACTTCTCCACCGTTTCTCAGTCACCCTCCATAAAGCTTAGATTATCAGTTTGGCTAATACTAGCTCTTGAGCTTCATAAAGCTTAGAAACAAATCACCGAGTTTGGAACACCTATTGATAGCATATTTCTACTAAGAAGGTGACACCATTTTTTAGATTAGAACTTCAAACCTTTTCTTACATTTTCCCATTTAAGGAGCAAATACACAGGGTTACACGGCAGATATATTAAAATGAAGTTGTTTTCCCTTTTAAAATTTTCTTGCTTTTATTTGTAAAAATCTCATACTAATTTCCAACATGGAAGAACTGTGCCTTTCTATTTAGATTGATCATCCATATCATTCATGTATACTATACGCAATGTCTGTTTGGTGCATGAATTATCTTCCCGATTGTGTGTCGGTTTATATCTAATGAAGAAATTAGATAATTGTTAAACATTGCTAATCCCATTCTTAAATATCTAATCCACCTATTCTGCACCTCAATGTAAGCGAATACATTTACCTTTTAACAAAAATTGATGGGTAACAAAAGTTGACAAAATGGACTGGCCATTGAGTTTTTGTACTATCTTAGAATGGATTTGGATCAGCTGAAGGGTATATTTCAAGTGCAGGTCAAATAGGCCACGTTGAGTTGGACCAACCATTACTTTTTTTTTTTTGAATTTTGTGAACAATGTCGTGATTAATCACAACTTTATTTCAAAAGATTATTTACTTTCTTATTTATACAAGATTATTACTCATTGTATTAATAATTATTATAAGTTATTTATAACCTAACATAAAATGAAATGACCGATAAAACAACTGAAAACAAGCACACCGTTCTAAATTTTTGACTTTGCCATAATGTGTGGGTAAAAATAGATATCCGCGGCAACGCGCGGGCTTTCACACTAGTGTTATATGTATGCATGCATTATTTTATTCTAGTTCAAACCTGCTGACAAATATTGAGGAAAGGCCTCAATGTAAATTATTTCAAATCCGTGCATGCATGTGTTCATTTCTTTAACTTAACTCATATTATTTTTTATATGCATATCATTTTACCTAAATGTTCAATGAAACTTAAAGCAAAATAATACTTGGCCGTCTTCTATTAAGATCTAAAAAACTAAGATGAAATTAAGACACTTGCCTGCTATTTAGAAAGATGTGGCGGCGCAGCTTGTTGCCCGATTGTCTACTATCTTGATGTAATTCTCGCGGTTTTGAAATTAAACATGATCTAATTTATAAAAAAGACACTTTTTATTTCTAAATAATGCATTGTTTGCCTTATATTAAATATCCGTATTTATAAAGTATATACAACAACCGTTTTTTGCACTGATAAGTTGTTTTGGGCCATAACGTTTTGGTCAGCAGTTTAGATCAGATCAACTGTTTGCTACAGTAATCATTTGTTAGGTCCGCTCAATTGTTACAAGTGGCTGCTTCGAGATAGACTGTTTCTGACTCCTGTCATGAATACACACATCAAATAAGAGGCGTAAAATCTGTTTTAAGGGACTCGTGTCAAACACAATATTCCTCAACTGTTAACGACAACTTTTATATTCTTGCAGTGGAGGTTACAAGAAGATGCGGTTGAAGTTATTCCGAAGACAAGCGTTTGAATCAATTTACTTACTTAAATTTGTATTTTATCTTAAGTTTAATCGTCGTTGTATAAGTATTGCACTAGTTGAATTTTCCCATAAAGAAAGTATCCTACTTATACGTTTCTTATTATTTTAATAAAAAGTGGTTTCGACACAAGGAATATGGATTAAGTGAATATATATTCTCTATTCCTAATAGAGATGATAATAAACGATGAGGTGCCGATGATGTCCTGGTCCAGTGGTTCAAGATGGAGGTGGTAAGGTTTACCCAAATTGTAAGGCTCCGTAACATTTATCTAAAAAGAAGGAAAAATTTCTGACTCGGGGTTACGGGTTCGACTCCCACTTCATGGTAAAAAGTAGAGGGGCTGGACCTTAGGAGGGCCGAGGGATCGATCCCAAGGGGATGTGGTTATACCGTTGCCATTAGGCGAGTGTAGTTGTACCAATAGGCTCTCCAAAAAAAGTATGAGGTGGAAGAAACATAAAAGAACACCTTTTCAGTTTTTATGCTTCTTGTCTTAGTAAGTGGATAAACATATGATCCTTTTGCTACATGCACATTTTGATACATCATGATCCTTAATTTTTAACCTTATGCCTTGAACTATAAGCCATGCATGATAGTGGAAGTTTGGGTTTACTTCATTTATCTGATGCAATAGTTAGATTATTTGATTGAATTTTTCTCTAGCATTTAGAGATCCATTTTTCTTTCTTTGTTTGTTTCTTTTTTTTTTCCAAGGTTACGTGACTATGAACCTTATTTCAGTTGCTAAAAGCCATTTGCTACTAGGGATGTGCAACGATTCAGAACCAGAATCAAACCGTATAAAATGCTACCGCCGGCTTAAACGGTTCTCGTGTAAACGGTACGTTCTTGCTAGAACCAGTTGTTAATTAAATCCTAATGTTGTGTCGTAGTCGTATTAAGGACCTATGATACATTTTTAGAAGTACACGGTACCATCCGCATAATGCAATGATTGTAATTTTGACATTACGAATAATATGTATCATGCATTACTAATGTCACATGTTACATTACATTTTTGTCCGATACACATTATAAGCCAACCCGTGCACCTCATAAATGGTTTCGTAAGCGTTGGTTCTCAGTTTATGCTACTTTCTTTCCCTTTATTGTACTCTGTATGTTTTATAAAAGATACATAATTCGAAAGAAACTCCTATCTCAACAAGTTTATTAAATGATATCAAGTTAACATGACCTTAAACAATATTCTTTATATAGATTAAACCTGGGAAGTGAAAATGTGGATGGTCGGTCAACAAACTACTTGAAAAGGCCTACTAAATTAATAGGGTTTTAACTTTTAACTTAACCTAGTTCTAGTGGTTCTTTAAATGGAACCGCGGTTCTGAACCGAACCAAACCGGGAACCGTTTTCACTAAAATTTAAGAACCAGAACTGGACCCTTAATACAAGAATACAGTTCGGATCTGATAGTTCGGTTTCGGTTCCTCAGTTCTGACGATTCGAAACCGTGAATTGCTCAGCCCTATTTACTACATTAGATAATCACCTATCCGTCTAAATTCACTCTCACTTATGTCCAAATATGCATCTTTTCTTTATGTCCTCTTGTCCTATATGTATAGTCATATAGAGTTGGACATATAGGATGAGGTGAGGTTAGCGTACAATGGTTATATTTCGTGAGAAGGATTAATAATTGATATGTAGGCATTATTTTTTGTCTTAGTCATAATGTTTTGGATTGTTTAAGCTAAAATAACACCATACATAACAATTAAAAACACAAAGCAATTTCTTTTAGGCCTATATCTTAAAAACACCATGCCAAGAACATGTGTTTTAAGCTGTTGTATTTTAGTTGTATGTTTTAGCTATGTTTTAAATTTCATAGCTATAATACATTAAATTGTGTTTTAAATTTTCGTGTTTAGGCTTTTTATAGCAAAAACAACCCAAAATAGCATGCCTAAATCCAAAACATGATGCCTACATGTCAATCTTAATTATTCTCACACTTCTCACGAAATATGACTTTTGTACTCGAACTTTTACCATAGGGTGGGTTCAATAGGGAACCTAAAAAAAAGTGAGGAACTATACATTTAACATGTTAAAAATATCATAAAAAATTCAATTCAACACGATTTTATTTTATCTTTTCTAATTTTTTTTGAAGCTTTTGCATATAAATGTATGTAGTAGCATTTTTAATAAAATAAAAAAAATTAAAAGAAAATGTTTAAATGAGTTTAAAAAAAGGTAAATTTTTTGTTGCAAAAGTTACTTTTTATTGGAATGACTTCTATATATCTTTATATGCAAAAGCTCAAAATTTTTTTGTAAAAAAATAATATTTTAGATATTAAATTGAATTTTGTATGATATATTTAACATGTTAAATGCATGATTTCCTAATTCCCCATTTCTTTTAGGTTTGGCATTGACCTCGCACTATATTCAGTAGATGAGTGGCTATTAGATTGTGAGGTGATAAGTATTTAGTAGACTAGTTCTGCTTTAGGAAGGGAGCTTTACGTACTTTTTTTTGGACGGTAAATTACGACAACAGACGATCAGTTCACACTGTCATGACAACAGCCCTGTCAGCCCAGACCAAGGTTTGCCCCTCAGAACTTACGTTGTCTTAACTAGGCAGGCCCGCGTCTTTGGGGTATTCAGACTTGGTCTATAGCGTCCTCCCAAAAACCGTACCGTCTCTACACGAACTGATCGCTAGAGTAACGGCTGGATTAAAACCAGATAATTACAAGAAACCATAATTTATACAATTATTATTTATAATGGAGTATTTTCCTCCATGAGAGCTTCAAAACACAATAAGGCGTGTCTTAAATAGAGTTGAAATGAATGAGGTATCGAGGCTCAAGCATCGGTGTATCTGTAAATGGCAATGTAAAAAATCTGTGAGAATTGAAATGGATGGGAAATTGATGGCCTCTAATTGGATTGATTAACATGAGCAATAACTGAATTCAAAATACACATGATCACTTGTCAAAGAAACGATTCGTACTACTGATTTCTGTATTTGAACGAATGTTTAAAAATGGTTGTTGGCGTTTGTTTATAGAGTCTACGGATGAAACGTCACACCGGTTTCTAATGAACATGTCGTTTCATTTAATTTACTAAAATGTCACAACTAAGCCTAAACTTATAATAGTTACATATAGCACCTGAACTATACCAACTGAGTTTTATACTAAAACTTGACGAACTAACAAGATCGGGATTAATTCCAACAAAAAAATAAATGTAAAAAACTAGGATACACAGAAGAAAATTCTAACCTATATCTCGTGTTACATTCCATAACTACAAACAAAACGAGATAAGTATGTACAAGTGGCAAAATGAGTGGGTTAGCTAACAAGTCGAAATGATTTTGGGTCAAAGTGGGTGAATTTTTTTATGAGTTGAGTAACGTTGGGCCGAGAGACTCATTTTGTACGAATAAAACAAAATCTAAGGTATAGTCTTGAGGTCCAAGAAACCAAGTCTTCAGCTGCCTAATATAACCAGCTTCATCTATAGATAACCATGTCCATCATCGTATTTTCAAACCAGAGTGTAGTCTAGCTTACAAATAAAATCACAAAAAAAAAAAAAAAACATATGCAATTTTGTTAGAGATTTAGCAAACTGAAATTAAACATTTCAAGATAATTCATTGCTACCATGAGTAGAGATCAACCAAAAGTGTTAAAACACACTTCCCTTTTCCTTTTATAGTTGCTTTACGTTGCAACGTGGGAAGTCATAAACGGTTACCAAACAAGCTAGAGATCACTTCTCTCTCGCTTTGCTGCGCAATAATCAATTCTTGCATTATTATCGTCTACAAGTGCTATTGTAATTAAGAACAAAAGGCCTAACATGAGAAAAAAGAGCCTGTCAAGTTAGCCAAGGAGTGACCGCCTGATAAGCCAAACAAGGTGTTAATTATAACTCACTATCACCTTGTACTGATATAAGGCAAGTCATCCTTGGCTACCAAACAAGACTCTTCTCTTCATGTAAGGACCTCTATTCTTCTTATTATTTTTTTTTGTCAATTTTACTTGCACTCTTTGTCTGAGGAAACTGTCTATTTATAGTGTATAGCTTGTCATTGGTTCTTGAAAGTTCATGATGATATTCTTCCTCATCTTTCCAACTCACTATGAGATATGCCACCTTTTCCAGAATATAGCCACATACAAGATTGAAAGAATCCAATTCTGTATTCTTATTTTGAATCAGATTTGACTTCAGTACTTGATGTTGGCCCCAGAACAGAGTTGCAGCGGTTTGATTTAACAAGAACACACAATAACAACAAGGAACAATCGAAATATTATTGAATTATGATACTTGAAGTTTGGACAGAATGTGAATACAAGGATTTTGTGGATTGTTTTGATACAATCTTGATAACCGTAACATTATGACATACTATACATATATATACTTAACATTATAACAGATTAACCGACACAACTGTTGATGAAACGACGCGTCCTTCATTTTGAACCGGTGTCTTGTGTGTGAATCGTTGCGTCTTGTTGATGAACCGGTGTGTCTTGAGTTGACCGGTGTGTCTTTGTAAAACAAACCGGAATGATATGTTGAACCACCGTTTTGTATGAAACGACATGTCTTCTTGGTGAACCGATATGTCTTGTTATGAAACATTTCGAGTCTTGTGAATCGGTATGATGTTATGCGAATCATATACTAATCTAGCTTATATAATTATAACTTCCAATACCCTCCCTTAAGCTAGATTGGGAGAACTTGTATCTTGTTTATTGATGAAGATATTTGTTGCTTGTTTCTCGTCAATCTTTAGTCATATGATGCTATCTCTGTGTCATCCATGGGAGTTGTTTTTTCCTGTACCATCCATGGGACCTGTACCATCCATAGGAGTTTTTCTTCTGTGACATCTATGGGGTCTGTTAGCTTAGTCATCATGTGATTCCATCTTCCTTTTATTTTCCATGAAGGGATTGACTCTCCCTTTTCCTTTCTTCTTTAATTCTCTTCCTGCATACTTTACTTGTATGTCCATATTTCTGGCAATGGTAACATTGAATATGTACGTATGATTTTCCTTTTCTTTCTCTATCTTTTTCGTCTAAACCATTGCTTTTGTCATAGGCATCTTCTTTGCTTGTTGATTGAAGAAGGGCTTGTTCATATGTAGAAGTATCATTATGTTTCATACGTAGTTCATGAGCTTTAAGAGAGCCTAATAGGCTTTCCAATGGTAAAGCAGAGATATCCTTTGTTTCTTCTATAGCCACAACAATATTCTCGAATTCTCTTGTTAGACTACGTAAAATTTTCTCAACAACCCTTTTGTCTTCAATGTTTTCCCCATTTAAACGGATTTGGTTCCATAATATGATCACACGATTGTAGAATTCTTCAACTGTTTCGTTTTCTTTCATTCTAAGGTGATCGAATTCACTATGTAAGAATTGTAGTTTAACCCGTTTTACCTTTTCTTCTCCACGATAAGACTTGTAGAGCATATCCCATGCATCTTTTGATGATGATGCAATTGAGATTCTTTCAAATATTACGTCTTCTACGGTTTGATATATGTAGAGTAGTGCCTTGCTGTCTTTTCTTTCCTTTTCTTTTAATTCTTCTCTTTGTTGATCTGTTAGTGAGGCACTTTCATCGGGTTCTTGAATTCCAACTTCTATAATGTTCCATAAGTCTTCAGATTCAAATAAGGCCTTCATTTGAATACTCCAATTGTGATAATTATTTCCATTTAATTTTGGAATTTGAATCTGTAGAACACTATTGCTGTTTGACGTCATCTTGTGTCGTCTTCAGTAGTGATGCATCTAAATTCTTTTTGCCTATTCTTCCTTTTGTCAAATAATAACACAACACTTCCTTCATCTTTGTTATTCGTATATAGTGTCAGCAAAAAATAGCCAAAGCCTCTGTGTTGTTCTTCACTTTTCTTAAAATCAAGAAATCCTAAGACTGATTTCTAATAAAATGAAAACAAATGATAAATTTTGAAGTTTGACTCTAAAAGTCAAAGACTGTCCTTTTGTTTTCCCATGTAAATTTCTTGCAATTGAAACTAGGCTACTTTTCTTTTAGATTCCGATAAAAAATTTTGATCCAAATTTTCCGTATGTCTTCTCGTTTAGTGTGCCAACACACAAACAAAACACTGATTCCTTATTCACCCTCACTATTATTGTTTTATTTCTTCAACGAATTCGCTCCAATAATAACCACAACTATTTTAATAAAAAAAACTGATACGCGCCTTTCCTTTTCTTTTTCAAACGGTTATGCCGAATCTTGACAAGAAACTGAATCACAATCTTAAGAATTCCTTAAATCACGAAGATGATTCGAAATAGTTATGTATCATCTTCTTGCCAATAATGATTTTGAATTCAAATCCAAGAACAACTAAAATACGTATACTCTGTTTTTGCGTAATAATAACCGTAAACAAAAAAATAAGGAATTCAAGAGGTTTTACAAAAGTTGTTGATTCGGGTTTATGAATTCCTGATGTTCGTGGAACAGGGATGAATCTCCTTCGGTTCTTACTCGATTTCCAGTCACAATTTCTTGGTTTAATCTGATTTTTTCGAGACTCTGTTTTGGCAGAGTATGATTTCGACGAAGGATGATTGATTTCTTGCTTTTGATTCTTCTTGTCTGGCTCTGATACCAGTTTGTTGGCCCCAGAACAGATTTGCAGCGGTTTGATTTAACAAGAACACACAATAACAACAAGGAACAATCGAAATATTATTGAATTATGATACTTGAAGTTTGGACAGAATGTGAATACAAGGATTTTGTGGATTGTTTTGATACAATCTTGATAACCGTAACATTATGACATACTATACATATATATACTTAACATTATAACAGATTAACCGACACAACTGTTGATGAAACGACGCGTCCTTCATTTTGAACCGGTGTCTTGTGTGTGAATCGTTGTGTCTTGTTGATGAACCGGTGTGTCTTGAGTTGACCGGTGTGTCTTTGTAAAACAAACCGGAATGATATGTTGAACCGCCGTTTTGTATGAAACGACATGTCTTCTTGGTGAACCGATATGTCTTGTTATGAAACATTTCGAGTCTTGTGAATCGGTATGATGTTATGCGAATCATATACTAATCTAGCTTATATAATTATAACTTCCAATACTTGATGCCTCCTTGAAAGATTAGTTGAGATATCAGCAGTATTCCATTTGGCTTTCCAATTTACATAAGTTTTGTTGACTTGTAATCCCAACAAACAGTTTCTGTCATCTTTCATTTGTTGCATTCATGTCAAGAGTTCAGCTAATAATAAGTTGGAACCTCATGGTTCGTTAGACACCTGTTGTGCCGGCACTACCTTTTAAGTCCTAGATTAGCTACTCAGTGTTAAGTTGTTATTTTAACAATGCATTTGGATATTAAACAAGTCTTAAATAATCTTAACTATAATTAGCGATTGACGTCACCGATCCCAACTAACAAAATGTGTGCTGATAGTCCCACCTTTTAACATATTGGCCAGTAGCCACCAACGTACAATAACTAAAAAAATATGTTAAATTTATATAATTAGTTAGTTATTATGTTAGTGTTAGTCGGCCAATATGTTAAAAGATGAGACCGCCAACACCTATTTCGTTAATGGGGACCGGTGGTGGTCAAGTGCTGATAGTCGAGATTATTTAAATCCAATATTCCTATATACTAAACATAAAATCAATCTTACTGTAACCCAAAAATTAATAAATCAATTGAATAAAGAAACCGATAAACTTAAATAAGCATAAATCCAAACTTAAATCATAACTGTTAGTTAGAGATAAAGTTTCTTTGATCTTGGATATTTATTTCTTCCTATAAATTTAGAAACCATTTTTTTTTCTTTTAGATTTATCGTCAAGAGCGATGTTCTGTTTGGACCATACTACATAAGTTTTCAGTGATAAGTTGGTACATCCCTCAGCAATCCTTAGTGACAATCCGTCAGGGTAAATTTACAAAATTTGTACGTAATCCATTGGTAAGTATGGCCGTCAATAACCTTGGTATAAAAGAATGATAAACCACATTTTATTTATAATACATACATGATATCTATTAATATATATAAAAGAATTGAACATTGCTGACGTGGCGTGCAATGGTGCCTTCAACCTCTCCATGAAACTGCCACGTGGCATCATAATTGAAAGACTTTAGTTTTTGAATTATTTCCTTTTTTAATTAAAAAAAAGATAAACATAAAACCCTAAATTCATCTCTCTATCTCTCAATTACTAAAATTAAATTGAGTTATTTTAGGAAAAAAACAACTTAAAAACAAATTTAAATTTTTCTCTCTTATGTTCCTCCCGTAATTTTTAAACGTTAATATCTTTTATATTCGAGATTTTTTAAATAAAAAAATTACACCAAATTAACGAGTGTTTTATTATCTTTCCAACGAGTACCATATTGCTATATAAAAAAGGGAGAAAAAAAACGACTATTTTTTGTGGTTATGTTCATACAGAAAAAAAAAAACACAAAGTGTTCAAGTTATTCATTAATCATGTTTTTTCTTTTAAACCAGGTTCTTATCTACGATGTTGAAATTCAACCCAATCGTCATGCTATCATTGGAATTTTACTCTTCTAAAGATAGATAGGTATACTTTATCAAGAGAAGCTAGGAGAAAGAATCGCGCAACAATGCAACACATGGTGTCACCTTATAGCAAGGTTATTTTTTTATTTATTTAATTAAAGAGTAATAATTATTACTATTAGCATTAGTATTATTAGAATGGTTATATTTTTCAACCCCCATCATGAATTCTACATCTATATAAGTTAAAGTCAAATTGTAAAATATTTTAAATTACGTAAAGATGATTATATGTTGAAGGTTATCCTTTTAATACTGTATTATGTTTAATATGGTTTATGCTTTTTATTTTTTTAACTTTTTAAATAAATGTTATTTTAACTAAGATTGATTATGTTTAAGTTATTTACTCTTTTCGTGATTTGAGTTTTCTTCTTTTATCATTTTTTTATTAAATCATATTAAATTTTTTAACCCCGGGACCTTCCCGGGGTAATAAGCTAGTATATATATATAAAATGAGGAAGAGATATAATTTACCCTACAATTAATAGTAATAATACCGATAAAAAAAATAGTAATAATACTCTTTGACTACACTTTGACTATGACCACCATGACTATGACTTGGACTTTGACTTGAAAAACATATTTTAAAATATACAATTAATAACAATGAGAATTTGGTGCATCCCTAATATTTGGTAAATTCCTTTCGTAATTTTAATTGACTATAAATTTGAAACACACGACATGCCGCAAACACCTTTAAACATATCTTATTCAAGATTTGATGATGATTCCTAAATTCCTATTAAAGTCAAAGCATCTGATCGTGCACATGGACCAGAATATATGCACCTCAAATTCCTCAATGTTTGCCTTCTTTCCTGAACTACTAGTCCATGCATCCAATTTACTTGGTCTGTTGCTCTTTCTCATTTTCTTTTCTATCATTCCTAAGATGAACATATGTCCATGACATCCCTTCCTTACATTTCAATACACAATGTTGCAAAAAGGACACAATATTCGTCTTTAGCATTGTAGTCTTGTCAGAAACAAAATATTAAGTGTTATTTTTGTTGTGATCTTTTCATAATATCTTTTAGCATGATGTTGAGCACACTAAACTTATGCTATAATTTCAAAGCAAGTAAGGTGTACGTAGACAGTAACACTGAAAAGAAAGATATAAATGTTTGAACCCGTAAGAGTACAAATTACTATGTGAAATGACTACAATCATTTTGAAGAATGTAAACGTTTATCATGACCGTAAGTCATCGATCCAACGAATTGTCAGAGCCCAGAGGTATAATATACTAAATGGAAAGCTATGCAATATTTCAGCTAAACTTTAAAGGGCATCTAATAGCCTAAGTCAACTTGCATGCTAGATTGTTGGCCATTGACTTTTGAACAGTATTCCGTTTACTTAGTGTTTCATCATCTTTTCTTTATGCAGGCATATATAGCTGGGTCCATACTATAGATATATTAAAGATGCTAATAGTGGTAGAAAGTTGGAAACTAAGTTGATAAGAAAAAGAATCACGTGGTTCCATGGCCATACAATTAACATAGGCTATAAATCAAAATTCTTGTTTGGTAGCCAAGGATGACTTGCCTCATCACTCCTAAAGGTGTTAGAAAGTAACACCTTGTTTTATTCATAGGCAAGTCGCTCCTTGGCTTTCTTGACATAATCTTCTTGCTCATGTTAGGCCTTTTTCTTCTTACTTTTGAGTTTTACATGATCTCAAAAACATGTGTCCGTAGGTTAAAATATTTTTAATGTGTGTACATTAACTATGATATTGGAGTGTACTACAACATATTTCGTCTTCATCCTTGTTCTTCTTATTTCACCTTTCTTTACTTGTAAATTACTGCCTAGGAATCCATGCATGTTGCCTGTTATTTCTCTTAATTTAGTTATTTGTTTCCTCAAGTTAAAAATCTAATCAATGCATTAATTAGACAGATCTGTTAAGATAACCACACAATGCACTTATATATATATATATATAGTATAAGGATATATTGGAAACCCTTGTTATAGTTAAAACTCTGGAAATTCTAACTTCGCAAGCTTTTTTTTATATGAAAATTTAGGGTATGTAATATACATGATTTTAAGCAGTTTGAGCCAAAAAAAAAAAAAAATCAAAAAAGCGCCGAGCACTTTTTTTTAAAAAAATAAATAAGTTTTCGGGTAACACATGTTAATTTCGGTTAACATGTGTTACCCGAAAACTTATTTTAAAAAAAAATGCTTGGCGCTTTTTTGATTTTTTTGGCTTAATATTTTTAAAATCATGTATATTACATGACCTAAAATTTTCAAGCCCTAAAAAGCTCGGGAAGTCAGAGTTTTCACTATAACAAGAGTTTTCTCTGAATCCTAACCCTATATATATATATATATATATTCTAGTTCAAACCTACTGGCAAATACTGAGGAAAGGCCTCAATGTAAATTATTTCAAATCCGTGCATGCATGTGTCCATTTCTTTAACTTAACTCATATTATCTTGTATATGCATATCATTTTACCTAAATGTTCAATGAAACTTAAAGCAAAATAATACTTG
The DNA here is from genome assembly GCA_028751855.1 of Ambrosia trifida. Lineage (NCBI taxonomy): Eukaryota > Viridiplantae > Streptophyta > Magnoliopsida > Asterales > Asteraceae > Ambrosia > Ambrosia trifida. The sequence goes on from CM054130.1 coordinate 16,268,860, forward strand.
GACGTCTTCTATTAAGATCTAAAAAACTAAGATGAAATTAAGACACTTGCCTGCTATTCAGAAAGAAGTGGCGGTGCAGGTTGTAGCCCGATTGTCTGCTATCTTAATGTAATTCTTGTGGTTGTGAAATTAAACATGATCTAATTTATAAAAAAAGACACTTTTTATTTCTAAATAATGCATTATTTGCCTAATATTAAATATCCGTATTTATAAAGTATATACAACAACCGTTTTTTGCACTGATAAGTTGTTTTGGGCCATAACGTTTTGGTCAGCAGTTTAGATCAGATCAATTGTTTGCTACAGTAATCATTTGTTAGGTCCGCTCAATTGTTACAAGTGGCTGCTTCGAGATAGACTGTTTCTGACTCCTATCATGAATACACACATCAAATAAGAGGCGTAAAATCTGTTTTAAGGGACTCGTGTCAAACACAATCCTCGTGTCAAACACAATCCTCAACCGCAACTGTTAACGATAACTTTTATATTCTTGTAGTGGAGGTTACAAGAAGATGCGGTTTAAGTTATTCTGAAGACAAGCGTTCGAATCAATTTACTTACTTAAATTTGTATTTTATCTTAAGTTTAATCGTAGTTGTATAAGTATTGCACTAGTTGAATTTTACCATAAATAAAGTATCCTACTTATATGTTTCTTATTATTTTAATAAAAAGTGGTTTCGACAAAAGGAATATAGATTAAGTGAATATATACTCTATTCCTAATAGAGATGATAATAAACGATGATGTCCTGGTCCAGTGGTTCAAGATGGAGGTTGTAAGGTTTACCTAAATTGTGAGGCTCCGTAACATCTATCTCAAAAGAAGGAAAAATTTCTGACTCGGGGTTACGGGTTCGACTCCCACTTCGTGGTAAAAAGTAGAGGGGTTGGACCATAGGAGGGCCGGGAGATCGATCCTGAGGGGATGTGGTACCGTTGCCATTAGGCGAGTGTAGTTGTACCACTAGGTTGTCCAAAAAAAATATGAGGTGGAAGAAACATAAAAGAACACCTTTTCAGTTTTTATGCTTCTTGTCTTCCTTAAAGTAAGTGGATAAACATATGATCCTTTTGCTACATGCACATTTGGATACATCATGATCCTTAATTTTTAACCTTATGCCTTGAACTATAAGCCATGCATGATAGTGAAAGTTTGGGTTTGCTTAATTTATCTGATGCAATAGTTAGGTTATTTGATTGATTTTTTCTCTATCATTTAGAGATGCATTTTTCTTTCTTTCTTTGTTTTTTTTTTTCCAAGGTTACGTGACTATGAACCTTATTTCAGTTGCTAAAAGCAATTTGCTACTAGGGATGTGCAACGATTCAGAACCGGACCAAACCGGAACCGTTTAGTGCTAAATATAAGAACCGGAATCAAACCGTATAAAATGCTACCGCCGGCTTAAACGTTTCTCGTGTAAACGGTTCTTGCTAGAACCTGTTGTCAATTAAATCCTAAAGTTGTGTCGCAGTCGTATTAAGGACCTATGATACATTTTTAGAAGTATACGGTACCACCCGCATATATAATGCAATGATTGTAATTTTGACATTACGAATAATATGTGTCATGCATTACTAATGTCACATGTTAGATTACATTTTTGTCCGATACACAGTATAGGCCAACCCGTGCACCTCATAAATGGTTTTGTAAGCGTTGGTTCTCAGTTTATGATACTTTCTTTCCCTTTATTGTACCATGTATGTTTTATAAAAGTTACTTAATTCGAAATAAACTCCTATCTCAACAAGTTTATTAGACGATATCTAGTTAACATGACCTTAAACAATATTCTTTATATAAATTAAACCTGGGAATTGAAAATGTGGATGGTCGGTCAACAAACTACTTCAAAAAGCCTACTAAATTAATAGGGTTTTAAGTTTTAACCTAACCCGGTTCTAGTGGTTCTTTAAACGGAACCGCGGTTCTGAACCGAACCAAACCGGGAACCGTTTTCACTAAAATTTAAGAACCAGAACTGGACCCTTAATACAAGAATACGGTTCGAATCTGATAGCTCGGTTTCGGTTCCTCAGTTCTGGCAATTCAGAACCGTGAATTGCTCAGCCCTATTTGCTACCTTAGATAATCACCTCTGCGTCTAAATTCACTATCACATATGTCCAAATAAGCATCTTTTCTTTATGTCCTGTTGTCCTATATGTATAGTCATATAGAGTTGGACATATAGGATGGGGTGAAGTTAGCGTACAAAGGCTATATTTCGTGAGAAGGATTAAAAATTGATATGTAGGCATCATTTTTTGGACTTAGTCATAATGTTTTGGATTGTTTAGGCTAAAATAACACCATTCATAACAATTAAAAACACAAAGCAATTTCTTTTAGGCTTATATCTTAAAAACACCATGCCAAGAACATGTGTTTTAAGCTGTTGTATTTTAGTTGTATGTTTTAGCTATGTTTTAAATTTCATAGCTATAATACATTAAATTGTGTTTTAAATTGTTGTGTTTAGTGTTTTTATAGCAAAAACAACCCAAAACAGCATGCCTACATCCAAAACATGATGCCTACATGTCAATCTTAATCATTCTCACACTTCTCACGAAATATGACCTTTGTACTCGAACCTTTACCATAGTAGCATTTTTAATAAAATAAAAAATTAAAAGAAAATGCTTAAAATGAGTTTAAAAAAAGGTAATTTTTTTTTGTTGCAAAAGTTACTTTTTTTATTGGAATGACTTCTATATATCTTTATATGCAAAAGCTCAAATTTTTTCTGTAAAAAATATAATTTTAGATGTTAAATTGAATTTTGTATGAAATATTTAACATGTTAAATGCATGATTTCCTGATTTCCCATTTTTTTAGGTTTGGCATTGACCTCACACTATATTCAGTAGATGAGTGGCTATTGGATTGTGAGGTGATAAGTATTTAGTAGACTAGTTCTGCTTTAGGAAGGGAGCTTAAATACTTTTTTTTGGAAGGCAAATCACGACAACAGACGATTGGTTCACAATGCCACGAGGGCAGCCCAGACCAAGGTCTGCCTCTCAGAACTTACGTTGTCTTAACCAGGCCCGCGTCTTTGTGGTATTCAGACTTAGTGTACGGCGTCCTCCCGAAAACCGTACCGTCTCTACACGAACTGATCGCTAGAGTAACGGCCGGATTAAAACCAGGGGTGGCTCAGGATCGAACCAGGATCACAACGGACCGAGGCTCATCACCATCATTGCCAATGTCTCTCAAATGTCGCCCGTGAGGATCAAACCCGGGTCTCTCCAAAGAAAAGGCCGGTCACCTACTTACTGAGCTACAAGTGAAAGACATGAGCTTTACGTACTTAGTTACTTAGTGTTCAAGTATACATAATACACAAACTAACAAAACAAGAATTTAATTTGTTGGAAGATCTAGTGAAATAATGGGGTTTCACTTATTTTGAATACAAGAATTTATAATGGATTCGTATTTTCCTCCATGAGAGCTTCAAAACCCAATAAGGCATGTCTTAAATAGAGTTGAAATGAATGAGGTATCGAGGCTCAAGCATTAGTGTATCTGTAAATGGCAATGTAAAAATCTGTGAGAATTGAAATGGATGGGAAATTGATGGCCTCTAACTGGACTGATTAACACGAACAATAACTGATTTCTGTATTTGAACGAATGTTTAAAAATGGTTGCTGGCATTTGTTTATAGAGTCTACGGCTGAAACGTCACACCGGTCTCTAATGAACATGTCGTTTCATTTAATTTACTAAAATGTCACAACTAAGCCTAAACTTGTAATAATTACATATAGCACCCGAACTATACGAACTGAGGTTTCTAATAAATCTTAACGAACTAACAAGATCGGGATTAATTCCAACATAAATTAAATATAAAAAACTAGGATACACAGAAGTAAATTCTAACCTCATATCTCGTGTTACATTCCATAAGTACAAACAAATTAAACGAGATAAGTACGTACAAGTGGCAAAATGAGTGGGTTTGCTAACAAGTGGAAATGATTTTTGGTCAAAAGGTTGGGCTGAGAGACTCACTTTGTAGCAAATAAAAAAAAATCAAGGTATAGTCTTCAGCCCAAGAAACCAAGTCTTCAGCTGCCTAATATAACCGGCTTCATCTATAGATAACCATGTCCATCATCGTATCTACTCTCTTCCAAACCAGAGTGTAGTCTAGCCTACAAATAAAATCCCAAACACAATATATATATATATATGTGTGTGTGTGTGTGTTTGTGCAATTTTGTTAGAGATTTAGCAAACTGAAATTAAACATTTCAAGATAATTCATTGCTACCATGAGTGTTAAAACACACTTCCCTTTCCTTTTATAGTTGCTTTACGTTGCAACGTGGGAAGTCATAAACGGTTACCAAACAAGCTAGAGATCATTTCTCTATCGGTTTGCTGCACAATAATCAATTATTGCATTATTATCGTCTACAAGTGCTATTGTAATTAAGAACAAAAGGCCTAACATGAGAAAAAAGAGCCTGTTAAGTTAGCCAAGGAGTGACTGCCTGATAAGCCAAACAAGGTGTTATAACTCACTATCACCTTGTATTGATATAAGGCAAGCCATCCTTGGCTACCAAACAAGACTCTTCTCTTCATGTAAGAACCTCTATTCTTATTTTCTTGTCAATTTTACTTGCACTATTTGTCTAAGGAAACCGTCTATTTATAGTGTATCGCTTATCATTGGTTCTTGAAAGTTCATGATGATATTCTTCCTCATCTTTCCAACTCACTATGAGATATGCCACCTTTTCCAGAATATAGCCACATACAAGATTGAAAGAATCCAATTCTGTATTCTTATTTTGAATCAGAGTTGACTTCAGTACTTGATGCCTCCTTGAAAGATTAGTTGAGATATCACCAGTATTCCATTTGGCTTTCCAATTTACATAAGTTTTGTTGACTTGTAATCCCAATAAACAGTTTCTGTCATCATTCATTTGTTGCATTCATGTCAAGAGTTCAGCTAATTATAAGTTGGAACCTCATGGTTCGTTAGACACCAGTTGTGCCGGCACTACCTTTTAAGTCCTAGATTAGCTACTCAGTGTTAAGTTGTTATTTTAACAATGCGTTTGGATATTAAACAGGTCTTTTTATATCTCAAATATCAGCGATTGACGTCACCGATCCCAACTAACAAAATGTGTGCTGATAGTCCCAAATTTTAACATATTGGCCGGTAGCCACCAACGTACAATGACTAAAAAAATATGTTCAATTTATATAATTAGTTAGTTATTATGTTAGTGTTAGTCGGCTAATATGTTAAAAGATGGGACCGCCAACACCTATTTCGTTAATGGGGACCGGTGGGGGTCAAGTGCTGATAGTCGAGATTATTTAAATCCAATACTCCTATGTACTAAACATTAAATCAATCCTACTGTAACCCAAAAATTAATAAATCAATTGAATAAACAAACCGATAAACTTAAATAAGCATAAATTCAATCTTAAATCATAACTGTTAGTTAGAGATAAAGTTTCTTTGATCTTGGATATTTATTTCTTCCTATAAATTTAGAAACCATTTTTTTCATTCGGAATTATCGTCAAGAGCGATGTTAATAAAATTAAATTTATAATTTTACAAAATTATTAATTGTTACCAACGAAACTCTCTGTTTGGACCATACTACATAAGTTTTCAGTGATATGTTGGTACATCCCTCAGCAATCCTTAGTGACAATCCGTCGGGGTAAATTTACAAAATTTATACGTAATCTGTTGGTAGGGCTGTCAATAACTTTGGTAAATTCCGTTTGTAATTTTATTTGACTATAAATTTGAAACACACGACATGCCGCAAACACCTTTAAACATATCTTATTCAAGATTTGATGATGATTCCTGTATTCCTATTAAAGTCAAAGCATCTGATCGTGCACATGGACCAGAATATATGCACCTCAAATTCCTTGATGTTTGCCTTCTTTCCTGAACTACTAGTCATGCATCAATTTATTTGGTCTGTTGCTCTTTCTCATTTTCTTTTCTATCATTCCCAAGATGAACATATGTCCATGACATCCCACCCTTACATTTCAATACACAATGGTGCAAAAAGGACACAATATTCGGTTTCAGCATTGTAGTCTTGTGAGAAATAAAATATCAAGTTATATTTTTATTGTGATCTTTTCATAATATCCGTTAGCATGATGTTGAACACAGTACACTTGTGCTATAATTTCAAAGCATGTAAGGTGTAGTCAGTAACATTGAAAAGAATGATATAAATGTTTGGACTCGTAAGAGTACAAATTACTATGTGAAATGACTACAATGTACAATCATATTGAAGAATGTAAACGTTTATCATGACCGTAAGTCATTGATCCAACAAATTGTTAGAGCCTAGAGGTATAATATACTAAATGGAATGCTATGCTAATTAAACTTTAAAGGGCATCTCATAGCCTACGTCAACTCGCATGCTAGATTGTTGGCCATTGACTTTTGAATGGTATTCCGTTTTCTTTATGCAGGGTTAAATAATTAGGTTCATAATATATATATATATATATATATATATATATATATATATATATATATAGGGGAGGATAAATTGAAAACCTCCTTAAGTTAAGAAAACTTTGAAAACTTCATCATAACTATCCATCTCATTAGATCTATGGTCTAGATTAATTCTATGCTTTTTTCATTTAATAAACACACATAAATAAATACAAAAGTATGAGAAAGGCAAAATGGTCTCACATTATATTACAAAAAAACACCATTCTCTCTCTTGTCAAATCCACCTGACACATCAAGAATAGTTTTCCTCTTTTCACTCTCGTTTCTCTCTCCTCTCACCATCTTTTATAATTAAACTTCATATCTCCTTTTTATATCCTCTTAACTTTATCTATTTAAGTAATTTTTATTTAGCTGTAACAACTTATGTGTTTATAAACAATCATGTTACAAAAAAAAAATATGTTTATGTAACTGTATCAATTATGTTAATTATGCGCCTGTAATAACTTGTGTTATTATTCAATTGTAACTAAAAAAATATACTTATGTAAATGTACCAATTATGTTACTTATTCAGCTGTAACAACTTATGTTACCTAGTCCGTGTCATATAAAAATAGTAAATAAATAATACATAGTATTTGTTCAGCTGTAAACAACTTATGTTATTATTCGGTTGTAACTAGAAAATGTATATTTATGTAACGGTACCAATTGTGTTGCTTATTCAGATGTTCCAACTTGTATGTTACAAACTTATTTACTTGTAACTAAAAAATGTTAAATATATAGTTTACAATGTTACAAATTGTACTTCTTTTCTCAAATGTTACAACTTGTATATTACAACTTATACTTTCGACGTTAGATTTATGTAACATTATTGGGATTCAAAGAAATAAGAAAAAAAATACATTGGATTGAATTCGAAGAAATAAAAAAAAGGAAAAATGGAAATAAATAATCCCAACTATTCACTGTTGGCCAATAACAGTCCCAACTACGAAAATCACCAATATTGGTCCCAACTTTCAAAAAATTGGAATATAATGGACCGTCACTAACGGAATCTTAACACCGTTAACCCCCTGCTTATGTGGCATGCTGAGGTGTTAAAAAACTTGATTACGTGGCAAAAAACTTATTTTAATATAATATATATGCTTAGGTGTAAAAAAAAAACCCTGCATTTAACACCCTTCACCACCACTATCACCACCTCTGAACCACCATAACCACCACAATCAAAACCTGCATTTAACACCCTTCACCACCACCACCACCATCACCACCTCTGAACCACCATAACCACCACAATCAACACCTACCACAACCTGGTAACCAACCCATCGGCCATAATAACCATCACCACAATAACCATCACCACAATCAACCGCCTCTATTCGTGGGTCTGTAACCATCACGCCGCCACCACCATGTAGGGTGGTGGTCGGCCGTCGCCCGAAGAGAGTGAGGCAGGAGAGAGAGAGACAGAGTCGTGAGGAGTGAGAGTAGAAAGAGAGAGCAAATCAGTTTGGGGATTTAGGGTTTTCAACATCCTCAAGTTCGATTTGGGGATTTCTAGTGGTGGGTTTGAAAAGATGGTGGGTTGCAGATTTGAGAGAGAAAGAGAGAGATGGTGGCTATGGTGAATGAGGAAGAAGATGGTGAATGAGGAGGAAGAAGGTTAAGTGCAGTTTTTTTTTTTTTTTTTAACACCTTAGCATGCCACGTCAGCAGGGGTTAACGGTGTTAACCTTCCGTCAGCGAGGGTCCATTATATTCCAATTTTTTGAAAGTTGGGACCAATATTGGTGATTTTCGTAGTTGGGACTGTTATTGGCCAATAGTGAATAGTTGGGATTATTTATTTCCATTTTTCCTAAAAAAATACAATAACAATCTGTTAAAGATTGAAATATACATTTGTAACAAGAAATAAAAAAAAAAATACTAACATGCCCCAAGCAAAAAAATATTCATTGTAACAAACCATCTCATGTCCTTCTCACCATTCATAAAAAACCATACCTGCACACTGTAACATAGAATTATATTTAACTTCCCAAGATCTACTCAGAATATGTAAAAGACCCATTACTTATTTCTCTAAAATATGTAATATTATGAACGAGACATATCTCACACTCCACCTTCAAACTACATATAAATTGTTAAAAGTAAAAAAAAATAATTGTTAAAGTTAAAAAATAAAAACAAAAAACATAACTTAAATTTTTACAAAAACTTATGATAAACTCAATCTTATTCCTACGTTAGTGTTTATTGTCTCTTGGATCTAAAAGTCAATACAACCCCACAAAATTATTAAAAACTTCAAAAAGTTCAAAAAATAAACCAATAAAAAAATGGGGTTTTACCGAAACAAATGAAATATGAAGAAATTTGATTTTGCAAAGTGAAAAGAAAAAGAAAAAAGCTATTATTTTTGTTGCATTTAAAATATTAGACCAACCTTGAAAATTTGGGTTTTTGTTGGACCACCATCGTACAACGAACGACGGATGTCGATGAATCTTGACTCGCTTTAGTATGTTAACCCCTGCTTGGCTCGCTTTGGTCCGAACGGCGAACGACGAGCGAATCTTGACTCGCTACGATAGAACGAAGAAAGATGGGGATAAAATTTGGGTTGCAAATGAGGATGCGAGCAGCGATGGTTTTGGATTTGGGAGGATTTTGATAGATTTGGAAACATGGGAGGATTTGATGGATTTGGGTGGTTTAAAAATGAAATAGGAGAAAGAGAGAGAAATAAACTAATAAGAAGGTAGATGGGTGTATTTCTAGATGGAAGGACAAAAGGAAGTGCAGGTTTAAAATGTGGCATGGACAAAAATGCCCTCAAAGGGGTGAGTTTGATGAACCATGTGGACGATTATGGACCATATGTTGGGTTTCAAGAGTTTGCTTAACTCATGGAGGTTTTCAGAATATAATTTCCCTATATATATATATATATATATATATATATTTATATTCGAGTAAATTACCAAAACCATCTTGTGGTTTGGCCCAATTTGTCACTCCAGCCCAATCTTTTAAAAAGTGCATGAACAGTCCTTGATCTTTCAAAGAATATGCCAAAACAATCCAACGACTTAACCCAGTTAACTTTTCTTCGTTAAGTCAGGTGCATTTTCGTCCAGTCATGCATAAAATTCATCTTCTTCCTCATCCTCTTCTTCCCCATCCCCTTCTTCCCTAATCAGAGCCACCACCCACCACCATCTTCACTTTTCACCACCACCACCACTACCCACCATCTCCTCCACCCTTCACATTATTATCCGATCAGACATAATCTTCCATCTCTAATTCCTTTCCTACACTTCAAAACCCTCCTCGATTCATGCCTTTTACCCGTCAATTCAAAACCCTAGTTTTACTGTCAACCAACCCTAGTTTTCCTTCAATCCAACTTCCAAACACTTTTCTTTTGTGTGTTTACTTGATTTAGGGTTTTTTCTTAAAGATTCTTACCGATTCCCAAGGTACCGTCTTTATGCTGTTATGTTATGAATTGTTTGTTCCTGATTAAACAACTAATAATAATAATAATAATAATAATAATAATAATAATAATAATAATAATAATAATAATAATAATAATAATAATAATAATAAAATGAAGAGGGATGGGATAATAGGGAATTGAATGATGAGTTGCAGTCTGGCTTGTACGCAATCTAATTCTAATACATGATCTCATGTCTCCTTGCCCTCTACGCTGCTGCTGTTACGTTCCCCTCCATTGATTGGAATATCCCATCATTTAATTGAATTAAATTCATCATCTTCTTCTTCTTAATCTCATCTTAGGTTAGGTTAAGTGCCCCTTTAGATTAATAAAAATCAATGTCTACTTGATTCAATTTGCAGACTCGTGTTTCATTTCTTTATATCAAATTCAATTTGTAGTAATCGCTGACTTTAGAGGAGGAGGAAGAAGATGGATAATGATATAGTCTGTATTTGAGATTGTATTAACAATGGTCAAACACACTCTAACAACTTGAAGAATCAATGGTAGAATGATTCTTGGGGTTAGTTAGATAAGAAGAAGATAACATAATTGAGATAGAGAAAGAGAGAGAACAGATTAGAGAAGGAAAATGTTTATTATTATTTCACAGATGTCTAACTATTGGTTTACAACTTGTTTATATAGCTAGTCTGTTACAGTTGACTTATGTTGACTAACTATCCAACTAACTTTCTCGCATAGGCTCGACTCCTATTTTAGGCTCATATCAATACCCCCCTCTTGAAGAGATCCTTGACCTCAAGGATCAAAGGAATGAAACATTTCCTTCCACTAATATTGAATCTTTATGAACTCTGCTACTGCAGTGTTGCAATTTTTATTTCCTTGGCCTCTTTCCATTTCTACTTAACTAACCACATTTTCACACCCTTCTTTTTATACGTGACTTCATTATTTTGTAGCCAACTAGTAGAGACACCTTCCACCTGAATGTTGCCATATTCAAGTTTGGTTTGACTTGTAAAAAGTCAACAGCCCTAACATCACAGGCCAAACCTGTATTGTAACGGATACAATCTGCAGCTACAAAGTCACTTTTTCAGCTCCATATGCTAATCTTGCAGCTAGGATGGTCCCAACATCAGACTTTGTATGGGTTTTCATCATAAATTCCATTTCTTCACTAATAACCTCATTAATATTTGTTGTCATGAGACCATGATCGCGTCCCATTCTAGCTTCCCCACTTACACTAATACTCTTTAACTCGCCACGTTTCTTTTTCACTTCTGAGCCACCGCCACTATCTTTAGGAGTTGTTGAACAAGTCTCTATGTACCGCCTTCTTACCAATTTGTGGGCAATAGGTGAATTCTTAACACACATTTCAAACCCTTTTTGAAAGCGCCATTCTGAACCCATTTTGACCCACTTCCGCTTGGGTTTCCAACCAATATCCACCCATTTTATTAACTTCCCATCAGTAAAAACCATCTTGACCAAGTAACTACCGTGAGTTATGATCTCAGAAAAAGAATTAACAGCCACATAATCATTTCTTATAGTCCAATGGTTGCTCTTATCGAATTCCTTATTCCATTCACTCTCCAACCCATTCATTTGGTTTTCTATCCTAGTAAAATTCATTTGGTTTTCATTCTTTTCCTTTGTTCCCCCTACTTTTCCCACTTCTTTTTCCCCATTCCTTAAATCGGTCTTTTCACTATGATGAAAGTCAAAAGTTTCAATCTTAAAAGGAACATGATGAATAGGCTTACTGATCATAAAAACTGAATATGAGCCTTGTTCCTTTAGTTTACTTTTGAATTTAGGTCCTTGTAGCTGAACTTTCAAATGATCTCGTAGTCCTGCTCGATTCTTTTTGTCCCACTTTTTCTTTCTTTCTTTTTTCCAACGAGTTACTAATGTGTCTGTAAAAAACAAATCACCAATGTATTCCACATCATATGCATCTTTATCTTTAAAAGTTGCAGAACTGTATCGTTTCTTCTTAACCTTCCATAATCCAAATTTTTTTGTTGCATTCACCCTTGTTTTCTTTTGGATTTTTGAATTCATTTCAGTTTTCTTTCGATCTTGAATTGTATCATGATACTTCTGCACATTACCAATCTGTTTTAGTAATTCATTCTCAATCATAGAATCTTCATTTATTGTTGATGACTCATTAAGCCTTGACCAAAACCTATTGCCAGATTCTTTATGTTTTCTGTCACTTTTAGTTGGTTCATGCATTTCATCGAACACCTGATAAGCAGACTCGGTTACGATGAATCTTGATGAACAACTTATTTCCATTTCACCTCTACCATTACTAAGAGAATACCCTTGTTGTAGAGAAGTAGGTTTTAATAGATCTGAACTAAATTCTTGTTTGTTGATAGTAGTAGACACATCTTGAATGGGTTCACTCATGGCTAACAATGGTTGTTCCTTCCGATGTTGTTTGAATTGCATTTGATGATTATCAATGTTTCCATATATTTCGGAGATTCTTTGATCAAATTTATCAAGTATGGATTGTAATTGTTGTACAAGATCGTCATTGTTAATCTCGTGACAATTGGCCATGCTTGACAAGAAATGATCAGAAACAATTAATGGTGGTGGTTATGGTGGTTGAAGGATAACAATGGTGGATTTCAGTTAAACGATTGTTCTGAGCGTGCCGAGGAAGGCTTGCTCTGATACCAATGATATGGTATCAGACCATATCATGACCAAATACAATCTCAAATACAATCTCAAATACAGACCATATCAGATAATGAGCATGGTAGTAGACATGACCAAATAGTCTCCCACTTTCTGCTTAAAACTTTGCATATTGTGGGTTAATGATTCTACTCCTCGGTAAGTTTTCAGATCATGTTATTAAGTGGTGGTTTGGGTGAGGGTGGGGTTAATAGGCTTAGAAAGATGGAGGAATGGTGGATAGTGGTGGTGGTGGTGTAAGGTGGAGGAGATGTGGGTAGTGGTGGTGGTGAAAAGTGAAGATGGTGGTGGGTGGTGGCTCTGATTAGAGAAGAAGAGGATGGGGAAGAAGATGAATTTTATACATGACCGGACGAAAATGCCCCTGACTTAACAAAGAAAAGTTAACTGGGTTAAGTCGTTGGACTGTTTTGGCATATTTTTTTTTGAAAGATCAAGGACTGTTCATGCACTTTTTAAAAGATTGGGCTGGAGTGGCAAATTGGGCCAAACCACAAGGACGGTTTTGGTAATTTACTCTGTATATTCTGTTAAAGATGCTAATAGATAAGGAAAAGAATCACGTGGTTCCATGGCCACGCAATTAACATAGGCTATAAATATGACATTTTGCTAATATATGTTCAAAGAAAAACTAATAACATAGCTCGAAGAGAAGTTCTTACATGAAGAGAAAATTCTTGTTTGGTAGCCAAGGATGACTTGCCTCATCACTCCTTAAGATGTTAGAAAGTAATACCTTGTTTTATTCATAGGCAAGTCACTCATTGGCTTACTTAACATTATCTTCTTGCTCATGTTAGGCCTTTTTCTTCTTATTTTGCGTTTTACATGGTCTCAAAAACATGTGTTTGTATGTTGAAATATTTTTAATGTGTGTACATTAACTATGATATTGAAATATACTACGACTAACATATTTCCTCTTCATCCTTGTTCTTCTTATTTCACCTTTCTTTACTTGTAAACTGCCTAGAAACAATGGCAAAGCTTGAGAATTTGAACCTAGGCTAGGAAACCATGCATGTTGCTTGTTATTATTTCTCTTAATTTAGTAATTTGTTTCCCCAGGTAAAAATCTAATCAATGACCAACCATCTTATGGTGGAGTGGTATGGATCGAGGCTCAATGATAGAAGACCCATGGCTGAAAGGTCATGTGTTTGATTCTTAAGAGTGTCGGGTTTTAACGATTATTCCATTGCCGTGCTTTCGGGCGAGTGGATAGTTGGGTTTTCCGGAACTGGTGAATTTGGTGAAACCAGGCGCTCCCTTACATATCTGAAGAGGTCTTGATTTGACTGAGTAGGGAGTCTGAAGGGAGTTCTTGGTGAATTTCGTTGGCCGTTCAAAAAAAAAAATCTAATCAATGCATTAATTAGACAGATCTGTTAAGACTACCACACAATGCACTTGTATATATATGTTATATGTACGCATGCATTATTTCATTTTAGTTCAAACCTGATGGCAAATATTGAGGAAAGGCCTCAATGTAAATTATTTTAAATCCGTGCATGCATGTGTCCATTGCTTCAACTTAACTCATCATGTTATTTGGTATATGTATATCATTTTACCTAAATGTTCATTGAAACTTAAAGCAAAATTATACTTGAAGGTAAAATAGTAGAGAAGTTTCTGTCTTGATTCCGGGGTTTTAATTGTAACAAAAAGTACCATAATATTTTAGGTCATTCTACTTTTGTTATAGAACATTGAATCTGTAGTACGACTTATGTCTAGCTCTTTAAAGATTAAGAACTGAATATGAAGCACTACTCATGTTTAGTTGTTTGAAGATTTCATGTACACTAAACACTGTATTGAATGACGATAACAATTTTTCATGAAGAGCAATTCCCCTGGCTTCAAAGTGTCTCCAGATATGCCCGTCATTTGCCGGTAAAATGCTTTTGATAATTTAATGTTGGCATTTTCATTTTCTTTTGTGACTTCACACGTTTGTGCCGCAATGCGCGCGGGAAACATCTATTAATCTATTATCTATTATCTATTAATATATATAAAAGAATTGAACATTGCTGACGTGGCGTGTAATGGTGCCTTCAACCTCTCCATGAAACTGCCACGTGGCATCATAATTGAAAGATTTTAATGTTTTTGAATTATTTTCTTTTTAATTAAAAATTCTCAATTACTAAAATTAAATTGAGTTATTTTAGGAAAAAAAATTAAAAATAAATTTAAAATTTTATCTCTCATGTTTTCTCCTATAATTTTTAAACGTTTATATATTTTATATACGGGATTTTTTAAAGAAAAAAATTACACCAAATTAACGAGCATTTTATTATCTTTCCAACGAGTACCATAGTGTTATATAAAAAACGGAGAAAAAATCGGCTATTTTTTGTGGGGTTTCGTTCATACAGAAAAACACACACATAGTGTTCATGTTATTCATTAATCATGTTTTTTTTTAAAACCAGGTTCTTATCTACGATGTTGAAAATCAGCCCAATCGCCATGTTATCATTGGAATTTTACCAGGTATACTTCATCAAGAGAAGCTAGGAGAAAGAATCGCGCAACACTGCAACACATGGTGTCACCTTATAGCAAGGTTATTTTTGTATTTTTTTAATTACAAGAGTAATAATTATTACTATTAGTATTAGTATTACTATAATGGTTATATTTTTCAACCCCGGGACACTCCCGGGAAGAATTGATAGTTGCTGACGTGGCGTTCAATGGTGGCCTCAACCATCTCTTGATTATGCCACGTGGCATAATGAGATGCAATGGTTACAACTTCCAACTTAATTGTTTGTTTAGTTGATTAGGTTAGGAATTATAAGAGCCATTAGAATGTGAGAAATTAGAGAGATGTGATAAGTTTTTGAATAGTTGCAGCTTACATAAGTGATTCTTTAGATGATTACTGATTAGGTTTTAGATTAGGGAATTTGAGTTACTACTGAATAAAATACTATGAACATGCAATGATTGAGAGATTTTGTGGTTAGTTAACTTGAGCCATTTGTAATAGGTTATCACGTAAAATTAGATTTTTTAACCCCGGGACCCTCCCGAGGTAATCAGCTAGTGATATATATAATAATTAAAAGTTGTAAATCATTATCATTTTTAGATGATATTATTATTTGGTCCCGTGCAAGCAAGAAATATGCCTGAGAGGAAAAAAGATTTAACGAATCTTTTTGTAATCCATACAATTTTGGATTTTGATGGTGATGAGATGAATATTCATGTTCATCTCATCATCTTTAGAGAATTTAACTTATCATTTATTATAATTAATAATTGTTTATAATTATGCATGAAAATGGAAATAGGGAGATTTTGGTTGCATTGAGTCAATGTTTTTGACATTTGCAATTCTTACGAAAAGAAAAGACACGTTTTATAATCAAGCTTTATTTACTTTAAATTTTAATGTTCATTTGCATTTTGTTGCAATAAATGTGTTATTATTTCATTATTTGTTTTTAAATCACGTCAAATCAGACATTTGTTGAGTCATATATTCATTATTGGGTAACATTAAATCTTTTATGATATTTTGCATGCAACCAAAATCCATACGAATTGTATTACGTAACTTTCAATAAATCAAACTTGTATACAATCTTTATAGATTTTTTTATTTAACTTTGACATCTATGATCGATGTCGTTGGGTCGGTCAAAAGAAAATATTAAGTAGTAAGTGGAAAGTAAGGTCGTCTCCACGGGGAATTGGTGGAAAGTTGAAATTTTTATCTAGATTAACTAACGCCTAATGATTTGTTTTGATTGATTAGAAAACTAGGAACTTTGATTTTAAGTTGTAAACAATAATTAAAAGAAAATAACCCCCTCCGGACCTCTGGTTTGATGATTCACCCAACTTGTTTCAATTAATAAGAATACCACATAGACATGGCCTTGTTAATTGGTTTTAATTCAAGTGATAACTAGACACAAGTTTTTAATAATAACCTATACAATCCAATTACCAAACCATATATGCCAACTACCCTCCCAATAATCAAACTGCTCACGATGCAAGAAAACCGAATGCGAATGATCAAAAGATAAGCAATTGAAACACATATAATTTGTTTAAATGAATCAAACCACAAGCATTCTTCAAAACATAAAGAACAATCCAAAAATACTAAAATGAATCAAGTTGAGTTTCCCATAAAAACCATCCACCCGGAGGTGGTCACAAAGGAATTATCCTCTCATCTCCATTGAAAGATCTTCACTTGATGTGTTGTTGGAGATTGAATTCATGATTTGATGATTAAGATGATGATTAGGACTGATTAATTGAGGGAAAAACACCTTGGGAATGATTAAAAACGGCTAGGGTTAAGTGTCTTTTCGTTTCGGAGCATAATTATCTATTTATAGGGTTTAAACCATTAAATTCGTAACTTATGCTGGCAGGGGCGCAAGGTCAGCTGGTACCCTTCTCAGCTTGCGCTGGGGAGCACCAAATTTCCCAAACTTTCTGTGCTGCGCCGGGATCAGAGCACGTGCGCTCAAAGGCATTTTACCTTGCGCTCCAACTCGAAATTTCTTCTTTTCTTCACACTTTCACTTGGGATTGCATCCATAAACTTCCAACCTCTTGTCTAGCTTCCAAAACCTTCATATTAAGCTCCAATTAACTTCATTAAGCCTCAAGTACCTGCAAATCCCAATCATTCTCAAAGTAACTATGTTTTATGATATAAATCACTTAAAAACACCTACTTACACATACTAAAACATGGTAAAACACCCTCTCATCAATCTACCGTGTGTATACACGGGACTCTAACCTAGTATATGAATAAAGATTTTAAATTAGCTATGATATCATCCGGGCTTTTAACTGGTCTGACTAGCAGACCCGATAAGTAAGTTTGTTAGGTTATGGAAACATTCACATATATTATTCAAAAGAAAAGTACATGGTATAACATTACATTAAAATATAGATACACAATCATGTGAAAAAGTAAAAAATCTATAAGGTGACGATCAATCGAGCTCAATAATGAATCACCATAAGAGTATATTCAACGATTGACGATGTATCATTGAGAAAATACGTTTGAGCCATTGTAATGCCACGTGCTAGTCGAAAAACCCCTGTCCCACCAACGATAGACATCTCAGGAACCCGGTTAAGTATTGGATTTGTTCCTAAAAACTGTAGAGTGCTACCATTATACTTCTCTTATGTAAACACAAAGTTAAGGTTCATAAGAAACCTAGGTTCCTCAAAGGAAGCATCACCAAAGAATCCTTGACCATTACCAATCCTAGTTGACCTTGCATCTGGCTCAATGGTCAATGGGTTGTCAAACATAAATGTCCGACCAAATTATGTAACCGTTGTCGAGCTAATATTGGATTCGGCTATTTGGAAAACGGTTTGATGCGGTCCAATTGTGGTATCATGAAAATAAAAGTGTAACTTTGTAACCTTGTGTTCCTTAATTGGGAGCTCTTTGAACCATTCTTCCACTCCTTTTGGCCCTTTGGAAATGCTTTGAGCCAATGACATTGCCATGACCATCACGCATAAAATCAAGACCACACTTTCGATCTTCATTTTAAGGATTCAAACTCGCGATGTTATGTAGCAATGAGACCAGTCGAATTCTTTGAATCTAGTGATAAGAATATCAAAAGAAGAGTTAGGAATATTGGAAACGAATTATCTTATTGCGCACTCAAAGAGGCATAGTCAAATTTCATTTTTTTATACACATGTGATTTGTGTTAGTTCTGTTATTTTTCTATATTTAAATTTCTGTAAATTTCTGTTAGACATTTTTGAGATAGAGATTTATGGGAAAAAAAATTCTACACACACAAGTCTGGAACCCGCGCGATGTTGTGGCGTCGACAATTTGTAACTCAATATTCATTTTAGTTAGCTTATCGACCCTCAATGTGGTACATTGTATATGTTTATTGTTTTATTTTTCTTGAAGTTTTCAGCTTTGTAGCAAATTGTTGTTTCAAAAAGGCCTATATAACCCGCAAATGATGTGCATAACGGTTACAATTAGTTATGCATAAACTCTGTATAACCCGAGCATGACATGTAGAACCATTACATAAAAAATCTATATAACCCGAGCACGACTTATATGAACAACCTGTATGGTCGAAACCTCATATATTTCTAAAGACATTTTGGTCAATTCTAGGCTCATTTCCGGATCGGGTCAAATGATCAATCAAGCAAATTGCAATTGTATAGAAAGCAATGGTGCAGAACTTCAGCAATGATTTGATCATTACATCACATATGTCGCTGATCCTCACACAAGACATTGAATCATCAAATGATAAATTTTTCTTGTTTCGTGGATGTTTGGCCTCACTCATTGGTCTTTCTTTGACCATAGACTATGTAAACTTTGTCCGGTCAGTAAGATCATAATGACTAAACAGAACATTGTCGCCCTTCATCCACCACCAACTTGAAAGGATGTTTTAATGTTTCCATCCCTTTGCTTGACCATCCTCTATATGCGGTTCAAGAAATCAAATAAACTATAAAATATATCATATACACAAATGAAAATTTAGTAAAGCAAATGGTAAGCTTGCAAGAATATTCTACCGCAAATAACTAGAACCAGTTTTGACCCGTTATCAAACCTGCCCGACCCAGCTATTTTGACACCTCTAGTATTAATATACACAAATAGAGGTGAACAAAGGAGCTAATAAAGCCCAAAAACGCCTAGACCAAAGCCCGGTCTGGTCTGGAAGTCCTAAACATGCCAGGTCAGAGCATGGTCCTGGCAGAAAAGGATCTCAAAACAGGCCGATGTGGTGGAACAATATGCACCTTTGAATAAAATGATTTAGTAGGTTACATGCACTAAAATTAGACTTTGTGCGACTTTTAGCTCTTTGACACATTTGAGTATATGATTTGTTAACCTTTTAGCTAAGTGTTTTAATTCCAACAACAATTTGAGAAAAAACAAGTAAAGGGACAAAATTGCCACCTTTAGTTTCTACCCATATCCAACACTCACCGGAGAGAAGATGTGATGAACTGCACTGTCAACAAGATTTGAGAGATTAACTGGCAGTTTAATCCAAACACCATCTTGGCCTGTCAAAACCATCTAATGGTTAGTTAGAACAAAAAAATGTAACCAAACAATCTCCCCATAATACGCAATACAGAAATTTCATGCCCCATGTATAAAGCATCCCAGTACCACTATTTGTAATGTACAAAAACAAAACCTGCAACATTCACTGTGACATTGAAGTTTTAACCAGTGTACGAAAAATAAGCAAACTTACTTCTGCATTTAGAGATTCAAGCGCTTCCTAACGTGGATGTTGCATGTCCCATAGGATTCCTGACTAAACAGGTCACCCTGATGCCAAAACAGTAATGTAAATTTTCAAGACAATCTAACCTTTGAGAGATAAAATGCTACAGGTGATAAGTGTTGGGTGTAATCTTGATTGTTTGGGTTAATTCGAGTCATGGGTCAGCTGGATTAACGGGTTACAGGTTTCGTATATGGGTCATCCATCAACCAGCGGGTCAACAAAAGAACAAGTCTATGCAGAGCGAGTTTGTTGCAGAAAAGAGTATGTTAAAACAGTAAAAACAACACAATGGTGCACAATCATACATGGGTGTGTGTGAGTCAACCCAATAGCATTATGAGCACCCTCGAAAACGGTTAATTTGTGGCTTTCAACTCCCTCTTTCTTCATCCTTTTGGATATTGGTGATTCATGAGCAGCAGCTATTACGTGTACGGTGTATCTCATGACAATAATAAGATTTAACTTTTAAGTAGCCTAGCACTGTTGGATGATTTACAAAGATGAACGCAAATCTTTAACAGAAACTGATAATCTTATTGAATAATCGATTGAATCGTATGAAATACAAAGAAATATGTTCTTGTGTTTTTGGATAATAATAACTTGATAACCGCTAATAATGAACATAGTAAACTATATATACATGATGAATCTATTCTAAACGATGCGACTGAATTTGAAACATTGTGTCTTCAAGGTTGAACCGTCGCGTCTTTGTGTTGAACCGATTGTGTATATTTGAACCGGTGTCTTGATATATCTAGCTTATATCATGTTATCGTCCAATACCCTCCCTTAAGCTAGATTGGTAATACATTTAACATGGTACGTAGTCTTGTGAAATCCTTTGGTTGTAGTGCCTTGGTGAAGATATCCGCTATTTGATCTTTTGTGTTGCAGTACTTGATTTCCACGTCTTCAGTTTTGATTATGTCTCTTATGAAGTGATATTTGATCCTAATATGTTTGCTTTTCCCATGATAGACTGGATCCTTTGTGAGATTGATGGTAGATTTATTGTCACAATACAAGGTAATTGCTTTATTTGTGTCAAACTCTAAATCTTTTAAGATCCCTTTGAGCCATAGAGCTTGACATCCAGTGAGAGATAAAGCAATATATTCCGCTTCTGTTGATGATAATGCTACCACCTTTTGTTTCTTTGATTGCCATGAAATTGCTCCTGATCCTATATTGAATACATATCCGGATGTGCTTTTGCTATCATCTATATTTAGTTTGAGAAATCTTTATTGCTCCTTGATCATAAGTGACTTCCATTCCTAAGAAGTAATGTAGTTTTCCCATGTCTGTCATTTCAAACTCCCTTTGCATGGATTCCTTAAATGAGATTATTTCCTCCATGCAGTCACTAGCTATGATTAAATCATCTACGTATAAACATACCACTAGTCTGGAGGTCTTTGTCTTCTTTAAAAATAAGGTATGTTCAAAGGTGCATCTTTTAAAGTTATGTTGTTCAAAATATTGACTGATTCGACTATACCATGCTCGTGGAGCTTGCTTCAATCCATACAGTGCCTTTTTAAGAAGACATACCTTATTTTCATTTCCTTTTTCTATAAATCCCAGAGGTTGTTCTATAAACACCTTTTCCTTTAATTCTCCATTCAAGAATGCAGTTTTCACATCCATTTGATGTAGATACCATTTATATTGAGCTGCTAGGGCAAGTACTAGTCTTACAGTTTCAAAACGAATTACTGGTGCAAAAACTTCCTGATAATCTATCCCATATTTTTGTTTGTAACCTTTTACCACCAGACGAGCTTTGTGTTTGTCTATGTTTCCATGTTCATCATATTTGGTCTTGTATATCCATTTTACTCCTATGGGTTTTTGATCTTTTGGTAAATCAACCAACTCCCAGGTTTCATTCTTTTGTATAGATTCTATTTCCCTCTTCATTGCTTCCTTCCATTTTTCATCCTTACTGGCTTCATCATAATCAATTGGATCTGAATCAGTGTAAAGTGCAAAGTTTGCAGCTTCATGATGTCTCTGATATAAATCCCGTACTTCTTGACTGCTCATTCGTTGAGTTCTACTATGAATATCTGCTAATGAGCGTATTTTTAAAGGTGGACTTTGACTAGATGTTGTGGCATCTAGATTTTCATCTTCAAGTTGTATTTCCTGTTCATCTTGCCTCTCACTTCCAACTGTATTGTGTATGGGTGAGTGTTCTTCATTTCTGGGTGTTGTATCGTGTGTATTGTTTTCACTGTTATCTGTATTTTCGTTTTCATCTTGAGTCACAATATCTTGATCTTCAATTTCTTCCCAAGTTTTGTTCTCATCAAATATGACATCTCGGCTGACTATAGTCTTCCTTGTAATTGGATTGTATAATTTATAAGCTTTACTATTTTCACTGTATCCAACAAAGATTGCTCTTTCTGTTTTATCATCAAGTTTACCCCGTTTTTGTTCTGGGACATGTGCGTAGGCAAGACAGCCAAATATTCGTAAATTTGATACATCAGGTTTGATTCCAGTCCAGGCTTCTTCAGGAGTTTTATCACTGACACTCTTAGAAGTTGTTCGATTTAAGAGATATGTTGTGCAACTTACTGCTTCTCCCCAATATTCATTCGGGAGTTTCTTTGTCTTCAACATGCTCCTACTTAATTCCATTAAGGTTCTATTTTTACGTTCTGCAACTCCATTTTGTTGTGGTGTATAACTTGTGGTCAGTTGATGATGTATTATGTTCTTGTAAATATTCTTGGAAAGTATTTCCACAATATTCTCCACCTCTGTCAGTCCTAAGATATTTTATTCTTTTGTCTGACTGATTTTCTGCTAAGGCTTTAAATATTTTGAAGAAATGTAGTGCTTGTGACTTTTCCTTGAGGAAGTACACCCAGGTTTTTCTTGTAAAATCATCTATGAAAGTAATGAAGTATCTGCATCCTCCTATTGTCTTTGTTCTCATTGGTCCACATATATCTGAGTGAACAAGTTGTAGTGGACTTTCTGCTCTCCATTTTGCTTGTTTGCTAAATGGTTTTCTTGCATGTTTTCCTAAAGCACATCCTTCACATACATTTTCTGTCTTATATATCTTAGGTAACCCTTTTACTGCATGTTTGTGTTCCATTTCAATTAACGTTTCATAGTTAATGTGACCATATCTTTGATGCCATAAGTCTGAACCAGTCTTTGTGGATGTGTATTGTAACATCGCAAAAATTTTCCCCAAATTCTATATTATATATATATATTTTTTTTTTTATAATTCATAATATGCCTAAGTTTTTATCTTTCCCGACCACACAACTTATATATATATATATATATATAATAATAATAATAATAATAATAATAATTATAATAATAATAATCAGTTATATCTTGTTTTGTAAAAAAAAAAAAAAAAAAAACTGATTTTATTAACTTAAAACTATTAAACCCAACCCAACCATACCTTGTTTCCTGAAGCCCACAATCACCGGCCCAATCCCCGGCCCACTGGAACCCAGCCCAATCCACCCTTACCCTTCCTTCATTATATAAAAAAAAAAGGTTGTGCATGCCGGGTCTCGAACCGGGGTCAAACGCACATAACACACGAGCATTACCCAACTGAGCCACATGGATCCTTGTTTCTATTTGAACTCAAATATTATTTATAAGGAGTCTGTTTCCATATCTGCTACTCCTATCGTGTCTGTACATCAGCCGAACACAGTCAAGAACATATCTTGACTTGTGATTGAACCAAATAAGGGAATAATTGAATAATTTGATTTCGTGACATACAATTAACGGGTATTACGCTTAATGTACATCAATTAACGCAATCAAATTTAAGATTTTTACGCGTATGGTTCAAAGCATAGTCAACTTTCCAATCGTGTTACCCAGACCCATTCCCTATAAATTGATACCTTCTGCACCTTCTAACCTCGCCGAATATCATCTCCCAACCTCTAATTTCTGTTCTAAAACCATCCCTCGAAGCTTTTTGTCTCGCGTTGACTTTCTCAGTTGACCGCACAAGAATCACAATCCGTTTCTGTAAGCATCTATTTTTTTATGGGTTTTAACCTTCGGCCAATGCACAACAATAACCCTAAGTTCAATTGGGTTATTGTTGTATAATTCGTATAATTGATGGGCTAGGGCTCGATTTCAAGTAATTGGGGAAGAAGACAATGTTTCAGCTATGTATTAATAATATTCGTAAACAAATCTGAACAACCATCTGGTCTAGACCAGATGGTCACGCTGACTGTGTCCAAACAAAGGGGCTGCGGGTTCGAGTCCCAGCAGCAGCCTTTTTGGTTCCTTTTTTTTGTTGTTTTTCAAACTTTGAGTATATATTATTTATATATTATAAATTCACTTTTAATTATTAAAACCCTTTTAAAAATTCTACAAAAATTACATTATGTTAAACTAGTGAAAAAGTTTAACTTACAATTTTTAGTTTTCTGAAATTTATTTATTTAATATTTATAATAAATAAATCAAGTTTATTCCTTTTTATTTATAAAATTATATAAAAATATCAAAACGATCTTATTAATTTCCACAAAAATTATTTTAAGTTTTTATAACATTAAGCTTTTCAGAAATGATTTTTATTTCTGAAAAATCATTTATTTAACATTTTTAATCAATTTTTGTTAGATTTAATCATAATTAAATCATAATAAATTCAATTTTCATTATTTTTGCACCAAAATTTTATAGAAATTATTTCTGATTATTTGGAACAGAAATATAAATTTTAAACTTCAAATTCTTTAATTTTAGTATTTTTAAATTATTAAAGTTAAAGTTTGACAATTTGTAATAAATAGATTTAATAATCTATTTAAAAGAAAATAATTTTATAAAAATTATTTTTATACTTTAAACACATTCTTGTAACCATCTTAAGTTTAAATTTCATAAAAAGATTTTTGGTTATTTATTTACTAAATTTCTCTCAATTGGCGAACATTTTTAATATTAATCAAACGAGCAACTATCCCCAATTCGAAGCCCTAAAACTTATACATTTGTAGAATTGATAGACTTAGACATATTTATTACCTCATTTTAGGGTGATACTTGATACATTTGGTCAACACATTTCTCAACAGATATAACATTTTACCAAGGTGAGTTTTACATAGCCCCTTTTCTATTTATCACCATTTTTGGGGTGAAACATGTTTATAACATCATCATTGCAATTCAATCATCAATGTGTCTATGTGTTTTCTATGTTGCATTATGTCTTGAGCATGATTAGAGTAAGCACCATTCTAGCATAATCATTAACATTGATCAGCCGGCGGTATACATTGATAGATCTATTGGACTGACAATCCCACCCGGATACGTGCCTCCTACAAAGGTTACGTGGGTGTTTGTTATCGTATAACATATTGGACCATGAGCGTATGGTATGTATCATTTTATAACAGTCATCAGGGTTGATTATGCACTCGATTTATTTCTAGTATGTTCTCACATATGGACTAGATTGACATGACACATGAATTGCACATCATCTTTATTCAATTATCAAAAACCTATGTAATTCTCACCAACTTTTGTTGACCCAAAACATTTTCAACTTAACATGTTTCAGGTTCTATTTGCTTGAAGATTTGTATTGATGCTTGAAGATATGTGTATAGTTTCATTCAATTTGATGTACAAATTCTAGAACATTTGTATGTAAGTTATTTAAATCATTTATGGAATCTATTATTCACCATGAGCTACTGAACAATCATCATTACGTGACATCCCGATGTTTCCGCCATCGGTTGGGGTGTTACAGATTGGTATCAGAGCCATGGTTATAGGGAATTAGGTTATTAGAAAAATAATCTAGTCTATAACCATAGGATTTAACAAGTACTTGCTTCTTTTGCTTGCTATTCTCTATCTCCTACTTCTTATCCCTACTATCATCCTTACAAGAAGGTTGCTCTCCATCAGTGGATCTACTCTTAGACTAATAGGACAAATTCCTCAGGTTTAACCTGAACCCCCTTGAGATCTCGTCGTAGTTCTAGATCTTAATAACGAACACGTGCAATCTGGAAGGGTGAACGCCTGTATTCTGAGTCTTCTGTCTAGGCTGGCATTGCGCATATATCCCAATCAGACGAGGGACCCGGATGCCTACCTGGGAATTCTTGGGATGAGTGTTCACTTATAGGCTAAAGCATGTCTTCATATGTTATTAGAATCTGGAATCTTTGATAAGTCAACGTTTTCGTTTATTCGTTTTAATTAATGAATAAATGATTACATTCCTTATATTACCTCATTCATTTCATGCCTCATTGAGACTTCATTGTGTCCCTTACAGATCATGTCTCCACGCCACAGCACTCGCAATAACAGTGGTGACAATCAGGAAGAGGAGAGCAGCAACCACAACCACAACCACAACAACAACGGAGGTGACGCCCAACTAGCTACGATTATTTCTCAACAATTGGCACAACAAATCACAACCCTGGTTTCTAACTTGTTGGCTCAAGTCATCCCAATGAATGGGAACAACAATGGAAATGGAAATGGCGATCACATGAAGAACGGAACCCTAGTTCGGAAAAGCGAGAAAACAAGTATTGTGACCGCGGTAACTACCAAGAACCAGAAGCGTAAGACAAGGAATCCTAATGTAAACCTCACTACACAAGTCTCTTACAAGAAGCCTTATACAAGAAACTTTCCATTGTGTAACACATGCAACCGACATCATTCCACTGTTTCAGCATGTCGTGTGTGCACCAATTGTGGTAGGTATGGCCATCTGGTCAACACATGCCGCGAGACCCCAAACCCTAATGCCAATCGACCCACCAACCCTGCTCAGGCTGATAATCCTAATCGATACAACTATGGTCAATGCTATGAATGTGGAAACCCAAATCACTACCGTAACCGATGCCCTAAACTAAACCAAGATCAAGACCCTCCAGCTACTTAACAGCAAGTTCCACCATTTAAATATTGTCTACCTCTAATTCTATGTATTGATACTTTTTGGATTCAAGTAATAAATTCAAGTAATATTATAACATTTGTGTGCATGCTTGTTTGAATGTGAACTGATTGCTATATCTATGATCATACGTGCTTACTTGTACAACAATTAGTTGACTACCAAACAACCTACTTAACGATTGGTAGAGGTCATCATGTCTTTCCAACAGTCGGGAGAGGCCCTACCACCTGCTCAACGACTGGTGGAGACTATCAGACCTGCTCAACAATCGGTAAAGTCATAAAGGACACAAAACCCTAATGTAAGGTGAATTGGTAATTACGGTCCGGAACGTAATCATGAATTTACAGGTACGTTAAGGTAGTGTGGTATCTTATCAAGGTTTTCGTTAGTTGACCAATTGTAAACCTGGTGTCTTCCTTTTAACTTCGGGACGAAGTTTCTAAAAGTAGGGGAGACTGTAACATCGCAAAAATTTTCCCCAAATTCTATATTATATATATATATTTTTTTTTTATAATTCATAATATGCCTAAGTTTTTATCTTTCCCGACCACACAACTTATATATATATATATATATATATATATATATATAATAATAATAATAATAATAATAATTATAATAATAATCAGTTATATCTTGTTTTGTAAAAAAAAAAAAAAAAAAAAACTGATTTTATTAACTTAAAACTATTAAACCCAACCCAACCATACCTTGTTTCCTGAAGCCCACAATCACCGGCCCAATCCCCGGCCCACTGGAACCCAGCCCAATCCACCCTTACCCTTCCTTCATTATATAAAAAAAAAAGGTTGTGCATGCCGGGTCTCGAACCGGGGTCAAACGCACATAACACACGAGCATTACCCAACTGAGCCACATGGATCCTTGTTTCTATTTGAACTCAAATATTATTTATAAGGAGTCTGTTTCCATATCTGCTACTCCTATCGTGTCTGTACATCAGCCGAACACAGTCAAGAACATATCTTGACTTGTGATTGAACCAAATAAGGGAATAATTGAATAATTTGATTTCGTGACATACAATTAACGGGTATTACGCTTAATGTACATCAATTAACGCAATCAAATTTAAGATTTTTACGCGTATGGTTCAAAGCATAGTCAACTTTCCAATCGTGTTACCCAGACCCATTCCCTATAAATTGATACCTTCTGCACCTTCTAACCTCGCCGAATATCATCTCCCAACCTCTAATTTCTGTTCTAAAACCATCCCTCGAAGCTTTTTGTCTCGCGTTGACTTTCTCAGTTGACCGCACAAGAATCACAATCCGTTTCTGTAAGCATCTATTTTTTTATGGGTTTTAACCTTCGGCCAATGCACAACAATAACCCTAAGTTCAATTGGGTTATTGTTGTATAATTCGTATAATTGATGGGCTAGGGCTCGATTTCAAGTAATTGGGGAAGAAGACAATGTTTCAGCTATGTATTAATAATATTCGTAAACAAATCTGAACAACCATCTGGTCTAGACCAGATGGTCACGCTGACTGTGTCCAAACAAAGGGGCTGCGGGTTCGAGTCCCAGCAGCAGCCTTTTTGGTTCCTTTTTTTTGTTGTTTTTCAAACTTTGAGTATATATTATTTATATATTATAAATTCACTTTTAATTATTAAAACCCTTTTAAAAATTCTACAAAAATTACATTATGTTAAACTAGTGAAAAAGTTTAACTTACAATTTTTAGTTTTCTGAAATTTATTTATTTAATATTTATAATAAATAAATCAAGTTTATTCCTTTTTATTTATAAAATTATATAAAAATATCAAAACGATCTTATTAATTTCCACAAAAATTATTTTAAGTTTTTATAACATTAAGCTTTTCAGAAATGATTTTTATTTCTGAAAAATCATTTATTTAACATTTTTAATCAATTTTTGTTAGATTTAATCATAATTAAATCATAATAAATTCAATTTTCATTATTTTTGCACCAAAATTTTATAGAAATTATTTCTGATTATTTGGAACAGAAATATAAATTTTAAACTTCAAATTCTTTAATTTTAGTATTTTTAAATTATTAAAGTTAAAGTTTGACAATTTGTAATAAATAGATTTAATAATCTATTTAAAAGAAAATAATTTTATAAAAATTATTTTTATACTTTAAACACATTCTTGTAACCATCTTAAGTTTAAATTTCATAAAAAGATTTTTGGTTATTTATTTACTAAATTTCTCTCAATTGGCGAACATTTTTAATATTAATCAAACGAGCAACTATCCCCAATTCGAAGCCCTAAAACTTATACATTTGTAGAATTGATAGACTTAGACATATTTATTACCTCATTTTAGGGTGATACTTGATACATTTGGTCAACACATTTCTCAACAGATATAACATTTTACCAAGGTGAGTTTTACATAGCCCCTTTTCTATTTATCACCATTTTTGGGGTGAAACATGTTTATAACATCATCATTGCAATTCAATCATCAATGTGTCTATGTGTTTTCTATGTTGCATTATGTCTTGAGCATGATTAGAGTAAGCACCATTCTAGCATAATCATTAACATTGATCAGCCGGCGGTATACATTGATAGATCTATTGGACTGACAATCCCACCCGGATACGTGCCTCCTACAAAGGTTACGTGGGTGTTTGTTATCGTATAACATATTGGACCATGAGCGTATGGTATGTATCATTTTATAACAGTCATCAGGGTTGATTATGCACTCGATTTATTTCTAGTATGTTCTCACATATGGACTAGATTGACATGACACATGAATTGCACATCATCTTTATTCAATTATCAAAAACCTATGTAATTCTCACCAACTTTTGTTGACCCAAAACATTTTCAACTTAACATGTTTCAGGTTCTATTTGCTTGAAGATTTGTATTGATGCTTGAAGATATGTGTATAGTTTCATTCAATTTGATGTACAAATTCTAGAACATTTGTATGTAAGTTATTTAAATCATTTATGGAATCTATTATTCACCATGAGCTACTGAACAATCATCATTACGTGACATCCCGATGTTTCCGCCATCGGTTGGGGTGTTACATGTATAGTACTTTTGGCAAGTCTTGATTTGGATATAAATGAAACATCTTGTTTTGAGTCATAGGTGTTTCTGTGATTGTCTTTCCTTCATGATTTTTTATGGTGCACATTCCTTTACCAAAAAACACATCATATCCCTTTTTCAGTAATTGTCCCACACTAAGTAGATTGTGCCTTAATCCTTCCACATAAAATACATTTGGTATTTTGTTTACCTTATCATTTACTCTTATGCATACTTCCCCACTTCCCAATACTTGTAGTCTCTTATCATCACCTGTTCTAACTTCTCGTCTATCTTGATCATTGAATGTGATGAATATATTCTTATTTCCTGTCATATGATTACTACATCCGCTGTCTAAGTACCAACAATTTTTATCATTATTTTCTTCCATGTTGAATATCATGAACATGGTATCTCGTTCCGATTTATTTTCTTCTTTACACACCATTGCGGATTCTTCTTTCTCACTATCTTCCTTATTTGGACAATTTCTAGCTATATGACCTAATCCTTGGCAATTATAACATACAATGGGTCCGTATCGCCCTGGTCTGCCTCCTCTTCCTCTTCCTCTTCCTCCGTAGCTGTTACTATATCTATTCCCTCCTTTATTTCTTACTTGAGTCCCGTCTTGTACTTGGAATGCTTGATCAATGACGTGTGTGTCATACTGCTTAAGTCTTAATTCATGGGATTGTAATATTCCCATAAGTTCTTCAATTGATAATTCCTCTAAATCTTTGGACTCTTCTACAGCTACTACCACTGACTCATATTTTCTGGTCATACTCCGCAATATTTTCTCAACTACTCGCTTATCGCTTATATCTTCTTCATTCATTCTTAACTGGTTAACTATTGTGGTAACCCTATCAAAGTATCCTTCTATTGTTTCTGTTTCTGACATTCTTAGGATGTCAAATTCGCATCTAAGGGTTTGTAACTTTACTGTCTTTACGCGACGCTCTCCATGATATGATTTATATAATATTTCCCATGCTTCCTTAGATGATTTTGCATTTGCAATTCTTTCAAATATTGTTTCCGTTGATGCTTGAAATAGATAATGAAGTGCCTTCTTATCTTTCTTATTTTGTTCCCTATGTTCTCTTCGTAAGGTGTCACTTGCATCATTTGGTAATTCCCTAACACCATCCTCTACTATATTCCACAAATCTTGAGACTCTAAGAGTACTCTCATTTGGATATGCCAATGATAGTAATTTTGCCCTAACAATTTTGGAATTTGGGTTTGTATCCCTCCTTGTGTTGTCATGATTCCTTTTCTTCAAACAGAATGTGATATTTGTTTGATAGAAAATAAATTTGGACAACTTTAGTGATTATAATAATCGGCTTCTGGATTGGATAGTTTTTCTGGTTGACTTTGGATGGTCAAAGGCTTTACAAACTTTTAATAATCAAATATAATCTATACGGTTTCTTTATTAAAGAAAAATAACTTCCCGCGTGAAACCCCGAAGAACACAGAATCAATCCAAATCAAATATTCCTTAATATGTTGCCTAATCTATGTCTTAATTCCTATAAAACTAACAGTGCGAGATCCTTGTAAGGGATTTATAAACAATAGCGTGTAATAATCTGAGTATGTAATACTCTGTTTCTTAAGAGACGAAAAATCAAAAACTAAATAGAGGGATCAAGGGATTTACAGACTGTTTGAATTGTGGTTCGATAAGAGATCTTTGTTATGATACTATGCGCAAATTCTGTCACAGTTTTGTCAACCCTTGAATCTTTCATAATGATTTGACTTCGTTCCTCTGTTTTTTTGATAAAACCCGACGACAAATTGATGAATATGTTCGAATGATTCTTCGTTTCCTTGGCTCTGATACCAGTTTTGTTGGATGATTTACAAAGATGAACGCAAATCTTTAGCAGAAACTGATAATCTTATTGAATAATCGATTGAATCGTATGAAATACAAAGAAATATGTTCTTGTGTTTTTGGATAATAATAACTTGATAACCGCTAATAATGAACATAGTAAACTATATATACATGATGAATCTATTCTAAACGATGCGACTGAATTTGAAACATTGTGTCTTCAAGGTTGAACCGTCGCGTCTTTGTGTTGAACCGGATTGTGTATATTTGAACCGGTGTCTTGATATATCTAGCTTATATCATGTTATCGTCCAATAAGCACATCATTACTATCCTGGACCTTCATCACACAAGGGTCAAAGTCGGTTATAATCTGCAAGAACAGGGAAGAAAGACAGAAAACACACTCACAAAACAGTTACGACAACATAAAAGTTTATGAGCTATATAAAAAATTATATAATCACTGCGCACCTCGGTACGAAAAGCTAACCGCTTTTGCGCTTCGCGCCTAGACCTCGTCACTTGTCTGCGCCTATCGCTTTTAAAAACCAAGAATGACACAGGTTGATTGCAATAGTCTATATAACTAAATCAAACTAGATATACATTTTCTATCAGATTCCCATATATATCATAAATCATAAAACACTAAGTTCTGTTTGTTCAATGAACAACAACACAATTTTGCTATGAATTAAACAAAAACCGATTTTAAAACCATTATTGCTGAAATTGAATTAAGAAAAGAGTAAAATTTCACAAGAACACAAAGATTCTAACTCAAAAACTATTGCTGTTTATAATCTGGTCAATCATTAATAGGTTCTTGCAATAATGGAAAGTGTAGACCAAAACAATAATGCTGTCATATTATTATAAGTTTATAAAAAGTGGTAGCATTATATTATCTCTATTGTTATTATTTTATTGTTGTAATTTGTCAGCATTTCACTAACAAGGCTATTAATTATTTGTAATTATTTTAATTGATGTTATTTAATTGTTGTAATTATTTGAAAGTGATGAGATCCATTCACACTCAATTTGACTATACTTTCAGCAATTTGTCAGCATCAACAACCTTACACTCCAACTCTCTTTGCCTAATTCTGTTTTCTGAAAAAGTTGATTCAAGATGGCATACGCAGGGATCCAGATGTTCATGGACAAGTTGAACCAGCTTATTAACTCCAACGACATTCCATCCATCAACAACCCAGAAATTATATGCCAACGGCCCTTGTTCCGACTTCTCTATCAAGATCTGGGCTCCATGATCCAAACCCTTTCCATCCACCAACATACAGACCTCGAACAACTTATTGAACTGAAGAAAGGACTCATATACTCAGCAGAAGAGGCAGAGTATAACGTCGATCTCTTTCTATCCGGTGTTCATGTTAAGAACAATAGTCATGACCCTACCTCTAGTGACTTTAGTCGATCCCTAAATCTTGATGATGTTAGGATATCATTAATGTTCATCAAGGCAGAATTCAAGAGTATGAGATTTGATGGCATGAAGATGGATTCATCTCCAAGACCTCGAACACAACTAAATCAATCTGCAGCTGCTGCTCAAAGTTCCATCTCCAGAGGATCAAAGATTTTAATGGACGAAATCTTCGTGGGGATTGATCGTGATGCTGAGCTATTAAGAGACAAACTTGTGGAAGATCAAAAGAAGCTGAATGTTGTCTCTATTGTCGGTATGGGTGGAATAGGAAAGACTACCCTAGCTACCAAAGTATTCAATGATGGTTTTGTTAAGTATCATTTCCATGCCCGTGTATGGGTCACTATTTCTCAGACATATGACAAGCGGGCTGTGTTGACTCAAATTCTGGATTCCATCCGTGGTCAGCTAGACCACGAAAAGGCTAGTGACTCTCAACTTCGTGAATTGATACACAAAAACCTAATGGGTAAGAGATACTTGATTGTTGTTGATGATATATGGGACATAGAAACTTGGGATAGCCTGAAAGTATTTTTCCCGTGACAACAATGGAAGTCGAATTCTGCTCACAAGTCGCCTAACTGAAGTTGCTAAGCATGCATGTCTAGATGGACTCATTCATCACTTAGGATATTTGAACAAAGAAAAAAGCTGGAAGTTGCTGTGTGAGAAGGTGTTTCATGGTAGTGAGTGCCCTGAATGGTCGATTAAACATGGAATGAATATAGTAGAAAGGTGTCAAGGATTACCACTTGCGGTGGTTGTCATTGCAGGAGTTCTGGCAAAAGAAGCACGGAGTAAGACAATTTGGGAGGAAATTTCTTACAAGATGGGTTCACACCTTGTTGGTGACGAGAATGGATGCATAAACACATTAGCTTTAAGTTACAATCATCTTCCTCTTCACTTGAGAGAGTGTTTTCTTTATCTTGGTGGCTTCCCAGAAGACTACATGTTTAAAATACAAGAGTTGATCTGGTTATGGATGGCTGAGGGATTCATTCAACAGGATGGAAATAGAAGGTTGGAGGATATTGCAGAGGGGTACCTGGTGGATCTAATTGACAGAAATCTTGTAGTTGTAGAGAGGTGGAAGTCAAATGGAGGTGTGAAAGCTTGTAAAGTGCATGATCTTATTAGGGAGTTATGCTTGAAAAAAGCCATGGAAGAGCAATTCATCCTTAAAACAGAAAGGCTAACATGGTTCTCTAAGCTTAATAAGGTTAAGAACCCACCATATAGGCCCGAACGTAAGTTCATAGATAAAGCTTTCACTTTTCCATTAGCCCAAAACTGTCGATCTTTTTTGGTCTTTGGTGATATCTGATCCTTGGGTGATGACATTGCAATGCATTTCCACTCCTTTTTGCTACTTAGGGTGTTAGATCTACTAAAGTGTAGATTGAATGATTTTCCCAAAGGCATGGAATTGCTAGTTCACTTGAGGTATCTTGCAATTCGGATTTCATCTGAGGTAGGTTTCCCAAATTCAATATGCAATTTATGGAACCTTCAAACCCTCATTATTTATGTTTCAAAACAAAAGTATTTGATATTACCAAGTAACATATCAGATTTGGTAAATCTAAGGCATTTGAAGAGTCATCATCCTACTAAATGGCGGTATCGTAGGAATGTCTTTGTACTTCCTTCCATTGAAAGACCAATGAAGAATTTACAAAGTATTTCAAAGGTGAAGTTGGGAGATGGAGTAGATATTTTTCAAAAGTGTATTCCCTACATCAAGCAACTTACATGTTTTACTTACTCAGATAAGCAAAATGACTTCCAATCTTTAATCTACCTTGAAAAGCTCAATTTAACTACAAACCTTAGAGGAAGAAAGAAGACAATTACATTCCCAGCAACATTGAAAACACTTACACTATGTTATTGTTATCTACAGTGGAGTAAAATGTCAATCATTCAGTCGTTACCTAATCTCCAGTTTCTTAAGCTTAAAAGCTTTGCCTTTTCGGGAAGTTGCTGGAACACAGATGGGCAGGAGTTCCCACAGCTAAAATTCTTGAGACTTAACAAGTTAGATATCAAACAGTGGAAAGTCAATAGTAGCAGCTTCCCGTGTCTCAGACAATTACAAATTTTCAACTGCTGGAATCTTGAAGAGATCCCACTTGAAATTGGGGACATACCAACGCTTGAGCTTATTCAAATCAGGAACTGTGGGCACTGTGTTGGTGAATCAGTTAGAAAAATTGAAGAAGAGCAACATGATTTGGGAAACTACCACCTAAAAGTTGAAATTTGATATGAAAGATGAAGTTTTGAATGGACGGTTTTAGGTACTTTGCTGGTGAAGCACTAAGAGAAATAAAGAAGACCAACATGATTTGGAAAACTTCCACCTAAACATTCAATGTTTTGAATGACTAGAATCATACGTTGGGGCAATATCGGATTCAGCAGAGGAAAAGGCGGTGTAAATGATGAAGCTGTCAGAGTACAGTAGGAAACTTGAAATATGGAATTGATTTTCTTTTTCTAAAAGAGTTTGTAAACATGAAAGGTATTGTTATATTATTAACAGAGAAGATCACCAAATTATTCTAATTGAATTTGACAAAATGACTCAACTTTAGTAATTATTTAAAGACCTAATTACAAAAGGATACAAGTGAATTCTTAGTTTACTGCCATACATTTTTTTTACTTTTTATTTTAAACCCAACCCTACTAATAGCGTCACTGTGAAGCGGAGACATATGACAGCTCCAGTCAGAAGTGTGGAACACCTCACGGTGGAGGGGAGGCGGGGCAGAGGCAGACCCAAATTTACTTGGGTTGAGCGGATTAGGCAAGATTTGTTAGAATTGCACCTCTCCGAGGATATGGTCTAAGATAGGAATTCGTGGAGGCTTAGAATAAAAGTTAAAGATTTCTAGGAATTAGGAGCACATCTCCTTTCTTCATGCATGTATGTCATATTATGTGATGTACCCACTACTTTTTAGTGTTTTGTGTTTGTGTTCTTTTTATATAAATATAGTTTTTTTTTTTTTTTTTTTTTTTTGAGCCGAGGGTCTCTCTGGAAGCAGCCTCTCTATCTCTAAAGATAGGGGTAAGGTTTGCCTACATCTTACCCTCCCCAGACCCTACTAATAGTGTCGCTATTTGGTGGGATTTCCTGGGTACGGTTGTTGTTGTTGTTATTTTAAACCCAACTTTTCTACAATATAGAGAAAAAAAAGTATGAGAAAATAACAAAAACACCTTCCCATCTTATTCTCTATTTTAGCGATAAGTTTTAGATAAGGAAATTTAACTAACTATATTAATTGGTCTTATCTATTAAGATCTAAAAAACTAAGATGAAATTAAGACAAATTATTTTCTTCTAAATAGTGTATTGTTTGCCTTTCATTAAATTTGGTATTTATTAAGTACTAGCAGGGAACCCGTGCGTTGCGGCGGTGTTGATAATACATGACGGAAACGTAACTCAAACCTTAAAAGGATTAAAATAATCAATATGTAGGGTGTATATTTGTAAGCACCTGTGCTTCGCAGTGGGATAATTTTTTAAAGGCTACAAGGAGACATGATAGCATACTACGTTTTATATACCATATGCAATTTGACTTACATGTCGGTAAAAAAATGGAAGCAGCGGTTTGACTCATTGGCAACTATTATTATAGTCCTACTCAATATGTTGAAAGTGCTAAATCTGGAGAGATTGCTGAGAAGAAAAATCAAATGTTTTTTTTAAGGTTTTAAACTATTTACTACACATGTGTTATATTATGCGTAGGTAATGTTTCTACATAAAATTTATACATGTGTAGGTAATATAAATTAATGAAATTGATTCTTATATTATTTTCAAGATAGTTGAATAAATAACACATTTCAACAATTTTCTTATATTCTTAGTTTTTTAAAAATAATAAAACTGAATTATTAATCACTTCTCGCATTAAACCTCTTATGAAATGGACCGTCCCCTATATAGGGAAGAGTTATCTTGAGAACGCTAAATATTGTGAGAACCGTGAGAACAAGTAAAAAAATTAATCAAAATCAAATTTTTTTAATACAAACCTCATTATAATCAAAATACAACATTAATAAATGAATTTTCTTTACAAATAATTCCTTTTTTCTTGCAAAAACACTTTCAAATTAACTTTTTACACATGTGTAAATGAAACAGTTTATACATGTATAAACGGTAAATTTACACATGTGTAAAAACAAATTATTTTCGTATACGTTTGAATTTTTACGCGTAAATTGTGTTTTTGAGATTGTATTTTAGTAATAAAAACAAGTGTAAAAAGAAATTTTGAATTTGAATGGTTTTAGATGCCGTTCTCACGATTCGCACGAAATATAGGTGTTCTCAAATTAACTTTCCCCTATATATATATATATATATATATATATATATATATATATATATATATATATATATATATATATATAGGATTTGGTTCAAATGAGAACCTTTTCCCAAATTGAGAACTAGAAAACCATTCTGGGCCACACATTTCTCTAAGGCAAAAAAATATTTTTTTTTTTTTTTTTTTTTTTTTTTTTTTTTTTTTTTGCAAAAATCGCTGCTTTATATGTAAGGAAAAAAAAATTTTATTTTTTTTTATTTTTTTTTCAGTATACACATGTGTATAATTGCATTATACATATATGTATAATGCTATATACACATATGTATAACTGAAATATACACATATGTATAGCTGAAAAATGCTATATACACATATGTATAATTGCTATATACACATATGTATAATTGTCATATACACATATGTATAAATGAAAAAAAAATTCAAAAAAAATAAAAAAAAAAATTCCTTGCATAAAAATGTGCGATTAAAGCAAAAAAAAAAAAAAAAAAAAAAAAAAAAAAATTTTTTTTTTTTTGCCTTTATATGAAATGTGTGGCTCAGAATGGTTCTCTTAGTTCTCAAATAGGGGTTGGTTCTCTTAGGATCCCTACCCTATATATATATATATATATATATATATAGATGAACTGCGGTTCCTTCTTGATAGATGAGAACATAATACATTCACAATAAATTTAGAGAGTACTGTAATCTAAATTGTACCGCACTATACCTTTTCTTTTTTTTTTTTCAAATTTTCGAATAACAACAAAATAATCTAGTGGAATATCGGTTGCGAGAGTCATCTCTGGCAGTACACATAATATTCGGTTGTTGTGCGTTGGGAGACATAAGCATTCATCTAAGATGATGAGAAACAGGTCCATGGACAAAAATAAAACCTAATCAAACACTTCCAAATCATTCGATCTGACCTTAATTACTCGAATCAAACAGTATTCATCAACTAACACTCAATCACCACACTTCTACCAAGCAAATTACATTATTGCCTTCAATTATACAAATAAATAATTAAAAAAATAAATATATAAACAACCAACACCATCACTACACTTCTACCAAAATTACCACCATAGCTATTCATCATTTTCTCTCTCTATACTCTCCACCACACTTGCAACCACCGTTCACCTCTCTTACCACCGTATACAATCACCATCGTACACCTCTATCCACCTCCACCACCATTAGCATAACCACATCAGCTGCACCACCAACAATACTCAAACCCTCACCTTCACATTTATCTTTATATTCCTCCTTATTCCTCTTATTACTAATTGTCTGTTTCGCCTTAGGCTGCCGCCCTCTCTTCCTCTTCACCACCTATCCATTATTATTATTATTATTATTATTATTATTATTATTATTATTATTACCTCTATCCGCCACGTTAGCAGCACCAACAACAATACTCAAACCCTCACCTTCACCTCACGAATCGGTTGACTCTGGTCAAGACCTGAACTCTCAACCCTAGAATTATTGTTATTATTATTTCGAAGCTCCATCATGGAATCAACTAACCTAACTGAAATCAGTTGGTCATCATTGAGTTGTTGAAGAAACCCTAACAGGTGTGATTGATTGGGGGGAAGTGTGTGATTGGAAGATTTTTATAAAATCTAGTGATTAATTTGAGGATATGTGAGTTGAGTTGAGGTATAGCTCCGGGGATGGCTACCGGTGAATGATGGGTGAGGGTAATGTTTTGGGGTAGAGAATTTAGGGTGAGGGTAATGTTTTGGGTGTTGAAGTGAGTTGCGGCATAAAATTGGGAGAGGTCTCACATCTGGTTAGATAGATAGGCACGGAGAGGTGGGTGACATTGGTGGTGGTGGTGTTGGGGAAGAAGATATGGTAGGGGTGGGGGTGTGGTAGTGTAGTTATTTATTTATAATATTTGTTTTTTTATAGGGCAAAATAGACATTTAAATACTTCTATTCAGCAAAGGTTTTGTGCATTTCTGGGTTGTACATTATGTTTTAAAGGTAGTACGGGTGGTTTGGTGAAACCCATGTGCTGGTTTCGTGTCACTCATAGTCTTCTTTATCTTTTCAACTCCTCCCTCACCTAACCATTTCCTAATTGAAACCAGACAGCTTTTCTACTATCTCTCTGTAACATTTGTACTTTTCGTATTTTCTGTTCTAGTCCTTGTATTCTTGTATCTTTCCATTTTGTACCCTTGTAATCCCGAGCTTATGATCAATGGAAAAGTATTTTATCAATTGCATTTAATCTTAATCTATTTCATTTATTCTATAAATTCTACGTGACGCAAACTTTATGTAATGTCGCGTGATTTTTAATATTCTTGTCTTTTAAATTCTATATTTAACAAATTTCAAGTTCGCATTGATCCACTTATTGTATGCTACTTTTACCAATACGTGACGAGTCGTCGTTATAATTTATCCTATTCAATTTAGACTTTATAACAAGAAACTTATTTAGTTAAGATCTTAATATATATTATTAATAAAACATATATATATATATATAATACAAAAAAACACATAACATGAAAGGTTATGTAAATTGCCGTCCACTTTTTTTAGTCATTTATTTATTTCTTTTCTTTTTCTTTTAAAGACATAATTACCACTTAATTCACTTCTAACCACCCTAATTAATTCATTAAATACCCAACTCTTTCTCTCAATTCTTCAAAAAAATCCCAAGTGTGGAAGTCCACTTCTAAGTGAGTTTTCTCATAAACTCCAACTTTATTCTTCTTTTTTCACTTCTTTTCTTCTTCCAACCCCTTGAAAAAAAAACCTCTAGGACCTAACTCTTGTTTACTATGGCAAATGAATATGAGTAGGACACCAAAATGAGGCCTCAAAGGTGGTTCATCTTCTATTGTTTTTATGCACTAGAAGGTTAGTTGAAGTGATACCAACCATGTTCACCAACAACTTAATGTTGGATGGACTTGTGCTATGGTTAATGGTTGACAAAGGAAAGCCAAGGCTCTTCCAAACTAAGTCACCATACACTACTTTAACCATATAGTTATATTATGTAAATACTAAAATATATACTTTCAAAACTCTATTAATCTATTAACTTGGAAGGTTTGCGGATACATCCCTACCTTACCAATACTTGACTCTCTTGACCATCCGAATCACCTTTATGGTGGTTTGTGTTTTGGTTAGCCTTAAAGGCACTACTTGACTCTCATGACCATCCGAATCACCTTTATGGTAGTTTGTGTTTTGGTTCGCCTTAAAGGCAATGCATGACTTCCTTGTACTCTTGAATCTTCCTCCGAATCTAAATACATTTTTTTCTTTTCCTAACTCTAGTCTAACCGGAGCTAAAATCCTCATTTCTCAAGACTCGTTTTTGAGGACTTAACAAACGCACCCTAAGGTGAGTTCATACTTGTCCCCCTTTTATTCTTTATTCTTTCTGGCTCAACATGTATCACTATCAAAACTTAAACGAATCATACTCTTAAAAACTATTATGCTCAATCTAAATGCTGTTATGTTATGCCATGCTAGAATTCAAAGTCTTACATACAAATGTACGATTAGTTAACAACCCACCTTACATGTATAGCGCTATAGGTTGACACGCCGCCCCCTTTATGGGTCATGATAAGATGAAGTCTTTTGTGTTATCGAGTGTTGTTGTCGTTTTTATAGTTCTACGTGCATATGCCTATAACATGATGATTCGAGTAGACTTTTCTTATACTATGTACTTAGACTCAAAACTGGTATGCTCACCAATGCTTTATGTGTTGACGGATATTTTATACATGTTGCAGGAAATGTTTAATGCAGGATTTTCAAGAAAAACTACTTAAGATTGGACTAGAAACTCACGCTAGTTTAAGTTCTAAGTTTTGATGTCATATTTCCCTTTTTCATGAAACAATTTGTATTCCGTATCTTTTATACAATGATTATGCTATGAATGAAATTTTATCTATAAATCATATTGTCACAATTAGTGTCATGAAGTCTTTGAACAATCTACTACAAGTCTCGCCCCGATGTATTCCGCCATCGGTTGGGGTGTGACACTCTCTCCAAAAATTCGCCACAATCACCGGTTACCACCACGATGTTACCAACCGCCGTCACCCACCTCCTCCTCCCAGATGACGGTATTAGGGAGGTTTCGAGGAGTCCGGCGAGGTGTCGGCCAACTTACGAAGGTCAGTTAGATGATTCATTGATATGTTAGTTTATGTTTGTTAGAAGTTGAGGGGGGTTTATTGTAAAGAATAATAGTCCAAGGGTTGAAAGTGTCAAGTCTGTAATAGTTTGAAAGTTTGTTATAAAGCTGTTTCCAGCTAGCCAATCAGGCAGCTTGGTTTTGGGTCCTTCTCTCTCTTTCTAGAATCTTCTCCCTAAACTGAGTTCTATCAATGGTATCAGAGCCACCGACCCTCGTCAAAGACAACCAGCTAACACTGGGGAAGAGGGAGATCATTGTACAAGATCTTCAGGCTAACTCTCAATTGATTAATAACAACATGTAGATGGTTACTCAAAACGCTGAAGAAAACAAAGCAGCAGTGGCACAAATTCAGTTGCATATACAATCATTGTTGGACAAAATGTCTACAATGGAAGGAAATAGAGGATTGGTTGCCAATAGAGGCAATCAAGAAACAAGATTAGCAAGATTGGGAAGGCTGGACTTCCCAAAATTCAATGGGGGAAGATGTAGAAGGGTGGATCTACAAGTGTAATCATTTCTTTGAGGTCGATAAAACACTTGAAAACCAAAAAATGAGACATGCAGTTGTTAATCTTGAAGGCAAGGCATTACAGTGGCATCAAGGGTATCTCAAGAGTAACAATTTGACTATTGAAACCATAAGTTGGGAAGATTACAGTAGATCAGCCACTGTAAGGTTCTCAATGGATCTTCTAGAATATGCCATGGAGGAATTAAAGAATTTGCATTAGACAGGTAGTTTACAAGATTATTGTGATGCTTTTGATGCATTGTTGAACAAGGTGAATATACCACAAGATTATGTTGTGAGTATGTTTGTGGGAGGGTTAAAAATGGAACTGAGATGTTTGGTAAAAGCCTTTAAACCAAAGAACCTAATGGAAGCTTATGCCATTGCCAAACAACAAGAAAACCTACACAATACCCTATTTGGAAACTTAGTTCACAAGAAATACACTGCTTGTA
Organism: Ambrosia trifida; assembly: GCA_028751855.1. Lineage (NCBI taxonomy): Eukaryota > Viridiplantae > Streptophyta > Magnoliopsida > Asterales > Asteraceae > Ambrosia > Ambrosia trifida. The sequence goes on from CM054130.1 coordinate 16,311,918, forward strand.
ACTCAACCTATAACCAAAAACCTTATAACTACCAACTTAAACCACCACCTACCATGAATGGAAATGCTTTACCATTACTACCTACACCAAAACCTATTAATGTTGTTCCTGTCAAAACCACAAGAAGGCTTACCACTAAAGAAATGGCTGAGAAAAGGGAAAAGGGATAATGTTTTTGGTGCAATGAAAGATTTACATCAAGTCATAATTGTAAAAATAAGCAGTTGTTTAACCTGGAATTAACTGATGATCAAGAAGAAGAGGAAACAGTGGTGGAATAAGAAGAATGTGTGGAAGAAAATCCTCACATTTCTTTACATGCCATCATAGGTATTCCTTCTTTCTCTACAATGAAAAACATTGGGTCTATGGGTACCAGAAAACTGTTGATTATAACAGATTCTGGATCAACCCATAATTTCATTGATATCAAGTTGATAAAGAAGTTACAATGTGAATTAAAAAAAGTTAAACCCATGAAAGTTAATGCGGCCAATGGGAATCAGTTGGAATGTGGTCTTAGGTGCAAAAATTTTAAGTGGACAAGGTGTTTGGTATATGGCTGATGTCCTAGTTTTACCACTAGAAAACTATGACATGGTATTGGGGGTTCAATGGTTGGCTACCTTGGGTGATATAGTTTGGAATTTTACTGATTTGACCATGAAGTTTAGTGTGAATGAAAAATAGTATGTGTTGAAGGGTACTGAGAATAATAAAATGAAATATGTTCAAGTGATAAAATGGCCAATATGCTGAGCAGCATGACAGGGGTAGTTCAGTCACACATTTTTGGGTTACAACTGTCACAGTTAGAAGGACAAGAGTCATTTGGTTCAACTGTTTCTAAACCAGTGATTGACGATCATTTACAACTGTCACAGTTAGAAGGACAAGAGTCATTTGGTTCAACTGTTTCCGAACCGGCTAACACTGGGTTACACCCGCCAAAACTTTTCACCTTAAAAATGTCTTGTATAACCCCCACTTTATTCGCAATCTTATTTATGTTCGACAATTCACCATTGACAATTGTACCTCTGTCGAGTTTGACTCGTTTAGTTTTTCTGTGAAGGATTACAGGGATGGCATGCCCCGAGCCGCCACAATACCTCCAGTGGCCTTTACTCATTAAACAAGAACTCTCTGGCAAAAGCTTTTGTTTCCATCACCACAATCGAGTCATGGCATGATCGGCTCGGGCACCCGGGTTGTCACGTTATGGATTTTCTTAGTTCTAATAATTTTTTACCTTGTAATAAACTCGAACCCTCTTTTGTTTGTCATACTTGCCAGTTAGCTAAAAATAAATGTCTTCCATTTGGTGACTCTATTACTACTACTGCCATGCCTTTTGTTATTGTACATTGTGATTTGTGGACCTCCCCTGTCATTAGCACCGTGGGTTACAAGTATTATATGGTGTTAATCGATGACTTCACCCAATACGCTTGGGTATACCCACTAAAATTCAAATCTGAAGTGTTTACTAAATTTACAAACTTTCATGCTTTTGTTCAAACTCAATTCAAACTTAAGATCCAACAATTTCAATGTGACATGGGTGGGGAGTTCAATAACCATAACTTCCTCGATTTTTTCAATAAACAAGGCATCCTATTTCGCTTCTCGTGTCCCCACACCTATCAACAAAACGGCAAGTCGGAACGCATGATTCGTCGCCTTAATGACATCATGTTATCTCTCCTTCATGCCTCATTACCTTCTCGTCTTTGGGTCGAGGCGATTCACACTGCCTGCTACCTACACAACATCCCGCCTACCAAAACTCTTCTCAACCTTACCCCATGCTCCGTCCTCTACCAACGACACCCGTCGTACGAACACCTTAGGGTGTTCGGGTGTGCGTGCTATCCCAATGAGTCCTTTACTCGCCCTCACAAACTTCATCCCATGTCGTCCCTATGTTTATTTTTGGGGTACCCAGCCAATTACCGGGGCTATTGTTGCCTCGAGCTTTCAACTGGCAAAACTATTTTCTCCCGCCATGTTACTTTTGCCGAAACAACCTTCCCCATGGCCACCTCCTCTGACCCAAAACCGTCTCCCACATTCTGTGATGATCCGCCCCTCCACCCATTTACCTTCCAGCATCACCCTCCACAAACCCAAACCCAACCCAACCCCCACGGCCCAACTCCGCCTCCCCAAAACCCTGCACCAACTCCCTCGGCCAACCCAACTAACCCAGACCCAACTTCACCCTCTCGGCCACCACCCGCCCGCCCATCAGGCCCGCCTCCGGGATTCCCTCCTAGGCCCCCTTCACAGCCAACTCACCTGAACCCTCCTCCTTCCTCTCACCACTCCACATCCAGTCCAATAGGCCCATCATCCACTCCTACTCCCACTTCCCCGCCTAATCAGCCCGTCCCACCTCAACCTACTCACCCTATGGTCACCATGTCTCGTGCCGGAATCTCTAAACCCCATGTGCCATTTAACATTTCCACCATAGCTAGCCACATCTCACCACTACCCAAATCTCATCTCACCGCCCTACAGGATCCAAACTGGAACGCTGCCATGGCTACCGAATACAAAACTTTATTGGAGAATAACACGTGGGAGTTAGCACCGAGACCTTCATCTGTCCCTATTATTTAGTATATGTGGCTGCTTAAACATAAATATAAAGCATCCGGTGAGTTGGAACGCTATAAAGTCAGACTGGTTGTGAATGGCAAAAGCCAGACGATTGGCGTGGATTGTGACGAGACATTTAGTCCTGTTGTCAAACCAACAACTATTCGGACTGTATTGAGCTTAGCAGTTTCTCGTTCTTGGCCTGTTCATCAATTGGACGTCAAGAATGCTTTTCTTCATGACGACTTAAAAGAAACGGTTTATATGCACCAGCCTCTGGGCTTTGTTGATTCTAACCATCCTGGTTTTGTTTGCAGGTTAAATAAATCCTTATATGGATTAAAAGAGGCCCCTCGTGCCTGGTATCACCGTTTTTCATCTTTTATTTTGCAGTGTGGTTTCAAGAGTAGCGTGCGCAACACATCATTATTTGTATACAGACATGGCACACAAACGGCCTACCTGCTACTTTATGTCGATGACATTGTTCTCATTGCGTCTGATTTTGCTCTTCTCCATCGCCTCATTGATAAGCTCAAGGGCAAATTTGCCATGACTGACCTTGGTAGTCTGCATCATTTTTTTGGAATTAAGGTTGAACAGAAGACTAGAGGTGTATTCTTATCTCAGGCGGCCTATGCCACTGACATTTTGGCCCATGCAAATATGTCAAACTGTAAGCCCTACTCCACCCCGGTTGAAGTTGGATCAAAGTTGGGCTCCGAATATGGAGCCCCTAGTGTTGATGGTACCTTTTATTGCAGTCTTGCTGGTGTACTGCAGTAAACCTCACAATTACTCATCCAGATATCACCTATGCAGTTCCGCAGGTTTGTTTATTCATGCATGACCCACGGGAACCCCATCTACAGTTTCTTAAACGCATCTTGCGTTATGTGCGTGGCACTTTGGATTTTGATTTACACATTTCCCCGTCTTAGTCAACATCTCTCACAGTTTACTCTGATGCTGATTGGGGCGGGTGTCCGGTTTCTCGTCACTCTACCTCCGGCTATGCATATATTTGGGTGACAACCTTATTTCATGGAGTTCTAAGCGGCAACCTTCTCTTGCTCGTTCAAGTGCCGAAGCCGAGTATCGTGGTGTCGCCAACGCCGTTGCTAAAGCTAGCTGGATATGCAATCTTCTTTTGGACCTTGGCGTCAATCTAAAACAAGCAACGGTTGTTTACTGTGACAATGTTTCTGCAGTCTATCTCACACAGAACCCCGTTCAGCATCAGCGTACCAAGCATGTTGAAATGGACATTCATTTTGTTCGAGAAAAAGTTCGCATCGGTGATGTTTGCGTATTACATGTCCCCGCTGATTTTCAGTATGCTGATATTTTTACTGATGGACTATCGAAGCAACTCTTCCATCGTTTTTGGTCCAGTTTGTGCCTTCGTCAGGCTACGGTTCAAACTGCGGGGGACTATTAACAATTATAAGTATAGTATGTAATTATTATAATTGATTGTAATTTATGTATATCTCTCCTCATTATTAGGATTGGTAGTTTACCATACTTAGTGTATGTCTTGTAATATTTATACCCCTTTGAGGTTAATGGAATAATCACCTTTGATAAACTTTCACAAACATTAGTGTATTTGGAAATGGCAATGTAAAAAAAGTATGAGAAATGGATCGGAAATTGATTGGAAATTGGGTCGCAAGGGCTGCAGAATTCAAGCGTTTTCAAATGGAGCAAACTAGCTACGCCAAAGGTGAATTGCTTCGCGTGGAGGGCTGCTCTTCAAGGTATTCCGACTGCAGATTTGCTTGCTTTCAAGGGGCTTAATTTCGGTAATGGCATGTGCAAAAGATGTGAAGACGAAGCCGAGACGGTAGATCATGCTCTGGTGGGTTGTTTTTGGGCAAAGTTAACATGGTGGCACATACATCCAATGTTGTCACTTTAATGGAACTTTTGGAATGGGGTAAAAACTTGCAGGGAACAAAGAAATGGTGCGATACAATATATGCGATAATTCTTATGACTATTTGGCAAATTTGGTTGGCAAGGAATGCAAAGATTTTCAAAAACGAGAATATGGCGATTACAAGAGTTGTAGAAGAGATCAAAGATAATACTTTTTGGTGGATGATTAAGCGTTCGAAGATGGTGGGAGTCGACACGACGAAATGGTGGTCATTTGAAGGGCTCGAGTTCTAGATAAAAAAAAAAGATGTAATTGATGTTTTTGCTGGTAGTTGTGTGGGTTTGTTGTTGTCTGTGCGTTTCCTTTTTGGTTCGGGTAGCGACTCACTATTCGGTTTGTATACTGTTTGTTTGTGATGAATAAAAGTGCATGTTTTGCTTGTCAAAAAAAAAAATAAATAAATAAATAAATAAATTGATGGCCTCTAATTGGATTGATTAACACGAACAATAATTGAATTCAATATATAGATGATCACTTGTCAAAGAAACGATTCGTATTAGGCTATTGGGTGTACAGACGGGGCACCACCCCCGTTCTTCATATTTTGTCATGTCTCGGACACCAACACCGCCCCCTACCCCCGTCCCAAAGACCCCCGTCCCTCATGTCTCTGTGAGAACATTAGAGACGCACCAATCACAATAATCTTCCATTCAACCTAGCCAATCAACTTCCATGTTCTTCCATGTCTTGGACATGCACACCACCCCCCTCCCATGTCTCATTTTTTGATGTTTGTGCTAACTGACAAGTTTTTCCTACATGGCAAGTTTTTCCCCGTCTGTACACCCAATAACCTTACTGATTTATGTATTTGAACGAATGTTTAAAAATGGTTGTTAATTGGTGTTTGTTTATAGAGTCTACGGATGAAACGTCACAACAGTTTGTAATGAACGTGTCTTTCATTTAATTTACTAAAATGTAACAACTAACCCTAAACTTATAATAATTACATATAGTAATGAACTAACAAGATCCAAGGTATAGTCTTGAGCTCCAAGAAGCCAAGTCTTCAGCTGCCTAATATAACCAGCTTCATCTATAGATAACCATGTCCATCATCGTATTTACTCTCTTTCAAACCAGAGTGTAGTGTAGCCTACAAATAAAATCCCAAACACAATATATATATATAGGGTAGGGTTTAAATAGGAACCAACCTTTAAGTAGGAACTATAGGAACCAATCTGAGTCATCCATCTTCAATGGCATGATTGTAAATAAGTAAAACTTTAATTAATTGTTATTTTAATAAAGGGGTATTAATGTCTTTTGTTCAATATCATTTATTAGGTAATTAATAAGAAACTCATGTATATTTGGAAACACCAAATTAGTGTTTATGGTATACCCAAACGTATTTATTGTATATACTATTAAAATTATATCTCGGTATATATACAACAGTGTACATTGGTGTATATTCGTTTTTTCATTCATCATCATCACCAACACAAGATATACATTGGTGTATATTCGTTTTTTCATTCATCATCATTCAACATCATCAACACAGATATACATTGATGTACACAGATATACATTGATGTACACAGATATACATTGGTGTATATTCGTTTTTGAAGTGTACATTGGTGTATATTCGTTTTTGAAGTGTACATTGGTGTATATCAGTTTTTTTTTTGTTCATTCATCATCATCATCAAACACATATATACAACGGTTATATGATCTTCTATCACATGAGATTGTGATTCAATGTTTTCATGTATAGAATTATTATCCATAACTTGGAAATCTGAATCGTTGGCCGATTTTAGATTCTTTTAAATCGAAAGTTTTTTCAATTCAATCAATTTAAATCTTCTGAATTCGACTGGATGTTATTTCGATTCAATCGAATTCAATCGAACGTGATTTTTTTTTGATTTGGGATTAGAGATGATAATAGGTTGAGAGATTTAAGGAAAGTAAAAAAAAAAACTTGCATATTAGTTGCAGGAAGATAATTAACTGCCATATATAAAACTTTTAATTAAATTAAAATATAATATTTAATTGTCTAATTACATAACTACCCCCTAGAACAAGATCAAAGATGAATGGCTCAGATTGGTTCCTAAGTTCCTAACTAGGCTCTTGGATCCTATTTGATCTTTTTCCTATATATATATATATAGGGTAGGGTTCAATTGAGAACCAACCCTTAGTTAGGAACTTTAGGAACCAATCTCATCCATCCATCTTCAATGGCATGATGGTAAATTTGTTAAACATTAATTAACTTTTTAATTAAATCAAGGGGTAATATTGTCTTTTGGTATGTGAGTATTAATAGGTTATTTAGTATACATTGTAACTGACAAAAACCACAACTAATATCATTTGTGCGTACAAAAAAATTATACTGTACGATAAACATTAAACAACTATACGTCAGTGTATATTCATATTCCAACAATTATACATCAGTGTATATTCCAATCATTGCTACAAAAACATTATACTGTACGATAACATTAAAACAACTATACGTCAGTGTATATTCATATTCCAACAATTATACATCAGTGTATATTCCAATCATTGCTACAAAAAAAATTACGATAAACATTAAACAACTATACGTCAGTGTATATTCATATTCCACAATTATACATCAGTGTATATTCCAATCATTGCTACAAAAACATTATACTGTACGATAACATTAAAACAACTATACGTCAGTGTATATTCATATTCCATGCACTCACACGAACTGATAGGTTGGTCTTATCAAGAGTAACCTGAAACAAAGAAAAAGGTTGTTTAGCATATACATCAGTGTATACATACAATATACATCAGACCCCAATAAAATTGATGCTATAGAACAGTGTTTAGTATCGTCATATTCCAACAATTATACATCGGTGTATAGTCCAATCATTGCTACAAAAAACATTTTACTGTACGATAACATTAAACAACTATACGTCAGTGTATATTCATATTCCAACAATTGTACATCAGTGTATAGTCCAATTAGTACTACAAAAACATTGTACTGTACCATAATATTCAACAAATATACGTCAGTGTATATTCATATTCCAACAATTATACATCAGTGTATAGATGAATGTTAGTGTATCTGTACGCTTCAACATGATCTAAATTATACATCGGTGTATACTTCCAAAAACTAAACTAATATACGACAGTGAATAATTGTATAACTCTTTGTACGTATGAAAACTGCTATAACGCAACATGATCTGAATTATACATCGGTGTATAATTCCAAAACTTTGGACTGTACCATAATATTCAACAAATATACGTCAGTGTATATTCATATTCCAACAATTATACATCAGTGTATAGATGAATGTTAGTGTATCTGTACGCTTCATCATGATCTGAATTATACATCGGTGTATACTTCCAAAAACTAAACTAATATACGACAGTGAATAATTGTATAACTCTTTGTACGTATGAAAACTGCTATAACGCAACATGATCTGAATTATACATCGGTGTATAATTCCAAAACTTTGTACGTACGAAAAATTTTTGCACGTAAAAAAAAAACTGCTCTGCAAACTGAAACCCTAATTGCGAACAAAAAAAAATTAAAAAACTAAAAAAACATTACACAAATACCTTGATTCTCTGCAAACTGAAACCCTAATTGCGATCAATCTATAACACCTCGTACGAGAAGGGTCTCGAAGGAAGGAGACGGTGGTTAGGGTTTGGAATTGGGGTCTCGCAGATAAGGATGGTGGTTCACGGTGGTGGTTTTGGTGGATCATTGTAGCGATGGTGGTGGAGATTGATGAAGATTTGGGATTAATGAAGTTGTGTTTGATTGAGATTGATGAAGATTTGGGATATAGTTTTGATAACTGATTATGGGAATTGGGGAATATATAGGGGAGCATTTTTTTTTAAATTAAAATATAAAACATAATTGTTCAATTACCATCCTACCCTTAGATCAAGATTAAAAGATGAATGACTCAGATTGGTTCCTAAGTTCCTAACTAGTACCTTGGTTCCTAAATGATCTTTTTCATATATATATATATATATATATATATATATATATATATATATATATATATATGATAGGGTTTAAATAGGAACCATACCTTAAGTAGGAACTATAGGAACCAATCTTAGCCATTGATCTCTAATAGCATGATTGTAAATAAGTAAAACATTAATTAAATCTTTAATTAAATCAAAGGGCAATGTGGTAATTGTATATTGACTATTAGCAACACATGTTTAATTAGTTTCCTTTTATTTTCAATATAATCCCATTATTTTAGCAAAGCAGTTATTTTTCCCCATGGTAATCGTTCTTCATCAATATGCGTATTGATTGTTTGAATGGTATCAAAGTACGTCAAAAATCGAATGTGCAGTACATGATGTTATATAGTTTTGGATAATATACGTTGGTGTATATTATATGGAAAAGGTAATTGATCAAACCTTATTATTATCAACTGCTTATACACTAGTGTATAATATACGTTGTTGTATATAGGAGACTGTATAAATAGTAGTGATAATCAAATGTATCAATATACACTGATGTATAATTATACACTGGTAAGAATGATAGAATTAAATACATATATTATACACTGATGTATAATTATACACTAGTGTATAAATAGTAGTGATAATCAAATGTATCAATATACACTGATGTATAATTATACACTGGTAAGAATGATAGTATTAAATACATATATTATACAACTGGCGTCCAATATCTCTGTCCCACTGGGAGATTCATATACGTTGCTCGATGAGGAACCTACAATATAGAAATGTAAATTAAAAATAAATTTTACAATATTAAAAAAATACAGTTAGACATGCTACAACTCATATATGGTACACCAGTGTATATTGAGTAACACACAGGCTGTATCATACTGCACATTTCAGTTTTCCTAATGAATATACACCTGTGTATATTTAACGTAACATTTAGAACGTCATTTACCTACTATACTACACTTGTGTATAATAATTAATAGATATGTTGTTATACACTGGTGTATAACAACTAAAAAACTAACAACAAATCTTTTCATCGCTGTACGAAAACAATAACTACATATAATACACCAGTGTATAACTATATCGTCATTCCAATACTGTACGTAAGTATGAATTCCAGAATACAAAACAAACTTTTTCGAAAGTCAAAAATAAAACGAAACTATACGGCTCATCCGATACAAATCACAAAAAACGTATGAGAAAACGAAATACAGTTAAAAAAATACATAAATACCTTGATTTTCAACACTATTTAGTATCTTTTGAGATGGTGTTTCATGATCTTCTATCACATGAGATTGTGATTCAATGTTTTCATGTATAGAATTATTATCCATAACTTGGAATTATGAATCATAGGACGATTTTAGTTTCTTTTTAATCGCAAGTTTTTTCAATCAAATTGAATTAAATCTTCTGATTGCTATGAACGTGATTTTTATGATTAAGGAATTAGAGATGATAATGGTTGAGAGATTTAAGGAAACCCAATCTCTAATTAAAAAAACTGCCATATATAAAAAAGTCTTAATCAATTAAAAAGATAATATTTAATTGTCTAATTACACAAATACCCCCTAGATCAAAATTATAAATGGATGGCTCAGATTGGTTCCTAAGTTCCTAACTGGGTATTAGTTCATATTTGATCATTTTCCTACATATATATATATATATATATAGGGGGTGGATATATAGGAAACCTCATCTTCATGAAAAACCTTAGAAACTCTATTGTGACCATTGATCAAGTTTGATCAATGGTCCATGATTAATTTCTATTTAATAATCAAAAGTAAGTGGGCCACTATAATATAAAATTGGATAAAGGGCAATATGGTAATCTTACTAAAGCAAGTGGGCCACTTTAATTTTCTGAATCATAGGTTTAAAAAGGTTGATTTGACACTTGTCAAGTCATCTCTCTCCTACTTTATGGCACTTTCTCCAGCACGAAAATTTAACATACGTTAGTGTTGTGATGCAAAATTCTGACCTCGTGTGAGACATCGGTAACATGTGTTACCAGGCATATACTAAAAGAACATAATAAAATATCACATAAAATGTGTATTTATTTAATAAATGATAAAAACGATCATTACAATCAATACTAAAAATGTATCAAAAAAATTTCATACATACATAATTATTTGTGAATGATAAAAAACTATCATAACAACATAAAAAAGATCTAGCTATGCTTCGTTCTTGATACCCATCTTCATCTTTAACACAAAACATCTCTTCACCTACAAAAAAAGATAACACGTGTTAGTTGGGCTCTCCGAAACATATAATGAGACATCACTAACATGTGTAGTTTATTCGAAAAATATATGTTTTACTGAAATAACGTATGTCATATGAATCCTAACACACGTTAGTTGGGCATATACTACATATGTCATATGAACCCTAACACCTGTTAGTTAGGTATATACTAGCATGTGTTAGCATCACTAACATGTGTATAAACAATACAAAATCTGCAATGCCATGTGTATCGTACTTAATTTGAAGTGCCAAGTGTATAATACTCAAACATGTGTATAAGCAACACTAAACGTGATTTTTACAACTATGTTAATACAACTACTCAAATACGATTAATATGGTTTGAAATCCAACAATACATCAGTAGCATGTGTTAGCATATTCTAAAACATATGTTTTAATGAAACTAATGTATGTCATATGGACCCTAACACCTGTTAGTTGGGCATATACTAGCATGTGTTAGCATCACTAACGTGTGTGAGCATACAAGACTCGGACTGCAAAAAATAGACACAATTCTAAGTGGTTCCTACTCGACACAAAAATCACATGGCTTTTAAATAATAATAATAATAATAATAATAATATATTAATGATAATACGATTAATATGGTTTGAAATCCTAACACCTGTTAGTTAGGAATATACTAGCATGTGTTAGCATCACTAACATGTGTATAAACAACACTAAATCTGTAGTGCCAAGTGTATCATACTCAATTTTATAACTATGTTAATACAACTACTCAAATACGATTAATAGGGTTTGAAATCCAAACAATAATAAATTTAAAAAAAATCAAATCAGAACCAATCCAAATCCATATACCAAAATATTATCCTCATATTAATGAAATATATAATATAATAAAAGACATCAGTAGCATGTGTTAGCATTTTTAAAACACGTGTTTACTGAAAAAATAACGTATGTCATATGGACCCTAACACCTGTTAGTTGGGCATATACTAGCATGTGTTAGCATCACTAACGTGTGTGAGCATACAAGACTCGGACCGCAAAAAAAAAAAAAAATAGACATATACCCTATACGAGTTCATAACAATTTCACTTGCCATTCACCAAAAAAAAAAAAAAAAATAGACATGTACCCTATACGAGTTCATAACAATTTCACTTGCCATTCACCAAGAGATTAAAAATTTATTAAATAGAATACAAAAATTATTTGAACATCCCATTCACCAAAAGATTAAAAATTCATAATCTTTATAAAAAAAACATCACTTACCAATGCCACATCACCAACGCCGCCTTCTTCCTATAGCTTACATTCCTACACCTGAAAACCAACACTAGAACAGAAACACATGTTAGTTGGGCTCCTTAAACACATAAAAAGATTACACATTTATTCATCAATTACATGTGTTAGCATACACTAACATAAAAAGATTACACGTTAGTTGGGCATATACTACGTATGTCATATGGACCCTAACACCTGTTAGTTAGGTATATACTAGCATGTGTTAGCATCACTAACATGTGTATAAACAATACCGTATGTCATATGGACCCTAACAATTGTTAGTTGGGTATATACTAGCATGTGTTAGCATCACTAACGTGTGTAAGCATACAAGACTCGGACCGCAAAAAATAGACATGTACCCCATACGAGTTCATAACAATTTCACTTGCCAAAAATTTATTAAACATAATACAAAAATTATTTAAACACCCTATTCACCAAAAGATTAAAAATTTATAATCTTTATAAAAAAAAAAACATCACTTACCACAGCCACATCACCAATGCCGCCTTGTTCCAATAGCCTACTCATGAAAACCAATACTGGAACACATACACATGTTAGTTTGGGATCCTCAAACACATAATGGGGCATCACTAACCTGTGTTAGCATATACTAACATAAAAAAAACTACAAATTTATTCATCAATCACATGTGATCTATCAACCTCATGTCCTCAATCTAATAAAAATCTAACATAAACAAAATAATAATAATAAAAAAATAAAAAAAAGGTTAACATAAGTTTTTTTTTTCATTCAAGCATTTGATCGAACACTTGGTATGCGAACAAAAACTATCCCCAAAACTATTATAATTATTATTCTAACAAAACCCAAAACCTAATATTTTTTGTTTTGTTTATAATAAATAAAACAAAACCTAATAAAATAAAGTCTAAACCAAAGTAAACACTAGATCCCCAACATTTATCAAACCAAAGTAAACCAAAAAATAATAATAATAATAATAATAATAAAATAAAAAACATATGAAAACATTTATGAAATCACATGAACTTTGACTTCCTCATAAATTAACAAATCTGTATACCAAAAATAAATTAACAGTTCAAAAAAATAAACTTCCTCATATTGTCTTTCTGTTCAAGAAAGTAAATAAATAAACAGTTCAAAAAAACAAATTAATAAATCCATTCAAAACAAATAATAAATTTTAGATTTGGGAATGAGAACATACTTTGACTTGAAGTTCTTTTTTTTTTTTTTGATCGGCACCTCTTGAATGTTCTTTTTTTTTTTTTGATCGGCACTTCTTCTTGTTGGTATAGCACCTATCAACTGTTGTTCAGCGTTCAGATGGCTGTGTTTGGACGGTGGCGGGTAGCGGTGGCATTGGTTGTAGTGGTGGTTCTAGAGAGAGACAGAGAAGAGGGAGGGGAGGGGAGGGGAGGGTAGAGAGGATCTGAATTTGAATTTGTTTTTAAAAAATGATATGGAGAGAGAGGGGGGAAACATATATATAAGGAGAGAGAGAAGGGTTGAAATTGAATTGTCCATTATACCCTTATTAATATAATATAGAGTGGGATTGGTTTAGATGATGTGGCACCATAAGAACCAAGCATTGGGTTTATTAGAGTTTTTCATCTAAAGTGGGTTTCTTCCATATACTTCCCCTATATATATATATATATATATATATATATATGAGGAAGGGTTATAATGAAAACCTCAAAAATTTGAAGAAACCCATGGAAACCTCATCCTAGCCATTGATCTCTAAGATCAATGGCCTTGTTTAATCAAGCTTATTATATTCATTAATTGTATACTAGTTGACAAAAAAGGGTATAATGGACAAATGACATTTTTCTGAAAAAACATCTATGACAAGTTGACCTGACACATGTCACATCATCTCTCTCATACTTTTGTGACTATTGTCCTAAATCTGTCAAGATGTTGTGTTACATATGTAACATATGTAGTGTTGCATATGTAAACATATGTAGTGTTGCATACGTTAATATTGCACATACTCTGGTCTCATATGTGATGTCTTGTTGCATACGTTAAAACAGATAGAATGTAAAAATCACTTAAAAACTTTACATAACAAAAAACATTCAAAAGTACACGAGAATGTTTCTTACAAATGCTAAAAAACAATCAAAACGGTCATTACAATCAACAAATGCTAAAAAAAACGATCATAAAAAAATGTGTCTACACTTCATTCATATAATCATCTTCATCTTTAATGCAACAAATATGTTCACCTGCAAAAAAGAAAACAAAATCATCAATTTACTGTTACATACGAAACAGACGCAACATAGATCCACTACTCTTTAAAATTCACTACTTTTTTATTCAAAAAGCTTAGATGTGTATCATACGCAACATAGATTCACTACTTTTTAAAATTCACTATTTGTATCATACGCAACTGCATAGATGTGTATCATACGCAACTTAACAAAAATGTGTACCATTGCACACACTCCATATGGATTTACTTTTTAAAATTCACTACTTTTTTTTTATTCAAAAGCTTAACTCATCATCGACAAAAACGTGTTCATGCGCAACATAGATTCACTACTTTTTAAAATTCACTATTTGTATCATACGAAACTGCATAGATGTGTATCATACGTAACTTAACAAAAATGTGTACCATTGCACACACTCCATATGAATTTACTTTTTAAAATTCACTACTTTTTTATTCAAAAGCTTAACTCATCATCGACAAAAACGTGTTTTTCAACAACAACAACAAAATAATAATAATAACAATAATAACAACAAACCATTAAAATATATAATACCCTTCCTTAGTAACATGTTAACTGATATGGTTTGTGAAAATTAGATTAAAAAGAATATTTAAGAAAAAAGATACAGTGTTACATATGAAACAACATACTTCAGATTTTAATTCACACACATCTATAGAGTCCAAATTAGGTCCAAATCATATAAATAACAAATTCATCAAATTCCACATTATTCTTCAACCAAAAACAGCCCAAAAAAAACTTAAAAAAAGAAAATTAAAGTACCCTTTATTGTAATCTGTTAGGAAAACACAAAACACAAAAATTAAACAAACCATTAAAATATTAATAACCCTTTATTGTAATCTGTAAACAATTTAAAAAATAAAAACTGTAAACAACTAAAAGAAAATTAAAGTACTTTAACAATATAATTAACACAAAATCTGTAAACAACAAAAAGAAAATTAAAAAAATAAATTACCAGACATGAACGTGTGATGAAACTAGATATTATGCATTGTTCTTCACCTTCGATGAACAAACTTGTACATCTCTGCCCCCAAAACCCTCCTTCGTCAAAGCCACCACCAAATCCTAATCGGGTTACCTTCCACCTTACACCTTATAACACCCCAACCGATGGCGGAAACATCGAGGTGTCACGTATGAATGATTGTTCAGTAGCTCATGGTAGTACACAAGTTTAAATAATCCTTTATTTCATTACAATATTGAATTACATTAAAGTCTAATACATCAAACAAACAAATGAAACTTAAAACTTCAAATAACTCCTCATGCTAGTCTTAGACTTCAAGCATCAATATTTCCTGTTGAGTTGGAAAAATGGGGGGGGGGGTCAACTAGAAGTTGGTGAGAATACATAAGCCATGTCAAGCAATTAAGTTTAAGAATAAAAGTTTAGCAATTCAAATGTCTATCGTAAGTTTAAGTCTACATGAATAAACATGAAGTGTTGAATCGACATAATCAAACCTCCGACTAGTTTAGGTCCATCCCGTCATCCACGGTTCACTTTAATATTATGTTGGAACGATAACAATCACCCGCGCTCCCCATAAAAGATGGTCAACGAATCTAGGTGGGATTGTCAATCCAATAGATCTATTATTGAGTATCGCCGGCTTGGCCATAGCTAATGATTATGTATGTTGAAGCGAGTCTAACTGTTATTGTTGTCTAAATCATGAGGCATTTAAAGTTTACAACTAGACATGTATGTAGAATTACTTAAGTATAATGTTGCAAGTATAAAGAATTGCATAAACATGGTTACGTAAACTCACCTTAGCAAAGTATTAAGTCTCGAGAAAAGTATAAGTGTAGCCCCAAAGTTGCCAAGTATTACCCTATGTATAAGGTAATAAATAAGTCTAAGTCTATCTAGTCTACAAGTATATTCTAGGGTTTCGAATTGGGGATAAGTATTCGTTTGATTAATAAATGAAATGTTTAATAAATAAGAGAAATTTGATAAATAAATAAACAAAAGTCTTTTTGTGAATTTTAGATTAAAAATGGTCACATTATAAGGTTTTAAGTATGAAAATAATTTGGATAAAATTATTTTCTTAAAAATAGAATATTTAATCTATTTATTTCAAATTGTCAAAATATAACTTTAATATTTAAAAATAATAAAATTAAAGAATTTTTAAATTAAAAATTGTATTTCTGCTTTAAATATACAGAAATAATTTATATAAAATTTTGATGCAAAAATATTGAAAAATGAATTTATTATGATTTATTTATGATTAAAATAAACAAAAATTTTTTAAAATACTAAATAAATGATTTTTCAGAAATAAAAATCATTTCAGAAATGTTTAATGTTATATAAACTCTGAAAAATTTTTGTGGAAATTTATATAATCGTTTTGATATTTTTATAGAATTTTATAAATAAAATAGAATAAACTTGAAATATTTATTATATATATTAAATAAATAATTTTTGGAAAACTAAAAATTGCATGTTAAACTTTTCTACTAGGATAACATAAAATAATTTTTGTAGAATTTATAAAGGAGTTTTAGTATTTTAAAACTAATTTTAAAAATATAGGTGAATATATATAAAGCTTTAAATGGTAAAAAAAATGTTTTGTTGATGCTGAGAATCGAACCCGGGTCTGGGACCAGTTCGAGCCTAATCACAAGCCTAGCCACCAACTGGGCTAGACCCCGAGAAGGATTAGTCTTGGTTGAAATTAATTATATAGTGTTTCTTGAATAAATTCATAATTATCAAAAAAAAAAAAAAAAAACAAAGTGATGGTCACAGGGATTGAACCCGCGTTTGACTAACAAAGAAACAGATAGACAACCATCTGATCTACTGATCTGATGGTTGTTTTATTTTGTTTAAAAATTGTTTTATATGTTAGCAGAATGGTGTCATCTTCCCCAATTGTCTCATAAGAACCCTAGATTCCTTAATGATTTAAACACGCAATTATATTCCGATTAAACATGGGGTTAATAACTATCAAGGCCCGATTAACATACTACAACCAAAGATTAAAACTTACCAGACCCGTAAGGCTTCTGTTCGTGAGTCAAACCAGAAAGTCAAACAACTTCGATTTCGTAGATTTCGTGAAGTAAATGAAGAATTGAGGGTAGGGGTTTTGATTTTCGGCATTTGTAGGGAACGAAGGTAGGTCCAATTTATAGGGAAGGCATAGAATTGGAAGATTGGTTTGATGGGTCACGTCGAGCAAGAATTAAGCTCGTTAAGAGCTGTGATTGATCCATGTAAACGCGTTAATCAATTAA
Organism: Ambrosia trifida; assembly: GCA_028751855.1. Lineage (NCBI taxonomy): Eukaryota > Viridiplantae > Streptophyta > Magnoliopsida > Asterales > Asteraceae > Ambrosia > Ambrosia trifida. Next base: position 16,329,622 of record CM054130.1, read on the forward strand.
GGGTTGATTATAGTTTCCAAAAACAGATTTAGGCGCGACGAATTTGAATTATTTTGTCGGTGGATCGGGTTTTGGTTTGGCGGGTCGGGTATGGCAGGGAATCGGGTAGGGATGAAGGAAAACATAAAGATGGGCCAGGTTATGGGCTCTGATGCTGGGCCGTGATCTTGGACTTGGGTTCCGAATAACACAAAAGTGGTTGGGTTTGTATGGTTTTTTTCTTTGGTTTGTAAAAGACTAACTTTGTTTTTATTATTATTATTATTATTATTATTATTATTATTATTATATATACCTTTATATATATATATATATATATATATAAGTTGTGTGGTAGGAAAATAAAAACTTAGGCACATTAGTATAAAATTAATGATAAAAGTATAAAGTACGGGCTTTTACGTATTAGAATTTGGAAAAAAAATTTGCGATGTTACAGTCTCCCCTACTTTCGGAAATTTCGTCCCGAAGTTTATTGAAAACACAGGGTTGAAGATGATTGGTTAGAATTTAGGACAAGTGTGGTCTGGAAAATTTTGTGTTAAGACACATCATGAATAGAATAATTTGTTTCGAATAATTTGGATAAGGGATTAGATGTGTCTTGAAGTTTCAAGGAGAATAAGGATCTTAAGTTTTAGGAATCCTAAAAAGGAATGCATGAGTTAATGGACTATAGCAAGACTAATTGGACTACTAGGTAACTAGAGTTTATAATTTGTTATATACCGAAAACCTTGATAGAATTTCACACTACCTTGACGTACCTGTAAATTCGTGATTACGTTCCGGACCGCAATCACCAATTTACCTTACATTAGGGTTTTGTGTCCTTCTATGACTCTAAACACACATGTAAGTAATGCAAAATAACCTTGTGATTGAATTGTATACAATGTATCCAAAATAAGTCCGACTGTTGAGCAGGAAAAAGACTTATACCAGTCAGTGAGTAAGAACCTCTACCGATTGTTGAGCAGGTACGATAGCCTCTACCAGTCGTTGAGCAGGTTGTAGGGCCTCTACCGACTATTGAGCAGGCATGATGACCTCTACCAATCGTTGAGTAGGTTATTTGGTACTCTACTAACTGTTGAGCAAGTACTTCATCCTCTATTAGTTGTTTGATTAAGTGTACCAATTATTACACACATGAATTGCAAATTGATAATATGTACATGTAAGCAATCAAGTATCAAGTATAGCATACGAGTTATAATAGGGTTGCCCTAGATAAGGGTAATGACTCTAGGTGTGTCTATAGCAAATAGTTTATATTTCATGAATTCTAGTTTCAAATGTTCGAATATGGTAGATAGTCGAATCCTCATGTAACTAAGGATTATGTCTGATGCAACATACAATCAAGTTTCAATAGTTTGGTTATCATGGGTAACTAGCTCATGTGTGAGAAGGTGGAGGATATGAATTTAGCTCTTGAGAGGATGATGAAAAATCTTGAAGCAGAATCAAAGTTGTGAGAGATATTAATGTGAAGATAGTTGATAAAAAGTTTATTTTATAGTATGGAGATTATATGATTTGGGTAGGGTGTTGGATATTTAAAAAAGTGGCTAAGATGGTAAGGTGAAGTGTGATTGTGAAATCCATAGATGGTTATGAAATGAGGTTGATTTAAGCTGTAAAATTTTGAGATTCTAGAGCTTAGTTAAGGAAAGTGAGTGTAATCATCTATTCATTAATTAAAACGAATAAATGAAAACGTTGACTTATCAAAGATTCTAGATTCTAATAACATAGTGAAGACATGCTTTAGCCTATAAGTGAACACTCATCCCGAGAATTCCCAGGTAGGCATCCGGGTCCCTCGTCTGATTGGGATATATTTGCAATGCCAGCCTAGACAGAAGACTCAGAATACAGGCGTTCACCCTTCTAGATTGCACGTGTTCGTTATTAAAATTTAGAACTTCGACGAGATCTTCAAGGTGGTTCAGGCTAAACCAGAGGATTTGTCCTACTAGTCTAAGAGTAGATCTTGTGATGGTGAGCAATCTTCTTGTAGGGAGTAAAGTAGGGATAAGAAGTAGGAGGGAGATAGAGATTAGAAACAAGTAGGGTTGCAAGTAAAAGGAGCAAGTACTGATTATAATCCTATGGTTATAGACTAGATTATTTTTCTAATAACCTAATTCCCTATAACCATGGCTCTGATACCAATCTATAACACCCCAACCGATGGCGGAAACATCGAGGTGTCACGTATGAATGATTGTTCAGTAGCTCATGGTAGTACACAAGTTTAAATAATCCTTTATTTCATTACAATATTGAATTACATTAAAGTCTAATACATCAAACAAACAAATGAAACTTAAAACTTCAAATAACTCCTCATGCTAGTCTTAGACTTCAAGCATCAATATTTCCTGTTGAGTTGGAAAAATGGGGGGGGGGGGGGTCAACTAGAAGTTGGTGAGAATACATAAGCCATGTCAAGCAATTAAGTTTAAGAATAAAAGTTTAGCAATTCAAATGTCTATCGTAAGTTTAAGTCTACATGAATAAACATGAAGTGTTGAATCGACAAAATCAAACCTCCGACTAGTTTAGGTCCATCCCGTCATCCACGGTTCACCTTAATATTATGTTGGAACGATAACAATCACCCGCGCTCCCCATAAAAGATGGTCAACGAATCTAGGTGGGATTGTCAATCCAATAGATCTATTATTGAGTATCGCCGGCTTGGCCATAGCTAATGATTATGTATGTTGAAGCGAGTCTAAGTGTTGTTGTTGTCTAAATCATGAGGCATTTAAAGTTTACAACTAGACATGTATATAGAATTGCTTAAGTATAATGTTGCAAGTATAAAGAATTGCATAAACATGATTACGTAAACTCACCTTAGCACAGTATTAAGTCTCGAGAAAAGTATAAGTGTAGCCCCAAAGTTGCCAAGTATTACCCTATGTATAAGGAAACAAATAAGTATAAGTCTATCTAGTCTACAAGTATATTCTAGGGTTTCGAATTGGGGATAAGTATTCGTTTGATTAATAAATGAAATGTTTAATAAATAAGAGAAATTTGATAAATACATAAACAAAAGTCTTTTTGTGAATTTTAGATTAAAAATGGTCACATTATAAGGTTTTAAGTATGAAAATAATTTTTATAAAATTATTTTCTTAAAAATAGAATATTTAATCTATTTATTTCAAATTGTCAAAATATAACTTTAATATTTAAAAATCATAAAATTAAAGAATTTTTAAATTAAAAATTGTATTTCTGTTTTAAATATACAGAAATAATTTATATAAATTTTTGATGTAAAAATATTGAAAAATGAATTTATTATGATTTATTTATGATTAAAACTAACAAAAATTGATTAAAATATTAAATAACTGATTTTTCAGAAATAAAAATCATTTCAGAAATGTTTAATGTTATATAAACTCAGAATAATTTTTTTGGAAATTTATATAATCGTTTTGATATTTTTATAGAATTTTATAAATAAAATAGAATAAAATTGAAATATTTATTATATATATTAAATAAATAATTTTTGGAAAACTAAAAATTGTATGTTAAACTTTTCTACTAGGATAACTTAAAATAATTTTTGTAGAATTTATAAAGGAGTTTTAGTATTTAAAACTAATTTTAAAAATATAGGTGAATATATATAAAGCTTTAAATGGTAAAAAAAAATGTTTTGTTGATGCTGAGAATCGAACCCGGGTCTGGGACCGGTTCGAGCCTAATCACAAGCCTAGCCACCAAATGGGCTAGACCTTGAGAACGATTAGTCTTGGTTGAAATTAATTATATAGTGTTTGTTGAATAAATTCATAATTATCAAAAAAAAAAAAAAAAAACAAAGTGATGGTCACAGGGATCGAACCCGCGTTTGACTAACAAAGAAACATATAGACAACCATCTGATCTACTAATCTGATGGTTGTTTTATTTTGTTTAAAAATTGTTTTATATGTTAGCAGAATGGTGTCATCTTCCCCGATTGTCTCATAAGAACCCTAGATTCCTTAATGATTTAAACACGCAATTATATTCCGATTAAACATGGGGTTAATAACTATCAAGACCCGATTAACATACTACAACCAAAGATTAAAACTTACCAGACCCGTATGGCTTCTGTTCGTGAGTCAAACCAGAAAGTCAAACAACTTCGATTTCGTAGATTTCGTGAAGTAAATGAAGAATTGAGGGTAGGGGTTTTGATTTTCGGCATTTGTAAGGAACGAAGGTAGGTCCAATTTATAGGGAAGGCATAGAATTGGAAGATTGGTTTGATGGGTCACGTCGAGCAAGAATTAAGCTCGTTAAGAGCTGTGATTGATCCCTGTAAACGCGTTAATCAATTAAGGGTTGATTATAGTTTCCAAAAACAGATTTAGGCGCGACGAATTTGAATTATTTTGTCGGTGGATCGGGTTTTGGTTTGGCGGGTCGGGTATGGCAGGGAATCGGGTAGGGATGAAGGAAAACATAAAGATGGGCCAGGTTATGGGCTCTGATGCTGGGCCGTGATCTTGGACTTGGGTTCCGAATAACACAAAAGTGGTTGGGTTTGTATGGTTTTTTTCTTTGGTTTGTAAAAGACTAACTTTTTGTTTATTATTATTATTATTATTATTATTATTATTATATATACCTTTATATATATATATATATAAGTTGTGTGGTAGGAAAATAAAAACTTAGGCACATTAGTATAAAATTAATGATAAAGGTATAAAGTACGGGCTTTTACGTATTAGAATTTGGAAAAAAATTTTGCGATGTTACACACCTCTGCTCTGCTCAACCCATAACCCTCTCCAACCAGACCCAATTAGATCAGAGACGTCCCCAAACGGAAACGAAGCCATCAGGCTCCTTAACAAGGTGAAGAATAGAGACAACTTCCGGATCCATCTGGAACTTTCCTTTGTCGTCACAGTAGGGCTTGAGGGGACCGAAAGCTATGGTGATGATTGATGAGGAAGAAGGCATAGATGTTGACGGCCGCCACCCCCCACCGGAAGCTATGGTGGTGGTTGATGAGGAAGAAGGCATGGATGTTGCAGAGAGAGAGAGAGAGAGAGAGAGAGAGAGAGAGAGAGAGAGAGAGAGAGAGAGAGAGAGAGAGAGAGAGAGAGGGATTCTAGAGAAATATATTATGAAAAAAATAAAGAGAGAGGGGAACATATATATTAGGAGAGAGGGGGTTACAATGAAATTGTCTAAAATACCCTTTCCCTCCCATTTGTTATAATTTGAAAGTTGATGAAGGGGAACAATCATAGCCACACATTAGGTTTGCAAGAGTTTCTTCAATTTTTTGGGTTTTCTTTAAATACTTAGCCTCTATATATATATATATATATATATATATATATATATATATATATATATATATATATATATATATATATATATATATATATACAATTTTGTTAGAGATTTAGCAAACTGAAATTAACATTTCAAGATAATTCATTGCTACCAAGAGTAGACATCAACCAAAAGTGTTAAAACACACTTCTGGTGTATTTTTTTTTATTCTTTTTCGAAACTTTTTTTTTCCATATTGTTAAACATGTATTATAGTATTGAAATCTAATAAAAACAAAAAATAAATAACATTTGGTGTAGAGTAATTATGTAATTACTGTTGTAGACTAATTACATAATTACTCTAGTGTAAACTAATGTATTTACTTTAATGACGTAATTACACTAAAAAAATTAAAAAAAAATTTGTATTATTCATCTAGAAAGTATGTTTAAGCACATGGGAAAAAATTTCTAAAAAAATAAAAAATCCCCCCCCCCTTTTGATTCTCACAGTTTTCAACAAAAAAACACTTTGTATTTGATCTTTACTCTCTCTCTCTCTCTCTCTATATATATATATATATATATATATATATATATATGCAATTTTGTTAAGAGATTTGGCGAACTGAAATTAACATTTCAAGATAATTCATTGCTACCATGAGTAGACATCAACCAAAAGTGTTAAAACACACTTCCCTTTCCTTTTGTCACTTCCCTTTCCTTTTATAGTTGCTTTACGTTGCAACGTGGGTAGTCATAAACAGTTACCAAACAAGCTAGAGATCACTTCTCTCTCGGTTTGCTGCACCATAATCAATTTTTGCATCATTGTCGTCTACAAGTGCTATTGTAATTAAGAACAAAAGGCCTAACATGAGAAAAAAGAGTCTGTCAAGTTAGCCAAGGAGTGACTGCCTGATAAGCCAAACAAGGTGTTATAACTCACTATCACCTTGTATTGATATAAGGCAAGCCATCCTTGGCTACCAAACAAGACTCTTCTCTTCATGTAAGAACCTCTATTCTTATTTTCTTGTCAATTTTACTTGCACTATTTGTATGAGGAAACCGTCTATTTATAGTCTATCGCTTATCATTGGTTCTTAAAAGTTCCTGATGATATTCATCCTCATCTTTCCAACTCACTATGAGATATGACATCTTTTCCAGAATATAGTCACATACAATATTGAAAGAATCCAATTTTATATTCTTCTTTAAATCAGAGTTGACTTCAATACTTTGATGCCTCCTTGAAAGATTAGTTGAGATGTCAGCAGTATTCCATTTGGCTTTCCAATTTACATAAGTTTTGTTGACTTGTAATCCCAATAAACAGTTGCTTTCATCATTCATATAGTTGCATTCATGTCAAGAGTTCAGCTAATTATAAGTTGGAACCTCATGGTTCGTTAGACATGTCTTGTGCTGGCATTACCTTTTAAGTTTTAGAAATATGGTGAATGGATGATATTGAAATTATAATTTAATAAATTATAATTATTAATAAGACCTTAATGTGGTGAATTAAAGACTAAAACTCTTGAGTTTTATTTCTTTGATTAGAGGTTTTTATTTTTTTTAATTAGAGATTTTATGTCACATAATTAGAGTCTTTATGTCTCAAATTAGGTCTCTAATTAAGAAGACTCTTAATACATCCATGTTCTTATATAATGGAAGGCTTTGTGCCTCGTTTGGACATATAGAAATGAGATACATGGAAAAATACACCAAAACTCTTGCAACACACATACATTCAAGAGTAGGCAGTGCACCATCGTCACTGTTTTGAACTGGTGTACCCTGGGAACAGACGAAGAATATGTTTAAGGGAATCGTGTCAAACACAAGCCCGGTTCACTTCTATGATTTCGTTTTCTGTTACAGTTTATTGCAGCAAGTACAGAGACTCGGAAACCCGCGAGCTTCATGTACGAAAGGCGTGTGGTGATTACAATGTAAGTTTCTAACAAACTTAAACATATTAGTAAACAAACTTTCGTGTTCTTTCTAAGGAAATTGGGTTCGCGAAAGTTTGTAAGTGTTTTCTTTTGGTACATCGAATTAGATTACATTCATGATGAGAATGCAATCTTTAATCCGAAAGATTGTTTGGCAAAATGATTTTTTGATTTAATCTTCGGATTCATGGGTTTTAGATAAACCGGACTATTAACATTTCTAATATGTGTTTAAACATTTTTTTTTTGAAATATTGAATTTCTAATGAAAGTATTAGAAAAGACATAATATTTGTAAACCCATGCAAAACGTTTGATAACGGTTTCTTTCTAGTAAGCGTATTAGAAAGATAATTTCAAAGTATTTGAAATGTTTACATTTTCTAATAAGAGTATTGGAAAATTAAAAGGTTTCGAAATATAAGGTTTTGAAATATGTATTCTAACAAGCGTGTTAGAATTGATTACGTTGAAAGAATAACATGTCATGAAACATTTCTAATAAGCGTATTAGAAATTATTATTTACAAAATAGTAAGTTTAATTTTGTAAACTTATATATTGATTTCTCTAACGGGCGTGTTAGAGATTGATGATTTTGTAAAGACAAAATAAGATGCTTATATTTTCTAACAAGTGTGTTAGAAAAGATTATTGTACAAAATACACAAAAGTGTTGGAAAATTTTATTTTGGAAAATTTTGTGAAAATAAAAAAGTTATAAACTTATTTTGTTTTATTGAAGGTTTTAGTAAGAATACTAATTAAAACTCCAAAGTTGAAACGTAAAAATAATAAGAATACCATTAAATTGGATCAAATATTCTTAAAGGTTTTAATGGGGTGTTTCAACTCATGGGTTTATGAAGAATTGGGTATTTCAACCTTTTCCAACATTAAACCGGTTTGGTTAAATTTGATGGTTTCTAATGAGTGAGTTTGAAACGAGTATATTTTGGAAAATCCAAAGTTAATACCATTGATGTAGATGGTTTAATTTTCTAACGAGGGTGTTAGAAATGGTTTATTTTATATAAACCAACAAGTTCTAAAACGATTGTCATAATCGTGTATTTCTAACAAGCAGATTAGAAACGGTTGAGAATATAAACTAATGACCTTTAAAATGATTTTGGTAATCATTTATTTCTAACGGGTGTGTTAGAAAAAAGGTTTATTTGATATAACCAAACTATATATGATGAAACGTGTAATCGTTTGCAGTCTAACAAGTATGTTAGAAATGGTTAATTTTAAAACAATATATGTTTATATGGTACACGTATAGGTTCTAATGAGCGAACTAGAAACGGTTAATCATGAAAACCATATACTCTAACAAGTGAGTTAGGAATGGTTTAAATAATAAAACTATATTAGAGTTTATGGTTTTGATGTGTAATCAAAACATAAATATGTATACTTTATGGAAAATACTTGTAAAAGTAGAAATGTTTTGTATGAATAAACATGTCTTTTGCAAATTATATATGGTTTGATACTTGTATGAGAAGTATGATGACTTGAACCATATAATAGTCTAGAGAGACTATTTAGTGTAAAACAACTTGATGTTGTTTTGGACATATTTACTTGTTCGACCACTTGTCGGTAGTTAAGTATAAACAACTTTGTTGTTTTGAACAGTGTATTGAGGGAGTACCTCGAAACATGCCACGAGACGATATAATTGTTATTATTTCGTCGAACGATAAAGTGTTGAAGAGAATAACACTTTGAGATTTGATGTTTATATATCCTTACATGAATCCGTTTAAATATATATGTTGTATATATTTTGGATTATATTGAAATTATAATTTGGTAAATTATAATTATTAATTGGAATCTTAATGTGCTGAATAAAGAGTAAACTCTTGGGTAGAGTTTCATGTTTTCTAATTAAAGTTTTTATGTTACTTTATTGGAGCTTTTTATGTCAATTTATTAGAGCCTTTATTTATAAAATTAAGTCTCTAATTAAGTGACTAAGAAGATAAACTCTTCGTCCATCCCCATTGAGATAATCATGATCAACGTGGCAAGTGTATTGAAATTAAATGCACGAAAACGAGATATGTCATCTAATGTTGAGAGCATTTACGTAGAAATGCACAAATGTAGTTTTGATGACTAGAACATATGATAGAAATATATGTTATTATTCATAAATCTTTGATAAATATTGCGAGATTTATTATAAAAGACTTAGAATAGTGATGGACGTGTAAAGTCTCTACAAACCATCAATGTTGGTTGAACTATGTGGAGGATTCGTGATATATTTGGGAGAGTCACCCAATTAATAGTTTCAACAAAATATATACATATCACTTAGGCATATATGAATGTCATGTCGTTGAGTGTCAATCTAATTGACTTGTTGATGGTGAATATGTTCATCAAAGTAACTTATATTAAGACTTATGTTTAAGTCCTAAAGAGTCAATGGTGAAGCCTTGGAGATTAAAGGCAAATGAGTATTGATCCTAATGGATGGAATTAATTGTGGTTTTGAAGCATTCTTTAAACCAAGGTTTTGGAATGGTAAACAAATCTCATTTTGTGTCTAAATTAAGATGTGAATGTTATGAAGAGATAGTGAGTTATCTCTTAAGGCTGCGAAGAATCAGAATGAGTCATTTTCTGTTCACATGCTATAGTATTTGTAGTCTAAAGCATGCTAGACTAATACTTGTTAATTTAGAAGCTCCATGGAGAATAAATTAAATTTGAACATTCACACATATGTGACGACATAAGAATGAATTTTGTAAAAGCAAATATATAATTCATTAAAAGGATGACTCGAAAGGACCGAATAAATAGTTCATTGGTTATGATACTATTTAGCTTAATATGAGGAGAACTCGTATAGCTCAGAAAACGGTTCGTGTAAGAAATATGGGTTGAGTAATATAATGGATGACCTCAATAACACAAAGATATAGATAGCCGCTATCTATCACAGGTGTCTGATGTCATCATGAGTGATATTACTCGAACTTAATCAAATTCGAGCAATGTGGGGGAAAAGCCATTTAAGAAACAATCCGTAGAGATGTAAAAATAGTACTTGAGAAGTTTTCAAACTACATATGAAAGGAAGAAACTTTCATCAACCCATTTGGTAGTTATCCAATAACACTTAAGTGTGGAGGTGACTTGCATTTGAAAATAGAAGGTTTGATATGAACGGATGTGATTTTGGGAAGTACAAATCACACGAACCTAGAACAAACTTATTATAAGTCAGTCCTATTATGTGGACAAAATTCTTGAGAAGTTCAATGGAAATGACTCTAATGTGGCTAGAACTTTCATTGACACGAGTCAACGTCTAGCTAAGAATCGAGGTGAGCCTGTTAACCAATTAGAGTACTCAAGAATTATTGGCAGCCTGATGTATCTGATGAGTTGTATCAGACCAGACTTAGCAAGCAAGCTAAGTAGATACACGAGCAACCTAAGTTCAATTCATTGGAATTACGTGACACGGGTGCTTTGGTAATTAGGATACATACGAGACGACGTGCTGCAATATAAAAGATATCCAGCAGTTGTTGAAGGTTACTATGATGCGAGTTGGATATCAGAAACGAATGATTCTAAGGCAACGAAGTGGGTATTTGTTCACACTTGGAGGTGCTGCTATAACATGGAAATCATCTAGGCAAAGGGTTATTGCTAGATCCATGATGGAATCAAAATTCATCGCTTTAGAGGATGAATAGGCGGAATGGCTACGTCAATTTGTTAAGGATATACCTAGGTGGCTGAAGCCGACATTAGCCTAATGCATACGATGTGATAGTCAATTGGTAATTGGCAGAGCTCATATCACAATGTGTATCAGTAAGAATAGGTATATAAGACGTAGGCATAATACGGTACGACAACTAATCTCTACAAGAGTTCTCACTGTTGACTACATGAATTCAAAGGATAACATCGCGGATCCGCTAACAAAATGCTTAAGCAGAGAGTTAGTTCAGAAGTCGTCAATGGGAATGAGGCTAAAGCCCATGAAAGGCTAAGTTTATGCGAAGGAAACCTAACTCAGCTGACTGGAGATCCTAAGATCTGAGTTCAATAGAACAACCTAATTGTATGAACTGGCGAAGGTCACTATGGGGGAGAGTTGATGGAAACCCCACGTTTTGAAAAAAGGAGCTTACTAAAAATTTAATAAGCTTCCTAGTCCATTCCTAAAAAGTGACAAGGTTGAGGTTAAGCTTATGGCTTTTAATGATTTGACTGAGGTAACAGATCCCAGTAGATCACCTATGTGAGATAGAAGTGGGGTCGCTTCGAAGGGTATTGTTGGGGCACAATACTTAAGAGCTCTCGCAGAACCAGGCACGTGTCCATGACCATAACGGACACAACTATGAGGACTTGACGTTATCAGGGAGAGTCTTGTGTGAAGCGTATTATCGTCCACACAAACGGCAGACGAGTTCAAAGACATCACGTTCTACTCAGAGCTAGTGGGCGAAGTGGGTTTCATAAGCGAAGGTTCAAAGGGTCACACCTACCTATCGTATGCAAAACTTAACTGTTGAAATTTAATAGGAATGAGGTTGCTTCTCAGGATGACTCCTATTCATGTGGGGTTTGTTCGAAATATGTGTGTTTTGATCAATCTCCATTCATGTGGGGGATTGTTGGAAATATGGTGAATGGATGATATTGAAATTATAATTTAATAAATTATAATTATTAATAAGACCTTAATGTGGTGAATTAAAGACTAAAACTCTTGAGTTTTATGTCTTTGATTAGAGGTTTTTATTTCTTTTAATTAGAGATTTTATGTCACTTAATTAGAGTCTTTATGTCTCAAATTAAGTCTCTAATTAAGAAGACTCTTAATACATCCATGTTCTTATATAATGGAAGGCTTTATGCCTCATTTGGACATATAGAAATGAGATACATGGAAAAATACACTACAACTCTTGCAACACACATACATTCAAGAGTAGCAACCATGTTCCGGTTTCTTTTTAGGCAAGTGGGATAGTCCGGCAGTGCACCATCGCCACTGTTTCGAACCGGTGTACCCTGCGAACAGACGAAGAATCTGTTTAAGGGAATTGTGTCAAACACAAGCCCGGTTCATTTCTATGATTTCGTTTTCTGTTACAGTTTATTGCAACAAGTACAGAGACTTGAAAACCTGTGAGCTTCATGTACGAAAGGCGTGTGGTGATTACAATGTAAGTTTTCTAACATTAAGTCCTAGATTAGCTGCTCAATGTTAAGTTGTTATTTTAACAATGCATTTGGATATTAAACAGGTCTTTTTATATCTCAAATGTTCATTGAGTGTTCATGTTAGCATTTGAATACGCGTTTAGTGAAGCTATTATCGATCCAGATTGTTTCATAATTATATATGGAAAAATTGTTTACAATCTTGTATCATTAACAATTTACAGAATTCTTTAAGAACATACACATATGCCTAATTTGATATGTTCATGTCCATCTGGATGACATTCACTTTGAAATATGCAACATGCCACACACGCCTTTAAACACATCTTACTGAAGATTTGATGATTATTCTTCCTGTTTAAGTCAAATTAGTTTTTGATCCGGTTACCCATGCCACATGGACTGGAATGCATGCACCCAAATATCCTCACAATGTTGAATTGTCAGCCACGCAGTGGCGAAGGTTAGTGAGGGCCAGTGGGTGCCTCGGCCCCCACCGATTTTATCTTCTGCCCCCTACTGATACGAAAAAAATGAGTCCGGCCCCCGCTGATTTGATCTTCAAGCTTTGCCACTGCAGCCACACATTCAAGTTTATCTGTTCTGTTGGTTTACATGTGATACTGAAAGAACTAGCAATCTTTAGTTTTATATATGCAAAGGACTGCTTATATAGCAGGAACATACAAGTTCTTATTTAACTCTACTGATTATTAATCAAAACTATCCTAATGGATACTTTTGAATTATTCTTATTATGTTGCAACATCTTTGTAGGCATATGTATATACCTCTGTATTATCCAATCACTAACTTCTATGGTCTGAGGGGATTTAATAGGGCACAAGGGGTGCTCTACTGAAAAAGTTTTCACTTCACTGATTTCTATAAATCTTGCATTGCCACATCACTTCACTGATTAATTTCCTTCACTGAAACATTTTTTTAAAGGCAACACTCCACTGATTCTTTAACCAACAATTATTTATTTTCACATAATAATAATAATCATAATAGTTAATAATAATAATATAATACTCTAACAGTGCTAAAATAATAATATACTCAAAAGTACTTTGTTATAATATAATAATATAAACTTTAGAGTTAATAGCTATTTTCGTCCCTGAGGTTTGGGCCAGTTTGCCACTCCAGTACAAAAGTTTTTTTTTTTTTTTGCAATTCCTTCCCTGAGGTTTGGATTTTTTTGCCAAATTCGTCCTTATCACTAACCCAGTTAAAAAAGCTCGTTAGTGTCAGGGGTATTTTTGTCTTTTTACTTACAATTTAAAATTTTAATTAAAATCTTACCCCACCCCATCCCTACCCCACCCACCCCACCCTCTCTCTCTCTCTCTCTCTCTCTCTCTCTCTCTCTCTCTAAATCTCTGCACAAACGAGGGGGAGGAAGCAGGGTCCTAAGTCAAGACCACCTACGACCTCTGCCTTGGACACCTTTTATGAGCCATCGCCGTCGTTCACAAGTCACAACCCCAACCAACACCACCTACGATGCCGCTACCACCATCACCGTCCCCAACAAAATTCAGATCTTAACCATCGTTATCACCGTGCCTACCCACCTCCTCCACAGTCTAGTGGCCAACGATCGTTCATCACCACCTCCGTCATCACCCTGCCTACCCACCTCCTCCACAGCGCCGCCGCCTTCTTCTACCATCCCGTCCATCACCACTACCGTCATCACCCTTTTGCTACATTAGGTTTTCGATAGGGCTGTGATGAGTTCAAAGTTCTAAGTAAAGATTCTTGAGTATGTCACTTAGGCCTATGAACTATATGAAATCAAACTTAGAAATCGAAAATGTTGTGATGGGTATTCGAAATCCTAAAATCAGGTTATTCAAGAAACACCCGGGTTGGGTCGTTTTTTGGGTGTTGGTTACTTGTCTGCAAGGTGTTTGATGTTTTGCCACAGTGATGTTTGTCTGATTAGAGAAGGAAGGCAATCTTATCATTTTACTACTATTTGATGAAAAGGGTTTCATTTAATGTTGCAGAGATTGTGGAGGTTCATTTTGTTGTTGGGTTACAGGAGCGACAGAGAGGGTACAATACAGTGGGGGTGGTGGGAGTTGGGATTGGGGTGGTGGACATGATGGAGGTGGTGGTTAGGGTTTTAACCTTTGGGGGAAAAGGGGAAGAAGATAACTGAGGTTTTTTTTTTTTTTATTAAAATACTCATAAGATGAAAAGTCTAAATTGTCCCTCATTAAGCAGGTAAAAAGGCAAAAATACCCCTGACACTAACGAGCTTTTTTAACTGGGTTAGTGATAAGGACGAATTTGGCAACAAAATCCAAACCTCAGGGAAGGAATTGCAAAAAAAAAAACTTTTGTACTGTAGTGGCAAACTAGCCCAAACCTTAGGGACGAAAATGGCTATTAACTCTAAACTTTAAACTAATAATATAATAATAATATAAAACATCTAAAAGATCGTCTTCTCCATTTTACAAAACCTGCAACTCCAACTTCGGTGTGCTCCATCTCGTCTTGCTCCGTCTCGTCTCCAATAGTTTCGTCCCTGAGTGGTGGTGATGATGATAGTTGGGAAAAAAGAGGCAGAAAGAAATAATATTTTATTTAGATTAACGGGTTCACATCCGTTAACTACAACCAGAATTTGGTTCACGGATCTACTACCAGCACAGGTGGCGGCGGTGTTACCGTGCTGGTAGTGAGGTACCCGTGACCAAATCTGGTAGCGCCCCATCCCCCTCAGTTTTAGCCTCTAATCGCATGCCTTTTGTCAATTGATAATCCATGCCCATGATCAATTATTAGTACTACATCCTATGTTGCACGGGCACTGATACGGGAACGGGAAACGGGTACGGTACGGGAAACAACAAAACTCAAAAAATCAAGAAACGGATACGGCACGGGTACGGGAATAAATACATAAAAAAATAAAATATATATTATAGATAATGTAACACAAACCCCAAAATATATTCATAAATCTTTCAAAATTCATAAATGTTTCAAAATTCATAAATCTTTTAAAGCAAAGACAATCAGATATTATCAATCAAATTGTTTTCAGGATCCGGGCCATCTAGTGAAAGATCCGCAAACTGCAAAAAGCCTACATCTTCCATCGAGTCAAAAGCATCTCCACCAATATCCCACATCTTCAAGTCATCATCATTGGAAGCCCTAGATAAAAGTCGGAGATTATTGTGTACATAAACCAAGTCTTGAGCCCGACTAGTAGTCAATCTGTTCCTCCTAAGAGAGTGAATAAATGCGTAGGTGCTCCAATTACGCTCAGCACATGAAGAGGAACTAGGTTGTCCTAGTAATTTAAAAACCAAAGCCTGGAGAAGAGGAGTTCCAGCACCAAAATTAGCCCACCAACTCTTGGGTTCCATCTCATCCATCTTTGTAATACATATTAAATCTTGAAAATGACCACCCTTCATTGAAAACAAAGCGTACTCTTCCAAGACTCTACTGTGCTCTTCTTTATTTGGAAACAATCTTTTAAAACATTTTTGCCTTTCATCTGAAACTTCTCTATCCCTATGTGGAGCAACTCTTGTAAAACCCCCCAAGCAACCAAGAATCACTATACTATCTACAACATTCAAAAGTAAAAATATAAATACATAATAGAAATCAAACATATAGTATTAAATCACATACCTTGGATTTAAGGAGTGAGCTAAACAATGAAGAGGAGTGTTGTTCTTCACCCATCAAGCCACTAAAATTTTATGGACAACATCATAAAAGATACTACGAGCAGATAATGGACGTCTTTCTTTCTTGTAAATCTCGGCCTTCACTTTCTCGATCATTGAATCCCACATTTCATAAACCAAGTGCAAACATGGTTTGTCTGTGTCACAAAATCTTATCATATCATATATAGGTCCTGTAAAACTAAGAATATATGACACCTTATCCCACCACTCATCATCCAAAATCTTCTCCTTAACAATGCTTGCTTTCACCGCGTCATCTTCTCTATAAGCAGCCCACTCTTCGTTTATGGCCATTTCTTGAAGAGGCCTTTTGATATGTTTTAATCTTTTGAGCATCACAATAATGGAGGCAAAGCGAGTATCAGCAATCAAAAGCAGTCTAAGAGGAGTAAACTTGCTGAAAATAGAGAGTCTCTTGCCATGGTTCATAATGAATTTTTTTATGGCAACAACATCTAAGTGAATATCGTTTATCCAGTGGCACTCATCATATGTCATTTCATTGTTGTCCGCATTTCTTGGTGAACAAATATTTTTTAACGCAAGGTTAAGTGTAAGAACAACACACGGTGTCCAGAAGATCTGAGGAAACTCACTCATGATATGCTTTCCAGCCGCCTTACAAACTGATGCATTGTCAGTAATGACTTGCACAACATTTTCATGTCCAATCTCATGTATAATTTCTTTCATCAGATTTGAAATAAAAAACTTATCTTTGACTTCCCCAGGTTTTATGCTTCATGAATTTCTATAAAGTAAGTGGATAAACATATGATTATTATGCTACATGGACATTGATACCACATGGACATCAAAGTTTGCCTTCTAGCTTTAACTATAAGTCACTCATAACAGTGGATTCTTTTAGTTTGCTTAATGAACCTATGTAATGCCATAATCATATTATCTACTTGATATATAATACAGCATTTGGAAAGCCCTTTGTCGCTACGTGACTGTGAACCTTTTTAAAATCTTTAGTTCCTTTATTATGATGGCTTATTTTAATTTTGACATATATGAATTAAATGACTGCCTATGGGCTTGTGAAGGAATAAGTGTTTTGTAGGCAAGTTCGGTGTTACGAAAGCAGCGAACACAACAATGTACTAGAGTCGAGCAACAACACTCTGACTTTTTGATGAGATACGACCTGAAGCTAAATTCTTTTAAATGTAATAGATAGACCATGGATCTAAAGAGAGGTAATATATAAGTGCTTTGTACAAGTTAAATAAGTACTAGACAGTTCTACCTTAGTTTAGACATTGACACATAGGTTCACCTCTTGTCATGTGCAAGAAACCATATAATTATTTAATCATTACAGTGAAGACATTCCCTCAAAAAGAGAGAAGAAACTATAAGTTATATCTCTGTACTGAATGCTGGAAATAACCAAAATAGACATGTCCAAAAGAGCCAATCAAGAGACGACAAATAGGGGTCCACATAACAGTCATTCAGATTGAAACACATGTAAAGTGTGGGCTAAACTTAGTTGGCAGCTAGGATTTATCCCCCGCCTTTTTATTTCCTATCTAATTTAGCTACCACTTTTTAATCCGCCGGCTGATTTAGCTCCCATTTTTTCATCCGCCGGCTGATTTTGCTCCCACTTTTTCATCCGCCGGCTGATTTAGCTCCCACTTTTTCATCCAACGACTGATTTAGCCCCCACTTTTCATCCACCAGTTAATTTAGCTCGCAATTATTAGTCAAGAGATTTAGCCCCCATTGTTTCATTCGCCAGCTAAATTTGGTCCACATTTACACGTGTAATATTTTAATCGGTTTTTTGTGAACCTTATTTTATTAATGTTGGAAGATATAATCTTGATTTATTAAACTTATGTTAATATAGTATTGTACATATGTTAGAAAATAAAATAGATATCCTAAGTCTACATTTGTGTATTGTGAACCGATGTGTCACAAGTAGTTATAGACGGTTATGATAGTTTAAAGGTCATATCGGTTTAGTCACACCGATTGGGTATGTATATATATGTTCGAAACCTTTCATTTGTAATGTGTGTATGTTTAGTTTCAATAATAACTAACTTACAAAATTCCCTCTAAAATTTCCTACCCTCTTTTCCCTCCATAACCGTTTACATTCAAAACAACAATAACATTCATATCAATTCCGAACATGGCATCAGAGCCAAGATCCAAAACCTGTGGTATATTTGATGTTGATCGAAACTCCGAAGATGTTGAAATCATAGGGAGAAAAGACGAGTGGCCGTTAGTCCCTAGTGGTATTATGTGTGATCATGCGGATCACAAAAGAAGGGCCGAGAAGGCACCAATGGAAGACGAGGACTGTGAGTGTCCTCCCAACATCAAGTTTTCGAAATTTAGCATCGGATCTTCATCTAAGATCCAAGAAGACAAAGTGTCTAAGGCCCAAAAGGAATTTAATAGGCAAGTGAAGTACATGAAAGATGTCCCCGAACACCCACTAACGATGTGTTGTAGTAAGTGTAAACAACCATTTCATTTTAGAAGGGAGTGTCCGAAGAAGATGGGGAAAACGGAGTTTATGGTGAAGGGAACCGATGAAAAAGGATGGGACGACATATGGTTTGCAAGCCTAACACGCAAAGAACACGGTTGTGGTGACAAGAATCAATACACGTTGTTTAGCAAATCATTTGGAATAGAAGGTTGTCCAACCGGGTATAGGAAAGAGTATTTAGACGAAAGGGGACGGTGATCATCACGAGTGGAAACCAGATTCACAAGATCAAATCTGTGTTTTATATACCCACTCTTAGAAGAAACGTGTTGAGTATTGAGAAACTCACAAACGAAGGCCTAGAGATTGAATTTGAAGGGGATGTGTGTTATATTAGGAGGCCGATTATTCAGAAGTCAAGGAGAATTATCACATGTCGTTTGTGTGATGGTGATGATCATTTTACCTTTAGATGCCCCGAAAGAAATAATGTGGTGCAGAAAATTACAACCGGACGTGTAGAAAGCGTATGCGAGGCGCAGTTCAGAAGCAAAACAGAAAATAAAGATAAGAAAGATTCATACGGAACCGGTTTGAAGGGAAGTCTAACTGATTTGGAAAGAGAGAGGGCTTCGGTGTTCAAAAACTTTGAACAATTCTCGATTAATAAAGACAAAGCCAAAACCTTTATGGAACAAGGACCCATATTGTATCCAACCCAAGGCACAAGATTGAATGATTGTGTTGTGTTCATGGATTTAATCCATATCACTACAACGGTTGAGAGATACAAACGAAAATTCGAATTAGAATTCGAAAGAACCATTGAATGGTTCATGCAAGACTTCCTCAAAATGAAGAATAAGGCACCAATGCCTCCAAGAGATGGATATGGATATCCAATTAACTTGTTAGATCTTTACACAAAGGTTCAAGTTTTCGGAGGTTATGACAAGGTGACGAATGACGACAATTGGGCAGTGATTGCCATGTCATTGGGATATGGGAGAGGACTACCAAGCATAGTGACGAAAGATGAGATTGCAACGACCCTAAGGCAAGTCTATGTTCGATACCTAGAAATGATGGAGTGGTATCATTTAAAATATAAAGGAAGGGAAATGGTAGTTCAAGTCGATGAAGAAGATGCTTATGATCAAGTTAGAAGGAATGCTGAATGGAAAGATCAAGATCTCCCACCAAAGAAAAGATCCCATACATCGTCAAGTGAAGAATCAAGTTCATACTAAATCAAGATTAGGGGCGAGAATGTTGGAAGATATAATCTTGATTTATTAAACTTATGTTAATATAGTATTGTACATATGTTAGAAAATAAAATAGATATCCTAAGTCTACATTTGTGTCTTGTGAACCGATGTGTCACAAGTAGTTATAGACGGTTATGATAGTTTAAAGGTCATATCGGTTTAGTCACACCGATTTGGTATGTATATATATGTTCGAAACCTTTCATTTGTAATGTGTGTATGTTTAGTTTCAATAATAACTAACTTACAAAATTCCCTCTAAAATTTCCTACCCTCTTTTCCCTCCATAACCGTTTACATTCAAAACAACAATAACATTCATATCAATTCCGAAAGGTTTCTGGTGCTGGCTATATATGTTCTAGTCGTGTTAGCCAGTGGATCCTATTTGTGATCTTGTGGCTGGATGGTTTGGACTGCATGCCTATTTTGGCAGACGCTAAAATTCATGTCTAATTTGTCAATTTTGTGGCGAACATGTCTATTTCCATGATTTCCCCCTGAATTGCTTGGTGGTCTTCGACGTCTATCTGCATCTCATGCCTCTACTTGTCTTCTCTTCTTGAGCTTGGCTGAAAATGACACATGGTTTAACATAGTTTGACTTTACAGTAACTAAACAAACAATGTCCATTAGTAAGCTTCACATGTGCACATTGTCTATAAGGCTAAGGTTTGAGTTCCAAGATATTGTTTAATTATGTTTATTCAGTTTTAAGTTTTATGCAATTTTATTTATTTAGTATCAACTATATATTAAATATTTAAATGACAATAGTGATTTTGGTTATGTTTGAAGGTTTATACTTTATAGTGCATAGTTGAAATGGAAGATTCGGGTTCGGATTCGGATTCGGTTGCTATGCTTTTGGAGTCTACTCTCCAAGATTATCAACACCCTCCTCATTTTCATCTTCTTCCATTAACCAAGTATCTCAAAAACTGTCATTTCCTCCTAATTTACTTAAAACTGATCACAAAGGTATTTATTATTATTATTATTATTATTATTATTATTATTATTATTATTATTATGATTATTATTATTATTATTATTATTTGCATGTATTGGTCAGTTTTAGTTATTAGTTAATTGGGTATTGTTTATTTGTTTAGTTTTTAGAAGAAAAAAAAAACAGTAGTTTGGTAGTTGATTGTATTCTTTAGTATATAGGGTGGTTTAGGATGACAATACATACCTTAGGTTAGTGTAAAGCACTGTTTTTTAGGTTTGGAAAATGCTTGCACATTATACTCAGTCACTTCCTCTGGCTATTTATATCATGAACTATGACACAATTGCCTGGATCAACATGGCCAGTGAGGTAGCGGCTCACGCTCACTTCATCTATTGAAGGGAAATCTATTGTTTTATTCATGAACTAGGGTGTTAAGATGTTGCTTTGCTTTTGTCTTCCATCCCGATGGGAAGCGGTCTATTTACGGACGTTGGATGTGATGAGTTGAAGATCAGGCTTAGGGTGGTTTGATTTTGTACCTGTTGTCTATTTGTTGTGTGTACAATGTGACACCTCTTTTTCTCATAAGATCCATTGCTTTGGCTATTGTTTTTTCTATTCTATCAACTTTTTATCTTGATGCCATGCATTCATTCATCAACTCTGTGTTGGATATTTTAGTGTAATTGGATTGACTGTTTGACCAATATGTTCATAATAATACATCATATAGGTATGGTGGGTGCGGAGTGCACGCCTATTTGAATTTATTATGAACTTAGGGGCGAAGCCCCAAAGGAACGGGGTCCGGGGGTAGCGCCCCCGGGAGCAGGATCCAAGGGGCGGCAGCCCCTGGTGGGGTCCAAGAGGCAGAGCCCCTGGCTGGTGCTGGCTATATATGTTCTAGTCGTGTTAGCCGGTGGATCCTATTTGTGATCTTGTGGTCGGTTGGTTTGGACTGCATGCCTATTTTGGCACATGCTAAAATTCATGTCTAATTTGTCAATTTTGTGGCGAACATGTCTATTTCCATGATTTCCCCCTGAATTGCTTGGTGGTCTTCGACGTCTATCTGCATCTCATGCCTCTACTTGTCTTCTCTTCTTGAGCTTGGCTGAAAATGACACATGGTTTAACATAGTTTGACTTTACAGTAACTAAACAAACAATGTCCATTAGTAAGCTTCACATGTGCACATTGTCTATAACCACATTTTTGGCAAGCCAGAAACGATCGATATTCATAGTTTGTATGTTAATAAACATAATAACCTTGTGGCCTCTATAATTAAGTTGGTTATCAGATTTGTTAAAGAAAAAGATGAAGAAAGAAGAGAGGGCTTGTCATGAGAAAAATGAGCTTGTGAAGTTGGCCCAGGCGTTGCTGCCTGGTAAACAAAAATAAGGTATCATTTTGACCAACTTCGGTTGCTCGATATGCCAAGTCATTATTAGTTGTCGAACAAGAGTACTCTTCTTCTTAGAATCACACCCATTTAAAGATCCACATTATTATTGTAACTGCAACATATCATGAAGATAAGTTCTAACATGATAAAGAAGAGTCTGTCAAGTTAGCCAAGTAGTGACCGCCTCATAAACCAACCAAGGTGTTATGTTCTTTCACCTTAAGCTGGGATGAGGCAAATCATCCTTGGCTACCAAACAAGAGCGCTCTTCTCTTCATGTAAGAACCTAGCTTCTTATCCCCTTGTGAATTTTAAACATGCATTTCCTTTTTGAGGAAACCATCTATTTATAGCTAATCTTATTCCCAAGGTCAATGAAGTTGCATCATGTTATTCTTCCTTTTCTTTTCATATTTCCACCTTTAGGATAATAATTTCCACTTGCAAAATTGTGTGAACCCAATTCAGTATATATACATATGAAGAAAATATTAACACAAATCAATAGTCAACAGTCAACAGTCATAGTTAAAGAGCTATCTTTATGTCTTTGTAATTATTTAGTCATAGTCAATATTCTTAGTCAATAGTCTAGTCAATAGTCTTCCTAGAATCAAGTCATTGTATTAATATTGTAGCCACTATATAATCTTCTGTGAATAATGAGAAAAGAACATTCGATCCAATTCACTCTATTACCTATTACTCTATATGGTATCAAGAGCCTAAAGCTCCCTTGAGCCAACCGATCCATCACAGCTTTCAACAGCCTTCTGTCTGCAACCCACACAACCCTTTCATCTTTTTTTTCTGATTTGCAGCCTCAATGGCTCCATTTTTTGTTCATCAATCAAACCAAAACTACAATCGGAACCCTTGTTCCTCAGCCTCAAACCCATCATTACAAAACCAACCTTCCTCGTGGTCAAACAAATCCGCAACCCAAACTCAAAACAACCCGACCCACAACAGCCAAACTAACGTTTTTGTTATTTTTGCAGCATACCCGGTCATGTAATGAAAGATTGTCGCAAACTTCGTCGCTTCCTACGCGACCATCAAGTCTCTACTCATGATTCCTACTCATACCCGGTTGTGAGCAATACATCTTCTCACACTACGGTTCCAAACACTCCATGGATGTGGGATACATGCGCTTCCAATCACACTAACAACAACAACAACAACCAAATGCATGTTCTTTCCGAATATGGTGGCCCGGATGAGATTGTTTTAGGTGACGGTAAAACCCTTCCTATCACACACATTGGTCAAACAACCCTTCACACCAACTCACGACCGCTTTTCTTAAACGATGTCTTAATCGTTCCATCTCTTCGTAATAATCTTATTTCTGTTGCAAAACTTAGTCGTACTAATCAAGTTTCTGTTGATTTTTGTCCATATCATTTCGTGGTTAAGGATCTACGCACGGGGGCGCATCTCATGCGGGGCGTGAACGTCAATGACGTTTACTACGGACCAACCACACTCTCTCCTCAAATCAATGCAACAACAACAAGATCTCTACTTGCGTGGCACCATATCCTTGGATATCCTTCGTTTCAAGTCTTCAAGTCTTTAATTTCTAAATTAGGACTTAATGGTAATAAAGTGTCACCCGAGTCTTTTCATTGCAAATCTTGTTCGTTAAATAAGAGCCATAAAATTTCTTTTGGTAAAAACTCATTTGTTGCAAAGAAACCACTGCAACTCGTTTACTCAGATGTATGGGGTCCAGTCCAAACATCCATTGACGGCTTCAAGTAATATGTTATATTTGTCGATTATTTTTCTAAATACATTTGGTTATATCCGATAAAAAGAAAATCCGACGTCTCCGTCCTTTTTCCACTATTCAAATCACTAGTGGAAAAAAAATTTCAAACACCTCTTATCTCTCTATTTACCGACAATGGTGGGGAATACATTGGTCTTAAACCGTTTCTCACAACTCATGGAATTTCTCACTACACCACACCCCCTCATACACCCGAACAAAACGGGGTGGCCGAACGTCGTCATCGACACGTTGTTGAAACGGGCCTTGCCCTCCTCCACTATGCTCAACTCCCATCACAATTTTGGTCACATGCCTTTCAAGCCGCAACTTATATCATCAACCGTCTACCCACCACCATCTTGAACAACAAATCACCTTATGTCATCTTATTCAATGTTGCTCCCACCTACTCCAAACTAAAACCGTTTGGATGTCTTTGCTATCCTTGGCTCCGCCCATACAACACCTCCAAGTTACAATCTCGCTCCGCATCATGTATCTTTCTTGGATACTCCTCTTCCAGATCAGCATACAAATGCTTTGATCCAGCCACCAACAAACTATATCACTCTCGCCATGTTGAATTCATACCACACATCTTTCCATCCCACACCAATAACTCCGCATCTCCCACTGTCACCTGTGAATCATTTCTTCACAACATACCAAATCCTACAAAGCCTTCACACCCTACACAACCTCCCATCGATCCCACACCCCAACCCATACCTCCTACACACCCCTCTCCTGACCCTACACAACCTTCTGCTACACCTACACAACAGTTTCCTGATACTACACAACACTCATCTGACCATACACAACCTTCTACTACACCTACACAACATTCCCCTAACCCTACACAACTCTTGTCCTCTACACAGTCCTCCACTGTCCATACACAGTCCTCATCTCCACAATCCTCCACTCCTACACAGCCTAATTCACCTACACAGCCTTCTAATGACTCTACCACCTCCTCATCTCAAACTCCTTCAACTAACCCCTCTCCTACAACCTCTACTCTCCCACAACGGTCTCGCAATCCTAACCTAAAATATTACAATTCCAACTTCATCAACTCCACCACACTTCACCCACTTCCTACATCTATTGAGCCCTCTACTCACATCCAAGCGATGAAAGATCCACAATGGCGACAAGCAATGGATCTTGAATACAACGCTCTTCTTCAAAACCATACGTGGGAGCTTGTCCCTCATACTACCCAAAATCCAATCGGATGCAAATGGGTATTCCGAACCAAACGAAAACCCGATGGAACTATTGATAAATTTAAAGCGCGCCTAGTCGCAAAAGGGTTTCATCAACAGTACGGTAAGGACTATTTTGATACCTTTAGTCCGGTAACGAAAGCTGTCACCATTCGTACTGTTCTTTCCATCGCACTTTCTCGAGGGTGGTCGTTACGCCAACTAGACGTCAATAGTGCATTTCTTCATGGCACCTTACATGAGGATGTGTACATAATTCAACCACCTGGATTTGCAAATTCGGCGTTTCCTAATCACGTTTGCAAACTCAAGAAATCTCTCTACGGCCTTAAACAAGCCCCGCGGGCTTGGTACAATGAATTAACCGCCTTCCTCATTAGCTTCGGTTTTAAAAAATGTCTCTCTGATGCGTCTCTTTTTGTCTACAACACAAATGGTAACACTTGCTACCTACTCGTCTACGTTGACGACATTGTCCTCACTGGAAACAATAATCCATTCATGGACATCTTTTTTCAAGCCCTAAGCACAAAAAATTTCGATCAAAGACTTAGGCCCTCTACATCACTTCCTAGGAATCGAAGTCATTCCAACTCCTCATGGTCTATTCCTCTCCCAACACGGGCACATTCAGGACATCTTAACCACTTTCAAAATGGATGGTGCCAAAGAGGTCCTCACCCCTCTAAGCGTCTCTGAACCGCTTATCCCTTCGGATGCCACTCCACCCGTTGACCCAACTCCTTATCGCAAACTTGTTGGCACACTTCAATACCTTGCCTTTACCCGCCCTGATATCTCTTTCGTTGTTAACAAACTCTCCCAGTTTATGCACCACCCAAAACAGTCACACTGGCAAGCTCTCAAACGGGTTCTCCGCTATTTGAAAGGAACATTGCACCATGGGTTATTGTTAAATAAACAGTCCTCACTTGATTTAAATGCTTTCTCAGATTCTGATTGGGGAGGCATACATGACGGAGGAAGATCTACTACAGGTTATATACTATATCTTGGATCCAACATCATCTCCTGGCGTTCATCAAGACAAAAAACGGTCTCACGCTCATCCACTAAAGTAGAATACAAAGCACTAGCAAACGCCGCAGCTGAAATCTCATGGGTTAAAAATCTTCTCAAAGAACTCGGTCTTCGCACGACACGTACACCATCTCTTTTCTGTGACAACACCGGCGCCACCTACCTTTGTGCCAACCCGGTGTACCATTCTTGCATGAAACATGTTGCCCTCGACTACCACTTTGTTCGTGAACAAGTCAATGCCGGTCACTTAAAGGTCTTTCACATTAGCTCAAAGGATCAACTGGCTGATGTCCTCACCAAACCACTTCCAAGATCACCATTTCTTTCCTTTCGCTCCTAGATTGGCGTATCCAAAGGATCCTCCATCTTGCGGGGGCGTATTAACACAAATCAATAGTCAACAGTCATAGTCAAAGAGCTATCTTTATACCTTTGTAATTATTTAGTCATAGTCAATATTCTTAGTCAATAGTCTAGTCAATAGTCTTCCTAGAATCAAGTCATTGTATTAATGTTGTAGCCACTATATAATCTTCTGTGAATAATGAGAAAAGAACATTCGATCCAATTCACTCTATTACCTATTACTCTATAAAAAAAGAGAGAATAATACAGAGTAAAAGAATGATGTTCTTTAACTAATGTGAATATATATGTTGCATACAAATTTAGCACCTTCAATTCAAAGCTAAGTTGGCATATCTAGAAGGGTACTCCAGTAATAAATAAATATACTATATGAGGTATATATATAGGCACAGTGGCGAAGCTTGACCCGAAGGTTCGGGGTCGGAAGTCACCGGGGGTTCGGAAGTCACTAGTTTCAGGAGGTCGAAAACCAGTTTCGGGGGATCGAAACCCTATATTTCCAAAATTTTCTATACGAATGCTATATAATCGGCACTTCTACGCGAAAATTCGGCGGGGGGGGGGGGGGGGGCGGCCGCCCCCCGCCGGCCCCAACTAAGCTGCTCCAGTGTATAGGCATTTTCATTAGACATATCCTACCAATAAACCTTAAAAAAAAAGACAGTTAATTTGAGACATTGAAGATGTTGCACACACTTTATAACCAATCTGTTAGGATTTGGTGATGCAACTTGCAATACATTTACAGTAAAGTCAAACAATCTGACGCATGCACATGGATTGGAATTTATGCACTTCACGATGTTCAATGTTTGCCTTCTGGCTTTAACTAAAAGCCATAATTACAAGTCTGGTATCTGGCCAGGATATGGGCCTGAAGTGTTCCCGGTCAATGCTATAATCCAATGGTGGTCATTAACTCATTATGTTTAGATGGAACGACTTAATTGTGTGTATATATAAATCATGTTCATACAAACACCTTAAAAAAAGAGTAGGAAGCTATATGAGGAGGTGACACAAGTACATGTACGTGTGGGTTTTATGGGCAAGGGTATTTGTGTTCGTCCACTTGATTAATAACCGAATCGTAATGTCACTTAAGACCCGGCAAACATATGAATATGTAAATTTGTTAGACATGTGTACATTTCCACATCGATCATATAAGATGGGATTATTATTGCACCGTGTAAGACAATATTGCCATACACCGCGTTACACTTTTACAAATAACGTTAATTTTAAATAAAGCTATACTTATATTCATATCAGTTAAAATTTTGATCTTACGGTATAACTAAGAATAAATAAAGTATGAAAGTTATTTATTTTTTATTCTTTTAGGACTGCGACTTTCAGAAATAAAAACTGACGAACTCGAATTCAAGGATAAAAGTCAACACAAGGTACATTTATCTCTTTTACCTCTCCAAGTAACTTCCACCATTGTAACACCCGCCTCCCGGGTCCTGCCCGTGTGCCTGTGGGTTATGGGCCCACACGAAACTGCATCCCGGGGGTGTCACGTTTCGAGTCAACAAAATTCAGAGATCTACAGTGTGGAAGTCTTAATCTTATTTTTAAATCCAAAGCCAAGTCAAGTACAAGGACCTAATCTATTACATCAGGTTTTATCGATCTAAATGTCAGTCACTCCTCTATCATTGATAGCCGTTCCAGATGCCATCCAATCCTCTTATCATTAATCCTGCATATAATAGGCACCTAGGACATGTGTGCCCAAAAGATATTTGGGACTCAGCATAACACTGGTGAGTTCATCAACATAATCACAGGTTCATCGACTATAGCATAAAGTAGATACATCTAATGAATGTACTTAAATATAGGAAATTGATTTAATTTGTTTTTTTATTTGTAAGTTTAATTATATAATTACACACACCCTTAAGCCAGAGGCCTTCTGCTCCAGCGATACTCTATGTTCTCTGAAAGGGAGAGACCCAGGTTCAAATCTTGTTGCTAATGAATTTCTTCTGCAAAACATGCTAGGGGGTTTTACGAGCTAGTCAGTTTCCTCATGGAACAGTTAATTTGGCGCCATCCTTAAGCGTCAAACTAACTATGGATGGAATATTCCGTTTGAGGCATGGATATATACATGGGTTGTGAAGAGGCACACCACTAAGCTCGACGCCACCGTTAAAAAAATGACACCCTTAATTTTGGTACTTTTATCGTTTTTATATCCTTGATTATCTCCTTGTTAGCCGCTTTTTTTCCTTTTTCTTACAAATGCAAACATGTCAGTACCCATGCTTTGGAACAAACATCTTTGCAGATTTGGAATAGGTTCTTAGATGCTTTTTAATGTGAAGTCAAAGCATTTTAGTATGTTGTCCATGCACATGGACAGAATATTGACCCTAGATAAAGCCAGTAAGCCAAACATGCACTTCTTCTTCATGATTGATCTAGATAGAAGTGGATGTAGTTAGCCATTTTTTTTAATATAAACTTCAGAAAGAAACATCTGTTAGAGCACCTCCAATGCACTGGCGTGGAGATGGTCCAGAATTCCAAAGTCATCCAGATAAGTGACGTGTTAGGTGGTCCGAAAGGTGTTGGTCTGCTATACCGGACTATTCTGGTTTAAAAAGGATGGGGGCCACACACACATGCATTATTACTTTTTATTAGTTTATGTGTGTAAAATTGGGATTTGATGTGGAGGTTTGGAATTGTTTAGTCATTAGTGTTGGAGGAAAAATGTGAGTTTGGAATGATGTGACATGCTGATGTGGCAAGGCTAGAATTTTGGACTAGTCTAGCGTCGTGGATGCTATTAGTGCAACATGCCAACTTAGATACATGGCTAACATTCACCGAATTTGAGGTGCATGCATATATTCCTGTCCATGGGCGCGATCTGATTCTTTGACTTTAAAAGGAATGCAAGCACCATCATCAAATCTTCAATAAGATATGCATAAAGGTGTTTATGGCATGTTGTATATGTCAAATTGAAAGTGAAATTCGCTACAAGATGGAAGTAAAAAATCAAAATGGGCATACACTTATATGAATCACAAAACCCATCTAATAAGGGGAATTGATCAAGGTGGATATGTAACTTATACTTATTAATAGGCCCATTGAGCGTGATGATACTCCTTAATTTACAGGTTTCATAAATCATAACCCATCTCCATGTATTTAAATCCTAAACATGTGAGATATAAAAAGTAGCCAGTTTCTCAAATCTATGTCATAAAATGTAGTGTTGGCAAGAAGTATCAAACGAACTATGAGGTTACAACTAATTAGCTGAACTATTGACTTGTACGCCACCAATGAATGTGGATTTATGAAATTCGACAAAACATGACACAATGATCAACTTTATCTGCAGTGACATTACGACGCTAAATAGACTTTCATTATCCAAAGAACACGGTACAATAGTATTTATAAGTGTGACCTATGCTGGCCCATATGATTAAGACACAGTTTTAGACTAGTTTTTGGCATATTAACAAGCAATAATAATGCTCCATGAATGCTAAGTTCATTCCAAGAAAGAATGGTGAAATAAACTAATCATTGGGATCACAAATTAACAACAATTTGTGGAATGAATAGCCCTAATCTTTAAAAAAGGCATCAAGTAGCTGAGGTCAACTCTGATTCAAGATCGATTGTACGTGAGCGACGTTTGAAGAATGGTATTCTTTTTACTCTGTATTTTGTTCTATTTTTTTCTTATAGATGTATAGAATTGGATTCATTTACTCTAGAAATTGGATATATTCTTCTAAAGGTGGATTTATGAAATATCAAGGACCAATGATTAGTATTCTCTATAACTAGACTTTCTGCTTAGACAACTATGCATGTACAACTGATAATAGAACAAAGGTTCTTATATGAAAAGAAGAGTCTTGTTTGGTAGCCAAGGATGACTTGCCTTATATTTACACAAGGTGATAGGAAGTTATAACCACCTTTTCGACTTATCAGGCAGTCACTCCTTGGCTAACTTGACGTTCTCTTTTTTCTCATGTTAGGCCTTTTGTTCTTAATTACAATAGTAGTAATTTCTAGATGATAAAATGCTAGAAATGATTAGAATGCCGTCAATTTGGCGCAAAGTGCTTTCTAGATTGTTTGGTAGCCGTTTGTGACTTCCTGCATTGCAACTCAAAGTGATGGCATATTGCCCTTGTTACATTTACCAGCAATCAAACCTTGGTTGGTTCGAAATGTACATGTCATCTTATCAAATTGCTATTGTTGGATGCTTCTTCAATACGCAAAGAGAAACGGAAGTGTGTATAAATTTTTGCTTTCAGTTTGGTAAACCTCTAACCAATTTGCATATACTTTTTGGTTTTTTTTAGTCCCTTGATATAGCGTTCATTCCACAATAAAAACTAAATTACATCCGGAATCTTATTTGCAGGCTAAACTATACTCTAGTTGGAAAAGCAAAGATGAGGTGAGTAAACAGGATTCAAGACAATAACATTGGTGGAACTAGAAGTTTTAAACCGAGTGGTCGTAATATAAATGTTTTGTATTTGATATTCATCGATGTACATCAAATAATTGATTTTTGCAAGGTTGTGTCCTTATTTCTGACTTATTTTGTAGTTACGTTTAGCGATATTTAATAGATTTAACTAATATTAATGTTAATTTTAGCTCATACTATTTTTATCAATTTTTTTTCAAAAAAATATTTTTATTTATAAAATGAAAGAAAGATTTGCTAAATCATATAATTTTAGCTTATGGTTTGCCCACAAGCCGAACAAGATAAGATGGTTTATCCTACGTACTTTTGTGTCGACATTTGATGATGATATCACTTTCCTCGATTTGCTTCAAGTACATGAAGTAGTCTTATCTAACAAAGTTAAAATTTAACCAAGAATTTCATTTCTTGGTAAGTCTATTTGTTGTTGATTATGCTAAGTTTACACCTGAACGGACTATGCCTCCAACCATTAGAAATAGACAAGTTGTTGATTTATTTGATTTATATATGATCGTTCAAGCAATGGCCGGATATGTAAAGGTAAGTCGAGATGAAAAGTTGTATGAAGTCAAGGCATAATGAAGACTTGACTGTACAAGTAAGTTCGGTCTATATATTCTTATTTGGATATTAGCGTCTTCCTTGGGAAGTAGGCAAGTAGCTAGACTCGCAATAAACATGAAGACCTATTTAGAGCACATAGAGTGGGAGTCAGGGAAGGGATGGGAAACCCGGCCCTGTTTTGGGAACACCAGCCCCTGGAAGATCTATTTAATTTGATTATAATCTATAATATATTATAAAGCTTTTCAGAGGACTTCTTAAAAATTAATAGGTACAAGTATAGTAGTTTATCATACAACATACAATGCATATGTTAACAACTTTTTAGCGGTAAATTTGTCTTTAAAACACCCACATAGTAATACTAAAGACTTTACATTAATCATCTAAACTTAACTATTAGTGATATATTAAATGTTTGTTATAACATTAGATGTGTAGTATATGGAAAAAAATAAGATTAAATTTATAATAATCCCATATAAACACATAGATCATTTTTGTACGTCATCTTTTAATTATGATAATATATGATACAATAGTTGTATACGATATTTTTACTGGTTGTTAACATAGAGAAATTTTTCAAAACAAAACTTAAGCTTTTGAGTTTTTCTACAAAAATATTGCAAGTCGACAACTTAGGTACTTGGAATATTATTTCTTCAAGTAATAATAATTATAGTCGAATTGTGTGCATAGTGAATTCACATGTTACAAATTTAACAAAATCATGTTTAAGATATAAAATGTAATAAAATAAACTGAGTTTAAAAACTTGTTTAGGAATTTGGGAAATATGAAGGATCGTAAACTAATAATTAAAAGAAATTGTAATGTGATTAATCAAATTATTAATTCAATTTATGATTAATTAGTAGACTCAAATGCATGTAACTGAATAGTGAAACGGTTATAAAAAGATTTTGTAACCCAACTCAACATCGGTATTTTTAAGTCTCCTTCATTCTCATTTTTCATCCACTATCTTCCATCCATAATAATTCATGTGTTATTTTACCGCATCAATGATTTCTTGAAGTACTTGATAAATGTGTGATGATTATGACGTATGTTCATCACTATGATGCCACTAACTTAAAACCTTTATAGAAAAAGAACCAAAAATAGACTTTTGTAAAAATAATATACGAATACGAAAACTACCATAAACGAGTACCGTAATGCAAAGTGTCGCCCACATGGCAATGCGCGGTCCAACATACTAGTTTTTAATAAACCTTAAGAGTTTGTTTTAATTTTAAAACTACTCTAAACTAATATAACAAAAATGTATTAAAATTTGGTTTATTTTTAGTTATATGTATATAGAGTAAAGTTCTTGTACAAATGGGTTTTATCTTGCAAATAGGTCTTAAGGTGAGAAGTGAAGTAGGGGATTTTTTTTTATTTTTTTTTATTTTATTTTATTTTATTTTTTTTTTTTGAGAAATTTTTTCCCTGTCTTGTTCAACATGTATTTTTAGTCCAAAAATTTTAAAAATATTTAGTAATTATAATAATCACTCTTGAATTTCTAGAGTAATTACTATAGTTACTCTAGTGGAGTAACTATACAAAAAATAATATTTTTTTATATTTTTTATTTAGAAAACATGCTTAAATAGATGAGAAAAAATTATCCTTTTTTCCATTCACTTATTTAGTAATGTTATTTGATTACAATCGACAATCAAAAAATACTTGTCATAACAATCTAGAATACATGCTTAAATAGATGAGGGAAAAAAAGAGACTTAAGGTGAGAACAAAAAATAGAAACTTAAATAGATGAGATTTTTTTTTACTTTTTCCTTTCTCATGTTTAGTAATGTTATTTGATAACAATCCAAAAAAAAAAGATACGTATAAAGGTGTGTTGTGGCATGTTGTATATGTCAAATTGAGGTGCATGCATATATTCCTGTCCATGGGCGTGATCTGATTCTTTGACTTTAAAAAGACTGCAAGCATCATCATCAAATCTTCAATAAGATACGTATAAAGGTGTGTTGTGGCATGTTGTATATGTTAAATTGAAAGTGAAATTAGCTACAAGATGGATGTTAAAAATCAAAATGGGACATAAAAAGTAGCCAGTAACTCAAATCTGTCATAAAAGGTAGTGTTGGCAAGAAGTGTCAAACGAACCATGAGGTTACAACTAATTAGCTGAACTATTGACTTGAACGCCACCAATGAATGTGGATTTATGAAATTCGACAAAACACAAACACAATGATCAATTTTATCTGCAGTGACATTACGATGCTAAATAGACTTTCATTATCCAAAGGACACGGTACAATAGTATTTATACGTGTGACCTATGTTGGCCCGGCCATAAGATTAGGACACAGTCTTAAACTAGTTTTTGGCATATTAACAAACAATAATAATGCTCCATGAATGCTAAGTTCATTCCAAGAAAGAATGGTGAAATAAACTAATCATTGGGATCACAAGTCAACAACAATTTGTGGAATGAATAGCCCTGATCTTTAAAGGAGGCATCAAGTAGTTGAGGTCAACTCTGATTCAAGATCGATTGTACATGGGCGACGTTTGAAGAATGGTATTCTTTTTATTCTGTATTTTGTTCTGTTTTTTTCTTACAGATATATAGAATTGGATTCATTTACTCTAGAAATTGGATATATTCTGCTAAAGGTGGCTTTATGAAATATCAAGGACCAATGATTAGTATTCTCTATAAATAGACTTTTTCCTCAGACAACTAATGCAGGAACCATTTATAATAGAATAGAGGTTCTTACATGAAGAGAAGAGTCTTGTTTGGTAGCCAAGGATGACTTGCCTTATATTTACACAAGGTGATAGAAAGTAATAACCACCTTTTCAACTTATTAGGCAGTCACTCCTTGGCTAACTTGACAGGCTCTTTTTTCTCATGTTAGGCCTTTTGTTCTTAATTACAATAGTAGTGATTTCTAGACGATAAAATGCCAGAAATGATTAGAATGTCATCAATTAGGAGCAAAGTGCTTTCTAGATACCCTTTTTGTTCATCATATTAAACCAATTACAAGTTATTCTAGATTGTTTGGTAGCGGTTTGTGACTTCCTGCATTGCAACTCAAAGTGATGGCACATTGCCCTTGTAACATTTACCAGCAATCAAACCTTGGTTGGTTCGAAATATACATGTCATCTTATCAAATTGCTATTGTTGGATGCTTCTTCAATACGCAAAGAGAAACGAAAGTGTGTATAAATTTTTGCTTTCAGTTTGGTAAACCTCTAACCAAATTGCATATACTTTTTGGTTTTTTTTAGTCCCTTGATATAGCGTTCATTCCACAATAAAAACTAAATTACATCTGGAATCATATTTGCAGGCTAAACTATACTCTAGTTGGAAAAGCAAAGATGAGGCGAGTAAACAGGATTCAAGACAATAACATTGGTGGAACTAGAAGTACATCAAATAATTGATTTTCGCAAGGTTGCGTCCTTATTTCTGTCTTATTTTGTAGTTAAGTTTAGCGATATATAATAGATTTAACTAATATTAATGTTAATTTTAGCTCATACCTTTTTTATCAAAAAAAAATTTCAAAAAATATTTTTACTTACAAAATGAAAGAAAGATTTGCTAAATCATATAATTTTAGCTTATGGTTGGCCCACAAGCCGAACAAGATAAGATGGTTTAACCTACTTTTGTGTCGACATTTGATGATTATATCACTTTCCTCGATTTGCTTCAAGAATTTCATTACTTGGTGAATCTGTTTCTGTTGATTATGCTAAGTTTACACCCGAACGGACTATGCCTCCAACCATTAGAAATAGACAAGTTGTTGATTTATTTGATTTATATATGATCGTTCAATTAATGGCCGGATATGTAAAGGTAAGTCGAGATGAAAAGTTGTATGAAGTCAATGCATAATGAAGACTTGACTGTACAAGTAAGTTTGGTCTATATATTCTTATTTGGATATTAGTGAGTGGTATTATATCCACATGAAAGGAAGGAAAATAATCATTTGTGATGAAGAAAGCTTGCTACGTATGGGCGGAACTGAGGAAGAAGACACCAAGATGAATGGTGTTAATTATCGATTAGGGTTAGGCGGTTACTGAATCGTCGCATCGTTCTCAAGTTGTAAGCATCTGCATCTATGTGTATAAATGTATTTCATTGATCAAAGGAACTAATAGCAATAGGCCTTGACCTATCCACTTTGTTGTATCAGTTAAACCTATTTAGCAAATCACTGTTACATTGCTTATTTGTTTTGATCTTCATCGTGCTCTATATTTGTCACACCCTCAAATTTCCACCTGCGGAGTTCTACCGCGAGGCGTGTGACATACCAGGATCCAAGTCAACGGTCACAATAAACGACGTCTAAATGTAAAAACATACGTAAACAAAACCATGCATAAGTTTTAAAACCAACATTCAACAGTGCGGAAGCATTTTTAAAGTTTACAAAAGTCATGCATAAAGAAACATAAGTTCAAAAGTTCATAATCCCAAAACGTGCGGACGAGACCCTAGACACGAGACGACTCCAGTGCGACCCCGTGCGCCTATCCATATGCTGCTACCTTAGCGACCTGAGAAAACATGCTAAAAGAGTCAACATATAATGCTGGTGAGTTCACAGGTTTTAATTAAATGTTTACAGTGATCCTTCAAAAACCGTTACCATCACAATTACTACTATGCTTTATAAGAACGCTAGCTAGGCGCAGAATAAGATACTCATACGGGTGAAACCATTGCTGACTAAGCCGAGTGTTACCCTTATTCCTATGGGCTACCGTCATCGCCGGTAGACCTTGTGTTGTTTAGAGACAATATGCACCCGCACGGCCTCCAGCCGTCGAGTGGGGCTTGTCAGTTCCCAATAGCGCTATCCACATTTCCCCGCCATATACCCATGTTAGTGGTTTCAAGGGATTTTCGATGAACCGTATAGTAAGATAAGTAAGCCATAGTATAACGTGATAACAAGTCATAAGTCATAAAATAGTTTGCAAGCATGTTTCTCACCCCGAAAGTAAAAACTGTAAAATGTGGGGCCGTGAACTCACCTTAGGTTGCGTATTCCGTTTAAGAGTAAACTGTATGCGTGATATGAGTAAACCGTCTGTGAGATATGATAGCCCCAACTATTGGCGACCTATCATAAGATATGTGTTAAGTTAGACTAATAACCCATCGGGTTCATTAGTCCCTAAGTCCAGTCCATGACCATTATGTGTCCGAAAAGTACGTTTGACCGACAACCAGACTACGTAAGACAAGACTCGACATCCCATTGGTGACCCGACAATCCACGTGTTAGATAAATACAAGACAACATGCCACATATGCAATTAAACACTTAATACGCGCAACAGTTCACCTATTCTAGCATAATATCCGTTTAACGCATAAACAGGTCCGAATACGTGTTACTAAGTCATTGGGTGAATCCCGGGGTTCCTATCATGTTCCTAGGCGTCAAATCATGTTCCGGGATGTTAAAATATACATACAGCAGCATTACACGCGATTAGGAATCAAACTAGCAATTAGGAAAAGTCAACATGTGATTGGGGCTGGTCAACAGGCGATTACAAGGCCAATCGCCTGTTATACACACGAGTAGGCCTCACCTACTGGCGAGTACACCCCTAATCGCCCTTAGCATCATGCGATTAGGGTGCTACTCGCCTGTTGCAGCTGGATAATGCAATTTTGCGCGTTTAACGCTCCAAATCAGATCCGAAACATGTAAAAACATCCAATAATCATCCCAACACATTAACAAACATATTTCAAGCAAAACCCCTAAGTTTTCATCATTCTAACAGTCCCGAATGTGAGCGTTTTCCCAAAATGGCAACTTAGCATGTAAACATCACATCAACATGCAAGAACTTACCCTAAATAGCAAATATTCAGATTTAACCACATAATCACGTTGTCCGATAGCATCCTACTGTTCTAGCATCATCCTAGAGCAAACCCTAACGTCATTCAATCAACAACACACCTCATAACATCCTTAATCCTCTAAAATCCTTCAAATGGGTCAAAATACCAAATATCAACAATACATCACCAAAACCATCCAAACTCCTAGGACATCATCATACTAACTTATCTCAGCAATAAACATCAAAATATCATAAGAACAACCATGATTCAATCCTAAAAATCCTACCTTTAAACATATATAACACATATAACACATGTAAAGGTGTGGGTTTGTTTAAAAACGGTTTTAAATGGATTTTCAAAGATAAAAACATTTATAAGTCAGGTCTGGACGTTTAGGGAGCAAAACATAATCATTTAAAGGTTTGGGTTTGAAGAACACACCTTGTAATCAAGAGGTAATGATGGAATAAGCTTGAAAATGATGGTTTTGATGCAAAAACGAGTTCCAGAGGGTGTTTGGGTGTTGGGTTATGTTATGGGACGGCTAGGGTTGCACAAATGATGTTTTGGAGGTCAAGGGTGGTATTTATAAGCGTTTTTGGTCGTCCAGCACGTATTTATGCGAGTGTGCAGACCTATACGCGAGTAGGGTGCCTATTCGCATGAATGTATAGGCGATTAGCCCTACTCGCCCATAAGCATCCTGCTACTCGCCCCTTTAACATGCGATTAGGCTATCCCCTTAAGCCTAATCGCCTATAGCCCCACAGTTGGTGTGTTTTGCGCGTTAAACCCCGTTTTAACACATGTTAGCACATATTCACATACCGACAAGTCACATAATGATTGTAAACATATAATACATGATAAATGACACGTTCCCGCCCGATCACCAATTCCCGGGACCCGAGACTTGCGTATGTTAAAACCCTAATGATGTGCGACTCGACTCGACCGACCATGTTATGTGTAACGTATGCGCGACTCGCTAAGGTAGACTTACTAAGTTTTCTAAAGTTAGTTACCGAAAGTTGCCGGGTGTCACATCATCCCCCTGTTGAAAGAATTTTTGTCCCGAAAATTTCCCGAAGTCGAGGAGGGAAAACAAATAAGAAGAAAAATTTTCCGGGTCGTCACATCATCCCCCTGTTGAAAGGAATCTCGTCCCGAGATTCTTTCGGTTTCAACAGTAATGTGTGTCGACCTCTGAGCCCAAGTAACGTATCCCCAAAAGACAACAAGTGAAGGTCATGAATCAAACGTGCCAGTAATAACCGGGAAACCACTTTCCCAAATATGAGTATGAGACAAGAGACCCCCGATGAAAGCCTACTGGAGCCTACTATGATCAGTATAACTAATCCACTGGTACCGTCCAAGTAGCATCCCCAAAGGACCCTCATCAACCCAAAGAAAACATCCGAAACACGAACGCACAACAATGCGGATAAAAGTATGACCAAAGCGTAACAAGAGATAAGAGAGAATACGTACGGGTAACAGTGTCTGGGTCCGCCTGGCTCTCCCTAGCACCAATCACATAAGCATGAGCACGAGTCCACCGGCCACCGCCGTCCTTGTCCCCGTCCTTCCCCGCAGTCTCTGTGCCCCCTTGAGTCAACTTGGGACAGCTTCGCTTGAAGTGCCCCGCTTCCCCACAATGATAGCAACCCTGATTCCCCTGTGGAGCAGGGGTAGTAACAGCAGCAGTCTGAGTCGTCCCGGAGAGGTTGACCCTACAATTCTTGGCAAGATGCCCCGTCTTCTGACAACGCTCACAGCGAAAGCTCTCACAAGTACCAAAATGATGAAACCCACAACGTCCACACTTAGGGCTTTTCCCAGCATAGCCCCCCTGTTTCTGGTCCGATGCTGACCCAGAAGCTTCAGTCTTCTTCGCTGCCGGTTGTCGCTGAGTCCCCGATGAACCCTTATCCACGCTCTCCCACTTCCTCTTGTTCTCAGCCGGCGCCTTCACAGATGAGCCCCTAGGAGGCAAGACACCCTCAGAAATCTTCAAGTTGGTCATCTTAGTAGCTGACCGCACAGCCTCTGACATAGTAGTAGGATCCCTAGCAGACACCAGTCCCGCAATCTCTGGCACCAAACCCGCCAGATACTGCTCTATCCTCCTATACTCCGGTGTAGACAAACCTGGACACATCACTGCTAGCTCGTTGTGCCTGATCGTGTACTCCTCAACCTCAGAACCAACCATCTTAAGATTCCCATATTCCTGTTCCAACCTCTTAATCTCCTCACGTGGGCAATACTCCTCCTTCAACCTACGCACAAAATCCGCCCAAAGCATGGCGTTGGCCTCCCCAAGACCAAGTGTCTGTGTGACGCAGTTCCACCACGTCAAGGCGGCTCCTACAAAAGTCCCCGAAGCAAACTTCACCCAATCCGCCGCTGGAGTCTCACATAAAGCAAATACCGACTCCGTCTTCTCCAACCACCTGAGTAACTCCACAGCTCCCTCCGTACCCTGGAAGCTGAGAGGCTGACAATCCTTAAACCGCTTATAGGCAACACCTGCCTGAACTGGAGGAGCAGCAGCACCCATGAAGGTCTGCTGGGCTGCCTGAAAAGCAGCTAGTGCAACGCCCAACTGTTGCTGCATCATTTCATTGAGCTCATCATACGTCATAGTAATGTTACCACCACCTCTACCCCCACCACGGCGTCCACCTCCGCCACCACGGCGTCCACCTGTACGTCCACCAGCGCGACCAGACATGCTCTGCCAAAACATGAGACGAGACACTCA
Source organism: Ambrosia trifida (assembly GCA_028751855.1). NCBI lineage: Eukaryota > Viridiplantae > Streptophyta > Magnoliopsida > Asterales > Asteraceae > Ambrosia > Ambrosia trifida. Next base: position 16,370,148 of record CM054130.1, read on the forward strand.
GTACCACAAACAAACCAAGCTACAAGTGACCAACGAACTCAGAATACGGTTACAGCATGACCGTTAGTCCGAACACAAAGTCCACCAAGATTTTCATGCATTTCGATTTATGATTTCGTGTGCACCCGAAATAACAAATCGCTCTACATGGTCCCCAAGGCGTGCTCCGAGCTAGAACTTCAAGTCACCCGATAACCACATCCCAGAATGATATAACTAACTCAAAAGATCGATAAGTAAGTCCCCTCGGCTGTGACCCAGAGATGAAAATAAAATGAAGCTAAAATAGCCAAGAATGAGATAAGTAATGTGACACTGGATGGTAAGGAGACCGACACCCCGACAAGGTTAGTATGTTTGCCCAAAAGACACGACTCAAATGTATGTGACCGTCTAGTGTGTGTGACTCGGCTATAGTCTAGACTCTACATGCAGTCCTAGTTCACTATAACCATTGGCTCTGATACCAATCTGTCACACCCTCAAATTTCCACCTGCGGAGTTCTACCGCGAGGCGTGTGACATACCAGGATCCAAGTCAACGGTCACAATAAACGACGTCTAAATGTAAAAACATACGTAAACAAAACCATGCATAAGTTTTAAAACCAACATTCAACAGTGCGGAAGCATTTTTAAAGTTTACAAAAGTCATGCATAAAGAAACATAAGTTCAAAAGTTCATAATCCCAAAACGTGCGGACGAGACCCTAGACACGAGACGACTCCAGTGCGACCCCGTGCGCCTATCCATATGCTGCTACCTTAGCGACCTGAGAAAACATGCTAAAAGAGTCAACATATAATGCTGGTGAGTTCACAGGTTTTAATTAAATGTTTACAGTGATCCTTCAAAAACCGTTACCATCACAATTACTACTATGCTTTATAAGAACGCTAGCTAGGCGCAGAATAAGATACTCATACGGGTGAAACCATTGCTGACTAAGCCGAGTGTTACCCTTATTCCTATGGGCTACCGTCATCGCCGGTAGACCTTGTGTTGTTTAGAGACAATATGCACCCGCACGGCCTCCAGCCGTCGAGTGGGGCTTGTCAGTTCCCAATAGCGCTATCCACATTTCCCCGCCATATACCCATGTTAGTGGTTTCAAGGGATTTTCGATGAACCGTATAGTAAGATAAGTAAGCCATAGTATAACGTGATAACAAGTCATAAGTCATAAAATAGTTTGCAAGCATGTTTCTCACCCCGAAAGTAAAAACTGTAAAATGTGGGGCCGTGAACTCACCTTAGGTTGCGTATTCCGTTTAAGAGTAAACTGTATGCGTGATATGAGTAAACCGTCTGTGAGATATGATAGCCCCAACTATTGGCGACCTATCATAAGATATGTGTTAAGTTAGACTAATAACCCATCGGGTTCATTAGTCCCTAAGTCCAGTCCATGACCATTATGTGTCCGAAAAGTACGTTTGACCGACAACCAGACTACGTAAGACAAGACTCGACATCCCATTGGTGACCCGACAATCCACGTGTTAGATAAATACAAGACAACATGCCACATATGCAATTAAACACTTAATACGCGCAACAGTTCACCTATTCTAGCATAATATCCGTTTAACGCATAAACAGGTCCGAATACGTGTTACTAAGTCATTGGGTGAATCCCGGGGTTCCTATCATGTTCCTAGGCGTCAAATCATGTTCCGGGATGTTAAAATATACATACAGCAGCATTACACGCGATTAGGAATCAAACTAGCAATTAGGAAAAGTCAACATGTGATTGGGGCTGGTCAACAGGCGATTACAAGGCCAATCGCCTGTTATACACACGAGTAGGCCTCACCTACTGGCGAGTACACCCCTAATCGCCCTTAGCATCATGCGATTAGGGTGCTACTCGCCTGTTGCAGCTGGATAATGCAATTTTGCGCGTTTAACGCTCCAAATCAGATCCGAAACATGTAAAAACATCCAATAATCATCCCAACACATTAACAAACATATTTCAAGCAAAACCCCTAAGTTTTCATCATTCTAACAGTCCCGAATGTGAGCGTTTTCCCAAAATGGCAACTTAGCATGTAAACATCACATCAACATGCAAGAACTTACCCTAAATAGCAAATATTCAGATTTAACCACATAATCACGTTGTCCGATAGCATCCTACTGTTCTAGCATCATCCTAGAGCAAACCCTAACGTCATTCAATCAACAACACACCTCATAACATCCTTAATCCTCTAAAATCCTTCAAATGGGTCAAAATACCAAATATCAACAATACATCACCAAAACCATCCAAACTCCTAGGACATCATCATACTAACTTATCTCAGCAATAAACATCAAAATATCATAAGAACAACCATGATTCAATCCTAAAAATCCTACCTTTAAACATATATAACACATATAACACATGTAAAGGTGTGGGTTTGTTTAAAAACGGTTTTAAATGGATTTTCAAAGATAAAAACATTTATAAGTCAGGTCTGGACGTTTAGGGAGCAAAACATAATCATTTAAAGGTTTGGGTTTGAAGAACACACCTTGTAATCAAGAGGTAATGATGGAATAAGCTTGAAAATGATGGTTTTGATGCAAAAACGAGTTCCAGAGGGTGTTTGGGTGTTGGGTTATGTTATGGGACGGCTAGGGTTGCACAAATGATGTTTTGGAGGTCAAGGGTGGTATTTATAAGCGTTTTTGGTCGTCCAGCACGTATTTATGCGAGTGTGCAGACCTATACGCGAGTAGGGTGCCTATTCGCATGAATGTATAGGCGATTAGCCCTACTCGCCCATAAGCATCCTGCTACTCGCCCCTTTAACATGCGATTAGGCTATCCCCTTAAGCCTAATCGCCTATAGCCCCACAGTTGGTGTGTTTTGCGCGTTAAACCCCGTTTTAACACATGTTAGCACATATTCACATACCGACAAGTCACATAATGATTGTAAACATATAATACATGATAAATGACACGTTCCCGCCCGATCACCAATTCCCGGGACCCGAGACTTGCGTATGTTAAAACCCTAATGATGTGCGACTCGACTCGACCGACCATGTTATGTGTAACGTATGCGCGACTCGCTAAGGTAGACTTACTAAGTTTTCTAAAGTTAGTTACCGAAAGTTGCCGGGTGTCACAATATTTCACAACCATTTGATTCTCGATCACGTGGAAAATTCTTGTCTAATAGTTATGTGATTTTATTGATAGAAACAATCATCACAGATTCAAATCATACATACATACAATCAGACACTCCTTTGAAACTCCAATCCAACCCAAGGAGAGCTCTTCCTTGGGAAGTAGGCAAGTAGCTAGACTCACAATAAACATGAAGACCTATTTAGAGCACAGTACAGAGAGTGGGAGCCGGGGAAGGGATGGGAAACCCGGTCCCGTTTTGGGAACACCAGCCCCTAGAAGTGCTATTTAATTTGATTATAATCTATACTATATTATAAAGCTTTTCTAAGGACTTCTTAAAAATTAATAGGTACAAGTATAATAGCTTATCATAGGAGTAACGGATTTAAATAATCTCAATTATTGACTATTGACCAATAACATTCTCAACTACGAAAATAACTACTAGCAGTCCCAACTTTCAGACATTTTGCTCTCAATGGACCCCCCGCTAACTCACACTAACGTCGTTAGCTGAAACTAACAATTCTAGGCGATTTTTCACCGGGTTTAAAAGAGGGAATCTAGATGATGATATTGGTATGTTCAATTGCAGAAATGAGCATGGTTTGATGGTTTAATCGTCGGTTCCGGTCATCCCATCCGAGGAGAACATCAACCTACAACCAACGAACCATGCTTATTTCTGCAATTGAACATACCAATATCATCGTCTCGATTCCCTCTTTCAAATCCTGTGAATAATTGCCTAGAATTGTGAGTTTCAGCTAACGGCGTTAGTGTGAGTTAACGGGGTCTATTGAGAGCAAAATGTATGAAAGTTGTGACCGCTAGTAGTTATTTTCACAGTTGGGACTGTTATTGGCCAATAATTAATAGTTGAGATTATTTAAATCCATTACTCCCTTATCATACAACATACAATGCATATGTTAACAACTTTTTAGAGATAAATTTGTCATAAAAACACCCACCATAGTTAATAAACCATGGTAATACTAAAGACTTTATATTAATCATCTAAACTTAATTATTAGTGATATATTAAATGTTTGTTATAACATTAGATGTGTAGTATACGGAAAAAAAATAAGATTAAATCCATATAATCCCATATAAAGACATAGATCATTTTTGTACGTCATCTTTTAATTATGATACTATATGATACAATAGTTGTATACGGTATTCGTACTGATTGTTAACATAGAGAAATTTTTCAAAACAAATCTTAAGCTTTTGAGTTTTTCTACAAAAATATTGCAAGTCGACAACTTAGGTACTTCGAATATTATTTCTTCAAGTAGTAATAATTATAGTCGAATTTTGTGCATAGTGAATTCACATGTTACAAATTTGACAAAATCATGTTTAAGATATAAAATGTAATAAAATAAACTGAGTTTAAAAACTTGTTTAGGAATTTTGGAAATATGAAGGATCATAAACTAATAATTAAAAGAAATTGTAACGTGATTAATCAAATTATTAATTCAATTTATGATTAATTAGTAGACTCAAATGCATATAACTGAATAGTGAAACGATTATAAAACAATTTTGTAACCCAACTCAACATCGGTATTTTTAAGTCTCCTTCATTCTCATTTTTCATCCACTATGGCTTCCATCCATAATATTTCGTGTGTTAGTTTACTGCATCAATGATTTCTTAAAGTACTTGATAAATGTGTGACGCTTATGACGTATGTCCATCCCTATGATGCTACTAACCTAAAACCTTTTAGAAAAAGAACCAAAAATAGACTTTTGTAAAAATAGTATACGAATACGAAAACTACCATAAACGAGTACTATAATGCAAAGTGTCGCCCCTGCGGCAATGCGCAGTCCAACACACTAGTTTTTAATAAACCAAGAATTTGTTTTAATTTTAAAACTACTCTAAACTCATATAACAAAAATGTATTAAAATTTGGTTTATTTTTAGTTATGTATATAGAGTAAAGTTCTTGTACAAATGGGTTTTATCTTATTAATAGGTCTTAACGTAAAAAGTGACGGAGGGGATTTTTTTTTTTAGATAATTTTTTTCCCTGTCTTGTTCAACATGTATTTTAGTCCTAAAAATTAAAAAATATTTTAATTACTCTAGTAGAGTAATTATACAAAAATAATATTTTTTTTTATATTTTTCATCTAAAAACATGCTTAAATAGATGAGAAAAAAAAAGTATCCTTGTTTCCTTTCACATGTTTAGTAATGTTATTTGATAACAATCGACAATCAAAGAATACTTGTCATTACAATCTAGAATGCATGCTTAAATAGATGAGGGAAAAAAAGAAACTTAAAGTGAGAACAAAAAGTAAACTTAAATAGATTGAGAAATTTTTTTTCCTTTTTCCTTTCTCATGTTTAGTAATTTTATTTAATAACAATCCAAAATCAAAAAACACTTGTCATTTCATCATGTTTAGTAATGTTATTTGATAACAATTTTTTTTTTTTTGAACAGTGAACTTCAATAAGAAACGAGGGAGTCCTCAAAACAAGGACCGCTACTCAAAGCGTTACAACATATACAATGGATTTAGTAATGTTATTTGATAACAATCGACAATCAGTAAACACTTGTCATAATAATTTAGAAAACATAGTTAATAGATAGAAGAAAAAAAAAACTTAAAGTGAGAAAAAAATGACATAATGGTAACCGTCGCAACCCTTAATCCTCTTCTATTCATATATCAAAAATTCAAGTTATCGAAACGGTAATGTTATTGATAACAATTGACAATAAAAAAAACACTTGATTTGAAATTTCGATTACCGATTCAAATCATGAACAGAAATTCGAGTTTAAAAAAAAACAAAGAGTATAAAATAACCATGAGAAAGGATCGTCACCTGCAATATGTAAGTTTACAAGCAACAACTATAGAAAATTGTAAGATGTAGTTAATCGATTATGGCTATCAAAAAAGTCACTAACAGTTGTGTCGATGATACGAACTTAGTCGTTAACCAAATGGTCCAAGAAAATAGATAGAAGCTAGATGATAAATAACCCGTTGAGTGGGTAAAACTCAAAGAATTATAGAGAGAAATTTAGACTTAATTCAACATTTTCATTCATAATAAATTAAAACAATTGCAACATATTTATAGAGTTACATGTAAATGGTAAAACTAGACCCACTACTCCTAAAACTACCCACTAATAAACAACTACTCCTAAATGGAAACTAACAAAACAAGTACTGATCGATGATAACCATCCTGTGCATGGGCTACGTGGGTTTGGTTGTGGACACGTAACATTTCCTCCCGCTCAAAACAATCCTTGTCCTCAAGGATGAAATCGGGAGACATTTGATGATATGCCACGGAGGCCGCCACTCGGTCCGTCCCACAGAATTTGGAGAAATCATGGTGAGGCGCCAAGGAGGGTGCCATTCGCTTGTCCTAGTTGCATCTTGTTCGACTTCTTCCCCGCTTACAAGACTGAAGCAATTGGAATGAAAGATGGCAATTTTGTTAGTGCAACCCACACGTACTGATGGGGTCCATGGACTGGGAGAGCATAGGCAAATTGGTTTAGAAACAACAGCCCGAGAAGAAGAGGTGATAGTTTTCGGTGAAGCGGTTGTGGCCTTTGGTGTGGGCGTAAGGGATGCGGAAGTTGGTGGTCGAGATGGGATATGGGTTTTGGGGGCTTCAAACACGGTTCGGGTCGATCGGATCTCGGCGAACACGGTTTCAAACCGGGACTCGAGTCTCGCAAAGGATTCCCTCCATTGACGAAACTCGGATTTGGATAGTTTTTGAGCAGCCATAGGCCCGAGGGGGGGATCACGGCGGCTCTGATACCAATTGATACGAACTTAGTCGTTAACCAAATGGTCCAAGAAAATAGATAGAAGCTAGATGATAAATAACCCGTTGAGTGGGTAAAACTCAAAGAATTATAGAGAGATATTTAGACTTAATTCAACATTTTCATTCATAATAAATTAAAACAATTGCAACATATTTATAGAGTTACATGTAAATGGTAAAACTAGACCCACTACTCCTAAAACTACCCACTAATAAACAACTACTCCTAAATGGAAACTAACAAAACAAGTACTGATGATAACCATCCTGTGCATGGGCTACGTGGGTTTGGTTGTGGACACGTAACAGTCGAATGGTTATCTGAAGAAGCAATAATACAGAAGAACAAAAGCGCCGGCAATGAACCTTCGGATTATTTGATTAGATTTTTTTTTGGGAAAAAAAGATCTAATTTTTAATAATTTAACAACATAACTGCAAGAATATATTAGATGGAATTCAGTTTTGGTTTAGATGATTTGGATCTTCAAATCGTCGTGGGAGAGATGGAAAAAAGATTTAATTTTTAATAATTTAACAACATAACTGCAAGAATTAGATGGAATTCAATTTTGATTTAGATTATTTGGATCTTCAAATCGTCGTGAGAGAGATGGAAGAGGAAGAGGCGGGTGACAATCAGAAAACATAAATGAATATGAAAATTTTCTAAATGGAAAAAACATATAAAGGAAAGAGAATATATTATAGTAACAATACCTTTGTTTGTTATGTGACATGTGTCCACAACTCCTAATCCAAAAACGGCTAAAGGGAAAGAGATGAGATTGGTAGGTAAGCCTGCTCGGTAAACAGACATCCCCACCCCCCATCCTCCACCTTTATCCCCTGTCCCCCACCTCTACACCACCCCGCTACCCCCGTCCCTTCTTCCCCCGTCTCCCATGTCTCGCTCGGGACATAAAGGACGCTCCAATCACCTTTTTTCCTTTTTTTTATTTGAACCACTAGGTATTTTTGTTTTTATTGGATGGTTTATAAATTTGAGGCATGACCTTGTGGTGTCTCCACACCCTTGCCATGTCTCAACCAAGAGAACATGAGAGCCATCCTAGGTGGCATCCTATGTGGCATTGAGACATGAACATTCTCATGTCTGCACACCCCATAGCCTAAGATATGGTGATTAGGGTTAACAATATAATAAGGAAATCATTATATGCATCGGCTTAGAATTTGATATGGTTGGAGTTTGGATCCGGGTGGGGCACCGCGTGTTTGATATATGGGTTGGAGCTTAGATGGACACCCTAGAATGGGGGATACATCAGTTCTAGCTACTCTTTTATTATATTTATAGATATAGATTTTAAATATATAACTGATAGTTGAATTTAAATTAATTAACATTTATCGTAGTTAATATATGGTTTTTTAATGTCTTCTATTGCAATCATCAAACTTCTTGAAAAGATAAAGATGATGAACATCTGGAACTGAAAAGGAGTTGATTATTAGTCACAAAAGGTACTAGTAATGAAACAACGAACTACACAATCACAATCTGAAAAGTTGATGTTAGACATAACATAATTCTTATTTCCTATTATATCAAGTATATCCTAAGTATATTATTATATCCTAAGTTTAGTCAAGGGTTATGTTAGTTAAACCCAACCGACACGTCGGTTAGTATCAAAGGGGACACACCCCTTCATATGTATAAATACCCAAACATTTGTATCATTTTGAATATGTGTATTGAATCTTTAGTTTCTCATATTCTCTCTCAAGATCCTTCCCTCAATCGATCCTGTGTCCTTCATTTGGCATCAGAGCGCAAGTTATCAAAAGTTCCATTGATTACGAAGAAGAAGACGATCAACGTTTCGATCCCCTGTTTCCCTCCGGTAAAAAAGAGACCGGTACAAGATCGTTCAGAAGTTGGAATAATTATCACAAGCCAAACAGGATTATCAGAAGATCAATACAGAAGCGTATAACCGTTTAAAGATTGAATCAGAACCGAAGAAGAAGTCTCCGGCCAAACTCAATCTTTCCGGCGAGTCACCGGAATCAAGAACACATCGTTTAAACATCAAAGACGGTTATATCTATCCCTGCCTATCAGAATTATCATAATCGAATACAAAAACACTTAATCCGATCAAGAAAAATCAAGTTTTGCAATTACTCTGTTTTGTTCGAAAAATCGTTTTGTTCCCGCCAAAATTTATTTTTATAAAACCAAAACGTTTTAATACTTTAAACCTGTTTCCGAGTATTACCAAAACAAAACAGAATCATTTTATAGATTAAAACATCAAATTTATTAAGGATTAAAAGTTTTTTTTTCGGATTTAAGAACCGAAGTATTTTTCTCTGAAATTTTTTTTTTTTCGTATTCGATTGTGTAAGAACAAGTTAGAGGAACTTGTTTAGGATCCGAAGTATTGTGAAACATACTGTTTTTAATCGGATCATACAAACACCAAAGGGTCGAAGTGTTTGTTTGTTTGGGCAGTGAGTTTGTCGAAAAAGAAGATTTGACTATTTGAAAGTCAAACTCACGAAAAATAATATTATATTGGGGGAATATCTTTGAATAATAATCATCAGTGACATTTTGGGTTTTTTTACTCACTGATCCGAAGATTATCTTCTTGAAGTCAGACAGTTAGTAAAACAAAGTGAGTTTGTTTATTTTAGAAAGGTGTTTTATAGATTGAGTGTTATTAGAAGAACACTAATCAAATTGTTGGAGGATTAAGTCAAAAGGATTGACTTTTAGAAATTGAAAGGGAACATTTATTGATAATCAAAACCTACAAAAACTACATAAGTTTGACAAAACCTTTGGTATTATTGTTCAAGGCCTTACAAAATATCAAAATTTGTTAAACTATATAGTTTTTCTTTGAATATCAATACCGTTATCGACTTTAAGAAAGGGTCGAAAATTTGTTTGACAAAAGTGGTCGAACAAAGTTCCTAAAGAAGCGTGGGTAGTCCATATTAGATTTGGACAATAGGGAAGAAAAAGAACAAAAGTCCGCAGAAAACGCTGACTAAACCCACAATGTCGAAAGAAATAGTAACGAAAGAGACAGTCGCAAAGGAGACTCTCACTTTCAGCCTCCAAACACCGATGTTGACATCTACAAATTACACGATTTGGGCTGTTCGTGTAAAGGCAATATTGAATGCCAATGGCCTTTGGGAAGTAGTGGAACCCACAGAAGACACGTCGACAGTAGATGTAAAGAAGGTTAGGACAGCGATTGCCTATCTCTTCCAGGCAATTCCAGAAGATATGGTGATGCAGGTGGCGTCACATAATACAGCAAAAGAAATTTGGGAAGCATTAAAGACAAGATTTATTGGAATTGACCGAGTCCAGAAAGCAAGACTTCAATCATTACGCACAGAATTTGAGATGATTACGATGAGAGAGACAGAAACCATAGACCAGTTTGCTGGTAGGTTAAGTGCGATTAGTACAAAATCAAAAACCCTAGGAACGAAAATTGAAGAGTCAGTCTTGGTACGAAAATTGCTGGACTCCGTACCAGAAAGGTTCCTACAGATTATTGCATCCATAGAGCAATATTCAGATATAGATTCCATGACGTTAGATGAAGCGCTTGGTAGACTTAAAGCTTATGAGGAACGCCTTAAGTCAAGAGATGAGAAGAAATATGGACCAGCCGGTCAAGAGAAGCTGTTATTTACAAGGCAAGATAGAAGACCTAACAGCAATTACAAGAACTACAATCAGAATCGAGGTAGACAGAACTTTAGAAAGTTCAATAAGAGTCAAAGATATGAGAAGAAGAGCTTTGACAGATATAGCCATCAAGATCAGAGAAGTGATCGAAATCCCACTAAGAATCGTCATGACAACAGTAGTTACAAGCCCAGAAGAGATGGCAGCAATGTAAGATGTTACAATTGCAATGAATTAGGACATATAGCTCCCAGATGTCCTAAACCTCGAAATAAGCAAGAAGAATCTCACCTAGTAATGGAAGAAGAGGATCCCACATTACTTATGGCAGTTGGTGAAGAAAGAAGTGTAGTTCTCGAAGAAAAGAAGATAATACCAGAACGCTATCACAATGAAGAAAATGTAAATGAAGTATGGTATTTAGACAATGGCGCAAGCAATCATATGACAGGAAGACGCTCCTATTTTATAGAGTTAGAAAAAAATAGCAGGCAGCGTAAAATTTGGAGATGGATCGTGTGTTAACATCAAAGGTAAAGGCTCAATAGTATTGGAATGTAACAATGGAGAACAAAGACTAGTCACAGAAGTATACTACATTCCAACACTCCAAAGCAACATCTTAAGCCTCGGGCAAGTCACAGAATCAGGTTGCAAAGTAATTATGGAGAACGAATATTTATGGATTTACGACGCCTACAATAACCTATTGATGAAAGTCCCAAGAGCAAAGAATAGACTCTACAAGGTAAAGCTCAGAATAACTAGTCCAATTTGCTTACAAGCTAAAATAGATACACCTGCATGGCTATGGCATGCACGTATGGGACACGTGAACTTTGATTCACTAAGACAATTGAGCACAAAAGGAATGGCACATGGATTGCCAAAGATCCAGCACCCATCTCAAGTATGTGATGCATGTATTACGGGAAAGCAAAGCAGACTTCCATTTCCCTCTCAAGCAAATTTTAGAGCTACAAGACCTCTAGAATTAGTACATGCAGACCTATGTGGACCGATTACACCCACATCATTAGCAGGCAACAACTATTTCTTCCTGATAGTTGACGATTATTCAAGATATATGTGGATCTACATGCTTAAGTCAAAAGATCAAGTTTATGAAAATTTCAAGAAGTTTCTAAGCGAAGCTCAGACAGAGACAAGTCACAAGCTCAAAAGATTAAGAACGGATCGTGGAGGAGAGTTTACTTCTAAAGCTCTTACCGCATATTGTGAGGATAAAGGAATCCTTAGACAGCTTACAGCACCTTACACGCCATAGCAGAATGGTGTAGTAGAAAGAAAGAACCGTTCAGTAATGAGTATGACCAGAAGCATGTTAAAGGCTATGAACGTACCACAGAACTTATGGGCGGAAGCAACAAGACAAGCAATTTACATACAGAATAGGTTACCTACCAAAGCATTAAAGGGAATGACGCCCTACGAAGCAGTAAATGGCAAAGCACCCAATATCAAGCATATTAGAGTATTTGGATGCACAGCATATGCAAAGGTAACAACGCCCTATTTAAAGAAGTTAGAAGACAGAAGCAAGAAAATGGTACATCTAGGAAACGAAAATGGTTCAAAAGCCTATAGATTATATGATCCCGTAGAAGAAAAGATACATATTAGCAGAGATGTCCAATTCATAGAAAACGAACCATGGGATTGGAACAGCTACTTAAAAGAAGGAAGCAAGGACGAACCATCTTGGACAAGATTCGAAGTTTATGGAGATCACGAAAGTGAAGCTGTACAAGAGCAAAGTAATGAGGACAATGAAGGTCAAGAGAATGAAAGTGATAATGAATTTTTTAGCAGTCCAATCACAGCTACACGAACTCCAATAACAGTTCAAGAAACGCCGACAAGTGATCCAGCAGTTGAGACAAGTACTCAAGAGTTAGAAGACTCACCAGGCTCTCAACATAGACCAGTTCGAGCCCTTAGATCACTTAATGACATCTACGTAGCCACACAACCTCTTAGACCAGAAGAATATGAACATCTGTACTTAGCTTACGATGAAAAACCTGCAAACTACAAAGAAGCAGCAGATTACCCACAATGGATAGAAGCAATGAAAAGCGAAATAGACTCTATAGAGAAGAACAACACTTGGACACTGACTACACTCCCCTCAAGTCAGAAACCAATAAGTCTAAAATGGGTATTTAAGGTCAAGAGAGATGCAAGTGGACGTATCACCAAATATAAGGCCAGATTAGTAGCAAAAGGATACGTACAACAAGAAGGTATAGACTACAATGAAGTATTTGCACCAGTTGCAAGAATAGAAACAAACAGGCTACTATTAGCATTGGCAGCACAGAAAGGATGGCAAGTACATCACTTAGATGTAAAATCAACATTCTTACATGGTGAATTAAAGGAAGATGTCTACGTTTCACAACCAGATGGATTCATAAAGAAAGGAAAAGAAAATCTAGTCTACAAGCTAAAGAAAGCTCTATATGGTTTGAAGCAAGCACCAAGAGCATGGAACATAAGGCTGAACAACATCCTAAAGGAAATTGGATTTAAAAGATGTCCGCAAGAGCAAGCAGTATACAAGAGAACATCCTATAGGAGTTTATGTCGATGACATAATAGTGACAGGAAGTTCAATCAAGGACATATCAAGCTTCAAGAAAGAAATGCAAGGCAAGATTGAAATGAGTGACTTAGGACCACTCACTTACTATCTAGGGATAGAAGTACGCCAAACACAAGGAAAGATACAATTGAAGCAATCAGCCTACGCAAAGAAAGTTATCAAAGAAGCCAGACTAGAAGACTGCAATCCAACAAAATATGCAATGGAATCAGGTCTAAAGCTCACTAAAGAAGATGAAAGTGAACCAGTCAATGAAACAGAATATAGAAAGCTAATTGGAAGCTTAAGGTACCTTACACATACCAGACCAGATATCACCTACGCAGTTGGATACATTAGTAGATTCATGGAGAAACCAAAGACAACTCACATGAAGGCAGTCAAACACTAGATAAGATACATCAAAGGCACATTGAATTACGGAATTCAATACAGCAAAAGCAAAGAAGCAGAAATCATTGGATACAGCGACAGCAGTTATGGAGATCAAGACGACGGAAAAGGAACAACAGGAACAATATTTTGTTACAAAGATTCACCTATCACATGGACAAGTCAGAAACAAACTACAGTAGCACTATCCTCATGCAAAGCAGAATTTATGGCAGCTACGTCAGCAGCATGTCAAGCTATATGGCTACAAGGAGTACTCAGCGAACTCACAGGTGAACAACCAAAGAAGATCACACTACTCGTAGACAACAAGTCAGCAATACAACTTATGAAGAATCCGGTGTTTCATGGAAGATCAAAGCATATCAACATAAGGTATCACTTTATCAGAGAATGCATAGAGAACGAGCAGATACAAGTTGATCATATCAGTGGAGAGATGCAGAAAGCAGATATACTCACCAAGGCACTACCAAGAATAAAATTTCTCGAGATGCGAAGTCTCATAGGAGTTGAAGACCTTGGGGAAATCAAGAATTAGGGGGGAGAATGTTAGACATAACATAATTCTTATTTCCTATTATATTAAGTATATCCTAAGTATATTATTATATCCTAAGTTTAGTCAAGGGTTATGTTAGTTAAACCCAACCGACACGTCGGTTAGTATCAAAGGGGACACACCCCTTCATATGTATAAATACCCAAACATTTGTATCATTTTGAATATGTGTATTGAATCTTTAGTTTCTCATATTCTCTCTCAAGATCCTTCCCTCAATCGATCCTGTGTCCTTCAGTTGATACGGATACAATCAAAGCTAGGTGAAAATGAGAAAAGAGAAGTTGTATTTTCTTTTATTGAAATCAAATTACTACAATATATCGAGTGTCTACAAAAAAAAGTGCTACATTTTATGTAGAATGGTAGGCTTAGGAGCAAATGGCAAAAGAACATATAATGAACATTTCATTGGTATATTAAATTATTGGAGAAAACCAACTACAATGACTTGCAAGCACAACTTGATTAATCAATCTAGAAGAAAAGCATTGAAGATCTTCACATGCATATATTCCAGTTGGCAGTTGGGGTGAATGAAAAAGCATATGATAGAATTTGTTGACTTTTTGAAAGGAATCCGAGAGTCATCAAGAACTCTGCAGATAACTTTGTTCCCAAAGCATGGGTGATCCAAAGAGTCTTCAGGAGTATAATTTACTAGTCTTTCAAGGAGGCATCAACTAGCCTAAGTCAACTCACATGCAAGAACTTTGGGGACTGATTGAAGAACGGTATTCCGTTTACTCGGTGTTTCATTCTCTTTTTTCTTTATACAGGCATAACGAATTAGGTCCAAACTATTTATTCTCTTAAAGATGCTAATAATAGTAGAAATTAAGTTGGAAACTAAATTGATAAGCGAAAGTATCATGTGATTCCACTGGCCACACAATTGACACAGCCTATAAATAGGCGGTTTTGCTACAATTTGTTCACATCGATTAACATAACTCGAAGAGAAATTCTTACATTAAGAGAAGAGTTCTTGTTTGGTAGCCAAGGATGACTTGCCTCATCACATCTCAAAGTGTTAGATAGTAACACCTTGTTTGGTTCATAAGGCGAGTCACTCCTTGGCTTACCTGACATGATCTTCTTGCTTTCAAGTTCTAGCTAGTAAGATCTTTAAATCATGTGTTTATAGGTTGTAACATGTTAAAGTGTCTATATATATATATATAAGCAATAAGATTATACTACCACATATATCCACTTTATCTTTGTTCTTCTACGTCTATTATTAACTTTAATGAAGTCTGTCTAATTCTATAATTAGTGACAGTCTCAGTCCGTCGGTCAGTTATTTAGTAGTAGCTAGTGTGTATTGATCTTAGTTGAAACCAGAAGGCAGATATTGAGGAACAATCTCAAGGTAAATTATTTCCAATATTCCACGTGCATGTGAAATGGTTCAACTTAACTTAAAATGACATGCACTCAATCCAATAGATTCGTTCCAAGAGACGAGTGTAATTGAAAGTCAAGTATAAAGTTGAATGTTACATTAGTTAGTTTTAACTATTAACAAAATATGAATTTAGTAGTTAATCTCAAAATACGTATCATACTTCATTGCTTATCATTTCATTGTATATATTTCATATCGTTTTATAGATATAAGATTGTCACAAAAATAATTGAAATGTTACCTTACAAATTACTTAAAATTTCTTTAAACGTAAATCGACATCATTATTTGGTTTCTCTATCTATATCTATATCTATATCTATATCTATATCTATACCTATACTACTATATAATAGGTTCTAAATAGGCAAGATTGTAATTTTCATTTAATTTTAGGACACATAAAAATATTGTTTTAGGGCATGTGTAGTGGTAAAGTTATGGGGCGTTTTTAGCCTCTATAGCGCCCCAAACACCGCCCCCAGAGGCGCTATTGGGCGTTTTATGGTGGCAGGATTGTGGTGATAGCGGGCGTTTTCTTCTGAATTTGTTTTTTTTTTTTTATTATTAAGATGTTGAAGGTGAAGAAGATGGGGAGGAGGTGGAGGATAATGAGGAGGGGAGGAGGATGATGAAGGGTTGGAGGGGGTTGGAGGAGGATGATGAAGGTGAAGAAGATGGTGAAGGGTTGTAGGGGGTTGGAGGAAGAAGAAGAAAACAACTTCAGATTTTATTATTATTATTATTATTATTATTATTATTATTATTATTATTATTATTATTATTATTATAAATTTGTGTTAGGTAGTAGGTACAAAACATGAAGCATGATGTACATATCATAAAGCACAACAAACTTGGAATTTAATACTATATAAATAATAATAATAATAATAATAATAATAAAAAACAATGATTACCCAATCATTTATAACCCCCTCATAACTAGGGGTGTTCATGGTCCGGTTTTCGCGGTTTTTGGGTCAAACCGTAAACCAAACCGCTAGTAACGGTTTTTTACTTTTGTGAACCAAAACCAAACCGTAGAGTTTTTAAACCGAACCAAACCATTAATTCCGGTTTGGTTCCGGTTTGGTTTCGCGGTTTGGGCATGTTGTGCCTTGTTTGCGATTAAGTATAAAATAGAACCAAAAAAAAAAAAAAACACAAGCTGTCCAATTCTGGGATATCATAAATATTGTTAGCCATAATCCTTACATTAAGTTGTTTTAATAACATGGGCTTGTATTGTATTGGTGGACAATTGTTGCAAAATGGGTTGAGCCCAATTTAATTTTACAAATGTTTGTACAGATTATAGTTTACATATTTATTTTATCTATGGATGCATATTAAAATTATGTATACTATTAAATATTTAAAATAAATAAATAAAATCATGCGGTCCGGTCCGGTTTTTTACGGTTGGTTTTTGCTATAAACCGTAACCAAACCGTTGGCTACGGTTTCAAAATATTAAAACCGACCGACCGAAAGATCAATAAAAAAACCAACCGTGAAACCAAACCGATGAGCGGTTTGGGCGGTTTCACGGTTTGGAACCGAACCATGAACACCCCTACTCATAACCCCCATTTCCACTACACCCTCTTTTTCCATAACCCCCATATAACCCCCCTTCTATTACTTTTTAATATTTTAATACCATAACCCCCACATAACCCCCCACCACTACACACACCCTTAGCATTTGGTACAAGTGTTAATGCATAAATAATTTCACATTTACAATATTGTTCCTTTACATTTTAACATTTAATAATGTAGTGTAATAAATGACAAATAATAATGTAGTGTTATTACATCCAACATTTATATTTATAATGCAATAGTATTTTATAAAAGCTTGTAAAAAACTTATTAACTTATATATATTTTATAAAAGCTTGTAAAAAACTTATTAACTTATACTAAAAATAATACATAAAAATTTGGCTAACATATTCAAACTCAAATAAAAGAAATAGGCATCGTCTCACATGCCATTCTTTATTTTTTTTTATGTCTTTATTTAAAGTATTTAGCTACTTTTTTTTCAGAGACTGAAATCTCGTCTTCGGATTCAAGTTTTCAGTATTCTCCCGCATCAATTTTTATTTTTTATTCATGCTTTCAATATCAAAGGACTTCCACCAAAATAATTGTCACACAAGAATACATGATGAATTTTAGTTTAAAATGATTATATATGTAATAAGAGTTTACAGGTGCAGCCCCGCCGCAACGCGCGGGTTCCTGCTAATTACAATAAGATGACATATATTAGAACACTTTAACTTTCAAAACACGTCGTACTTCTTCGTTAAATATGTTAGTAGGAATTCCAATCCAACTCATTTTGTGGGCTCTTAGGAACCCGCTCGGTTTGGAAAAGACGGAAAAATTAGTGAGAGCTTTGTATGATTTGAAAAATCGGGAGTTCCTGAATCCGCCACTAGTTAGTAGTTTAAAAATAATTTACATCCATATACACACACATGTACAAGTTTTATTGCGTGGCGCTTTTAATGTTTCTACAAATTCAGGAGCTCTTTATTGGTTTTATTAGTGTTGTTTGCTTGTCGATTGTGTGTTGTCGAGCCAGGGTCTCTCTGGAAGCAGCCTCTCTATCCGCAAAGATAGGGGTAAGGTCTGCCTACATCCCACCCTCCCCAGATCCTACTCTTAGCTTTGCTAATTGTGGATTTACTAGGTAAGGTTGTTGTTGTTGTATACACACATGTACAAAATGTTGCGTTGAAGAAAAATAAAATGTTAGTTTAGTATATTGTACTAGATATATATAATCAGTAGTGGTCCCAGAACTTTTTCATGGAGTAATTGGGGGTGCTCAACTAAGCTTTTATTAGAGGACTTCAAGATTTTTACATAAAAAAACACTAAAATTTGCTAGACTCGGTTGAAATTAACATATAACATATTCATACACCTCAACAACACCGTTCCTTTCCCTCCTAGTCATCTTCTCTTTCCTTCCTTTTGATGTCCACGTGAGCATAATCTACAAGTTGAACTTGCAGATTCTTCATTTTCACAAATGCAACCCTGACACACACTAGTTGCACAAAAATCTTGTACTGTGCCACTATTTTATCAAAAAAAAAATCGAGGAAAACCGTTGAAGATCTTCACATGCATATATTCCAATTGATGTGCATGAACGATCATGATAGAATTCTTTGACTTTATAAAAGGAATCCGAAAATCATCAAGAATCTCAAGAAAACTTGGTTCCAATGCATGGGTGACATGCATATGTATCAAAAGATCGCAAACTTGACATTGTGATTTCAAATACGTTACCCAAATTGCATGCGTATAGTAACAAACTATAACTAATGTCGGGGTAACACACTTAGTAGAGGCTTATGCCTCTTAAAGGGGGAGGGTCTTAGGTTCATATCTAGGCAAAATTGTATTTGTTGTAAATATAAAGGAGGTAACATTAGCTATTAAAAAAGAAACAAACTATGAGAAACAACTACATTCTACAAACAATGTGAAACAAGATAATGTTCATAAGACCTTAAGTCATTAATATTTCAGCTAATCTTTCAAGATGGCATCAACTAACCTAAGTCAACTCACATGCTAGATTTATGGCCATTGATTAAAGAACGATATTCCATTTACTCAATATTACATCCTTTTTTCTTTATGCAGGCATAAAGATTTAAGTCCATACTATATATTCTCTTAAAGATGCTGATAATGGAAGAAAGTTGGAAACTAATTAAATTGATAAGGAAAAGAATCATGAAGTTCCATTGGCCACACAATTAACATATGCTATAAATAGGCAGTTATAGTAATATTTGTTCATACCAAAACTAAAAACATAACTGGAAGTGAATTCTTACATGAAGAGAAACTTCTTGTTTAGTAGCCAAAGATGACTTGCCTAATCACATCTCAAGGTGTTGGAAAGTAACACGTTGTGTAATTCTTCAGGCAAGTCGCTCCTTGGCTTCCTTGACATGAAGTTCCTGCTCATGTTAGGCCTTTTCTTCTCGCTTTTGATTTCTACAGTGATCCCAAAAACATGTGATTGTAGGTCGAAACATATTTTAAGTTGTGCGTACATTAACTATGTTATTAGAGTATATACTACCCCACATTTCCACGTTATCCTTGTTCTTCTCATTTCTTTCCTAACTCTTCTTTTAATTGTAATTTAAGGGCCTCAGGTCCACGTTATCAAATTTACTGCAACGATGTTTGTTTGTTAATTTACGATCAATCTTCCCCAATATAAGTTTACCCATAGCTATAAAAACTATTAGTATGTTCTGTGGAGGGTGAGATGTAGGAACACCCTACCTCTATCCCAAGTGATAGAAAGGCTGCTTTTGGTGAGACCCACGGCACCAAAGACATCACATATAAAGGAGGTAACATTAGCTGTTAAAAAAAGTAACAAACTATGAGAAACAACTACATTCTACAAACAATGTGAAACAAGATAATGTTCATAAGACCATTAGTCATTAATATTTTAACTAATCTTTCAAGATGGCATTAACTAACCTAAGTCAACTCACATGCTAGATTTATGGCCATTGACTAAAGAACGATATTCCATTTACTCAGTATTTCATCCGTTTTTCTTTATGCAGGCATAAAGATTTAAGTCCATACCATATATTCTCTTAAAGATGCTGATAATGGAAGAAAGTTAGAAACAAATTAAATTGATAAGGAAAAGAATCATGAAGTTCCATTGGCCACACAATTAACATACGCTAAAGTTAGGTAGTTATAATAATATTTGTTCATACCAAAACTAAAAACATAACTGGAAGTGAGTTCTTACATGAAGAGAAACTTCTTGTTTAGTAGCCAAGGATGATTTGCCTAATCACATCTCAAGGTGTTGGAAAGTAACACTTTGTGTAATTATTGAGGCAAGTCGCTCCTTGACTTCCTTGACATGATGTTCTTGCTCATGTTAGGCCTTTACTTCTCGCTTTTGATTTCTACAATGATCCCAAAAACATGTGGTTGTCGGTCGAAACATTTTTTATTTTGTGCGTACATTAACTATGATATTAGAGTATATACTACCCCACATTTCCACGTTATCCTTGGTCTTCTCATTTCTTTTTCTAACTCTTCTTTTACTTGTAATTTAATGGCCTCAGGTCCACGTTATCAAATTTACTGCAACGGTGTTTGTTTTGTTAATTTACAATCAATCTTACCCAATATAAGTTTACCATATTTATAAAAACTATCAGTAGGGTCTGTAGAGGGTGAGATGTAGGTACACCTTACCTCTATCCCAAGAGATAGAGAAACTGTTTTAGCTGAGACCCCGGCACCAAAGACACCTGATATAAATGTGACATCCGTCACTTTTGTCACTATTATTATTATTATATATATATATACATTTTTTTCGCACCTCCTATCTTGAACGCCACATTTTATCCTCATAATAATAATAATAATAATAATAATAATAATAATAATAATAATAATAATAATAATAATAAATAATAAAGTTAGTCATTACATTTTACCACCTACTAAACCACACATAACCCATTAACCTAAATCAATCCCTACCTAAGCCCAAACCCAACCATTTCTCCTTCCTTTGTGGGCCCAGACATGCAAGCCCATATACCCAGCCCACCTTCCCTTTCCCCTTACCTGTTAAAAAAAAAGAGAGAGAAAACCTTGCCCCCTGACAGGACTCGAACCCGGGCAAGGCTGGACCAGACACAGACGCACGTACCAACTGAGCCAAGGCTCATTCTTGTTTGAACCTTGACTTGATTTATATAAATCCCTTCCTAAATCAATGCTTTCCTTCTTCCTCTGCTGCTGTTCAAGCGCACCAAACCAACCAGAATTTTGGTTGACTTTTTTTTTGAAGCTGAAATGGAAACCCCAATCAGAATAATTATTGGCTTCTTAAACTACATACCTTCACACGCCAATCAGAATAATTATTGGCTTCTTATGCGTGATTAGAGGCTTGAATGGTGCTCGTCTTTGACCATTACGGGTCAAAGATTGGTACCTTCCTTTTAGACAATTATAATATAAATCAAACGTCTCATTATAATCTAAAGACACCGATAAACACTTTCACACTATCAATTTCTGCTGTTCATCATTAAAAATTCACAGTTTGAGCTTCGTTTACTTTTTTTCGTTTGACTCGTTCTTCACGCATCATAGGGCCTTGTAAGTTTCGATTAATTATTTGGTTTTATTCTTTGATAGGGTCCGATCAATAACCCTAGTAATACTGGGGTTATCGCTCGTTATTTAGTGCAATTGTAATTTCTAAGGTTCATATGGTTTGCTTTTGGGGAAGATGATAACCATACACGTTTGTTTAAAAATATTTTAGATACAAACCTTAACAACCATCTGATTCAGATCAGATGGTTATAATGTTGGATTCTCAGTTGGCAGCCTTGGGTTCGAGCCCCACATGCATCATTACTTTTCCTTCTTTTTTTTAAAAAACAATTACATAAACGAAATCAATTAACTAATACAAATAATTCAAACCAAGATATTTCGTTCTCAGGGTGTGGCACAGTTGGTGGCCACGCTTGTGATAAAACCCGAACCGACCAGAGGCCCGGGTTCGATTCCCATAACCAACAAAGTTTTTTTTTTACATTTTTATATATATACTTAATACATTAAATCTTTTAAAATAGCTTTTAAATACTAAAAGTGAGTTTTAAATTCTACAAAAATTATCATATGATCTCCAAATGATAAAGTTCATTATCCAATTTTTAGTTTTTCAAAAAATATTTTATTTAATATATATTATAAATATTACAAGTTTATTCATTTAAAATTATAAAATTCAATAAAAATATCTAAACGATTTTATAAAATTCCACAAAAATTATACTAAACTTTTATGACAATAAAAATTTCAGAAATTATTTTTAATTCAGAAAACCCGGTCTTTTTATATTTTTAATGAATTTTTGTTAGTTTTAATCATAAATAAATCATAATAAATTCATTTTTCAATATTTTTGCACCAAAATTTTACATAAATTATTTCTAGTTATTTAGAACTGAAACACGATTTTTAATTCAAAAATTCTTTAATTTTAATATTTTTAAATATTAAAGTTACATTTTGGCAATTTGAAATAAATAGATTAAATATTCTATTTTCAAGAAAATAATTTTATAAAAATTATTTTCACACTTAAAACTTTATATCATGATCATCTTTAATTTAAAATTTACAAAAAGACTTTTGTTTATTTATTTACCAAATTTCTTTTATTTATTAAACATTTAACTTATTAATCAAACGAATACTCATCCCCAATTTGAAACCCTAGAAACTACTTATAGACTAGATAGACTTAGACTTATTTGTTATCATATACATAGGGTGATACTTGGCAACGTTGGATTATACATATTCAATTACACAAGACTTACCACCTTGCTAAGGTGAGTATTACTTATCCCCTTTTTCCGCTTTTACAACTTTTGGGGTGATTCATGCACAAGTATACAAAACTTTCGTATTCATTTACACATACATTCTATTCATTTACAATTCATATACGTGTCTTGTTTATCTTTGTGCTTATGTTTGAACATGAATGTAGCTTACATACAAAATCATACATCTAGACATAACTTATGTTATGGTTCTCTTTACACATAGACGTAACTTATGTTACGGTGCTCATTTAGACATAACTTTGTGTTATGGTGCTCTTTTAGACTCACACGTGTTGAGGTGCTCATTATCAATTTCATTGTACAAACTTTACATGTGATCTTTGTCTTGTTTGGTTACTTGCGTGTTTACATAATGCCTTGGTGATGCTAGACACATGAATTGTACTACTTTTCAAACTTATACTTTATGTACAAAACTAAGTAGTACTCACCAACATCATATGTTGACAAAATTATTTTCGTGCATGTTTCAGGATAAGCTGCTTGACGCTTCACATAGGACTTTGGACTTAGATTTAATCAATCAATTATCTTTATTTTTGTTGTCTTGTATTTAATTTCACATGTTGTAAAACTATATTCAATAATCATATATTTACATTTTAGTACCATGAGCTTTTGAACAATCGTCACTACGTGGCACCTCGATGATTCCGCGGGGTGTTACAGATTGGTATCTGTGACAACCATCACCTGCGTTTTCCTTCAAGTTGTCAATTCTAGTCCTTTTACTTTCTATCATTTTTGAATTTATTAGAAGTTTGAATTTATGATAATCATTGAAATTTTCTTTCAATGGTGTTTTGATAATAAATTTCCTTTTTAATTAGAAATTTATTATGTCTTAAAGCTACATAAGTTATGAACATAAAAATAAAGAATGTAAATGCTCCAATTCATGAGCCATTAGTGCACCTTCATGAGTTTCATTATACCTTTCTTATTTCATTTGTTATAAAATGGAAGAAACATTAGTTGAAACAATAGGTGTTCCTCATTCTAAAATCGATGTTCATAAATTTTTATTCATCTTGACTTTGCCATATTTTTTAGAGTACGTGTCTTAGAAGCATCCCTTCGATTAAATCAAGATGTATCATAATATCTTCTTCAATTCTCATTTCGTGATACTCCAAACAAAAATCAAAGGCTATCAATTATCAATGACGTTGACGTTTGAGTGTGCGTTTGTAGAGCTTGGAACTTCCATTTGCGAATTCAACCTCAATTCTAATCTGATTTGGGTAATTCTGAGTCTAATTTTATTTATTTCTTATCTACTACAAAAGCCCTCTATCAATTTTTTTGATAAAGGGAATTTGATTTTCAATGTGACAAATCAAGTTCTATGGTTCATACAATAATTTTGGGATTTTAGGGCTTTTAAACCTATTCTAAAAATAGCCTTTTGACATTGTAACTTATATTATTTAGTGACTCTATTGTTGATTTGGTCTTAGTCATGCTTGTGATAAGATTTTTGGAATTTATTCATGTTTTATACTAATTTAAGCTATTTTTATTCTATAAAATTCAAGTGGTAATTTTATAACTAAAATATTGTTATACATTCGAAATTCTATACATTTTGGTTAACATTGTTATTTGAGTACTTTATACATAATCTATATGATACTTATGTATGTATATATTTTATACACGTGCGTTTAGACTTTTGATAGTTATTTAATTTACAAAACAATAATATAGTCTTACACGCATTTTTTTATTCATTTTCTCATATTCACTATTCTAATTATATATAAATATTTATTTGCATCGCATTGTATGAGTTATGATATTTATTTATTCAAATATATAATTTGACACTTTCATACTCATACTATTGGTTGATGTTTAATGCTTTAGATATATTTTACATACACATACACTATATATTACATTTTATTTTGTTATATTCTAATTCAATGTCTAATTCTAGACAACTTCATTTATTATAATAATAATACTCATATGATTATATTTTAATCAAATCTATAACCTATACATATATGCTTTTATATATTTTTTCCATGATAAATATGATGTAAACATATCAAATTTTATTTGATCGAGTCATTATTTACTCTTACCATTTTATATAAATACGAATTGGAATATATATTTTTCTTACGTTAAACTATCTAGACATTTTAGAGTCCTAAACTAAATCCCTAAACATATATGAACCTAGAAATCTCCAAGTCGTTCTAGATTTTATTCTATTATTTATACATATAATATTCATTCTGTTAGGGTAATTTTTGGAGTTACCCAAACCGCTACAACTTGTGCTAGTCGTACTTGTTATTCTTCACAACAAGTGAGTATATCTTTCCCCTTTTTCATGTTTTACACTTTTGGGGTGACTCATGTACGCTTATTACTTCATTCACTTAATCATGGTTTATTCTATATTCACAATCGCAATTCTTGTATGTGTTTTACTTGTTGATTCGCTGATAGTGTGTACTTATGACCTGAATCATTAACCGCTGGGCGGCCTAGCATAGCAATAAATAGTACTTAATTATTGTTATGTGTGAACGATTATTCATCGCCTACTATGAGCGAATACTATATATATATGTGACTCTTGATTCATTAAACAAAGGTTTGATTTTGGGTAGCATTTGTACATAGCTTGAACACTAAATTGTAGACAGTATAACACGTGAATTGCGAAACTTTTTTCTACTATATGTATTCAAACAGTGTATGCTCACCAATACATTTTTTGTATTGACATATACTATTTTCGTACATGTTTCAGGTTATTTATGAGATGACTTTTAAGCTTTTGGAATTTTTACTTAGATTTTGGATTCATTGTATTTCAGTTTTAATTGTCACTTTAGAATTATTGTATCTTGTATTTTTCTTTCAATGTAATAAACTACTTAATCAATATATCAAAATTTACACTTTTAGTCCATGAGCTATTGAACAATCGTCACTACGTGACACCTCGATGTTTCCGCCATCGGTTGGGGTGTTACAGATTGGTATCAGAGCCATGGTTATAGGGAATTAGGTTATTAGATAAAATGGCCTAGACTATAACCGAACTTCAACTTTCATGCATTATATTTCCTAAATTACCTTACTCCTCATTTCCCTCTACTTTCCTTCCTCTATCTTTCCCTTCTTCTCTATTTCTTCTCATCTTTCATCATGGTACATAAAGATGGTGTCCTACAAGGAGTGGAAAGCCTACATCAACATGGAACGGGAGCAATACCCTTCATGAAGACACTCTTAGGCATAATGCCTACTCTTATTTTTGCTCCTTCAAAGTTGTTGAACTTTAATGAGTGTGATAAGGACACGTGCAATCTGGAAGGGTGGACGCCTGTACACTGGGTTTTCTGGCATAGGCAAGCATAGCGCATAAATCCATTTACGGACCTGTTATGCTTACCTGGGGATTTCTGGAGTGAGTGTCCACTTATAGGCTAAAGCATGTCTTCTTTGATCACCATTGGGTTCAATTTCTTTGAAAAGTCAACGTTCTTGTTGGGCTTTACAGCTAGATAAGGGCACTCCAAGCATTTTATGCAACGTTTTTCAATAATACTCTCTCGTTTCATATACAATATTCTGTATTTCATATATTGCTTACAAGTTCGTACTTTCATAATCATCTGTACGGTTATACACTTACATTTCTAATCTCATGATTATTCATTGACTACCTCATAGATGTCTGCTCGCCGCATGCTCCGTGATGCCAGCCAACGTCCTGTTCGTGCTTCTGGACAACGTTCTGATCGTCGCCTCGCATCTTTAGTCGCCGAGCAAATTGCTGCAGTGATCCCAAACCTTGTCAGTGAGATAACCCAGAACAGTAACAGTGCCAACACAGGGGGTGCGACTCAATTTCGGTGCACTTTCAAACACTTTAACTCCTGCAACCCCACAAAATTCACTGGCGAGGAGGGTGCTACTGGCCTCCTCCAATGGTTTGAAAGCATGGAGAGCACTTTTGTGAACAGCGAATGTCCTGATGAACTCCGCGTTCGCTATGCTACTAGTGTCCTTCAAAAGGGGGCGCTAACCTGGTGGAATGGCGAAAAGCGCAATCGGGGCGTTGATGTTGCTTTATCTTTGTCTTGGGCTGAGGTTAAGGAACTCATGATCGCCAAATTCTGCCCTAGGAACGAAATCAGGAAACTAGAGGAAGAGTTCCATGGGTTGAAACAAGACAGTGGTGAGAATCTTGCGTATAATACTCGATATCACGAACTTAGCATACTGGTTCCACACATGGTCACCCCAGTCTCTCGAGCAATCGAGAAATATATCGAGGGATTACCTGACCTGATTCAAGACGTTGTCACTGGAGGCAAATCCACTACGGTAGAAGAAGCCATCCAGCTTGCAGCCACTTTAACAGACAAACACGTAAGGAAAGGAAACTTGGTTAGAAAGGGCACCAAGACGTCTACTGAGAAAACCACCAATGCTGTTGAACAATCTAAGACCGTTTTAGCAAAGGCCGCCACTACTTCTTCGAACCCTAAGAAGCGAATGGGCGATAATCAGAACCATGCTGTTGTGGATCATGTAACTCAACCCCCTATCAAGAAAGCCTACACGGGAATCCATCCTCAATGCAATACTTGCAAGTATCATCACCCTGCAAATCTTCCATGCCGTCAATGCACTAGATGTGGAAGGTTTGGACACTTTGTCACCACTTGTCGAGTAATGGTTATGACACAAGATAATCATCCAACAGCTGCCCAGGAACCACTACCAATTACTAACGGTCGGGCATGTTATCATTGTGGAGACCCTAACCACATGCGACCTCGATGCCCTAAATTGAATAATGTAAACCTGGTAGCACATGGACGAGCTTTCAATATCAATATCAACGAAGCAGACGGTCAGGATGACGTTAATCCCACTGGCTAAGCCATGGGTGGAATCTTATTAAGACTCGGGAATCCAACACTTGCGTTTTCATTTTCTTGATCCTATTATCATTTTGTACCCAATTTTGTCACACTCATTAGCATATAACATCTAGAAATTTCCTTGCATACTATTGTGTACGAACACAGATTGGAAATTTATCATATTTGATTATGTTTAAAGACCCTACCTTACATTTGTTTGAAACATTTGGATTTGATTTCCATGAAATCAAACTACTAAAAACTTGATCCTACAGAGCTTTTTCTAAAAACATCATGGTTTGATATATGAAACCTAATTTTTCCCTTAATCTGACTATCCATTGAACATTTAATTATTCATGATACTCGTAAACTATTTCTATAGGCCATTAAGATAACACTTACACTTAATGATTGTAGTACCTACAAACTTGCTTGCATGTGTGTATTATCCACGCAACTCAGATAAACATTTCATTTAAAGGGTTCCTTGGACGAGTGGTAGCCCATACTTAAATACTGTTATGCTTACAAGTCGTTACAAACCAATGTAATTGACCTCATTATTACATAGCTTCATTTCATTGATAACGTCTCATTGCAACCCAACGTGTTTGTTGTGTCATATTCTTGTGAAACTTATTTGCGTTAATGTGTTGTTAGAATAGGATCATAGAAGGACATAAAACCCTAATGTAAGGTAAATTGATGATTCCGGTCCGGAACGTAATCATGAATTTACAGGTGCGTTAAGGTAGTGTGAAATTCTATTAGAGTTTTTGGTAGGCGTCCAGTACGTTTTCAAGGTATCAAAGGTGTGGTGGGTTAGCTGCGGTACACCCTGTATACAAACACTAATGATGCATTGAAAGTGAGACTGGAAGTCGGACCAGGAACAAACTCTACTTGCTTGGTGGTTCATTTGGTCTGGTTATAGTCAATCAACTCGTGCAATTATTTTAGGAGTCCTAAAACTTGAAGTTTAGTATTTACTAGATCCTTATTCTCCTTATTATTCGAGGCGAACCTAATCCAATCCTTGACTCACATCTCTCGAAACAATTCACTCTGTTACCTATAAATTTACATCGTGCCTTAACTCAAATTTTCCAAACCACAGTTATCTTAATTCTTACCCGAACATCCATAACCTTATGTTTCTAATAACTTCGGGACGAAGTTTCTAAAAGTAGGGGATGCTATGACATCCGTCACTTTTGTCACTATTATATATATATATATATATACATTTTTTTTCGCACCTCCTATCTTGAACGCCACATTTTATCCTCATAATAATAATAATAATAATAATAATAAAGTTAGTCATTACATTTTACCACCTACTAAACCACACATAACCCATTAACCTAAATCAATCCCTACCTAAGCCCAAACCCAACCATTTCTCCTTCCTTTGTGGGCCCAGACATGCAAGCCCATATACCCGGCCCACCTTCCCTTTCCCCTTACCTGTTAAAAAAAAGAGAGAGAAAACCTTGCCCCCTGACGGGACTCGAACCCGGGCAAGGCTGGACCAGACACAGACGCACGTACCAACTGAGCCAAGGCTCATTCTTGTTTGAACCTTGACTTGATTTATATAAATCCCTTCCTAAATCGCTGCTTTCCTTCTTCCTCTGCTGCTGTTCGAGCGCACCAAACCAACCAGAATTTTGGTTGACTTTTTTTTTGAAGCTGAAATGGAAACCCCAATCAGAATAATTATTGGCTTCTTAAACTACATACCTTCACACGCCAATCAGAATAATTATTGGCTTCTTATGCGTGATTAGAGGCTTGAATGGTGCTCGTCTTTGACCATTACGGGTCAAAGATTGGGACCTTCCTTTTTGAAAATTATAATATAAATCAAACGTCTCATTATAATCTAAAGACACCGATAAACACTTTCACACTATCAATTTCTGCTGTTCATCATTAAAAATTCACAGTTTGAGCTTCGTTTACTTTTTTTCGTTTGACTCGTTCTTCACGCATCATAAGGCCTTGTAAGTTTCGATTAATTATTTGGTTTTATTCTTTGATAGGGTCCGATCAATAACCCTAGTAATACTGGGGTTATCGCTCGTTATTTAGTGCAATTGTAATTTCTAGGGTTCATATGGTTTGCTTTTGGGGAAGATGATAACCATACACGTTTGTTTAAAAATATTTTAGATACAAACCTTAACAACCATCTGATTCAGATCAGATGGTTATAATGTTGGATTCTCAGTTGGCAGCCTTGGGTTCGAGCCCCACATGCATCATTACTTTTCCTTCTTTTTTTTAAAAAACAATTACATAAACGAAATCAATTAACTAATATAAATAATTCAAACCAAGATATTTCGTTCTCAGGGTGTGGCACAGTTGGTGGCCACGCTTGTGATAAAACCCGAACCGGCCAGAGGCCCGGGTTCGATTCCCATAACCAACAAAGTTTTTTTTTTACATTTTTATATATATACTTAATACATTAAATCTTTTAAAATAGCTTTTAAATACTAAAAGTGAGTTTTAAATTCTACAAAAATTATCATATGATCTCCAAATGATAAAGTTCATTATCCAATTTTTAGTTTTTCAAAAAATATTTTATTTAATATATATTATAAATATTACAAGTTTATTCATTTAAAATTATAAAATTCAATAAAAATATCTAAACGATTTTATAAAATTCCACAAAAATTATACTAAACTTTTATGACAATAAAAATTTCAGAAATTATTTTTAATTCAGAAAAACCGGTCTTTTATATTTTTAATGAATTTTTGTTAGTTTTAATCATAAATAAATCATAATAAATTCATTTTTCAATATTTTTGCACCAAAATTTTACATAAATTATTTCTAGTTATTTAGAACTGAAACACGATTTTTAATTCAAAAATTCTTTAATTTTAATATTTTTAAATATTAAAGTTACATTTTGGCAATTTGAAATAAATAGATTAAATATTCTATTTTCAAGAAAATAATTTTATAAAAATTATTTTCACACTTAAAACTTTATATTGTGATCATCTTTAATTTAAAATTTACAAAAAGACTTTTGTTTATTTATTTACCAAATTTCTTTTATTTATTAAACATTTAACTTATTAATCAAACGAATACTCATCCCCAATTCGAAACCCTAGAAACTACTTATAGACTAGATAGACTTAGACTTATTTGTTATCATATACATAGGGTGATACTTGGCAACGTTGGATTATACATATTCAATTACACAAGACATACCCACCTTGCTAAGGTGAGTATTACTTATCCCCTTTTTCCGCTTTTACAACTTTTGGGGTGATTCATGCACAAGTATACAAAACTTTCGTATTCATTTACACATACATTCTATTCATTTACAATTCATATACGTGTCTTGTTTATCTTTGTGCTTATGTTTGAACATGAATGTAGCTTACATACAAAATCATACATCTAGACATAACTTATGTTATGGTGCTCTTTACACATAGACGTAACTTATGTTACGGTGCTCATTTAGACATAACTTTGTGTTATGGTGCTCTTTTAGACTCACACGTGTTGAGGTGCTCATTATCAATTTCATTGTACAAACTTTACATGTGATCTTTGTCTTGTTTGGTTACTTGCGTGTTTACATAATGCCTTGGTGATGCTAGACACATGAATTGTACTACTTTTCAAACTTATACTTTATGTACAAAACTAAGTAGTACTCACCAACATCATATGTTGACAAAATTATTTTCGTGCATGTTTCAAGATAAGCTGCTTGACGCTTCACATAGGACTTTGGACTTAGATTTAATCAATCAATTATCTTTATTTTTGTTGCCTTGTATTTAATTTCACATGTTGTAAAACTATATTCAATAATCATATATTTACATTTTAGTACCATGAGCTTTTGAACAATCGTCACTACGTGGCACCTCGATGATTCCGCCATCGGTTGGGGTGTTACAATAAAGGAGGTAAAATTAATTGTTAAAAAAAATAACAAACTATGAGAAACAACTACATTCTACAAACAATGTGAAACAAGATAATGTTCATAAGACCTTAAGTCATTAATATTTCAGCTAATCTTTCAAGATGGCATCAACTAACCTAAGTCAACTCTCATGCTAGATTTATGGCCA
Organism: Ambrosia trifida; assembly: GCA_028751855.1. NCBI lineage: Eukaryota > Viridiplantae > Streptophyta > Magnoliopsida > Asterales > Asteraceae > Ambrosia > Ambrosia trifida. The sequence goes on from CM054130.1 coordinate 16,402,344, forward strand.
TTGACTAAAGACGATATTCCGTTTACTTAGTATTTCATCCGTTTTTCTGTATTCATGCATAAAGATTTAAGTCCATACTATATATTCTCTTAAAGATGCTGATAATGGAATAAAGTTGTGTTGGATCAATATTGCTCTTTGTATGAACTTGCTAGTGAACACTTAAGTGTCTAGCAAGTTCTTTATCAGTTATTGCACATCGGAATGATTTAAGTTAAAGCTACTCTTATCAACAGGAGTTATTACTCCCCCTAGATGTTTGATAAAACTAAAGACAAGTATTTAATGAGAATCTAAGTATTGAATGAGAATGAATACTTAAACAGATTCTCAGTAAATGAAATGGAAATAACAATGATAAGCTTTGAAGGATTTCTGTATTAAAAATCAATGTCTAAAACAGAAGGATGAACCCATCCATTTATAGACTTTACATATACATGAACCTTGCCAAAAAGCAAGTTCAGAAACAAGTTGCAACAAGTTGCAATCTTGGAACTTGTACAAAAAGTTAAAGTAATAATAAACTAATAAACTACTGAAACATAAGGCGGTGAAAAGATTCTTGAACAAGTGCTGATGAATGACAAACTACTGATGAGTAGTTTGTCTTCAGTAGTTCTTCAGTGAACTGTCTGGTTTGGACTTCAGAACTTCTGATGCACTTCTTCTTCAGTACTTGTAGAATCCTTCTTCAGTACTTTTGTCTTCTTTCTTCAGTAGTTCTATACTTAGAATATTTTTGACAGAAGTGAATTATACTTAGGTTTCCAAAAGTGGTTTCACCAATCCTCTTTGTCCTAACAATCTCCCCCTGGATTGATGAAGCCAAAACCTTTCTAATTCTTTATTGTTTTCTTCTGTCATTCACAATCTTCCATATCCCTTTGAACATGGAATTCTTCAATTGATTAAGCTGCTCATCAGTGAGAGATCCCCTTTGAGGTTCCAGATGTTGAATTGTAAGCAAGTCCTGAGTTGATAATTTCTTCAGTTCATTCAAGGACTTGTAGGTCTTGCTTTTAAGATCTCTCCTTGTCACTAATACTGAGTTGTCATCAGTAAAGGACCATCTGATGATCAGCACTTTAGACTTGTCAAAGTCTGAAGTATAGGTAACCATGCTGGTCCCTTGGGAAGTTCCTGAGTGTTGAATGTTTTCAATTTCAGTGACTCTCAGATGGGATTCACTTCTTTCTTCTTGTTGCACCACATCAGGTAGTTTGAAAGTTGGTAAGTGATGTTCAGTAACTACCTTAGTGTGCAGTTTGTCTTTGATGGTCTTCTAGATTTGGTAGGCAAATGTAGAAGGATCCCTGAACTGTGTTAACAGAGGCTTTTCTTCAATATCAAAGTCTGAATGGACTACTGTGTTTCCTTCTAGTAGTACCATCTTGAAGTCAGTCTTTGTATTGTCCTTTGTCTTCTTCTTCTTGGTAACAGGTCTTGTAACACCAGAAGTTCTAACTACTGAAGTTGATACTTCAGAAGTTTTGAACTTCTTTGGATTAGCAGCCTTTGCAGCCTTGTACTTCTTGTATGTGTCTAGTAGTCTTTCTTCTTTCCATCTTGACACAAAAGCTTTTGAACCATAGTTGTTTGCTACCAGTTCTTCAATCATCTCAGCTCTCTTGGCTTTTCCATCATTATTTGTTGCAAGTTTGTCTGCAACAATTTAAGCTCTTCTTGTCAGCTCATCCATGGAGAGTCCTTTCAGTGAAAAGGCTTTAGTCTTGCTGTTCTTTGTAATGTAAGACATCAGTTGTTGTCTTTTGTCTTCTTCAGCAACTCTTTCAAGGTTAGCCTATGATATTAGAGTATATACTACCCCACATTTCCACGTTATCATTGTTCTTCTTATTTCTTTTTCTAACTCTTCTTTGACTTGTAATTTAATGGCCTCAGGTCCACGTTATCAAATTTACTGCAACGGTGTTTGTTTTGTTACTTTACAATCAATCTTACCCAATATAAGTTTACCCATAGCTATAAAAACTAATAGTAGGGTCTGTAGAAGGTGAGATGTAGGTACACCATACCTCTATCCCAAGTGATAGAGAAACTGCTTTTGGTGAGACCCCGGCACCAAAGACACCTGATATAAAGGAGGTAAAATTAGCTGTTAAAAAAAGTAACAAACTATGAGAAACAACTACATTCTACAAACAATGTGAAACAAGATAATGTTCATACGACCTTAAGTCACTATTATTTCAGCTAATCTTCCAAGATGGCATCAACTAACCTAAGTCAACTCTCATGCTAGATTTATGGCCATTGACTAAAGAACGATATTCCGTTTACTTAGTATTTCATCCGTTTTTCTTTATGCAGGCATAAATTTTAAGTCCATACTATATATTCTCTTAAAGATGCTGATAATGGAAGAAAGTTGGAAACTACATAAATTGATAAGCAAAAGAATCATGAAGTTCCATTGGCCACACAATTAACATACGCTAAAGTTAGGTAGTTATAGTAATATTTGTTCATACCAAAACTAAAAACATAACTGGAAGTGAGTTCTTACATGAAGAGAAACTTCTTGTTTAGTAGCCAAGGATGACTTACCTAATCACATCTCAAGGTGTTGGAAAGTAACACTTTGTGTAATTATTGAGGCAAGTCGCTCCTTGACTTCCTTGACATGATGTTCTTGCTCATGTTAGGCCTTTTCTTCTCGCTTTTGATTTCTACAATGATCCCAAAAACATGTGGTTGTCGGTCGAAACATTTTTTATTTTGTGCGTACATTAACTATGATATTAGAGTATATACTACCCCACATTTCCACGTTATCCTTGTTCTTCTCATTTCTTTTTCTAACTCTTCTTTTACTTGTAATTTAATGGCCTCAGGTCCACGTTATCAAATTTACTGCAACGGTGTTTGTTTTGTTAATTTACAATCAATCTTACCCAATATAAGTTTACCATAGTTATAAAAACTATCAGTAGGGTCTGTAGAGGGTGAGATGTAGGTACACCTTACCTCTATCCCAAGAGATAGAGAAACTGCTTTAGCTGAGACCCCGGAACCAAAGACGCCCGATATAAAGGAGGTAAAATTAACTGTTAAAAAAAGTAACAAACTATGAGAAACAACTACATTCTACAAACAATGTGAAACAAGATAATGTTCATAAGACCTTAAGTCATTAATATTTCAGCTAATCTTTCAAGATGGCATCAACTAACCTAAGTCAACTCTCATGCTAGATTTATGGCCATCGACTAAAGAACGATATTCCGTTTACTTAGTATTTCATCCGTTTTTCTTTATTCAGGCATATAGATTTAAGTCCATACTATATATTCTCTTAAAGATGCTGATAATGGAAGAAAGTTGGAAACAAATTAAATTGATAAGGAAAAGAATCATGAAGTTCCATTGGCCACACAATTAATATACGCTATAAATAGGTAGTTATAGTAATATTTGTTCATACCAAAGCTAAATACATAAGTGGAAGTGAGTTCTTACATGAAGAGAAACTTCTTGTTTAGTAGCCAAGGATGACTTGCCTAATCACATCTCAAGGTGTTGGAAAGTAACACTTTGTGTAATTCTTTAGGCAAGTCGCTCCTTGGCTTCCTGGACATGAAGTTCTTGCTCATGTTAGGCCTTTTCTTCTCGCTTTTGATTTCTACAATGATCCCAAAAACATGTGGTTGTCGGTCGAAACATTTTTTAAGTTGTGCGTACATTAACTATGATATTAGAGTATATACTACCCCACATTTCCACGTTATCATTGCTCTTCTTATTTCTTTTTCTAACTCTTCTTTGACTTGTAATTTAATGGCCTTAGGTCCACGTTATCAAATTTACTGCAACGGTGTTTGTTTTGTTACTTTACAATCAATCTTACCCAATATAAGTTTACCCATAGCTATAAAAACTATTAGTAGGGTCTGTAGAGGGTGAGATGTAGGTACACCTTACCTCTATCCCAAGAGATTGAGAAACTGCTTTTGGTGAGACCCCGGCACCAAAGACACCCGATATAAAGGAGGTAAAATTAGTTGTTAAAAAAAGTAACAAACTATGAGAAACAACTACATTCTACAAACAATGTGAAACAAGATAATGTTCATACGACCTTAAGTCATTAATATTTCAGCTAATCTTTCAAGATGGCATCAACTAACCTAAGTCAACTCATATGCTTGATTTATGGCCATTGACTAAAGAACGTGTTGGGAATCATGGTATCAAATACACAGCGGAAGCAGTTTTATTTATTAATAAAATTGATTATATACAATATATAATATGAGCCGATTTATATATATATAAAATATGTGTTTAATTTTATTAATCCAATTAACAAAATATTCCCAATCAGGATCTCGGTTAAACGCGTATAAACAAATAAATAATAAACAACCATAGGGGGTTTAGTAATCAACCTTTGACGACTACACCGGAATTGTAACACGCGGGTTTCAACGAATCCTCGCTAGTAGGAAGTTCACACCCAAGCACTGGCCAACCGAAAGCAACACTTTGCAAGACGGAGGCGGCAATGATTGTGGTTTGCGACGAACAAAAGTGTGACACCCGGCAAATTCTGGTTAACAACGTTGTCTAGATGAAAGTCTACCTTAGCGAGTCACGCGTATATTGCACTTAACTGGGTTAGTTAAGTCGGGTTATGGTTCGGGAACTATCGGTTTAGTCTAGAAGATCATTGGATGTTGGTCTAGAGGTTCATTAGATGTCGGTCCTTAACCAAGTGTACAAACGGTGACGATTTGTAGGATCGTCAGGGCATACGGAACATACAAGTCTCGAGTCCCGGGAATTGGTGAACGAGTGTGAATATGTGTATTTACAAGTGTTATGTGTTTACAATCATTATGTGACTTGTCGGTACGTGAATATGTGTTAACATATGTTAAAACGGGGTTTAACGCGCAAAACACACGAAACCAGCCCCTATAGGCGATTAGGGAAGCCTAATCGCCCATAAGGGGGGCGAGTAGGCCCTTTAGGGGCGAGTAGGGGACCAAATGCATGACTGTTCATGCGATTTGGCCCCAATTGCATGAACTTACATGCGATTAGGCTTCCTAATCGCGTGTAAAGGCTGCATAATCGCTAGTTACGTGCTGGACGACTAAAAACGACTATAAATACCATACTTGACCTCATAAACTTCATAATACAAACCCTAGTCGTCCCATAACCCGCCCCAACACACACACAACCTCTGGAACGCGATTTTTGATCAAAACACAAGGTTTCAAGCTTAATCCATCATTCTATCACAAATCTAAGGTTTGGTTTCCATCCATGAATCTTTATAAACGTTTTTAATCAATCCCTAATGGTCCAGACATGTTCTAAAACGAAAAAGCTTTCTGAAAATCGTTAATAAGTGTTGTTAATCGGATTTTAACTAGTATACATGTGTTATGTGTGTTTATGATTAGAAAGCTAGGGTTTTTATGATTCTAGATGAATGAATGACATGTTATTATGTTAGATCAGAATAATAATGATATTATGATGATAAAATCTGAGTAACTGATTATTAGGGTGATAGTTACGCATGTTAGTGTGATGTTGCATGCTATGTGAATGGTGTTTGGAATACGTGATTGCATGCAGGACTGATAATACGAGGCAAAACGAAGGATTTTGGTTTAAACATGTTTAGAATAGTTGTTGGGATGATATTGGGTGGTTACACACGTTCTGGATCTGATTTGGAGCGTTAAACGCGCGAAAAACCGGAACAGCAAGGTTACAGGCGATTAGCAATCCTAATCGCCTATGTTAGAGGCGATTAGGAGGCCAATCGCCAATGTTTCATGCGATCAGGCCCTAATTGCTAGTAGTTTCATGCGATCTGGCCCTAATTGCTAGTAGTTACATGCAATCAGCCCTAAATGCTAGTAGTTACATGCAATCAGCCTTAAATGCTAGTAGTTACATGCAATCAGCCCTAAATGCTAGTAGTTACATGCGATTAGCCCTAAATGCTAGTAGTTACATGCGATTAGCCCTCCTAAATGCCAGTTGACCAACCTAAATGCTAGTTGACTTTTCCTAATCGCGTGTATTGCTGCTGTAAGTGTAAATTAGCATTCCGAGACCCGATTTGACATGTAGGAACATGCTAGGAACCTCGTAACATATCTAATAACTTGGTAACATATGTTTGGATGTAATTCGGTGATACGTGAACTATGTGCTATAACTTGTTGTGCGTTAACGTATGTTAAGTGTGATTGCATGATTGCATGTTTGAGAGCGTAAACATAACACGGGGAGTCTCGGGTCACCAATGGGATGTCGAGTCTTGTACTTTGGGTCAGTTAAACGGTCACGGTGTTTTCAAACGAACTTGGTTATGGTCTGGACATCTAGGGACTAATTAACCTGCGGGTTATTAGTCTAAGTACTTGTAACTGTCATATGTTAGGTCGCCGCTTTACGGGACTAGCATAGCAGCTGAGTTTACTCGTGTTAAGGAGTAACGCAACTTAAGGTGAGTTTACGGCCCCTCTTTTAAACTGGTTTCATATTTCGGGGGAGAAAACATGTGTTAAAACGATTATTTGGTAACTACTGTCATACTATGGGTTTCTATTGTGTACTACACGATCTTTGGAAGTCCCGGGGGGAACCATGAATGTGCGGGTTTGCACAACGGGGAAATGTGAATAGCGCTATTGGGAGTGACCAACCCCGCTCGTCGACTTGGAGGGTCGGCGGGTGCATATTGTCTCAAACAGGAACAACAGGAACAACAGGGTTACTACATCGGGCATACATTTGGTTTACGAGTTAGTAATGGTTTTCCAATCGTGGTAGTAACAAAACATACGCCTAGCTAGCGTACACTGGTTTTCGATTTGTTATAGTATGGACAGGTTGACTTGGTACTTGGATTACAAAACCTGTAAACTCACCAGCATTTTTGTGCTGACGTAAACTTTTACATGTTTTCTCAGGTCGCTAAGGTAGCACGACTGGACTAGGGCGCACGCGTCTGCACGGCGTCTAGCTAGGGTTGCATGGTCTTATAAACGTTGAACAATTGGTTTACTATTGAATACTGTTTTAAATAAGCTTCCGCTGTAAACGGGGATTTTAAACATTGTTTTGAAATTGCATTATGTTCATTTTAGACTTGTTTATTGTGATCGTTGGTTTGGATCCTGGTTTGTCATGCGCCTCGCGGTAAAACTCCGTAAGTGGATTTTGAGGGTGTGACAAAAAGGGCGGTGGCTCCTAAGGGTGGTCGCAAATCTTGAAGAGGAGACAAGGGTTATGTTGTTTTATCTTTTCAAAACATGTGTGATTAGAGTTTGATCTATCACACCTATTTATAAAGATAAAAGGCACTTGACCACTTAATTAGTCAAAGTCATTCACTTAACCATTTGACTAGTCAAAGTGTAAACTTTACTATTTAGTCCCTCGAGTTCAAAACTAATATTATTTCAGAAATAATAATCCACCAACACATGAACTTATCTGATTCGTGTACCAACGTGTAACTCTTCGGATCGTACCGGGTCGGGTTACGTTGACCTCGACTTTTAATTACATCGGACATACTATATATCCAACAATCTCCCACTTGGACGATTTTAATTAAATGAGTCAACGTGCGCAGAGTTGGACGCCTAGCTGCATCGCATTGCACCCAAACCAGTATGACACTTTACAGTCGTCAACTAGTTCTTTGAGTTCAAGTAACGCTTTACTTAACCAAATACTATAGCCCTGAAAATTCTATCAATAAGTCCCTTCTGTATAGACATCCGTTGATCATAAGACATGGATCATTCATTCTTATATAGTGATCAACCATTCTCTATTCTCGTCTCTAATTCAAAGTGGTCTAACGAACTACCTTAGTCCGAGTGTGGCCACGCGTTTATACCAGTTTGAATTAACGAGGGCGCCAGAATGTCTAGACTTCTAATCCTATAGAAGTACAGAATTCCATCAGCGTCATACAACTCCCACTTAATCTTGGATTTCTCCCAACGATACTGTAACACCCCAACCGATGGCGGAAACATCGAGGTGTCACGTTGTGACGATTGTTCAATAGCTCATGGACTAAAGTGTAAATTTGAATACATTGATTTAATAATTTATTACATTGAAATGAAAAATACAAAGTACAGTGAATCTAAAGCGTCAAGTCTAGCTAGATTACAACGAAATCAAAGCTTAAATATAAATCCAAAAGCTTAAAAGAAACTTCTCAATAATAACCTGAAACATGTACGAAAATAGTATTTGTCAACACAAAAAATGTATTGGTGAGCATACCCTGTTTGAATACATATAGTAGAAAAAGTGTTTCGCAATTCACGTGTCATATTGTCTACAATTTAGTGTTCAAGCTGTGTACAAATGCTACCCAAAATCAAACCTTTCGTTCAATGAATCAAGAGTCACATATATATAGTATTCGCTCATAGTAGGCGATGAATAATCGTTCACACATAACAATAATTAAGTACTATTTATTGCTATGCTAGGTCGCCCAGCGGTTAATGATTAAGGTCATAAGTACACACTATCAACGAATCAACAAGTAAAACACATACAAGAATTGCGATTGTGAATATAGAATAAACCATGATTAAGTGAGTGAAGTAATAAGCGTACATGAATCATCCCAAAAGTGTAAAACATGAAAAGGGGAAAGATATACTCACAGTTTGCGAAAGCGATCAAAATCCACTTAAGCGGTCGTGAGCTAAATAATGGGAATCCCGAGGAATCCAACCTATAATGTGTAAGAATACTAATAAGGGAAAAGTCTAAAAGTCTATGTAACTAGGGTCTAAGGCATTAGGGTTTGCTAAGTCGATTTGGGGAATTAGAGTTTTTATGATAAATTGAATCACTATAGACGTTGTATATTAAAAATAATATACCAAAGTTTGTAAACGTGGTTTAGGTAATATAATTATACCTATTGAATATTTAGATAAAAACATATTTTGAATAGTTACGACAAATTAATTTAATTAATTACTTTAACTAAATTATTGTAAATAAATACAATAATCATAAATATTTGATTAAATAATTGTGAATACACCATAATCCAAACTAATGATAATAAAGACTTTCGAACGTAAGGATATCTCTATTTTATAAGAAAAGTATTTATAACATAGACGTTAGATAATGTAAATAAATATATAATTAATTATGTCTAATTAAACATAAATAAGACTAATAATTCAAGACATGATCCAAAAATGCTATTTTTATATAAAATGGATACTTTCTGATGTAAAGTAATAGAAATAATTTTCCCATAATTTTTATAAACTTATTTATATTTAAAACTGATTTAATGAGATTAAATCATGTTTAAATGATTAAAAATAGGAAAATTAATAAAAATAAGTGTTTTCTGAACCAATAATTTTTATTTTAGTTCATGATGATTAGAAATAATTTATGACAAATTTTGAGATAAAAACCATTAAGAGTGAATTTTTAATGAATTAAATATATTTAAAACAAATTAAATAATAAAAATTACGAAAATAAAATATTTTCCAGAAATAAAAATTATGACAATTTTCTATGAGGTATCAAGAAGCTACACCTAAATTTTTATAATTTTTGGAGCAAAAACGAATTTACTATGAATATTCTAAGTTATATATGTATTATATATATAAATAATCAAATAAATGGAATTTAAAGGAGGAATTGCTGAAAAAAAATAAAAAGGTAGGAAAATGGTGGTGTAAGGGTTCGAACCCGAGTTACTTCAGTAATAACCAACAGACCCAACCATTGAACCAACCCATCAACTTGGTTATGTTTTGAAACAATTATAGTTTTAATCATTACAATAAATGCCATCTTCTTCCCCAAATCACCCTAAGAACCCTAACCCTACCCTTCAAATTCAATTACCCCAAAGCAGAACAATAACAAGCTGGGAACAAGGGGCTTTCGAAGGGGACAATACAATGAACAAAACGGCACCAAATAATGACACTCACAATGGCGTATCAAGGTCGAAAAAGAAGGTTCTTGTCCGCAACTTTGAACACCGATCGGAGACCTTTCAGACGTGTTTGTGATGATATTTTTGTGGGTTTAAGTGGTGTGAAGGTCGGGTAACGCAAAGCAATGGCCAATTTATATAATCGTTCGTAAAAAAAACTGACGGTTTAACTTGAAGTCGACGGTTACAAAAAAAAATCGTGATTATTAGTTATAACGCGAGTGAAACGTACATCTTTCGGTTTTAACCTCTTGACGATGATGGAGAAAGTCTAACCAAACATTAAAATTGGTTAATGGGGTTTTAAAACTTGTTTTTGATTATTGCCGGACATAGATGCCGGAATTGTCGCCGCCGGCGACATCATGGCTGGAAAAAAAAAACATGTGGGAGAACAAAGAGGGATCAGATTTGAAAGTTTGGTTTTTTGGCAGGAAAGGTCCCTCAAGACAAACTAAGTTTGTTATATTCAAGTTTAGTTAAGTTTACCCTTATAAAAAGTTAACTAAGTTAACGAAACTTAACTTAAAACTTTTTAAACTTTTTAAACTTAATTTTTTTTTTTGTAGATTCTTTCACGAATACTCTTCAACGTACGCATTTGACTAAAACTTATACCCGAACCATAATAAATATAAACGATAAATTTTAGTTCGCTCTAAAATTAAATTTGAAAACGACGAAATTTACAGGGACTAAAATGGAAATATTTGAAGGACTATTATTGTCAATCGGACGAATGATGAGGGTGACGGGTGTCACAGATACCCTTATTACTACCCATGTTTCAGGACAGTGCTAGATAACATCAAGGATAATCCTTGATCAATGTAGTTTAATATGTGCCTTAGGAAAAAGGACAGATTGAACATATCAATATCAAAACATCTCATGACACAGATCCATGGAGATCGTTTTGAAGCGAGTTACATCCAATATCATTCCTTAATGATATCTGTGAATTATGATTCTCAAACCATTGAGTTATTCATCTCATGAATACAATCATCTCAATTCACAATAGTTTTACATTCAAATTCATTCCCATGTAATTTGATCGACTACGGATATTTAGAATACTCTTATTCAAGGATTTAAACATACAAATAATGAACACGGTCACAAAATATTTAAATTTTCATTTAACCCATTAAATCAAATAAATATTCAATGTAACTGTTATAGTTCAAAAAAAACACCAATACTAATTACAGATCATGTCCGCTGTCTAGCAACTCTAAGCCCTATCTTTCAGCATGCTCCTCATGTTTAGCTTGAGGTAAAGGCTTAGTAAAGGGGTCAGCCAGATTTAGATCTGTATGAACTTTGTTTATCATGATGTCTCCACGTTCTACTATCTCTCTAATATAGTGGAATTTCCTGAGTATATGCCTTGTGGTCTGGTGTGACCTTGGTTCCTTTGCAAGAGCAATGGCACCAGTGTTGTCACACAGTATCTCGATTGGTTTCTTTATGCTAGGCATAACATCGAGATCACCAATGAACTTCTTCATCTAGGCAGCATCCGATGCAGCATTGTATTCTGATTCACAGGTGGATTAAGCAACCACACTTTGCTTAAAGCTGTTCCAAGTTACAGCCCCACCATTCAGAATGAAAACATATCCCATTTGTGATCTTGAATCATCACGATCAGTCTGGAAGCTTACATCAGTATAACACTTAACTGACAGCTCCTCATCTAGTCCTCCATATATTAAGAACATGTCATTAGTCCTTCTCAAGTACTTAAGAATGTTCTTCACTGTTGTGACACCCCGCATTTTCAGGTTAAATACTTTTACTGAACTCTAGTTAACTTACATGTTCATACATGGCTAGATACTTAACTAGGGTTAGTTAAGTAGGCTTAACATATGTTAGAAGATGCTAACATATGTTATACGTAGGAAAATCCTTGTTAAACACACACATGAGTCCTGTATCCCGAACGTTGGTGAATTATGTGACATACATAGCAATAATATATATAAGTGAATTTTGGTGAACATGAAGTACGTGCTTATGTGAATTACATGTTTTTGTGAATGATCGCCTAACTGAAAGGTAATGCGTAGATTATGCAAATTACGTGCACAACATGAATGATATGCTATGTAATAATAAAAATAATGGTTTTTATATAATTTAGCATGGTTAATAATATTGGGTCCGGTATTGGGCTAGAACATGGTTAACGGGTTAAGTTAATGGACTAGAAGGGCCCTAATACCAATTGCTTGGGGAACAAGCAAAGCCCTTTTACAATTAGGAGGCAAGGAAAAAGATAAAAACCCTACTCCCTTGCCCCCTTGGTGCCGTGCGAAACCCCCCACACCCCTCTCTCTTTTTTTTCAAGCAATCAAGCAATCTTTCACTAATCAAGCTAGTTCGGGTTTGATTTCAAGGCTCTAGGGAGTTTAATCTTTCACAAGGTATACGTTCTTACGATTTTTGATGAATTATAATGATTGAAAAACTTTAAAAACCCTAAAAATAATATATACAAAATCGCATACATGCATGTGTAGGAGTTCTTGAATGTTCTTGATGATTTGATGATGATGATTGTTATTAGCAGCCATGATTAGGGTTTTCATATGATAATATATGTGTTTTTCTATGATTAATATGGTGTTTAATCAGTACTATAGGTGTTATACATGTATTAGGGATGTTTATGAAGAATTAGGGTTTGTAGATTACTTGGGATGCAAGTTTAAGATTCTGACAGATTTGTTTGAACGTGTTGAAGGGGCTGTAACGGGTTGGTAAATCTATTGTTTTGATGATTTCTTTGCATGATTGTAATGTACAAGGTCTTATCTTTTCATAATGGGCAAAACCATCGATTTTGGACACCGTATGAGTCGTTTTTGGAATTTTAATTGATTAGGGGTCATATCAGATTTTCGGATTTGTAAATTGGGCTAACTTTAAATGGTCATAACTTGAGATTTACAAGGGGTTAGGTTATGAAATTTTTACAGTAGGTCAATACTGGACAAATAGAGCTTTTCCAAGTGGATTCATCTCGTTTGGATGAATACACAATTTTTAAGAGTTTTCCTACTAAACTGACCTGTTGAGGAAATTTTCTGGACACTGCTGTGTTGTACGAATTTTTATAATTTTTGTGTTTGGAATTAAGACAAAAAAAAAATAGGTATTGTCGAGTAAACCCCAAATAAAATTCAGTAAAAATTTGGGACTCTAATTCATTCGTTAAGTATTTTAAATAAATTGTTTTTCACAGCGTACAATCTGTCCTAAAAACACAGATTGTGTACGGGGTCTTTAAGTGACTATTTGGAGTTCTATGTGGTGAGTAATTGACATGTACTTGTGTGGAAACTTGTATGAGATGTATTTGATGTATTAAACTGATGATAATTGCTATGATCACCAACGGGATACGTAGGACATACTTGAGCATGTAGAGTCATTAGGTGTCACTACACGGTTTTGAACATTTAAAGGTCTCTGATAAACGAGTTATATGGTGTGTTGGTTATGCACATATACTCACCTAGTGACACTTGTAATAGGGAGTCGGTAGCTCGTTACTGTTTGAGGGATTTGGATCATTCACGTGCAACCTAAGGTGAGTTTCACTACTCTTTTCTCAAAAGCATGCGTCTCGGGTTGAGACAGCGTACTTAACTTTTTCTAGTCCGGGTTGGGACTACTATTTTCTAGTCCGGTTTGGGACTACTTACACATCCCGGGTTGGGATGCCATGGATCCTTATGAGGGTCGGTCACTTTGCTAATTTGCAATTGTGTCCTTGATAAACTGAACCATTTCTATCATTTTGTAAGTCCTCACGTACCGAATGAGTTGCCAGGGTTGGCAAGCGGGTTATTAGTTGATAGCGCTATTAGGTCTTACAAACCTCACACCGGCTCGGGGAGCGCGGGCGTGAACTATAACTACGAAACATTATCATTGCGGATAGACAATGATGTTAGGCATACGGCACACTTATGTGGCTACACGTACATAGCAGTTCGGTATATTCGGTTAGTTATCATGAATGGGTTAGCTACCCTTGGCATGCGATGAATTAGTGGTTACACGGTGCGGGGCACCAACACAACTTACTTACTTACGTGGTTTTGGAAACCAGCGCAGTTACATACTCATTTACTTTACCTAGTGAACTCACCAACATTGTTTGTTGACCCACGATTTACATGCTTTTGCAGGTAGTTAGCTTCCGGTGCCAGAATTAGAAAGCACTGCACACTTCATTGCATTTGGGGTCTTGGGCATACACCTAAATTACATATTATGCTTTTACATTTTCTTTCATATGGTTTTAATTTGGGCGCGTTGTTTTGCGCATGGTTTTAAAAGGATTAAATTTGGTTTACGCTTCCGCAACTTCACTAAACTTGGTTTTTGAAACGAACTAAATGGTTTGGGCATTTAGAGTTCGTTCATATGACTTATGGCTATGGGATCCTGGTATGTCATGCGCCTCGCGGTATGAACCCCGCAGTGGAAATTTGAGGGTGTGACAACTGCAGCCCAATGACTCTCTCTTGGGTTCTGTTGATATCTACTCGTCATGCTAAGAGCATATGAGACATCAGGTCTAGTACACAACATGGCATACATGATGGAACTAATAGCAGAAGCATATGGAACTCTTTCCATTTTCTTCCTTTCCTCTTCAGTGTTTGCACACTGCTTGTTATTAATAATGGTTCCATGTGCCATGGGCAAGAGCCCCCTTTTTGAGTCTTGCATTGAGAAGCGTCATAAGACCTTATCAATATATGTACTTTGACTCAAACCCAATAACCGCTTTGATCTATCTCTATAAATCTTTATTCCCATAATATAAGCGGCTTCACCAAGATCTTTCATTGCGAAACATTTACCCAACCAGGTCTTAACATCTTTAAGCATAGGGATATTGTTTCCAATGATTAGTATGTCATCTACATACAGTATAAGAAAAGTGATATAGCTCCCACTAGATTTCTTGTAAACACACGGTTCATCTTCGTTCTTGATAAAACCAAACTCTTTGATTTTCTGATCAAAACGGAGATTCCAGCTGTGAGATGCTTGCTTTAATCCATAGATGGATTTATTCAGCTTGCACACCTTATTAGGATTCTTTGGATCGACAAAACCTTTAGGTTGAACCATATAGACATCTTCCGGTAAGTGTCCATTAAGGAACGCAGTTTTGACATCCATCTGCCATATCTCATAGTCATAATATGCAGCAATGGCAAATAGAATTCTAATAGACTTAAGCATGGCTACTGGCGAGAAAGTTTCCTCATAATCAATTCCTTGAGTATGAGTAAAACCTTTCGCTACAAGCCTTGCTTTGTAGGTCTGCACATTCCCATCCATGTCAGTCTTCTTCTTGAAGATCCATTTGTTTCCCACAGTCCGACATTCGGTAGGAAGATCAACCAAATCCCAGACTATGGATTGCATCTCTGCATTCATGGCTTCTTGCCATTTCTTGGATTCTGAATCCAAGATTGCAGCTTTGTAAGTAGTAGGCTCAGCTTCATCAATCATGAAGATATCATCATACCTTACCGGTGCACGACGATCCCTAATACTTTTCCGAACACTTGGTGTTTCTGTTGTTTCTTGAGTCCTCTCAGGCTCAACTTCAACAACTGGATCAGTTACATCTGGTTCTGTCTGAACAGCTGGTTCAGTCACTTGTGATTCCCGAATTTCTTCAAGATCCACATGGTTATCTCCAATCCCTCGCGCCAGAAGCTCTTCCTCTAAGAAAGTGCCTCTGCGTTTGGTGAAAATCTTATTTTCAGTGGGGTGGTAGAACAGGTAACCGATCTTTTTACCGTGTCCAACGAAAACCACTTTTTCGCCTCTGGGATCTAGTTTATCCGAAGATTCTAGAGTGACATAAGCATTACATCCCCAGACTTTAAGGTAGGATACATGAGGTTTCTTTCCATGCCATATCTCATAGGGCGTTTTATCAACCTTTTTCGTTGGAGCTATATTCACAAGTCTTGCGGTAGTTTCCAAAGCATAACTCCAAAAGGATTTTGGAAGGTTTGTTCGACACATCATTGATCGAATCATATCTAATAGAGTTCGATTTCTCCACTCAGACACACCATTATGTTGCAGTGTTCCAGGTGGAGTGAGTTGTGAAACTATTCCACAATCCTTTAGATGGTCGATGAATTCCTGACTAAGATATTCACCGCCTCGATCTGATTGAAGCATTTTAATAGTTCTATTTAGCTGATTTTCTACTTCGTTTTGGTACTCCTTGAACTTTTCAAGAGTTTCATGTTTATGCTTCATGTAACACCCCAACCGATGGCGGAAACATCGAGGTGTCACGTAGTGACGATTGTTCAATAGCTCATGGACTAAAGTGTAAATTTGAATACATTGATTTAAATATTTTATTACATTGAATGAAATTACAGGATACAATAATTCTAAAGTGACAAGTCTAGCTAAAATACAATGTAGACAAGACTGAAATATAAAATCCAAAAGCCTAAAAGAAGCGTCTCAAAACAACCTGAAACATGTACGAAAATGATTTGGTCAATACAAAATGTATTGGTGAGCATATCCTGTTTAAATAAATATAGTAGAAAAGTGTTTTGCAATTCATGTGTCGTATACTGTTTGCAATTATGTAATAAGTGGTATCCGGGTCAAATCAACCCTAAGAGAAGAAAGCAGATATATATAGTATGCGCTAGTAGTAATGTAATACATAGCAATGACGAGGACTCTCAACAGAGTCACAAGGGTATAAACCATAGTACTATTCATTGAAATGCCAGGCCGCCCAGCGGTTAATGATTTGACAGGTCATAGATACACAAAATAACACAAGCAAACACACATAAGAATTGCTATTTTAGTAAAAGGAAATATAAACTTGATAGTAAGTACATGAGTCACCCCGAAATGTAAAATAGTAAAAAGGGGAAAGATATACTCACAGTTTGCGAAAGCGAGCAAAATCCAACTTAAGCGGTCGTGAGCTAAGTAATGGGAATTCCGAGGAATTCAACCTATAATGTGTAAGAATACTAATAAGGAAGTGTCTAAAAAGTCTAAGGTATCTAGGGTCTAAGGCATTAGGGTTTGCTAAGTCGATTTGAGGAAGTAGAGTTTGTAATATAAAAGTTGTATATCCGAATAATATTATGCCAAAGTTTGTAAATGTGGTTTAAGTAATATAATCATTATCAATTGAATATTTAGATAAGAATATGTTTTGGAATAATTAAAGCAAAGTAATTTAGTTAACTACTTTAACTAAATTAAAATAAATATAATAATCATAAATGTATAAATAATAATTAGGAGTTACATAATGATCCAAAAAAATGATAATAAAGACTTTCAAACGTAAGAATATTTCTATTTTATAAAAAAAATATTTATAAAATAGCTATTTATTAGTATAAATAAATAAATAATTAATTATGTCTAATTAAACATAAATAAGGCTAATAATTCAAGACATGATCCAAAAATGCTATTTTTATAGAAAATGGATACTTTCTGATGTAAATTAATGGAAATAATTTTCCCATAATTTTTATAAAGTTATTTCTATTTAAAACTGATTTAATGAGATTAAATCATGTTTAAATGATTAAAAATAAGAAAATCGACAAAAATGAATGTTTTCTGAACCAATAATTTTTATTTTAGTTCATGATGATTAGAAATAATTTATGACAAATTTTGAGATAAAAACCATTAAAAATGAATTTTTAATCAATTAAATATGATTAAAACAAATTAAATAATAAAAATTACGAAAATAAAATATTTTCCAGAAATAAAAATTATGACAATTTTCTAGAAGGTTTCAAGAAGCTACTCCTAAATTTTTATAATTTTTGGAGCAAAAATGAATTTATTATGAATATTCTAAGTTTAATGTGTTTATTTATTAATATATAGATATGCAAAATTATACAAAAACAAAAATGAAAAAGGGACGCGGGTTGCAGGACTCGAACTCGAGTCCATGCTGTATACAACACACACACAAACCACTACACTACAAGACCTTTAGTTGAATAAATTTGAAGAGAAATTTATATAAAGCTTTATCTAGTTTCATCTTCTTCCCCAATCTAACCAACACATAAACCCTAACCTTAAGCCAAATCAATTAACCCAAATCAGAGATGCTTAACCTCAGATTCTAAGGGGCTTTGATTCAAGAGACATCAACATACAAAACGGCAATAATCATAACAACTTACAAGACCCGAATGATTCCAAAAACAAGGCTACTTGAGCCGCGTCTGAAACTGGATCGCAAAGGGCTTCAAGGACGTTTTCTTGAGGTTTTTAAGTGGGTTTTGAACGGGTATAGGTGCAGGAGCAGAATGGCGTGAATAATTTATAGTGTTGCATAAAAAAAACTGATGCTCGATCACACTTAATCATATGCGACGGTTACTAATCGAGTCTATGAATGTGTCGCACATAAATGGTTTTAAACGTACAGTTTCTGTAGGGACAGAACTTATTATGATTAATAAAACTGAAACAATCATTAAATACAAATTATAACTTAGCAAATGGTGGGTTTTATGGTGGCCGGAAAAGAAAAATCCGGTGGCCGGAATAGTGCCGGACAGAAAAAGGAAGAAGAAGCGGGACAAGGCTGGCCATTTTTTTTTTAACTTTCATTAATAGCACAATTGGCCCCTATACTTTACTAAGTTAGTTTTGTTATCTCATGGTTAAATTTCCTTTGTAAAAACTCTAACTTAGTCAAACTAAGTTAACTAAAATATTTGTAAACTTTATAAATTTTAAACTTTTAAAACTTAATTAATATTTTTTTATAAAATCTATTTCGAAAATGTTTCAATATACGTAGATACGCTCCATAAAAAAAATGATAAATATTGAATTCGCTCTTTTATTAAATTTGAAAACGACAAAAATCTACAGGGGCTGAAACTAGAAACTTTTGAATTTACGAAGGACTATAAGTTGATAAGTTGATAAAGATGAGGGTGACGGTTGTCACAGTCTCCCCTACTTTAGAAAATTTCGTCTCGAAATTTCTTTCAAGTGGAGGTCACTATGAAACAAAAGGTGTTGTACAACTCAACTAGATTATTTTTAAAAGAAATTTCATCATTTATGATTTGACAAAATTTAAAATAGTTGCCTAACATCCAAAGTATAATTTTCAAAATCTCTGACAGTTAACTGAGAGTTAGAAGGTTGAGAGTTTAAATGAGAAAGGTTTTGAGAATGTGTAACTGGTGAGGGGCAGAGGTACTAATGAAGCAGTCTCCCCTACTTTAGAAAGGTTTCTAAATGAACTTTATTAAGGTACGTAATAAGATTTCAAATAACAGAGCGTGTAAGGGTATACAAGATTTGTGTTTTCTGTGTAGGTGGTCAAGAGAAAGACTCTAGGAAGACGAATGAAGCTCACGTAAGAACGTTTCTATCGAAAGTGCTAGCAATTAGCCCACTGTTCTAATGAAGAGATAAGTATAAAGTAATGGATAGGTTCTTGGTCAGACTCCTAGTCCGCTCCCGCAGTATCGTTTATGCTTATATATAGGGTGTACCGCAGCTGACCCACCACACTCCCGATACTTTGGATTCGTACTAATTGTCTACCAATAGCCTAAATAGAATTACACACCACCCACATGTACCTGTAAACCCATGATTGCGTTCCGGACCGTAATCATCGATTTACCTTACACTAAGGTGTTATGCTTTTCCATAACCTTAACCAGAAATAAATGTGTGCAACCAATATGTAATAGTCACTGTAATGAAATGATGTTCAATCATGACATGGTTAGAGGTTCTTCCCTTCCGGGTTTTCCCTTTAACCGTAAATGTGAATAACATGTAAGTATAAGACATGGTTAGAGGTTCTTCCCTTTCGGGTTCACCCTTAACCGGTAGTTTCTGTTTACATCGTTGGCTTTAAACACCCATATTGATAGACTCTGAGATTTACACCGTTCCCCTCGGATTAAAGAAATACTCTAATCCGAGTCGTACGTGGGCACTGGCTTAGATCTCATACGAGTTATCAACTAGTATGTTTATTGGCCACGATGAAAAACAAATATAAAGTATGTATTACAGGGTTTTGCTCAAAAACAGAAAAGAAAATGTGCATACCAGATATACGTTCAAGTAAGTATATAAGTATAGCATAAAATTTCGACTAAAAGAATCGTATAACATAAATCGAATAAATCGCACAATTGCACAAAATGAAAATAAACGAGTTGAACTCTTGCAAATAAGCGGTGTGAAAATAATCACAAATAACGTGTTTAGGAATACTATGAATAAAATGGTGGAAGAATAAAATAATGAAATTTACAATAAGTGAGAGTATTCAGAACAAACGTATGGCCTACTGACATAAAGGTTTAAATTTAGTTAGTTTTACATATATACACTACATGTTAAAAGACAGTTAGTAACATTCTGATAAGGATATGTCCAATATTTTGTTAGACCAAAAATTTTGCGACTGACAGTGTGTGAGTGTAATAAGATAAATTTTCATTTATCGAAAACGTAGTTTGCTCAAACTTTGTGATATAGTTGAAAGAATAGTAATAATGCATGAGATTAACTTTTTAGAAATCGAGGTGTGTTTTAGACTAAAAACCGGTTCATTTGAAAAATCTTTGTAAATACACATTTTCATGTGTCTACGAGGAGTCAAGTTTGAAAAATGTTTGGATACGTTATACGAAGACAAAAGGTTTAAATTTGATCTTTAAAATATGCAATACAAGTTTGTAAGATGCAAAATGAAACCCTTCCATGAAGTATATGTTAATCTGATGTGTTTTTTTTTTTTTTAAATACCCAAAATTTAAAATGATGTAAAATTAACGTATGTAATAGATTACCAATATTTAAGAAAGTTCATAATCAACGAGATGTAGAAATAGATCCTTGAGATGTGGATTTCACTCCTAACTCAAAGATGTATTTCTAAAGTGAAAACGATTGTGGAATGAAACCAATCACTAAGTTAAGGATATCACTCCCAGCTTAGTGGTTAAGTTTCTTTTTGAAGGAAACACTCTTTGAGGTGTGGATGTCACTCCTATCTCAAAGATATATTCCAAAGATATATAACATATAGAGGAGTGAAACTAATCACCAAGGTATGGATGTCACCCCTAACTTGATGATATCGTTTCGTTTGTGAAATACGAGTGTCTTCTTCGCCAAGCAAAATATCGAAAGAATAACGAGAAATAATCATAACGAAAATATCTTAAAAGAAAATATGAGAAATAAGAGAAATGTACACGAGAGGACTCGTGAAAGTAAACTTAGTTATAGTCTAGGCTAAAAGGCATTCTAATAACCTAATTCCCTATAACCATGGCTCTGATACCAATCTGTAACACCCCAACCGATGGCGGAAACATCGAGGTGTCACGTAGTGACGATTGTTCAATAGCTCATGGACTAAAGTGTAAATTTGAATACATTGATTTAAATATTTTATTACATTGAATGAAATTACAGGATACAATAATTCTAAAGTGACAAGTCTAGCTAAAATACAATGTAGACAAGACTGAAATATAAAATCCAAAAGCCTAAAAGAAGCGTCTCAAAACAACCTGAAACATGTACGAAAATGATTTGGTCAATACAAAATGTATTGGTGAGCATATCCTGTTTAAATAAATATAGTAGAAAAGTGTTTTGCAATTCATGTGTCGTATACTGTTTGCAATTATGTAATAAGTGGTATCCGGGTCAAATCAACCCTAAGAGAAGAAAGCAGATATATATAGTATGCGCTAGTAGTAATGTAATACATAGCAATGACGAGGACTCTCAACAGAGTCACAAGGGTATAAACCATAGTACTATTCATTGAAATGCCAGGCCGCCCAGCGGTTAATGATTTGACAGGTCATAGATACACAAAATAACACAAGCAAACACACATAAGAATTGCTATTTTAGTAAAAGGAAATATAAACTTGATAGTAAGTACATGAGTCACCCCGAAATGTAAAATAGTAAAAAGGGGAAAGATATACTCACAGTTTGCGAAAGCGAGCAAAATCCAACTTAAGCGGTCGTGAGCTAAGTAATGGGAATTCCGAGGAATTCAACCTATAATGTGTAAGAATACTAATAAGGAAGTGTCTAAAAAGTCTAAGGTATCTAGGGTCTAAGGCATTAGGGTTTGCTAAGTCGATTTGAGGAAGTAGAGTTTGTAATATAAAAGTTGTATATCCGAATAATATTATGCCAAAGTTTGTAAATGTGGTTTAAGTAATATAATCATTATCAATTGAATATTTAGATAAGAATATGTTTTGGAATAATTAAAGCAAAGTAATTTAGTTAACTACTTTAACTAAATTAAAATAAATATAATAATCATAAATGTATAAATAATAATTAGGAGTTACATAATGATCCAAAAAAATGATAATAAAGACTTTCAAACGTAAGAATATTTCTATTTTATAAAAAAATTATTTATAAAATAGCTATTTATTAGTATAAATAAATAAATAATTAATTATGTCTAATTAAACATAAATAAGGCTAATAATTCAAGACATGATCCAAAAATTCTATTTTTATAGAAAATGGATACTTTCTGATGTAAATTAATGGAAATAATTTTCCCATAATTTTTATAAAGTTATTTCTATTTAAAACTGATTTAATGAGATTAAATCATGTTTAAATGATTAAAAATAAGAAAATCGACAAAAATGAATGTTTTCTGAACCAATAATTTTTATTTTAGTTCATGATGATTAGAAATAATTTATGACAAATTTTGAGATAAAAACCATTAAAAATGAATTTTTAATCAATTAAATATGATTAAAACAAATTAAATAATAAAAATTACGAAAATAAAATATTTTCCAGAAATAAAAATTATGACAATTTTCTAGAAGGTTTCAAGAAGCTACTCCTAAATTTTTATAATTTTTGGAGCAAAAATGAATTTATTATGAATATTCTAAGTTTAATGTGTTTATTTATTAATATATAGATATGCAAAATTATACAAAAACAAAAATGAAAAAGGGACGCGGGTTGCAGGACTCGAACTCGAGTCCATGCTGTATACAACACACACACAAACCACTACACTACAAGACCTTTAGTTGAATTAATTTGAAGAGAAATTTATATAAAGCTTTATCTAGTTTCATCTTCTTCCCCAATCTAACCAACACATAAACCCTAACCTTAAGCCAAATCAATTAACCCAAATCAGAGATGCTTAACCTCAGATTCTAAGGGGCTTTGATTCAAGAGACATCAACATACAAAACGGCAATAATCATAACAACTTACAAGACCCGAATGATTCCAAAAACAAGGCTACTTGAGCCGCGTCTGAAACTGGATCGCAAAGGGCTTCAAGGACGTTTTCTTGAGGTTTTTAAGTGGGTTTTGAACGGGTATAGGTGCAGGAGCAGAATGGCGTGAATAATTTATAGTGTTGCATAAAAAAAACTGATGCTCGATCACACTTAATCATATGCGACGGTTACTAATCGAGTCTATGAATGTGTCGCACATAAATGGTTTTAAACGTACAGTTTCTGTAGGGACAGAACTTATTATGATTAATAAAACTGAAACAATCATTAAATACAAATTATAACTTAGCAAATGGTGGGTTTTATGGTGGCCGGAAAAGAAAAATCCGGTGGCCGGAATAGTGCCGGACAGAAAAAGGAAGAAGAAGCGGGACAAGGCTGGCCATTTTTTTTAACTTTCATTAATAGCACAATTGGCCCCTATACTTTACTAAGTTAGTTTTGTTATCTCATGGTTAAATTTCCTTTGTAAAAACTCTAACTTAGTCAAACTAAGTTAACTAAAATATTTGTAAACTTTATAAATTTTAAACTTTTAAAACTTAATTAATATTTTTTTATAAAATCTATTTCAAAAATGTTTCAATATACGTAGATACGCTCCATAAAAAAATGATAAATATTGAATTCGCTCTTTTATTACATTTGAAAACGACAAAAATCTACAGGGGCTGAAACTAGAAACTTTTGAATTTACGAAGGACTATAAGTTGATAAGTTGATAAAGATGAGGGTGACGGTTGTCACACTTCATAAGATAAACATAACCATATCTACTGAAATCATCAGTAAATGTAACAAAGTATCTTTCTCCATGTCTTGACATTGTTCTGAATGGACCACATACATCTGTATGTACAAGTCCTAACAGATCATTGGCTCTTTCTCCAACATTTGAAAAGGTGCTTTTGTTAACTTTCCACTTAAGCATGATTCGCATTTTCCAAACGACTCTGAACCTTTGGAATCCAGGATTCCTGCGGTTTTGAGTTGTTTAACACGATTCTCACTTATGTGACCAAGTCTACAATGCCACATATACGTATCATTAAAGTCCAACTTATTACGTTTATGGGAGATATTGCATAATATGTTATCGTTTTGGATTTCTATCTCATAGATCCCATTGTTAGGTTTTGCATCAAAGTAAAATACATCGTTAAAATAAGCAGAAATAAATTCGCCATTGAAACGATAATTAGAACCTTGTCCACGCAAAGCCGAAACTGAAACAATATTTCTAGTCACACTAGGAATGTAATAAACTTTGTTCAAAACAAGTTCTAAACCAGAAGGAAGTAAGAGAATACATTCTCCTATAGCCTTCACAACAACTCTTTGTCCATTGCCAACATGGACCTCCAAGTCGCCTTGTTTCAGCTTTCTAATCTTTCTTAGTCCTTGCAAAACATTACAAATGTGGAAACCACATCCTGTGTCAAACACCCATGTTTTGCTAGGAAAAGCAAAGATTTCAATAACATATATACTTGAGGACTCTCCTCCTGAAGCCTTAGCTTGCTTCAGCTCAGCTAAATACTTAGCACAGTTCCTCTTCCAGTGCCCAGTTTCATCACAATGAAAACACTTGGCATCTTTCCAAGGTTTCTTATTGGCAACAGATTTGCCTTTGCCCTTCCCTTTGCCCTGATTGCCCATTTTCTTGGTGTTAGGTTTCTTAACTTGACCCTCCCTGATCACTAGCACTGGTGCAGTCTTGATAGGTATGTTCACCTCAGCAGTTTTGAGCATCTAATACAGTTCTGCAAGTGTCTTTTCCATCCCGTTCATATTGTAGTTCATAATGAACTGGTCATATGACTTGGGCAACGAGTTTAGGATAATATCCCCAGCTAACTCATCGCTCAAGGGGAATTCCAGACGAGCCAAGTGATCAACATATGTCTTCATTTTTAGCACACGAGTGCTAACTGGTGTTTCTAGAACATACAACTTGTTATCTGCCTTGAGAACAATTTTCAAGTTGCGGTGCCAGTCCATGAAGTTGGAGTTGTTAAGTTTGTCCTTCTCTAAGATGGACTTGAGAGAGAATTGGGAGGCGGAATTGTTTTCAGTTGACATCTACAAAGTTCAAAATCTAATTTATTAGTATTTTATGTTTCAAATATCCTAATTTATCTTATGACCCAAAAGCAAAATTAATTAGGATGAGACCCCGATTCATCAATACACAGTGAACTGGCTTAGCACTGTCCACTGGTACGATTAGGTAGGTAAACAACGATTGTTATTTGTGTTCACTACACAACTCTCCATTTGGGGTTATCGCTAAGAGCGATGTATGTTTAACCCCAACTATGCCCACTTGTCAAACAAGCGATGTTTGGTCCTTTACTGTTAACTGTAACACCGGCCTATGTTACACAGGAAACGCGATGATTACCTTCACTCATGATCAACGCCCAGATGCAGGGTCAGCACTAACATTTGGGTTCGATTTAAAACGAAGTGTTAACTCGTTAAGGGTGGCATAAAACATCAATTTAAAATTGGGATTTAATTTTAATATTTACCATAAATATTTTGAATGACTCGTTAGCATGATGTGAGTCACACAATAGTTTATAAAATCCAATTTTATATTGTTCGTGATAATTGAAACTCCTTTCAACACTTGACACGGTATAGTTTTAAATAACCTATTTAAACTATGTTGGTCGTATTATCGCGAATGGACTTGTTTTAATATTAATAAAACTCCTTTTATTAAATATGCTTTTCGGTTTTTATAAAACTTGTTTTAATAAAACCGTTGCCATGATTGTGAAAATTTTATTTATTTTGGGTTATCTAAATTATTTACAATAAATAAACCACAACCACAAAACATAATAATAAAATTAAACGAATCGAGCCCCTAATAGGTTGTCCGTTTCGTTTTAGCCAGAAACGAAACGAACCAGTCAAAAGGGTTTCAAAACTATTTTTGATATAGCTCCCACTTAACCCGAGATCTCTATCTTCATGGAACCTGTTCGCCTTTTTATCTTCGTCTTGATCTTGTACTTGTAGGATTACAAATAAATTTGAAATACAAATAAAACAAATCTATTCTAATCCTATCTATTACACCGGATCCAATATCCGTAATAAAAAATACAAATCAATAAAAAAAAATAAAACATCACAAACACAACCATGACAAGGGTCAAAATACCTAGGGCTCGATTCACATCACAATCCATGAACAACAAAAAGCTTTTGATCTTTTGACAAAAAATAAATAAATTTTTGACAAATAAAACATAGATCAAAATTATAACTTTACCATCTATACACGCGTAACCGTGGCTCTGATACCACTGTTGGGAATCATGGTATCAAATACACAGCGGAAGCAGTTTTATTTATTAATAAAATTGATTATATACAATATATAATATAAGCCGATTTATATATATATATATAAAATATATGTTTAATTTTATTAATCCAATTAACAAAATATTCCCAATCAGGATCTCGGTTAAACGCGTATAAACAAATAAATAATAAACAACCATAGGGGGTTTAGTAATCAACCTTTGACGACTACACCAGAATTGTAACACGCGGGTTACAACGAATCCTCGCTAGTAGGAAGTTCACACCCGAGCACTGGCCAACCAAAAGCAACACTTTGCAAGACGGAGGCGGCGATGATGGTGGTTTGCGGCGAACAAAAGGGCGGTGGCTCCTAAGGGTGGCCGCAAATGTTGAAGAGGAGACAAGGGTTATGTTGTTTTATCTTTTCAAAACATGTGTGATTAGAGTTTGATCTATCACATCTATTTATAAAGATAAAAGGCACTTGACCACATAATTAGTCAAAGTCATACACTTGACCATTTGACTAGTCAAAGTGTAAACTTTACTATTTAGTCCCTCGAGTTCAAAACTATTATTATTTCAGAAATAATAATCCACCAACACATGAACTTATCTGATTCGTGTACCAACGTGTAACTCTTCGGATCGTACCGGGTCGGGTTACGTTGACCTCGACTTTTAATTACATCGGACATACTATATATCCAACAGAACGATATTCCGTTTACTTAGTATTTCATCCGTTTTCTTTATGCAGGCATAAATTTTAAGTCCATACTATATATTCTCTTAAAGATGCTGATAATGGAAGAAAGTTGGAAACTAATTAAAATGATAAGCAAAAGAATCATGAAGTTCCATTGGCCACACAATTAACATACGCTAAAGTTAGGTAGTTATAGTAATATTTGTTCATACCAAAACTAAAAACATAACTGGAAGTGAGTTCTTACATGAAGAGAAACTTCTTGTTTAGTAGCCAAGGATGACTTGCCTAATCACATCTCAAGGTGTTGGAAAGTAACACTTTGTGTAATTATTGAGGCAAGTCGCTCCTTGACTTCCTTGACATGATGTTCTTGCTCATGTTAGGCCTTTTCTTCTCGCTTTTGATTTCTACAATGATCCCAAAAACATGTGGTTGTAGGTCGAAACAATTTTTATTTTGTGCGTACATTAACTATGATATTAGAGTATATACTACCCCACATTTCCACGTTATCCTTGTTCTTCTCATTTCTTTTTCTAACTCTTCTTTTACTTGTAATTTAATGGCCTCAGGTCCACGTTATCAAATTTACTGCAACGGTGTTTGTTTTGTTAATTTACAATCAATCTTACCCAATATAAGTTTACCATAGTTATAAAAACTATTAGTAGGGTCTGTGGAGGGTGGGAGATATGTACACCTTACCTCTATCCCAAGAGATAGAGATGCTGCTTTTGGTGAGACCCCCGGCACCAAAGACACCCGATATAAAGGGGGTAAAATTAGATGTTAAAAAAAAGTAACAAACTATGAGGAACAACTACATTCTACAAACAATGTGAAACAAGATAATGTTCATAAGACCTTAAGTCCTTAGTATTATGCGGATGTTTGTTCTAATGAGGAGGTTAGGGAGAATGTTTTTGATAATGCATCGTTGTTTGTCCAGGAGGAGGTTAGGGACGATACGGTTGTTCAGGATCCTACAAAGGAGGTGTTGGTTGACATTCATGTGGGTGATAGTACAAGTGTTTCTGCGGCGAAAGGTACGGGACGTAAGAAATTTAGACGGAAATCCTTAAACACTAACCGAAGTGGGGGTAGCGGCTCTAGTGAGCGCCCTAAGAAGCGCTCAAGGGAGAATAACGACGTGTTCGATATTGATAGATTTATCGGGATTGTTCAAGCCCCCTTGGAGACGGCTGGGAGTAACGAGTCTGATGCGGATGGAGTATTTTTAACTCCAGATCTTAATAAAAGGATGCCGTCTAATTCCGCGGAAGCTCGAACTGTGGTGACTGTAGCTGCGCACAATGATGATGAACCTTTACATCAACAAAGTCCAATTGATGTAGAATCCGAGAAGACCATTGATTTAAGCAGGACGCTTGGCGTTGAGAACTTACAGGATTTCGCTTCTGAACTTCAAGATGTTCTTTTTTCCGAAGGGTATCAAGTTGGTGTTCAATGAATGTTATGTCATTGAATATTCGTGGGTTAGGGGATTCGAGCAAAGCTGATTGGTTTCGTGGTCTTCGGGTGCAACATGAGGTTAGTTTTACTGTTTTGCAAGAGACGCAATTTGTATCTATGGATTCGGTGGATGTGGGGCGTTTTTGGGGGTACGGTGACCATTCTTTTGAGTGGGTTCCGTCTTCTGGTAGATCGGGTGGGTTATTATTGGTATGGGATCCGCGTGTTTTTTCTATGGAGAGGGTGGTAAAGAATAATAATTGGTTGTTAGTGTCGGGTACGGTGAAAGGGAAGACGAGTTTGTTTCACATTTTAAATGTCTACTCTCCTCAAAGTATTGTTGCTAAACGGGTGTTGTGGAGGGAAATTTGTGATCTTATCGGGGAAGGAAATGGGAGGTGGATTGTGGCAGGCGATTTTAACTCGGTTCGGTGTGCCGAGGATAGACGGAATTCTGTTTTTAACATGGGCGAAGCTAATGAATTTAATGATTTTATTGATGAATCTGATCTTCATGAGTACTCCTTGAAAGGGAGGCGTTTTACTTTTGTTGCAGGTAATAAATTGAGCCGCATTGATAGAATTTTCGTTAACTGGGATTTCTTTATGGAGTGGCCGTGTGCGGAATATTTGGCTCTCGAAAGGAACAAACCGGACCACAGTCCGTTGGTTTTAAAAATCAGTGCCGCCAGGAATTTTGGTCCCAAACCGTTCAGGTTTTTTAATTCTTGGATTGGTAGACAAGAGTTTGGTTCGCTGGTTAAGAAGACGATTGATGATGGTTCGTTTGAGGGGACCCCGGATGCTAAATTATTGTCTAAATTCAAGGTGCTGCGAGATACTATTACGAAATGGTCGCTTGATTGTAAAGCCAAAGAAAAGGAGGAACGGGTTTTATTGGAGCAAGAGATGAAAGGGTTGGATCAAGCCATGGAGGTTCGGGATTTGCTAGAAGAAGAGATTTGGTCGTTAAGTGAAATTAAAAGACGGCTAGGCGAATTGGATTTTTTTGCCTATCGGGACTTGAAGCAAAAGGCGCGTTGTAACTGGGCCACTCATGGTGATGAAAATTCGCGCTATTTCCATGGTTTCATTAATAAACGCAAAGCTGCTAATCACTTTCCAGGGTTGGTAGTTAATGGTGTTTGGGAAACAAATCCGATTCTCATCAAGAAGGAAGTGTATCGTTTTTTCTCCGGTAAATTTAAAGAAAATATCAAACATAGGCCCCGGTTGGTTGGTTATGGTTTCTCGGTTTTATCTATGGCGGAGGCGGATTCGCTGACCTGTGAGTTTTCTTCGAGTGAGATCAAGAAAGCAGTTTTTGAATGCGGCAGTGATAAAGCTCCTGGGCCGGATGGATTCAATTTTAGGTTCATTCGGTATTTTTGGGAGTTATTCGAGAAGGATTTTTTGGACATTCTTGCGCATTTTCATAGTTCTAAAAGATTTTGTCCGGGAGTTGGGTCTTCTTTCATTACTTTGATTCCGAAGGTTAATAATCCGATGTCGTTGGGAGATTTCAGACCGATAAGTCTCATTGGTTGTATTTTAAAGACGGTGTCGAAGGTGCTTGTGAACCGGTTAAAAACCGTTATGAACAAGGTAGTTTCAGAGCATCAGTCAGCTTTTCTGTCTGGGAGGTATATTCTTGATGGCCCCCTAGTGGCTAATGAAGTCATAGTGTGGGCAAAAAAGAGGGATAGAAGAATTTTCATGTTCAAAATTGACTTCGATAAAGCCTATGATAATGTTAATTGGGAGTTCTTGTTGTCGGTTCTCGCTCAGATGGGTTTTTCTTCTGTTTGGTGTGAGTGGATTCGCGGTATTTTAATGGCAACTAGAGCTTCAGTTCTTGTTAATGGTTCCCCTACTTTCGAGTTTGGGTGTCATAAAGGCATTCGTCAAGGTGATCCGCTGTCTCCTTTTCTCTTTATTATTTTGATGGAGGCTTTTTCAGGTATGATGAAACAAGCATGTGATATAGGAGCGTTTCATGGTATTTCTCTTCCTAATGATGGTCCCAAATTATCCCACCTCCTATATGCTGATGATGCAATGATTATGGGAGAGTGGTCTGCTTTCAATTTCGATAATTTGAAACGTATTCTTCGCATTTTTTACTTATGCTTGGGCCTTAAAATTAATTTGCATAAGTCAGTGTTATTTGGTATTGGAGTAGAAGATGATGAGATCAGTCACCAAGCTGCGAGTATGGGATGTAAGGCGGGTAGTATTCCTTTTTCTTATCTCGGTATTACGGTTGGCGCTAACATGAACAGGGTGGCTAACTGGGAGTCGGTTGTGAATAAATTTAAAACGAGACTTTCTAAATGGAAAGTTAATTCTTTATCTATTGACGGTCGGTTAACACTTATCAAATCGGTGTTGGATAGTATTCCCACATACTATTTTTCGTTATTTAAGGCTCCAAAGAAGGTTATTAATGATTTGGAAGCGTTGATGCGTCGATTTTTATGGGGTGGCTCGGATGAAGTTCGAAAGATGTCTTGGGTGGCGTGGGAGGTTGTCACAAAACCTATAAAAGAAGGGGGTTTAGGGATCGCTTCTTTGGAGGTTAATAATCAAGCTTTAATCGCTAAGTGGCTTGGGAGATTTCTCAATGAACATCAAGCGATTTGGAGACGAGTTGTGGCGGCTATTCATGGGTCTTCGAGAGTTTGGGGGCTTGCTCCGGTTAATAGCGGGGTGCCAGGGGTTTGGAAGAATTGTGTGATGTTTTGGAATAGGTTTAAGGTTGATGGAGTGGGTTTTAATAGAGTGATTCGGGCGACTATTGGTAATGGTAGACATATTCGGTTTTGGTTGGACTTGTGGCTTGGTTCAGAGCTTTTGTTGGAGAAATTTCCAGCTTTATATGCGTTAGAGAAACATAAAACTACCTTCGCTGTGGATCGTCTAGTGGTTTCTGGATCGTCTCGTCGCATTTTTTGGGACTGGATTAGAGTTCCTACTACTCAACAGGAGTTGACCGAGAAGCGAGAGTTGGAAATTTTGCTTGAAGGGGTTGAGATGGTCGATCGAGAGGATTCTTGGAATTGGGCGGGTGGTGGTAGCAAAGAGTTTAATGTGTCGTCTATAAAAAAATGGATGGTCAGGGCCGAAGTGGGTATTGGGACGTTTTGTTTTCAATGGAGTGATTGGGTTCCAAAAAAATGTAATATTTTTATGTGGAGGGCGGTTTTAGATCGTTTACCAACCAAGGTAGCTTTGGCTAGGCGACATATCCAGTGTGGCGACCACGTTTGCGTGTTATGTGAGAGTAGCGAAGAGTCGCTTGAACACCTATTAACCGGGTGTATTATTTCGACGGCAGTTTGGAATGCGATAGCGTCATGGTGCAAGATCCCTAGGCCTTTTTTGTTCCACGTTAACGATGTGGTGGAGTTACATAAGGTCAACGGAGTGACGGGGGGTATTAGATCGATCATTCACGGTATTGTCATCATTACTTGTTGGAGGATTTGGCGTGCTAGGAATGACAAGATTTTCTCCGCAAAGGATACGAAGGTAGTGGAGATGGTTGCGGATATTAAATCCTTGGGTTTTCTTTGGTACAAATATAAAAATAAGTTAGGGGTTGTGGATTGGCATAGATGGTGCCGTTTTGATGTAATGTGATTTTGTTTGTTGTTTTTGGCTTTCGGCGTCTTTCTCCGTCTTGGGGATAGTCGTCGGTAGTGTTTTATATTAATGAAAGTCAATTTTCAAAAAAAAAAAAAAAAAAAACTAATCTTTCAAGATGGCATTAACTAACCTAAGTCAACTCACATGCTAGATTTATGGACATTGACTAAAGAACGACATTCCATTTACTCAATATTTCATCCTTTTTTCTTTATGCGGGCATAAAGATTTAAGTCCATACTATATATTCTCTTAAAGATGTTGATAATGCAAGAAAGTTGGAAACTAATTAAATTGATAAGGAAAAGAATCATGAAGTTCCATTGGCCACACAATTAACATACGCTATAAATAGGTAGTTGTAGTAATATTTGTTCATACCAAAACTAAAAACATAACTGGAAGTAAGTTCTTACATGAAGAGAAACTTCTTGTTTAGTAGCCAAGGATGACTTGCCTAATCACATCTCAAGGTGTTGGAAAGTAACACGTTGTGTAATTCTTCAGGCAAGTCGCTCCTTGGCTTCCTTGACATGAAGTTCTTGCTCATGTTAGGCCTTTTCTTCTCGTTTTTTATTTCTACAATGATCCCAAAAACATGTGGTTGTAGGTCGAAACATATTTTAAGTTGTGCGTACATTAACTATGATATTAGAGTATATACTTCCCCATATTTCCACGTTTTCCTTGTTCTTCTCATTTCTTTTTCTAACTCTTTTTTTACTTGTAATTTAAGGGCCTCGGGTCCATGTTATCAAATTTACTACAACGGCGTTTGTTTTGTTAATTTACAATCAATCTTACCCAATATAAGTTTAGCCATAACTATAAAAACTATTAGTAGGGTCTGTGGAGGATGAGATGTAGGTACACCTTACCTCTATCCCAAGAGATAAAGATGCTGCTTTTGGTGAGACCCCTAGCTCCAAAGAAACCATATATGAGAGTTAGGAAACTTACCACAACAACATACAACTAGGTAAATAACATACCCATAAATATAATAAAAATAATATAGATAAAATAAATAACACATCATATCCACATATAGTTAAATGATAACTTGCAGAAATTCTATATATATACAATTCAAATTGATGTATGCAGTTCTAAATCATTATTGGGTAATTCAGCCACTTGGGACATAGTGATTGGACCATTTTCCTTAGTGCACCACCATAGTTTTGTGATATTAATTATACCATCTTGCTAAAACTAACAATAAAGTTTCCTTACGCAAACTGGTATAGACAAGCGTTGCAAAGTTAATGAACTCGGGTTCGAATCTTATTTGTGGCAAGTCTAGTTCATTCCTAATTACCAAAATGTATTTTTTTTATTTCTTTTTGTTATTGTTTTTCAGTTTTTTTTCCAGCCTTTTTTTCATGTTCTTTTTATTTCCCATTATGGGCTTTCAAAATCAATTTGTTTTGTTTTCCCATCCTTTTTGTTTTCCATTTTTTTACACTTTATATTAGTGTTTAAACACATTTTATTTTTTCCAAAATGTATTTTTTATTTCTTTTTGTTATTGTTTTTCAGTTCTTTTTTTTCCAGCCTTTTTTTCATGTTCTTTTTATTTCCCATTATGGGCTTTCAAAATCAATTTGTTTTGTTTTCCCATCCTTTTTGTTTTCCATTTTTTTACACTTTATATTAGTGTTTAAACACATTTTATTTTTTCCCTTATTTTTACGTTACAAATTTTAACACTTCTAGTAGGTCAATGTTACCACAAATTACGACTACAACTACGATAAACTTAGGTGCCCGCTGTGTAGCGGGGGTGCATATACTAGTTACCAAACAAAACTGGAAAAAATGTGCTCCTACGACAATACACTAACACAAGATAACACCCTGTACAATTACTTAACCTTAATCCTACGTCTTCACAAACTCTTATGCTCAGCTATTTGGACATCAAATTTATATCCAACTCAGATATTCCAACATTCCTATTATTTTTTATTATATAAATATAATTTAAATATCATATATCACTAAAACGATAATGGATGTCTTTTACTTATTACAAATCAAAACTTTCTGTATAGTATAATTTTTTGTCGTTTTCATTGAGTTACGCAACTTTTTAAACAAGAGTTATGTCTAAGTTTAACAATGCAACCTTTCACGAAAAAAGTCGGAATATTTAGTAAATTTACAACTTTTAAATAAAAAAGATTGCAATTTCAATAAATTTGCAACTTTTTAAGAAAAACGGTTGCATTTGATCTTTTAATACAACTTTTATGTTGAGTGAATAGAGTCAAATGCAATGTAATCGAAAAAGATTGCTTTTTTTTAAAAAGTTGCAATTGCCTCATTTTCTAGTAGTGATGTGCCCACACCCAATGGGAGTGAAACGGGAGAGTCATGGTATTGTTAAATTAAGTGGGAGTGTAGTCCAAGGAGACTTGGTGAACTCCCGACACCAGATTGAACCCCCCCCCCCCCCCATATGTGAAAAATGCCTTCCGAAAATGATCCATCACCAATTATCGAGGAAGATTGGAAACCATTTAAAATCGAAATAATTAATGTTGTTTTAAGTATATTTATAATCATATTAAAGCTTTTAAATATAATAATTTTTTAAAGTTTGATTTACATCATTTTTTAGGAGGATTATGGGACAAGGACCGTACATGATGGGGAAAAGGTTGATATGGCACACGGCACACCAGAAAATCTGAGTCATCTTTTTTTTTTGTGTGTGTGTGGTAGGGTGGGGGTAGTCTAAGGAGAGTCGGTAAGTTTCCAACCCCGTGTGGGAACGGGGAAAAAATAACCGGAAATTGGGGAGCTCTCATTGATTATCACGGAAGCTTGGAAAACATTTAAAATTAAAATAACTAATGTGTTAAATATATTTTTAATTATATTTATGTTTTTTAAATATATTATAACCTTTTAACACTTTAATTTTTAAAGTTTATTTATATTAGAGTAATTTTGTTTTGGAAAAAGTGGGACGACACCAAGCATTTTGGGGAAAATTGATGTGCAAAGGCCTGTTAACTTCTTTAGGGTCGCACATAGAACTTATTGATTGGATTACTAAGGGCTCAAAACAAATAGATCAACATGGTAGAAAGAACATTTGGGAGTGGAACATATCAACTTGGATGCATGTAGGGATGGCAATGGGTCGGGTTTGGGACGGGTTTAGGTAATCACAAACCCATACCCGATTAGGTATGCTTGTCTCAAACCCGGTCCAAAACCCATCGGGTTTGTGTCGGGTAATTACGCATCGGGTATCGGGTATACTCGTGGGTTTCGGGTAAACCCATTAATTTTTAAAACTTACCTATTGAGTATATCCGACCAAAGACCCGACATGTATTTATTAGGTAACTATTAACCAATTACATTTACCATTATTAAATATATATGTAAATGATTATAATATATAAATATAAAATCTTATAAAAACACTTAAAGACGTAGATAACAAATAGTTTACACTAATTTTTAGTCATTTTTAGCACAAGATGACAGTTTTGATGGACAATTTTATATATTATGCATACATATTTAAAAAGATATATTAGAAATTATATTGGGTATCTAATCGGGTAAACGGGTATCTCATCAAATCCCAAACCCGTCCCAAACCCGCGAAAAAAATAAAAACTAATCCCATACCCGGACCCATACCCGATTACCCGACCCCAAACCCGTCCCAAATATATCGGGTTTCGGGTATACCCATCGGGTTCAGGTTTGATTGCCATCCCTAGATGCATGGCTGATAATATTACAGGCAGAAGGCAGACATTGAGGAATTTGAGGTGCATATATTGCATATATTCTGGTAAAACCACAATAAGATGCTTTGACTTCAATAGGAATGCAAGAATCATTGTCAAATCTTCAATAAGTATGTTTATAAAAGACGTGTGCATGTGCCATGTGGCATGTTGTGTATTCCATATTGAAAGTCAAATTGACTTTGAGATGGACGTGAAATATCAAAATGAGCCTACGCATATGCATCTCAAAGCATTCCCTAAAATTCTTAAGAATATAGATCCATTATATTTCATTACATGCCTGATTTACTAAATGGAAACCTACTGAATAAAAATTTCTAATCTTTCAAGGAGGCATCAAGTAGCCTAAGTCAACTCACATGGTTAGGGTGGTCGGGGATGATCCACGACTAGGCTCGTTTTATTCGGGGCACATTTTTTATGTTATATGTGTGTGCGCACGCACATGTGTGTTTTTTTAATACAAAACTCATTTTAAACTTAAAACTTAGGCCCACTAAAAACTTAGGGGCTGTTTGGTTGATTAAGTGTTGAATCATTAAGAGGTCCGAATGGTTAAGTGTTAAATCATTAACTTGGACCTCTTAATGGTTAGTTTTCTTGTCCTACATCCGTAGGAGAGCCTCGTTAAGGTTTAGTCTAGTTCAGTGCTTAATGGTTCAGCTACATCCCAAGTCTTAATTGTTCAACTTTAACCATTTCATTCAGAAGCTGAAACAAACGCGTTGAATACTAAATCATTTAGTGTTGAATGGTTCAAAGCCGCATTAAGAGGCTTACCAAAAAGCAGGGACGCAGCATAGTTGGGGCGGGCGGGGGCGCCCCCCCCCCCCCCTGAATTTTCGCGCAGAAGTTCCGATTATATAGTATTCGTATAGAAAATTTTGGAAATATAGGGTTTCGACCCTCCGAAACTAGTGACTTCCGACCCCCCGAACCTTCGGGTCAAGCTTCGCCACTGCCAAACAGCCCCTTATTTTATAACTCAAAAATTCATTAGCTCTCGTTTATAAGGCAAATACTCATTTCAAACTCAAATCTTAAGGTTTGAGGCACATTTTTTTAAACGATTTGGATAGGGTATCTAAATCTTTAACGATGTCACTGTCAACTCACATGCTAGTTTTTTGGCCTTTGAAGCGTTGACTAAAGATCGGTATTCTGTTTACCCAATATTTCATCACTTTTTTCCTTTATGCACGCATAAAGAATTAGGTCCATACTACATATTCTCTTAAAGATGCTAATAATGGAAAAAAGTTGGAAACTAAACTGATAAGGAAAAGAATCATATGATTCCATTGGCCACACATTTAACATAGGCTATAAATAGGTAGTTTTGCTAATATTTGTTCACACCAATATTGATAACATAACTTGAAGATATGTTCTTACATGAAGAGAAGAGCATTTGTTTGGTAGCCAAGGATGACTTGCCTAGTCACATCTTACGGTGTTGGAATGTAATACCTTATTTTATTTACGAGGCAAGTTGCTCCTTGTCTTACTGACATGGTCTTCTTATTCATGTTAGGTCATTTCTTCTTAATTTTGAGTTCTTGAAGGATTTTAAAAACATGTGTTCTATGTTGAATTACCTTTCTAGTATATGTGTACATAAGCTATGAGTTTAGAGGTACTACCACATATGTCCACTTTATCTTTGTTCTTCTCATTTGTTTTTGCTACTTTTATTTCTTTTAATTTTACATGCTTCCTCACAAAATCAGAAAAAAAGGGGAAAAAATCTAATCAATATTAGATCAATTTGTTAAGTTTACCCAATAGTGCATTTGTAATTGTATGGATGGATTTTAGTTCAAACCACAAGGCAGATGTTGAGGAAGGGCCGCAAGGTAAATACATTTTAAATTCATGTGCATGTGTCAAATTAACTTAAAAGGCCACCAATCTAAAAGATTCTTTCGAAGCAATGTGTGTGTGTGTTTTGGTGATGCTAAATTAGAAGTCGAACATAATACTGAATGTCTAATTAATTAGTTTCTATATATAGGGGCAATCATGTACAAAGGGGAAAAGTGTGCAAGGTAGGAATCCACTAGAATATGACACATGTACTTTAGGCTAAGGGCATGATCGTCCATACATAATCAATAACGTTTACCGGGTGTACATAACACATAAATTACGTAAACCATCTAAATTGAGAATAGTCTACCGATTTAGGTGGTTCAGGGTTTGTAAAGTCTGATAATTTTTTTATTTGAACCGAGTTAAATGACATGGTTTAGAACTTTTGGCCCGTTACCGAATAATCTTTTATCATAAGTTTGTTGACATCATACAAACTTTCTCAAGTATAATTACAGATTGCACCAAATTAAGTTCATATTAACAATTTTGTAAGAGTAAATGCATTATGCATATAACAAAAAAAGAAAATTAAATAATATGCTTTCATAGACTGATAAATAATAAGCATAAATTGAAGATTTGGTAAGATTATAGCTCAAGGAGATGTTAAAAAAACCCGTATAGATCAATCAAGAATCACTTAAAACTCTTGTAAAATGTAATAATGAAGCTATGAAAACGTTTTGATCATGCTAAGTCGTGTAAAGTGTAATAATGAAGCTATGAAAACGATTTGATCATGCTAAAACCAAACTCGGACAATCGAAAGCGAGAGAAAATAAACATACAAGAATTGAGTCGAAGACAACGTATATAGCTCGAAATGATCTTGAACTTTGCGAGGATTAAATAAACCGGCTGGGAACGATGTTAATATAACTATATTCAAATAAATCATATGACACAAAAGGTGGTTTGCCCGAGTGGTTAAGGGGGAAGACTTAAGATCTTCTGCACATAAGTGCGCGTGGGTTCGAACCCCACAGCCACCATCTTTTATAACGATTTTTAGGTAATTTTATTATTTTTCTTCTTTAGTAAAAACTACTAAGCAGGACAAAACTACTAGAAAAAAAAAGTAACAAGTCAAAATTAGAAATGATCCGACTGAATTTCGGTGGTTCAAAACAAACCGAATATGGTTCTGTTTTCAAAACAAGAATTCAGTAGAAAAAACCTGTTTGGGGGCAAACTAACAACATTAGAGGGAGGAATGGGTGTATAAGTATTTTTATTTTTTTTCACTGATTTTAACCAATCTTGTTTTGTCACATCACTTCACTGATTTACTTTATTAAAACACTTTTTTTAGGCAGCACTCCACTTATTCTTTTATTTATTTTCATTTAAATACCCAAACTTTTTTTTTAATTTCACACGGTTTCAACTTTTAAACCGGTTTTAACATTTAATTCATACTATTACAATCATCCCACCAAACGGTCAGCATAATTAAATTGTAATTATTGGAAACCGTCGATTGAATTGAATTGAGTTTAACTAATGATCGGTAAACTTTAATTTTTACAGTGCGTTCGTTCAAAATTTTGTATATAAATAGAAGAAACCATGGATTTAAAAGCCACATAAACAAACCGTAAAAAAAACACCCACCCACCCACCAAGATGAATCTGTGGACCGAAGAAGAAGAGATGGCACTAGTGGCGTGCCACAAGGACGCCACAAACGACCCGGAGATTAATGGAATATTCTTATTTATGTTTTTTTTCATTTAATTAGATTTTTAAAACGAACGGTTAATGTTTGGTAAAAAAAAAATTATAAAACAAATGGTTAAAAATGAAACATACAAAAACAAATGGTTCGAACAGAAAAAAAAATAAAGTTAAAAATAAAATAAAAACCGGTACCAGCACGGTAGATACAACCAGTAAAACAGTCCACGGGACCACTACCAGCATGGGTGGCGACGGTGTTACCGTGCTGGTAGTGAGTACCCGTAAACAATTCGGGCGGTGCCCCGTCAAGTTCAAACAAATGAGCTTTTTAATATGATCTTAAACCAACAATCTATAACCAAAACAAAAGCACATACAATTCGGCCTGTTGGGCTGAAAAGAAATCACCCAAAATATATACAAGAACATGCCAACATGGTATTGGGCTAAAATAATGATATTCCAAGTTTGGCTGAGTGTTGGTTTTTTTTTTTTTTTTTTTTTTTTTTTGGGACAATATACATAACCGTGGTCAAAGAACCTTGGATTAAGAGATTAGAAGGATTGTTTAAATCATTCATGGGTTTGGTTGTGTGTTTGCAAAAAAACGGGGGTCCTTGGACTCCATGGATTCATATTTTCTTTTGAGAGAGTGGATTTTGAAGGTGTGTTTTCATGTAGAGGGTTGTGTAATTCATAAATGGGTTGAATTATATATACAGTAAGTTGAAAAAAAACAATTTTTTTTATTTAAAACCCAACCCAAACGGCTCTTTTCGCCTCAAAAATCATGACCACCCAACGGATCCATTTTGCTCGTTGTTGTTTAGTAATATATTGAGTATTATAGGAGTTAGGCTAGGATGCAAGTTATTATTAGTATAAATAAAGGTGTCGGATCATTGTATTATGTGCGGTTTTTATTATTAAGAAAAGTTTGTGTCATTATCTCTTGTTTCTTCATAAA
This sequence comes from Ambrosia trifida, assembly GCA_028751855.1. Lineage (NCBI taxonomy): Eukaryota > Viridiplantae > Streptophyta > Magnoliopsida > Asterales > Asteraceae > Ambrosia > Ambrosia trifida. Next base: position 16,443,211 of record CM054130.1, read on the forward strand.
TGTGTTTGTGTGAGTGATCGATCCAATTGGCTCCAACAATTGGTATCAAAGCCAAGACCAAGATCAAGACAAAGACCGAGTGCAGCGAATTAGAGGTAATCGAAGCCACCAATAATTCTCTGGTGAATTCCTAGAAGTTTAAAGCAGTAAAGAATTGATCGAGTTTAAAAAAAAACGGAGTAGCAAAAAATTGGTTCGTTTCAAAATGAAACTACGAGTTATATTTGTTTTTATTGAATTGTTTCTATGTGAAACTTTATTTAATATCCAACGGTATTGTGACAGTCACAAAGAAGAATTAAATAAAAGTAGAAGTCACCAAGCTCATGTGGGTTGTGGAAGGAAATTGAAGAAGACACGTGGATAAAATAAATTCAAAAGGGAAGTTAGAAGGTGAATTAATTTTGGGCGCTACTGTTGCTTAAGAATCAAGAATAGAAAAGGTGTGATTGGGTTGTTAGAGAAGCCGATGGGAGTGATCGGAATTTTTGCGAAGGCGCAACAGGTTTTGTGTGTGACCAGGAGAAAATCGGGCATCTTAGTGAATCCGTAAGTGATCGAGAAATCTAAGTGAAATCGGAGCATGCTCGAAAGTTCTTAGTGAAGCCATCAATGGTCGGGAATTTTGTGTTAAATCGGTCGGATTTGATATTTGTGTGAAATCGAGTGAACAAGGCTTTCTGTGTGAATCCGGAAGGAGTTCTTAGTTGTTAAAAGTGTGCTCCTTAAATGTTATAATTCAATTGTCAAATGATATTGGGCTTCCTAAGTCTGTGCACGATTGGATTACAAAGTATTTTGTTAATGGGCCTAGTGATGATAAGCCCAAGTCACTTGGCCTTTGGCCGTGTTCCTTATCTGGGCTTTTGGTCTGGTTATTCTCTTGGTTCATTTAAATGAACTGGGTCAATATTATTGTTATTATTTTGTGTTTGTTATTTGTGTTTCTTTGACACAGATTGATGACATGGCTATGTGATTATCGTTGGATCAATTGTATAACAGCCGTTGGATTGCAAGTGGCTCGTATGACGAGCTGGCTATAAAAGCTGAGGCAGATGCACACTTATCAATCTTTTACTCGTTCATTTTTCCTTTGTTTCTCTTTCATTTCAGTATTAGGGTTTCTATAGTTTCTGTAAGTCTTTGTACTTTATTTCCCTGTATCTTTCATCATCTTTGATCTGCTGATCTTTGTAATCAGCAGATCTTAGTGTATTGTTCATTATTCAGATCTCAGTGATTGCTGAGATCATTTTGGGTAACAGGGGGGGTACGTTTTTGGTTTGGGTTAAATAAGATCTTGGTCACCGTTTTGTCGCCTACATCTTGTGTTCTTTGTCTTTGAGTTTGTGTTGGCTCATTTGTTGTGTGTTTGAAACCCTAAAATTCTACATGGTATCAGAGCCTTAGGCTCTTGATTCTTGTCTTTTATTGTTGAGTCTTCCGCTGTATTTCTTGTTTGTGGATTTGGAAAGGTAATAGATCTGATCTTGATTCAGTAGATCTGGTCTATTATTCTTTGGGTATTTGATCAGGATATTTAGGTCAACGATTGTTGGCTAAGGAGCTGCTGGACTTGGATTTGTGTGGAGTATTATTGCTACAATTGCTCCCATAACTCAACACCCTAAGTGAAGGTGTTGGTTGTGGGATTGGCGAAACCCTAACTTGGGTTCCCCCTCACTGTGAGATCGTTTTTGTTTTTTGTTTTGTTATTGTTGTGTCTAGGGCAACTGACCGGGTTAGGTGGACCGGTATTGTGCCAACTACGTGGTGTCTTGTTTGGTTTACTTGTTTGTTCTTTGTATTTGTTCTGGTACATATTATACATATAGTTAATAAAGGTCTCCTGTGTTAAGATCTGGGTGGGCACCTATGAGTGATGAACCCACTATCTGACCCCTGACACAGCTTCGACCTCTTAGGGTTATATCTTGGCATTGGTTGTTTTCTACTATCTGTCTTTGTTTGTGTTCTGGTTTTGTTTGTGTGAGTCATGGGTGATGTTGTTAACCCTGGTGGTGGTGGTAATCCTGCACCCACTGAGGGTACTCTTGTTAGTAAATTGGATATAAGTGATCCATTGTTTTTACATCCTAGTGACACTTCTAGCTTGTCTATAATTGGAATAAAATTAAAAGGAACAGAAAACTATTCTGTATGGTCTAAATCAATGAAACTTGCTTTACAAGGTAAAAACAAGTTAGGATTTATTGATGGAACTTGTGTCAAGTCTGTTGATAATGAAGTATTGGCTAATCAATGGGATAGGTGCAACTCAGTTGTACTCTCATGGTTAATCAATTCTGTATGTGAGGAGTTATATCTAGGGCAAGTGTTTTCTGAAAATGCTAGGGATGTTTGGATAGATCTTAGGGAAACCTATGATAGAATTGATGGATGTGTTATGTTTAATCTACATCAGAAAATTAATAGTATAACTCAAAGTGGTAGTTCTGTGTCTGAATACTATAATAAATTGAACACTATGTGGAAACAGTTTGATTCCATGGTTCAATTACCTACTTGTACATGTCAAGCCTCCAAGGATTACAATGAGTTTAGTACCCTGATTAAACTCATGCAATTCTTGATGGGGCTTGATGATGTATATCAACCTGTTAGGACAACATTGTTGACTAGTGATCCATTGCCCTCAGTAAAAACTGCTTTTGCTGTGGTATCCAGAGAAGAATCTCATAGAGGTTCTAGTGGTGGATCAAAGTCAACTAATGTGTCATTTGTGGCTAAGGTTAATCAGAGTTCTGATAACAGGAAAGGACCTACTAGGGGTCCTAATCCTAATCTGAAATGCACACATTGTAATAGAATTGGACATACAAAAGAAAGATGTTTTGAGATTATTGGCTATCCAAATGGAGTTCAAAAAAGGACTGGTAATTGGTCAAATAATAATAATCCTAATAGAACTCAGGGTAATTGGAAAAACAATATGTCCAATACTAGTAACAATGTGTGTAGTAATACTACTACTGGCTCACCATTTACTCCTGAGCAGATTTCTAGGTTAATGAATTTGATAAATGAGAAGTCTGGAGGAGATCCTCAGTGCTCCAATGCTGGAGGTGAGTCAGTTGTTGTGAGTGGTTTTTCTAGTATGACTGTTTTGTCTAAGTTAGCTAAGTTGTTTAAAAAATTTTCTGGTTGTTCTAACTTAGTTAAGTTTGCATTATTGTTTGGTTGGATCATGGACTCTGGTGCCAACCAACATATGGTTGGGAGTGACAAACACATGATCAACTGTGTTGATGTTTCTAAATACAATTTAGAAGTTAGGCACCCCAATGGTACAAATGCTAAAGTCACCAAAATTGGTGACATAGTGTTAGTTGATGAGGTGGTTCTAACTGATGTGTTTTTTATACCAGATTACTGTGTTAATTTGGTGTCTATACATAAGCTTGCCAAGGACAATAAGTTAGATGTCCTTTTTAATGAGTATGAATGTTTTGTCCAGGATTCCAAGTCAAGGAAAGTCCTGGTGACTGGTAAACAACAAGATGGTCTATATTTTGTTGGAAAAGATGTGAGTTTTAGTAATGTTTGTTTCAATAGTGTGTCTGAACACAGTCTTTGGCACAGTAGACTAGGACACCCTTCTAGTCAGGTTCTAGCTGTTTTAAAAGATAGTTTAAGTATAGGTAATCCTGATGATTCACCTTGTGAGGTATGTCACAAGGCAAAGCAAGTCAGGGTTCCTTTCCCTCTTAGTGATCATAAGTCAAAAGTTGTGGGAGATCTTGTACATCTTGATGTATGAGGACCCTACAAGATCACTAGTAGGGAAGGATATAAGTATTTTCTTACCGTTGTTGATGATTTTTCAAGATCTGTGTGGGTATATCTGCTAAAATCCAAAGTAGAGGTCTTTGAAAACCTTGTTTGTTTTTATGAGTTAGTTAAAACTCAATTTTCTAAAAATGTTAAAATTTTCAGAAGTGATAATGGTACTGAGTTTGTCAATAAACAAGTTAATGAATTTTGTAATAAAAGAGGTATAATTCATCAAACTTCCTGTGCATACACTCCACAACAAAATGGAGTTGTGGAGAGGAAGCACAGGCATCTTTTAAACACAGCTAGGGCTCTCTTGTTTCAGAGTAGTGTTCCATTAAACTTCTGGTCTGAATGTGTACTTACTGCAGCTTACTTGATTAACAGGATACCTTCTTCTGTCCTTAATGGAAAGAGTCCCTATGAATTAGTACATGGGTTCCCCCCCCCCCCCCCACACTTAGTCACTTAAAAAGTTTTGGTTGCTTATGCTTTAACACTGTATTAGATGGCCCTGACAAGCTTTGTAGCAGGGCCAACAAAAATGTTTTTTTAGGTTATTCTTTTGTTAAAAAAGGATATAAATTGTATGATTTAGAAACTAAAAAGATTGATTATTCTAGAGATGTAAAGTTTTATGAAAACATCTATCCTTTTAAAACTGAATATAAACAACTTGTTTTTGATAAATTGAATCATTTAAACTTTTTTGACTTGTTTGAAAATGATTTTTCTAAAAGTGATAAAACTTTTCAAAACCTTCCCAATGATGAAGGGGAACCTATTAGTTCTCATGACCACTCACCTAGGGAACAGTTAGATGACTCAACTAGGGATACTAGAGATGTAGATCATGATTTAGATTGTGATCAGCAACCTAGTGGTTCTGTAGGCAGAGGGAATAACTGTTCAGGGTTAGAGGGGTCAAATAATGAGACTAGGACTCCTGAGGGAAGTAGGCCTACTAGACAGTCCAGTAGGGAGTCAGTTTTACCAAAGAAGTTTGGTGATTATGTGATAGAAAGTAAAGTTAGATATCCTGTTGAGAAAGTTGTTAATTATTCCAACTTATCTGTTGAAAATATGTGTTTTGTATCCAATGTTGATAAGGTGTTAGAACCTACATCTTATCTACAGGCCTCTAAAGATCCTCAGTGGATAGAGGCCATGAATGATGAGATGCAGGCTTTATACAGGAACAATACATGGGTTGTCACTGACCTACCTCCTGGTAGGAAGGCAATTGGATGTAAGTGGGTGTATAAAGTGAAATATAAGTCTAGTGGGGAGATAGATAGGTATAAGGCTAGGTTAGTAGCCAAAGGTTATAATCAGAGAGAAGGAATTGACTTTGGAGAGACCTTTTCTCCAGTGGTCAAAATGGTAACTGTTAGAACTGTTATCACTATGGCTGTTCAGAATGGCTGGACATTGTTTCAGCTTGACATTAATAATGCCTTCTTATATGGCACTATTACTGAAGATGTCTATATGAACATGCCAGAAGGATATTCTTCTGAAAACAGTTCTAAAGTTTGTAAACTTGTCAAATCCTTATATGGTTTGAAACAAGCTCCTAGAAAATGGAATGAGAAGCTTGTTGATGTTTTGAAAACCATAGGATTTGTTCAGAGTGTTTGTGACCATTCTATGTTTGTTAAATCTGTTGATAGTATATTTGTTGTTTTACTTGTATATGTTGATGACATAGTGATCACTGGAAACAGTGAACATGAAATTAGTAGTGTTAAAAATTTGTTAAAGAAAAATTTTCAAATAAAAAATTTAGGAAAACTAAAATACTTTCTGGGTATTGAGGTATTATACTCTGAAGAAGGTATTTGCCTTAATCAAAGAAAGTATTGTTTGGATTTGTTAAAAGAATATGGTTATCTTGGTTGTAAGCCAGTTAGTGTACCAATTGAACAGAACTATAATGCAGCCATTAAAAATGAAAAAGATGAGAAGTATTTAGATGATATAACTGGATATCAGAAACTTATAGGTAAATTAATTTACTAGTCTTTAACAAGACCTGATATTAGCTATGTTGTACAGTTTTTGAGTCAGTTTATGCATAAACCAACTCAAAAAGTGCAGCAGATAGCATTTAGATTATTGAGATACTTAAAGTTATCTCCAGGAAAAGGTTTATTCTTTAAAAAGGAAAGTAATCTAACCCTGTCAGCATACTCAGATGCTGACTGGGCTAAGTGTCTGGTCACTAGAAGATCAGTAACTGGGTTTTGTGTTTTTATAGGAAACAGTCTTGTTTCCTGGAAAAGCAAGAAGCAAAACACAGTTGCTCGTTCCTCAGCTGAAGCTGAGTATAGAGCAATGTGTTCTGCCACTTGTGAACTTATATGGATATCCAACTTGTTAAGAGAATTAGGCATTGATAGTAAATTGCCTATAGATTTGTTTTGTGATAGTAAATCAGCTATCTCCATAGCTGAAAACCCTGTGTTCTATGATAGAACAAAACACTTTGAACTTGATTGGCATTTTTTGAGAGAGAAAATAAACTCTAGGTTTATTAAGGCTGTCAAGGTTGCATCTGATCAGCAGGTAGCTGACATTTTTACCAAAGGGTTGTTTAGCAATTAGCATGATGTTTTATGCACAAAGCTTAGTATGACCAATTTGTTTGGCAGTTGAATTAGGGGGGGTGTTAAAAGTGTGCTCCTTAAATGTTATAATTCAATTGTCAAATGATATTGGGCTTCCTAAGTCTGTGCACGATTGGATTACAAAGTATTTTGTTAATGGGCTTAGTGATGATAAGCCCAAGTCACTTGGCCTTTGGCCGTGTTCCTTATCTGGGCTTTTGGTCTGGTTATTCTCTTGGTTCATTTAAATGAACTGGGTCAATATTATTGTTATTATTTTGTGTTTGTTATTTGTGTTTCTTTGACACAGATTGATGACAAGGCTATGTGATTATCGTTGGATCAATTGTATAACAGCCGTTGGATTGCAAGTGGCTCGTATGACAAGCTGGCTATAAAAGCTGAGGCAGATGCACACTTATCAATCTTTTACTCGTTCATTTTTTCTTTGTTTCTCTTTCATTTCAGTATTAGGGTTTCTATAGTTTCTGTAAGTCTTTGTACTTTATTTCCCTGTATCTTTCATCATCTTTGATCTGCTGATCTTTGTAATCAGCAGATCTTAGTGTATTGTTCATTATTCAGATCTCAGTGATTGCTGAGATCATTTTGGGTAACAGGGGGGGTACGTTTTTGGTTTGGGTTAAATAAGATCTTGGTCACCGTTTTGTCGCCTACATCTTGTGTTCTTTGTCTTTGAGTTTGTGTTGGCTCATTTGTTGTGTGTTTGAAACCCTAAAATTCTACATTAGTGAAACCAAGGAAGGTTATGTGTGAACTAGACGAACTTTGTGTGATTGAAGAATGGTTATGACATGTGTGATTAGAGTCGATCGAAATCCTTAGTGGAACCGTGTGAAGTCGATGAAGAGAAGTCTTTGTAAATAACGAATCTAAGTGATTTAAAATGATGAATATGTGTGATTCAGGCGGGAGATTAAGTCAGTTTGACAAAGATGTGTTAGTACCAATGTGTGTTCGTGTTAACGCTAGAAGAAAAGAAATGAAGAAGATCATGATTGCTCTCATGATGATGATGATGATGATGATGATGAGCGAGATGGGGCTGTTGACATCAATTATGTCAGTGAACGATAATGGTGTGTGTGACCGAGGGATAGTTTGAAAGAAAGAATGTGGTGTAAACGACCCAAGGATTGAGATGGATCAAATAAGAGTGTTATTTGGAATTCAATATCTTGGAGGTATAAGGATCAAGATTAAAGGGGAGAATGTTGAAATTAATCTTGATTGTAATAATGTTAACTGGTTCACATGTGAAAGTTATGAAAATAAATGTAAAATATCAAGATAATTCTTGGTAAATTTCTAACGGTTCATTGAAAGTAATATACAATGGATGTTGATCTCAAGGCTTTCGAAGACAACTGAATGAATACATAAAGTAACCTCTTTATCATATGGAAAGAACAACATATGATTTCACTGGGTCTATAAGCAAATCCTAAAGCTCATGAGGTTGTTAATAAATAAAAATCTAAGAATTGTTTTATAAACTTGCACCGACCGTAAAACACCTCATCTTGATCTATAATTATTAGGAGTAATGGAAATAAATAATTCTAACTATTGCTCTTTAGTCGATAATGGTCCTAACTACGAAAATAACCACCAGCAATCCTAACTTTCGACATATTGGCCACCAACGGACTCAAACTAACTGAGGCTAACTTCGTTAGTGTGATGTTGATGTGACATGCCACGTAGGATGCCACGTATGATCATTTTACCACCTAGGATGCCACGTAGGATTATTTTGCCACCTAGGATGACACGTCGAATCATTTTGCCACCTAGGATGACACGTCGAATCATTTTGCCACCTAAGCATGTCACGTCAGTATCACACTAACGGATTTAGCCTCAGTTAGTTTGGGTCCGTTGGTGACCAATATGTCGAAAGTTGGGACCGCTAGTGGTTATTTTCGTAGTTTGGACCATTATCGGCCAAAAAACAATAGTTAGGATTATTTATTTCCATTACTTCTAATTATTATTAATCAATAAGACTTGGTGTATTAATATCAACAACAAAGAAGATTTAGAAGGGATTAAGCTTTGCAACATCAAGTTACGGTACTAATGTGTTTCTTAACATGTGGTTCAAGGATCAAATCCCATGGTTAATATATCTGTCGATTTATAAGTAGAATTAAAGGGAATGTGAGTTAGTTGTTTAAAAAAAAGACTTATACAAGGAAAATTAAACATCTGTGTTACATACTTACATGTATATTATTTATTTGTTTGTTCGATAATAACTAATTGGTTATGATTTAAAACAAAACATCTATTATCTATTATTGAAATATAGTATATAGGGATTTAGAATCGAGTCCACGGGTCTAATTTACCTCTATATATTGTAACCTATTAAATGAAATAAACCAATCAGTTTTACCATCTTACATGGTATCAGAGCCAACTTATTGATTTAGTTTCTTAGTCATTTTTCCTATTTTCTAACAAAGTTTTGGATTTACGACCGGCTTTGTAGTTCGTAATTCCAACAAAATTCTAAAATCTCTTTTTTCACTTCATAAATTTTATTTGGTTCCTTTGGATTTTCAAATATTTAATTGACTTGACGGCTGAGAATTAAAATCCCATTCTTTCTTCACCTAGTAACTTGGTTACTTGTATTTTTTTATCGATGGTCTGCTTTTTTTTGCATTTGATTTCTCTGCCTTTTTGCTTATCAAATTCAATTAATTCCACATGCTCTCTCTTTTATGTTTACCCTTTTTTTTTTCCAAATTCGTCGCAACGGACCACGGCCCACCACCGATATTATAGGCCACGGTCGGTTAGATCTACGGATCTCTCCTCTTTCTTGTCACCGCCAACCACGGTCACCGGCCTTCTCCGTCTCTCTTTCTTAGATATAAAAATTCCATGTGTTGATCTACGGGTTTAAAAGACCGCTACCTGCCAGCCTCAAGACATTGTCGCGCGACCACGATTGGTGTGACATCCGTCACCCTCGTCTTACATTTAATTGTCAATAATAGTCCTTTAAATATTTTCATAATAGTCCCAGTAAGTTTCGTTGTTTTCAAATTTGATTTTTGAGCAAACTAAATTTTTATCATTTATATTTATTATGGATCGGAAATAAGTTTTAATCTAATGCGTATGTTGAAACGTATTCGTAAAAAAAAAATTTATAAAAAAATTTAAGATTATAAAGTTTTCAAAGCATTTTGGTTAAGTTATCTTAACTTGGTTAGTGTTTTAATAAGGAAACTTAACTAAAGATTTCAATAAACTTAACTATACTAACTAAAGGGACCAAGTTTGCCAATTAGTGAAAGTTTTAAAACTCTTTCCCTCTCCTCTAGTTCCGGCCGGTTTTCCGGTAACCGGAATATATTCCGGCGAGCTCCATATTAGCCGTTATTCACGTTTTTTAGCCATTAAATCTTTCCAAACGTTTTCTCCATTATTATACTTCAAGTATCCATCATCAAAGCGAGTTATAACGTGCTTTTAATGTAGTTATTAAGCAATTCAAGTCGGGTTTTATAAAGTAACGGCCGGAACAAATCAATCGAATCATTAAAACCGATTAAGCATGGCCATTATATAAACTGATTATGCCAAATCGTTTCTGCGTCTTCACACGTTCTAAACCCACAAAAATTTGATCTTAAACGAGTCCAGGAAGCTCCCAATCGGCTCTTTAGTTTTCGCCCCTTTCTTCTTTTTTTTTTCGATCAACAAACACCTTGTAAGCTTCTCTTTCTTATGCCGTTTAGGTTGTCTTGTATTTCCGAGCAAAAGCCCCTTATTATTGATGATTAACCTTGCGTGAATCTAGTTATTAGATTTGGTTAGGGTTAGGGTTTCATAGAGTGTGTATTTGGGGAAGATGATGTACTGAAGATTATGTTTTTATAAATTGATTTCTAATTAGAAACAACAAATGATAAGTGGTGGAGTGGTTAGCAATGGGTATGTGCAACAAGGGGGGATGGGTTCGAATCCCCTTGTAGACAGATTATTTTTTTTGGTCAAAACCATATATTTTCTATTTATTATTTTTTTTAATTATAGAAATACATATAAACTTAGAATATTCATAATAAATTCATTTTTGCTCCAAAAATTATAAAAATTTAGGAGTAGCTTCTTGACACATCATAGAAAATTGTCATAATTTTTATTTCTGGAAAATATTTTATTTTCGTAATTTTTATTATTTAATTTGTTTTAATCATATTTAATTCATTAAAAATTCATTCTTAATGGTTTTTAGCTCAAAATTTTTCATAAATTATTTCTAATCATCATGAACTAAAATAAAAATTATTGGTTCAGAAAACACTTATTTTTATTAATTTTCCTATTTTTAATCATTTAAACATGATTTAATTCTATTAAAACAGTTTTAAATATAAATAAGTTTATACAAGTTATGAAAAAATTATTTTCATTGATTTACATCATAAAGAATCCATTTCCTATAAAACTAACATTTTTGGATCATGTCTTGTATTTTTAATCTTATCTATGTTAATTAGACATAATTGAACATTTACTTATTTACACTATTTAAACATCTATTTTATAAATACTTTTATTATAAAATAGAAATGTTTTATGTTTGAGAATTTTAATTACCATTTGTTAAATCATTGTGTAACTCATAATCAATTATTTATGCATTTATAATTATTGTATTTATTTACAATAATTAATTACAGTAATTAACTACGTCATTTTATCTTAATTAGTCAAACATATTTTTATCTAAATATTTAATTGGTAATAATTATATTACCTAAACCGTAGTTTTAACCTTTGGTATATTATTTTTAATATACAACTTTCATATTAAATCGACTTATCATAAAAAACTCTAATTCCCCAAATCGACTTAGCAAACCCTAATGCCTTAGACCCTAGATACCTTAGACTTTTCAGACATTTTCCTTATTAGTATGCTTATACATTATAGGTTGAATTCCTCGGAATTCCCATTACTTAGCTCACGACCGCTTAAGTGGATTTTGATCGCTTTCGCAAACTGTGAGTATATCTTTCCCCTTTTTACTGTTTTACTACTTTGGGGTGACTCATGTACCTATATATTAATCAAGTTTCAATTTCTTATACTTAATGCAATTCTCATGTGTGTTTGCTTTATGTTAATTGGTGTCTATGACTTGTCAAAATCATTAACCGCTGGGCGGCCTAGCTTTTCAATGAATAGTACTATGGTATACCCCCTTGAGACTCTGTTGAGAGAATCTTGGTCATTGTCTTGTTAATTCATTATTCAGTTGGTTAGTCATGTGTTAGTCATTATTCTCAGGTTTGGTTTTGAACGGATATTACTTATTACATAATTGCAAATGGTACCGCACATGAATTGCTAAACACTTTTTCTACTATATGTATTAAAACAGAGTATGCTCACCAATACATTTTTGAATTGACATATACTATTTTCGTACATGTTTCAGGTTATTATTGAGACGTTTCTTTTAAGCTTTTGGAATTATATTTAGATTTTGACTCATTGTATTTCAGTTTAGGTGACGTTTAGAATCATTGTACTTGTATTTTTCCTTTCAATGTAATAAACTATTTAATTCAATATATTCAAATTTACACTTTAGTACCATGAGCTATTGAGCAATCGTCACTACGTGACACCTCGATGTTTCCGCCATCGGTTGGGGTGTTACAATTGGCGATTGTCTAGTTTCTTCTTTTTTCAGCAACCATTCTTCTCTTTTTAGTTTTTACGCTTAGTCATGGACGACAAAGATGGTACCTCCGCTTTTTTTTTTTTTTGAAGGTGATTTTCTATATTGTGGCAGAGATCATCACAACTCCCCATAAGGGGATCCCATAGTCACTCTACAATGGTCAGACTATGTTGTCTTAACCGGTTCCACGCTGACGCGAGAGTGGTCGGCCCACAAGCGAGTCGATGCTGCGCATAAGGGGCTTTCCACCCGGAAAATTTTCCGCCACCTGCCATTGACAGATGTTGCACCCTCCACAAGAGGCAAGCCTCTCTGGAGTAAATGCACGGTAGTAGAAAACCGGAGGGCCATCAGAATCGAACCTGGCACCTACAAGTAGGCTAGTTTCGACCATCACTTGGTGAGTCCCTCAAATGCTTCCCGTGAGAATCGAACCCGGCTCCCCCAAGAGGAAACCGGCCCGTTCACCACTAGGCTACAAGTGAGGGATGTACCTCCGCTTGATTGGTACATAACTGATTTTTTTTTTCATTCCGGGAACCAAGAACCAAAACCAGGGAAGTCATTACGGGAGTTAAAGTTGAGTACTTCTAATATTTTGCCACCACCGCTCCTTTAGGTCTACGTTCCTCCGCTGCCGTGCAACTTTGCGAGTACCTTGAAGGCTATAGATTTTCTTTTTGAAGATTATGGATTTTGGAATTACAACTCAAAGACCGAGATCAAAGTTAATTTTTCATTTTTTTTTAATATTTTTTTTATGTTTGTTTTTCAGTCTGAGTGTCCGATTTCCTTCCGCTCTGACTGCGGGAAGGTCTTGGAATATAGTATATAGGGTTTTAGAATCGAGTCCACATGTTTGATTTATCTCTATATATTGTAACTTATTAAATGGAATAAAACAATCAGTTTTACCATCTTACATCTATAACTCTATTAATTCATATTTATATAAAAAAATATTCAACCACGTAAGTATACAATCTATATATATATATATATATATATATATATATATATTGCAAAGGGATTAATCCTACATGTCATACTCTTATGCAATCTCTCCTTTGAGAGATGCCACATAAGATGTGATGTGGCAAGTGTAAACCAATTAAAAAAAAGAAATAAATATGATTTAACTTAATCTATTATAATTTTTAACCTAATCTATTAAATACCTAATTGACGTGTGCGTAACTATACATATTTTACAATGGATTTTAACACACGTTTTGCTTTAATATTTATAAAAATGGTTTAGACCTTAATATTAAAACACACACAATAGGGCAAGTGTACCCTGTCATATATGTAGTAACGTACAGATAAGAACCAAGTATCGATCCATGGACGCGCGCGGAGCAATAGTACTAAAACTCTGTCCCCGATTTACCAGTAGGAAAAGATAAGTTGAGTTTGTTTATAGCTAAATTAATTCTAACACATGTAAATAACTTAACTACGACTCCAAATAGAAAATATAACTATATAAACTATAATACGCCAATCCTAGCATGTCATCTATATAAGAAATAAAAGCGTGATCAACATTCCCATTTTCCGACAGTTAGTGTCCCTTTCGGGCATCCTAACATGACAACCATATGGAAAGCTAACACGAATACACATGTTAACCACCTCAAGTCGTTCATTATCGCGCAACTGATATGATCTCATGAGAATCTTTAAAGAAGGGTTAGTATCACCTTTCGGGAGTCCTCAACCGCACTAGCAAAGGAAAGCAATATCGAATACACAATACGACCACCGAGACTAGCATAAAGTAGAGCATTTCACAACCTATTCCATTTTACTAACTTTGAACACAAATCTACTAAGATCGCTATTTCTACCAAAATAACTAGCAAAGATCATTAACCGCGTCAAAGATTAGTAACAACACCATTAAGCTTTTTAAACTCTTTTACGTGCCGGTAAACATTAACCGTGTCAAAGATTAATAACAACACCATTAAGCTTTTTAAACTCTTTTACGTGCCGGTAAACATTTATAATCATTATCCGAGTGACTTTAACCAAACCAATACCCGGTTACAGTTTCATGGTGTAAACTTTATTAACAAGTTAACTAGTTTACTACCGGACGATTAAACGGACGGTTTTCTCAACAAGTAATCCGCCTAACACATTCAATAATCATCAAAGTCATCCGAACACAACTACAAATCTATCAACAACGAAACAAGGTTGCATTATGATCATCAAGATTCAAACATGAAAAACGCCAAATTTATACAAAACTTGATTTCACGCAAATGATTGTTTTAACTACTAACTACTACTAATGTTCTTGCCCGTAGGCGTACGATTAACTAAAATAACATCAATGTAGCAAACAAAATCAGATTTGGATCTAAGAAAGCTTAAAGGATCAAACCATAAGATTGCTAAAGAGATGGATTGGATGATGAAGGATGGAACGGATGGATTCCCGAGCTTGTTCCACGCCTATGCAGCACTTCGTTAGCCCTGAAAATCGCCAGAAATCGCCCCCCAAAGATCCAATATTTGATCAGTGGGCTGAATGGGGGTTTTATAGAAGAACAGGGCCTTCGAGCGGCCGCTCGAAGCCTGTGAGCGGCCGCTCACTTTACAGCCAAGTGGACCAGTTGCTCGATTGCTGACGTAGGCCTTCTAGAATGTTTCTGGAAATATCAGGATGAGCGAGCGGCCGCTCGGAGAGAGTGAGCGGCCGCTCACTGAGAACAGCACGACAACGCGATCTTTAAAATTGCATATAAAATCGTAGAAAAATCGTTAGGAGGTGTTCTTTATATGCCTGGAAAGCTCTCGGAGCGTAGAACAATTCTTATTTGAAAGTCGAAGTCGGATTTTGGGTTTTAGAAGGGGTAAAAAACGATCCGAACAACTGCTGCGCAAAAGTTCTCCTGATAAAGGGCTGAAATCCTTGTTTTTCTTCGGGTTTGCTTCCGGGACATCGTTTAAGACCTGTAATCATAAAGATACCAAATAAGTACCAATTCATCATGTATAAGGCCAAAAACATATGAAAATGGGAGTTAAACGGGGACTTTTATATGTGTATTTTAACGTATATCAAACCTCCCCACACTTGAACTTTGCTTGTCCTCAAGCAAACACTTAAACAGAAAATAAACGATAAACTCGCCAAGTGGCAACAAAGGCAAAATATAGCCTGTACAGATGATAATAGTCAAGCCAACAAAGATATATAAACAGGTGATAAGATAACTAAAAAGCAACGACTCACTTCCGATCTACAAGCACGCTAACCCGTACACGACTCACAATGTTCACACACACTCGGTTTTATTTATGATACATACGTGTAATGTGTATGTGTAAATCGCTCCATTGCCAAGACAATGAATCGTGCAATATCATAAGCTTGTCAAAAGATCTAGTCTTCACCAACTAACGTGTGAAAAAGCACAAATCAAGAGGTCTTTTACGGGTTGTAATGTTAGGCAAAGGTAAGGGTGCGGAATGGATATTTAAAGTGACAAATCGGCTAAAACCCGGCGGTTATGTCTAAATAATATCAACTAATACAACTGTACAAAACAAACGCGAATATAGGCGATTTTTATTTTCAATCGAGCTAACTTATAATTCTTAACTTTAAAGCTCTAAAAACTGCTCGCATACTGCTAATGCACCCTATTTTAGGGTGTTCTATTTTTCTGGATTTTTTTTTTTTACATATATATATATATATATCTATGATATATATAATGAACTGAAACTGATTATATAATCAACAAACGGGTTCTAAATATATAAACCCGAACACGAACTATTTACAACACATAAACTAGTAGAACAATAACCTAAACCGAGTTTTAACACAAAAGGTTTAAAAGAAAAAGGTTATTTGGTTTAGTGGAGAAATGGTGTGGTAAATAAGAAAAACAAAACACGGGATTAGGTTCAACATGGTTAACTAGTGGATAATATATTGGTGCGGGAAACAGATAGAACGAAAAGAAAAGGCTAAATCAAAAGGGTATCCTAAATGCCTCAATCATGTTCGTACAATCTCACACGTATCTGGTCTAAACAAGTATACTAGTGACAAGTTCTAAACTGCACAAAACATCCGGCTCACTCGCAAGCATGTCAAAGAAATGTAATCTATTCTAAGGCTCAAACGCTCACGTAACCGGAAGGAAATGGGTGCAAGTGTACGAATATAACACGCTCGTATCTCATCTGTTTGTCGCGCCTCGAGTTGTCTTTATCAAAATTTAGTTAGGCTTGATGTTTATATGAGAATATATACATATATGTACTTTTAAAGGGTTTTTTTTTTTTTTTTTTTTTTTTTTTTTTACACACACACACACATATATATATATATATATATATACAAGAGGACAAACACGATTATAATCCCTCCCCACACTTGAACTTCACATTGTCCCCAATGTGACAATAGAAAGCGTTTATTAATTAGCTATCTATAGTGGGAAAAAGGAGAATAATACTCCCCTGGTATCGAAGAAACTCCCGGGTAGATGGACGGCATGAGCCCCGATAACGGTGCTCGCCAGTTCCCTGCAACATGAACATTCTTGACAAAACAAACTCATCAAATACACCCATTCATAGTCACGCTTATTCAAACAAACCAAAAATTACTGAAACTTAAAATGCGGAAAAGTAAATAGTTCAAGTACTAAAAACAAAATAAATCCATGGGTGCTTGCACCCATATACAGTACCAACAGGAATATCATAAACAAAATAGTACCATCTTACCAGCAATTCTTCAATCCTCATCATCATGGCGAGTCCCTGATGATCCCGCTGCATCACCACCTCGCCTCCGCTTGTCCCCCGGATGTCCCCTCTGTGGGGGATTCCCAAAATGGTTTGGGAAACAAGCATGAAATTCAGAGACAAGGTAGTCTAGGGTCGCCCCTTGATGCTGTAGGGACTCGCCATGCTGGTATAAAGTGTCGCGCGTTTCTGTTCTGAACGCGCCAAACTCATCATAGAAGTCCTGAGGATGCTGGTAGTAATACTGGTGCTGGTGAGGCAGTAGAGGCTCCTGCGGGTGTGACTGCTGCTGCTGCTCATGTGGCAGCTGTACTGGTGACTGCTGCTGCTGTGGTGGCTGCTGCTGCTGTGGTGGCTGCTGCTGCTGTGGTGGTGGAAGTGGGTCCCAGATCACATTATTGTGCCCTTTTAACCGGCACGTCCCATCTTCATACTCATGGAGGATCCCCATGTGTCTGAGTGTATCTAGGTCGACATAGGATCCTCCTCTAACCCGAGTAAGGGTGTTCCTTGCTGCCTTAAGGACACCCATTGATCTAGCAAGTGCCGTCACATATTCTCCACCATAGATCATACTGCCCGGTTTCCCCCCTGCTGCTGTAGTAAGAAAATAAGCTAGTAATGCAGCTAAGTTAACCGGTTGGTCACTTACCAGGGCGTACAAGAATAATAAATCTGGAGTGGGGCAGTTGGTGGAACTTTCTTTCTTTGCAGCCACCGTTCCACAGAGAACCTTTTGGAATACACGAAGCAATGGGTCAATAATCTTAGTCGCTTTTGACCCTTGGGGGTTGTATTCTTGAAGCCCCGTCAGTTGAGCCCAAAAATTGTTTCGCAATTGGTTGTCGTCGGGGAAGCTATACATAGCTTCATTGAAGCTATCATCGTAGATCTCTTCCTCGGTATAAATCCCTAAGTGGTGACCCAGCTCCGCGACTGAAATGTCGCGCCAGATGCCACCAAGGCGAAACTGCAACCCATGTATCCCATTTGCTTGAAAATTCCGTTCTAAATGCTTTCTTGGCCTTCGATAGGTCAAGGTGGAGAAGAATTCAAGAGTTATCTCCATGAAGACCGGTTCGTTTATTGAAAGCAGGTTCTCTAGTGGCTGGTCCATCCATTCCCTTAGCCGCTCCTCTTGATTTACCTCAGCTAGAGTATCCCAACAAAGCCTACGCGGAGTGGCAATCATATCCCTTCGCGCATTTAGCTCTTCAAACTTCTCTAGACACCCGCGTTCTTTCGGGTTTGACGGGTCAAATCTCAAAAAGCGGTGCACCATCTGCATCAAAATGCTTAAATATGTCAGTTTTAATCAAAGGAATAGGACCCGGACCCAAAACACGACAAACAAAAAATAAAAATTTTTCACAGACTCATTGAGCGGCCGCTCAATGGGATGGAGCGGCCGCTCACAGCATCCTGCGCGCCAAAAATTGTTTTGCAGCCCTGTTTTTCGATCCTGTGCACTGGCGTTTTCCTGGTTTTCAGTGTTTTAGCCAAATGCACTCAAAAAGCGGCCATTCAAGCACTTGATTTTTGAAAAATTATTAACTTTGGCGCTTGAATGGCCGAACTTGCGCAATTATGAAGTTTTAAAGCGAATTTGGGATTTTAACACCTACGCACCCTTCACTTTGCAAATCACCTTAACTTTAAGTCATTTAGCGCAAGGTGTTTAAAGCCCAAATATTTATGGCATAATCATCGAATTTGGGGCGCGTTTGTTTAGTTATGAAGAACGCCCCAAAACTCATGAATATCCCACTCTAAACTACAATCTAATAACTAGAATCCTTAAAATTTGGGGATTTGTTAAACATTATGAAGAATCCCCAAAAATCAAGAAAACAATACAATTACATAACCTAAGCATGATGAATTTTGGGGAAGGGTTGAACAATTTATGAAAGGTCCCCAAAATTCAACAACAATCCTAACTACATTAAGATATATACAAGCATACAACCCAAAAATCAAATTAAACTACAAACATTCAATAGTATATTAAATATAAGGCTAAGAAAATTGACCCAAATCTTAAAAAAATTTCGGAATGTATTTAATCATGATGAAGAAAACCTCAAAAACTCAAAGATTTGGACAACACTATACTCTAAACTATACTAACCAAGCATACAATCCATCAATGAACATTTAGGGTTTATTAAACATTATGAGAGGACCCTAAAATCATGAAAACATTGCAGAAATTTAAACTAATCTACACTAGAACAAGAGAAAATGCAAGAAAAGTAGTGATTCATACCTTTTTCTTGAAGATTTGAAATGGGATTGAAGGGTTTGTGTGTGGGTGTTTGTTGAGAGCAAAAAGTTGAAGGATTGGGTCAAAATCAGTATGAGCGGCCGCTTAATGTATTTAGGGTTGGTCTTTTTGAGTTTTAAGTGTGAAATACCAAATTTAACCTTGAAAAACATGTGCAGTAAGCATCGAGCGGTCGCTCGATCCCACTGAGCGGTCGCTCGCTCATATTATTATTATTATTATTATTTTTTTTTTTTTTGGGTACAGACCTGGGCGTTTGGAGCGGGCCGCTCGGAGCCTCCGAGCGGCCGCTCAAAGTGTCTGCGTGTGCAATTTTTCTGCAGTTTTTCACCAAAAGACGCCTGTACTTGTCCGTTTTGACCCCAAACAACCAACATACCTGTTTTAAGACGCTTCTTAGTACTTTACCTCTGTTGTGAAGCGACTTTCCACATCTTCATAAGGCGCGAATCGAACCTGCAAAGACTAAAAACAAACTACAAAGAACAAGTTAAAATTAAAAATAAGTTAACTACAAAACTATCCTAAGTTATGAACCTATATACAATTTGGCGCGCCCATACACGCCGTGCTACATTTATTAACGAGTCGCTAGCTAGACTCACTTCCCCACACTTTATGAGGCGTGTGGGGCGTAGAGATCGATTTCATCTACGGTTTGGTCAACCGGTCCTTCAACATAGACTTTTAGGCGATGACCGTTGACTTTGAAAGTCAAACCCACAGAATCTGCGATTGCGACAGCACCGTATGGATATATTTCCTTAACAGTGTACGGTCCTGTCCAGCGGGATTTCAACTTTCCAGGAAAGAGGCGCAGGCGAGAATTATAAAGCAAAACTAAATCGCCTACCTAAAAATCTTTCTGGCTTTTCAGGCGACTGTCGTGCAGTCTCTTTGTGCGCTCTTTATATAATATCGAGCTCTCATAGGCCTGCTGCCTAAGCTCCTCCAGCTCGTGAATCTGTAAGAAACGGGTCTCACCGCCGGTCTTAAGATCCAAATTCGCCGTTTTAAGAGCCCAGAATGCCCTATGTTCCAACTCGACAGGGAGATGACACGCCTTGCCATAGACTAGCCGAAAGGGGGTCGTCCCAATAGGCGTCTTGTAGGCAGTTCGAAAGGCCCACAGCGCGTCATCAAGCTTGTCAGCCCAATCCTTGCGGTTTTGATTAACCGACCGCTCAAGGATCCGCTTCAATCCACGGTTCGTGACCTCCACCTGTCCACTTGTCTGTGGATGATACGGGGTGGATAACCTGTGCTGGACGCCATAACGTGCTAACGCGCGATCAAGCTGCGCATTGCAGAAATGCGTGCCACGGTCACTAATTAGTGCCTTCGGGGCACCAAACCGCGAGAACAAGCCTCTAACAAACCTCACTACTACTCGGGCATCATTTGTGGGTAAGGCTTGCGCCTCCACCCACTTTGACACATAGTCAACCGCCACGAGTATGTATTTATTACCCCGTGAGGAGGGGAATGGTCCCATGAAGTCTATGCCCCAAATGTCAAAGACCTCACAGACTTGGATGGGATTTTGCGGCATTTGGTCGCGTGCCGATATGTTCGTCGCCCTCTGGCACGAATCACATGCACCGACCAGTATCTGAGCGTCACGGAAAAGTGTGGGCCAATAAAACCCGGAGTCTAACACTTTTTTGGCAGTGTAATTAGCTCCGTGGTGACCTCCGGTAGGCCCCTCGTGACAGTCGCGCAAGATCTGCGCTGCCTCAACCCCGAACACGCAACGGCGAATCAGCTGATCCGCCCCGACCCGGAACAAAAATGGGTCATCCCAGAAGTAATGCTTTAGGTCCGCGAAGAACTTCCTCTTTTGCTGGTGCGACAATCCTTTGATGAGGATCCCGCACGCGAGGTAGTTCGCAAAATCCGCGAACCATGGTGATACATCTTCCACCGACTCGACGCTCATCAAGAACTCGTGGGGAAAGTTGTCATTAATGGTATCCCACGCGCAGTTCTCGGCATCATCATGCTCGAGCCTGGACAGATGATCAGCAGCGACATTCAGGGCACCCTTCTTGTCCTGAATCTCTATATCGAACTCCTGCAGCAACAGGATCCACCTAATCAGGCGCGGTTTCGCGTCCTGTTTGCTGAAAAGGTATCGGATCGCTGCATGGTCCGTATAGACAATGGTCTTCGACAGCACCAGATATGATCTAAACTTGTCGAATGCAAATACTACAGCAAGAAGCTCTTTTTCAGTCGTGGTGTAATGCTCCTGAGCATCATGTAGAGTCTTACTCGCGTAGTAGATCGGGTGGAAGTGCTTGTCCTTCCGCTGTCCCAAGACCGCCCCTATCGCGAAGTCACTCGCGTCGCACATAATCTCGAATGGCAGCTCCCAGTCGGGTGCTACCAATATAGGGGCCTCAACAAGCAAACGCTTCAG
This sequence comes from Ambrosia trifida, assembly GCA_028751855.1. Classification (NCBI taxonomy): domain Eukaryota; kingdom Viridiplantae; phylum Streptophyta; class Magnoliopsida; order Asterales; family Asteraceae; genus Ambrosia; species Ambrosia trifida. The sequence goes on from CM054130.1 coordinate 16,464,850, forward strand.
AAGGCCAAATGCCTTCACACACTCTGCACCAAACACAAACGGTGCATCCTTTTCCAACAAACGGGTCATCGGCCGGGCGATCTTTGAAAAGTCTTTGATGAATCGCCTGTAAAATCCCGCATGACCCAAAAAGCTGCGGATCGCTCTGACAGAGGAGGGTGGAGGGAGCCTAGAAATGATATCTACCTTGGCAGGATCAACCTCCAACCCACTTTGGGAGACCTTATGCCCCAGGACTATTCCTTCCTTCACCATGAAGTGGCATTTTTCCCAGTTTAGCACAAGACTGGTCTCCTCACACCTCTGAAGCATCCGCTCCAGGTTCCCCAGACACTGATCGAACGAACTCCCAAAAACGGAAAAATCATCCATGAACACCTCCATGGAGTCCTCGATCATGTCATGAAAAATGGCAACCATGCAACGCTGGAAGGTCGCCGGCGCATTGCACAGCCCAAATGGCATACGCCTGTAGGCGAATGTGCCAAAAGGGCATGTGAAGGTCGTCTTATCCTGGTCCACAGGATCGATAGGGATCTGAAAGTATCCAGAGAAACCATCAAGGAAACAGTAGTATAACTTCCCCGACAGTCGTTCCAACATCTGATCGATGAATGGAAGCGGGAAGTGATCCTTGCGGGTGGCGTCATTGAGCTTGCGATAGTCAATGCAAACTCTCCACCCCGTGACGGTCCTCGTAGGAATTAACTCATTCCTATCATTTGTGACCACCGTCATGCCACCCTTCTTGGGCACGACGTGCACAGGACTAACCCAAACAGAATCCGAGATGGGATATATCAATCCAGCATCAAGCAGTTTAATCACCTCGGATTTAACAACATCTTGCATGTTCGGGTTCAGACGCCTCTGGTGCTGCGCACAAGGCTTGTAGACATCCTCCATCAAGATTTTATGAGTACAGAAAGAGGGATTAATCCCCTTGATGTCTACGATCTTCCAGGCAATTGCCCGTTTATGAAGTTTTAAAACCCTCAACAACTCGCTCTTTTCTTCCACAGTCAATGAAGACAATATGATCACCGGTAGACGCCCCTCCTCATCCAGAAATGCATACTCGAGATGCGGCGGGAGCTCCTTCAGCTCTAGAGACGGTGGATCCTCAACAGACGGCTTCGCCTTCGCCTTCTCCTCTTCCTCTCGCTCAATTTCCACAAAACGCTCCGGACTTTGGGAACCATCATCACCGATCTGATAGACCGGCTGCTCATCTATATGGCCCTCCTGCATAATGCCATCTAGGCTCCCACACAACAGATGTGTGTCCGAAACATCTCTCTCCCAAGCACCTCTGACATGAGAGCTGACACACCGGTCTACTATATCAAGATAGTATAGTGTATCGTCTTGGCTCTCAGGATGGCACATCGACCTCTGAATGTCAAAAGTCACGTGCTCATCATTGACTCGGAGTGTGATCTGGCCCGCAGCCACGTCAACAATCGTCCTTGCCGTGTTAAGGAAAGGACGTCCGAGAATCAAAGGGACTTTAGAGTCCTCATCCATATCTAGGATAACAAAGTCCACAGGGAAAACAAATTTGTCAATCTTGACAAGCATATTTTCTACAAACCCCCGTGGATACTTGATCGAACGATCAGCGAGGCGAATACTCATCCTGGTGGGTGAAGGTTCACCCAGATCCAACTTCTCGAAAACCTTATAAGGCATAAGGTTTATGCTGGCCCCCAAGTCTGCGAGTGCATTACTGACAGTCATATCACCTATCAGACAAGGGATGGTAAAGCTACCAGGATCGCCCATTTTCATGGGCAGTCTATTCTGCAGAATTGCAGAGCAGTTCTCGTTCAATAGAACGCAGGACAGGTCCTCAAGTTTTTGCTTATTTGTGAGGATGTCCTTCAAGAATTTGGCATACTTAGGCATCTGTGCTAAGGCCTCAACAAACGGGATGTTTATATGTAGCTGCTTGAACAGCTCGAGAAATTTCCCGTATTGCGCCTCGTCTTTCTGCTTCCTAAGTCTACCAGGATATGGAACAGGAGGAGTGTAGTCAGTGACTAGCTTCGGTAGCTGTGCTGTACTTGCTGGGACTCGCCTAGCGTGCACCTCGTCCGAAGACTCAGTCTGGACCGTCTCAGTGATCGGTGGTGAGCCCGATGTGTCAGGTCCCGTGGTTTTACCACTCCTCGTCGTTATGGCATTCACATGCCCTCTTGGGTTCGGCTCAGTGTTGCCTGGGAGACCACCCTGCTGTCTCTCAGACATCATCTTTGCCATCTGGCCAACCTGGTTCTCTATGGCCTGCATCGACGCCTTTTGGCCCCTCATCTCTCCCTCATAATTCGTGAAGCGCTCCTCATGCTGCTGGTAGCGCTGCTCAGCGATCTGATTGGAATTAGAGGTGTTGGTAAGGAGCTGAGACATCATCTCCTCCAGCTTAGACATACCATGAGGGGCGTGCTGCTGGGAGCTGCTCCCGGCGCCCTGGTTCTGGTATTGGTTCGGTCTCTGCTGGGACGATTGACCACGACCCTGGTATGGCTGTTGGTTGGACTGGTAGGACTGTTGGTTGGACTGGTAAGGCTGTTGGGACTGGTAGGACTGTTGTGGTGCGGCGGCTCTTTGCTGGAATCCGAGAGGGTTCTGGTTCGAAGTACCAGATCTCCACCCGAAGTTCGGGTGATTTCTCCAACCCGGATTATAAGTGTTGCTGTAAGGGTTATTCTGGGGTCTCGTTTGATTACCCATGTAGTCCACTTCCTCGTGGCCTGTATACATCACCCCCTGAGCACACGAGCCAGGCTCGTGAGATACCCCGCACTCCACACACAAACAATCGGACTGCGCTACGTGTTGCTGAGAGTTATCGAATCTCGTAGCCAGAGCCGCTATCTGTGCCGAAATCGCCGTATAGTTATCCACGGCATGCACACCAGCCTTGGCAGATGAAGACCTAGATCTATCATTCTGTCGGGATTTAGATTTTAGGGACGCCTTCTCAATAATGCTCCACGCTTCCCTAGGAGACTTTGTTCCGATGTCTCCCCCAGCGTATACATCAAGGCGTTCCTGAGACGCATACCCGAGTCCCTGATAAAAAGTTTGCACCAAATGCCTTTTCGAAAGCTCATGGTGTGGGCAACTCAAGAGTAGGTCTTTAAACCTTTCCCAGGCTGTGTATAATGATTCATCGTCATCCTGACGAAATGTCATGATGCGATTCCTCAGTTTTTGTGTCTTTTCAGGAGGAAAATACTGCTGCATGAATTGTTGTGACAACTCTGCCCAAGTCGTGATCGACCCTGCGGGTTGTGACAGAAGCCAAGTCCGGGCTTTGTCCCGCAGTGAGAATGGGAAGAGTCGGAGACGGATAGCATCATCGGAGATGCCCGTCATCTTAAAGGTGGCTAAAACCTCTAAGAATGCAGCAATATGTCGGCCTGGATCCTCGTGCTCCAGTCCACCGAATTGCACCGAGTTTTGTATCATATTCACGATACTAGATTTGATCTCGAAATGGTCCGCCAAAATAGCCGGACGGACAATACTCGGCGCGAGTCCATCTCCTCCTGGACGACCACTATCATTCAGCGGAATGTCGTCATCCGCCATGATAATGTCGCTGTGGGCGTCCGACCCGTTGTCGTCGGCCAGATCGTGCCCCGCCTCCTCAATTGGGACCTCAACAATAGGAGCAGCAATAAGAATATCAGAAACAAGACGCAATTTATGAAGTCTAATCCGCTCGCTTCTCCTCAGGCGCCTTAGCTCCTCGTCAGAAAGATCACCAGAAGACCCAGGGTTTGTGGACATCAACCTGCATGTAAGAATGATACAGTTGCAACAGGCGAATATATGACAAACCCAAAAAGGCGATAAAAGACAGAAAAATAAATAAATGAAATAAAGAATCAATAAATTCATGCGATAATAACGGAAAGCAAATATATTCAAGCAAATCAAATATAAACAAATAGAATCAATAAAATGAACAGAAATAAGCAGACTAAGCCTAAAACTATACCAAGAATGAAATTAATAATTAGTCCAAATACGAACAAATAAATCTAATTAATCAAATAGCGAACAAATCAAATTCATAGACAAACCAATTAATCCAATATTCAACAAATTAAATCTATCAACATCCTAATGAACGAAAAATCAAATCAAACAATCCTATAAGCAGATAAATGAACGAATCTATATGCAACCTATAAACCAATCTAAAATTAATCCAATATATCAACAGACAGATAAATCTAATAAAAATTCAAATAATCATATATGCAAATAAATCAATGAAATAATGAATCAAAGAAGTATAAACAAGTATTCACAAGCATGTACACTGGTAAAAAGTTGACTCGGTTCGTTCCTAAAGCTCGTCGCGTCCCCGGCAACGGCGCCAAAAACTTTACGTGTGCGTAACTATACATATTTTACAATGGATTTTAACACACGTTTTGCTTTAATATTTATAAAAATGGTTTAGACCTTAATATTAAAACACACACAATAGGGCAAGTGTACCCTGTCATATATGTAGTAACGTACAGATAAGAACCAAGTATCGATCCATGGACGCGCGCGGAGCAATAGTACTAAAACTCTGTCCCCGATTTACCAGTAGGAAAAGATAAGTTGAGTTTGTTTATAGCTAAATTAATTCTAACACATGTAAATAACTTAACTACGACTCCAAATAGAAAATATAACTATATAAACTATAATACGCCAATCCTAGCATGTCATCTATATAAGAAATAAAAGCGTGATCAACATTCCCATTTTCCGACAGTTAGTGTCCCTTTCGGGCATCCTAACATGACAACCATATGGAAAGCTAACACGAATACACATGTTAACCACCTCAAGTCGTTCATTATCGCGCAACTGATATGATCTCATGAGAATCTTTAAAGAAGGGTTAGTATCACCTTTCGGGAGTCCTCAACCGCACTAGTAAAGGAAAGCAATATCGAATACACAATACGACCACCGAGACTAGCATAAAGTAGAGCATTTCACAACCTATTCCATTTTACTAACTTTGAACACAAATCTACTAAGATCGCTATTTCTACCAAAATAACTAGCAAAGATCATTAACCGCGTCAAAGATTAGTAACAACACCATTAAGCTTTTTAAACTCTTTTACGTGCCGGTAAACATTAACCGTGTCAAAGATTAATAACAACACCATTAAGCTTTTTAAACTCTTTTACGTGCCGGTAAACATTTATAATCATTATCCGAGTGACTTTAACCAAACCAATACCCGGTTACAGTTTCATGGTGTAAACTTTATTAACAAGTTAACTAGTTTACTACCGGACGATTAAACGGACGGTTTTCTCAACAAGTAATCCGCCTAACACATTCAATAATCATCAAAGTCATCCGAACACAACTACAAATCTATCAACAACGAAACAAGGTTGCATTATGATCATCAAGATTCAAACATGAAAAACGCCAAATTTATACAAAACTTGATTTCACGCAAATGATTGTTTTAACTACTAACTACTACTAATGTTCTTGCCCGTAGGCGTACGATTAACTAAAATAACATCAATGTAGCAAACAAAATCAGATTTGGATCTAAGAAAGCTTAAAGGATCAAACCATAAGATTGCTAAAGAGATGGATTGGATGATGAAGGATGGAACGGATGGATTCCCGAGCTTGTTCCACGCCTATGCAGCACTTCGTTAGCCCTGAAAATCGCCAGAAATCGCCCCCCAAAGATCCAATATTTGATCAGTGGGCTGAATGGGGGTTTTATAGAAGAACAGGGCCTTCGAGCGGCCGCTCGAAGCCTGTGAGCGGCCGCTCACTTTACAGCCAAGTGGACCAGTTGCTCGATTGCTGACGTAGGCCTTCTAGAATGTTTCTGGAAATATCAGGATGAGCGAGCGGCCGCTCGGAGAGAGTGAGCGGCCGCTCACTGAGAACAGCACGACAACGCGATCTTTAAAATTGCATATAAAATCGTAGAAAAATCGTTAGGAGGTGTTCTTTATATGCCTGGAAAGCTCTCGGAGCGTAGAACAATTCTTATTTGAAAGTCGAAGTCGGATTTTGGGTTTTAGAAGGGGTAAAAACGATCCGAACAACTGCTGCGCAAAAGTTCTCCTGATAAAGGGCTGAAATCCTTGTTTTTCTTCGGGTTTGCTTCCGGGACATCGTTTAAGACCTGTAATCATAAAGATACCAAATAAGTACCAATTCATCATGTATAAGGCCAAAAACATATGAAAATGGGAGTTAAACGGGGACTTTTATATGTGTATTTTAACGTATATCACTAATCTACTAAATCTAAATATTAAAACTTTATTATTTTTTCTCTCATGTTTCCTCCCATAACTTTTAAACGTTAATATCTTTTATATACGAGATTTTTTAAAGAAAAAAATTACACCAAATTAACGAGCGTTTTATTATCTTTCCAACGAGTACCATAGTGCTATATAAAAACGGAGAAAAAAATGACTATTTTTTGTAACCCGACAAGTATTGTGTCGGGTTTGGGATTAGTTTAAAAATATGTGGGTTTGGGTCGGGTCTGGGATTAGGTGATACCTGACCCGATTACCCGAAACAACATACCCAAATACCCGAACTATATACCCGATCATATACCAATGAATTTTTTAACGAATCACATAACCCTTAGACTAATGCGTTCGATATTTCAATAATTAACTTTTTTTTTCTTATTTCATGTTAGTTCTTTTTAGAATGATCGATTACAAACTTCCGAATTCATTTGTAATGGCACTAGATTTATACCTCGGCGCAGAGATTCGTTTTTTTAATATTTGAATATGATAACTTATGGCAGAGATTTGTTTAAAATAATAATAATAATAATATATTTTATTATGTCATATTAGATATTTTAACCCGGAACGCTCCCGAGATAAAAACTAGTATAAAAATATAATACAAAAAATAGATTAAAAATAATATCCATTTTCTGTTATTCATCAAAAATAATAAAATAATAAAAGACGAGGCGACTTTTCTTTGCGTACATTGCTCGCGCCAAAATTATAGTTAGTTACTTGTTGCCTTCCAATTCGTAGCTCAAAAATGTTCGTTTATAACCAAATTTTAAAAATATAAAAAGACCCTTGTTGGTAACGGTAGCATCAATCCGAGTTGACTCAGAATGCTTGAGTCGCATTGTAGGAATATTGTTCCCATAACTTAATGGAAATCGCAACTTTTCTTTTCAACTTTGATTAATATTTTAATCACCTTAAAATAATTGTGATTATTTTCTTTTCTTAGAAGACCTTGCATTTTTTTCTAAATTTTAGGAATAATTTCTTAACATAAAAAATGAACATATATAGGTTAAGTTATAACTTAAAAAAAATATACGAACAAATTTGGGTTCTTAATTTGATATGTGTATATATGTTGTTGAATGACGTTAAGCCCATGCTACCTCACCTTGTGTTACCTCGTAACGCCTTTGAAAGAACGTGAGATGGGATTCACATGTGCATCAAACGATCACAATTTTTTGTTTTGTTTTGTTAAACTATAACATAATAGTTAAAAGTGAGTTAGTTAATGTCCATTGTTTACGTAAGAGTTATGTGATGACATTATGCACTTTTTAGCTAAACCACTACCTATAGCCTACGTATTATTAAATGTCAAAACCATGACGTCTTGAAAAAAGTACAAGGGATACAAAATTACAAAGTAGATATTCATTGTATAAATAAAATAAGTAAATTTTGATCAAGTAAGTATATTACTAAACAATTTTACTGGCATAATTATATACATGACAAAATTTAATATATCTTGTGTGACAAGCACTAAGATATAAATATAACATACCATTGTAATTCTTGTGATTATATTTATTAGGGTTGTAAATGAACCGAATGCTTAGTGAATAGTTCGTGAACTGTTTGATTGGAAGTTCGTTTATGTTTGTTCGTTGAATAAATGAACGAACATAAACAAAAATTTTTTGTTCGATTAACTAAATGAACGAACACGAATAGAGGTGCGTTCATTCAAATGTGTTAGTGAAAGTTTGCTAATGTGTTCATGAACGTTCGTTCATTTACATTTGTTCATGTTCCTTTTGGGGGTTTCAATTTCTTTTAAATAAAAACAACTAGAAGACCCCAAATCAGATTATCCTTCATTTTAATTCCATTCTAATCGTTCCTAATTACTTCCATCAACCCAATTGAAGATTAAAGCACAAGAATTTGAAGAATTAAAGATGAATTCCATCACCATGCTTTGTTTGTTCTCCTTATTCACACAGGTATATATTGTAAGCACTCTAGGTTTCTTATGACATTATTTGGTTTGAAGAACAATTGATTGTGCATGTGTTTGGTTTTAAGTATTGATTTGAATATATTAGTATTGTTTTGAACTTACAATGATTAAGAATTCTTGCATCATTGATATTGTAAGATGATTACTACTATTTGATTTCATTTCAATTTTAGGGTTTGTTCTAATTTTTGTTCATAAAGCATACTTTTGTCCATGATTATTATTGATGAATGCTGATGCTTATAACTTAGAAATTCAATTACCCGTTTAACACTAATCGTCTTATTATTGCATTCAATCCATTTATGTGATTTGTTCTTGAATACTTGTTAAATCAAACCCGGGTGTGATCTCTTAATATATTATTGTTTACAACTTTTTTTATTCAACATTTTATCTTTTAAGTGACAACTGATATTATTATTTATTTTCATAAAAACCAATTCAGATTCATACCATTGATCACAATTCTTTTAAAACAACTTCTTAATTAAAATTATAGCAAACTTCATAAAAAGGAAAACATCTTCATAAGTGACATGTTTGATCAGCTAAGCCTAAATCACTAACCACAAACTCTTTGTGGTTCGACACCCTTCTTACCGTTATCTATATAGTTAAAGGTACTAAGAAACACATATAAATACTATATTTGACCGGACCCCCGACATCCGATCACTAACAAACCTCCATCCAGTCAGGGAACTATCCGAGTAACAAGTTGCCAAACAATAGGGAACATACATGCAATTTTAGAAAGTTGGGGACTAAAGGTGAAATGTAGTGAAACAACAGGGACTATCCGGGCATTTTTCTCCGACTATTATTCTAACATGTTTTTTTTTTCGTTTAACTTATTATAATTATAAGTTGTGTGAAATATAAGGAATAATTTTTATCTATGTTTATAACGGGTTTGGTTCCATTCACTAAAAAGCAAGTGGATGCTACGTAAAACCACATACTAAGCCGATTTGGTATGAATCAATGTCAAATGGTTGTCCAACTGCAGGTGGTATAATACGAATAATCTAAAATACTAAACAAAGTCACTTGTAAACTTCTCAAGGGTCCTTTAAGAATAGACAATGCCACTCAAGTGAGTCGTAATATAAAGGATATGTGTATGTGTGTGTTTGAATGTATGATAATTTGCACATATAAGATGCAAACAAGGCGAGCGGCATATAAGTGTCCTTTAACTATAGTATGAGACATTGATCTTAGGTTACAAATCATTTAAAAGGGTCATTCCTCATGTATCCATCATCCATGGTGTACGTGGGTCTTTCATTATGACTGTTTGCTTTTCAAGGTTTTTATTTCTGGTTCCACATGTATAGCCTTCTCATATATGATCGCCGTCAAAATTCTTCCGGTGTTGTATGAAGTCTGGAACTTACTGACCGTCTAAGTATTTTATATGGTTTATTAAAGGTAAGATGTCTTGGATGTTGATCTCAAGGCTTTCAAAGACAATTGAACCCATAGAGTAACATCTATATTACACATAAAGAACGACATATGATTGTCCTATATCTATAAACTACGGGTTGTTAGGCAACTTCTGAATGGGTAAGTGTTGAACCAGCAAGAGGTATGAACCATTAAGTGCTGAAAGAGGTCTGAATCATTCAGACTCAGTATAATGCTTACCTATTCAGAGGCAAGTGCCTGACCGGTTCAAACATATGCTCTCGAAACAAGCAGTCTAAATGAACTATGTCTAACTGATTCAGACATCTGTCCCATTAAAAGCTAAAACAAACAACCCCTAAGTCTAAGGCTCATAGGTTTGTTTATTAAAAAAAATAAAGGTTTGCTTTACAACCTTGCACTTGCTATAAAACACCTCATTTTGATCTATAACTATTATTACGCAATAAGACTCGGTGCATAAACATCGACAACAAAGAAGACTTATGGACCCGAGGGATTGTAGCCTAGCGATATCATGGTTTATCACATATGGTTGAGGGGTCAAGTCTCATGATAAACATATTTATAAATTTATAGGTAAAGTTAGAGGACATATAAGTTAACCATTAAAAAAAGACTTAAGAAAATTAAACCTTAGTGTTACATATAATATACAAGTGAAGCTGATTATATTGTATATATGATCAGCAACAAAGATTACTTGCAAATAAGCATATTGTAATGTATTGTATGCATATTATTTACTGGACTTTAGTCCGTCAATTAGGGGCGCAACTTCTTTAGGGCCCGAGGGGTGGGTCCTTACCGATTTTTGACGCATTGGTGAAATTTTACGATTTTCGTAGGTAAATTAAGTCTGGGTTGAGTCCAACCCTCACCGATTTGATTTTCCGGCCACTACTGATCAAAAAAATTGAGTTCAGCCCCTATCGATTCAAGAACCAAGCTTCGCCACTGCCATCAATACCAAATAGATATATCAATTTATATATATTTTTTTAAATAGAAATGCATTTACTATTTCAATAAAAAACAGCCAATTACAAATGACACGCAGGTTGTATATGTATATGCTATGTTGTATATCTCGCAAACGCATTTTGAGTCAACTTTATCGATCTCTATTGGCAATATTCAATTTTAAAAACACTTATCAAGCATCCTGCCATCCATTGTATGTCTATTATCTAAATATTGATGCATGTATGATTTAATGTTTTCCGTTCCATTATAGTTATTTGGTTGTTATGTACTAATCACGTCTGTAACCTTATTAATTCATACTTGCAAAGAAAATTAAACAAACATGTAAGCATACAATACAATATAAAATATAAAACATAAAACTAAAATAACGTTCATTTTCTATTTAACATAAAAAAATAATATAAAAGACGAGACGACTTTCATTCAAAACTAAAATAAAATAGGCGGGCAAAGTAACAACGCACCTACATTACTCCCGCCAAAATTATAGTTCGTTTACTTGCTATTCGTAGCTCAACAACCGTACCTATTCGTTTGTAACAAAAACTTTTAAAAAATTTAAAAATATATACTTTTTTATACATTTTTTGATACAGTTTCTTAACATAAGTATTATTAAATGTAAAAACTTGACCCATTTCTTAAAGAAAATAAAACATATACGTATACACAAAGCATGTATTCAATGTATAGACTAAGAAAAAGAGTATTTTGATTATATTACAAAAATATTTAATTGGCATAGCTATATAACACACCATAGTTATTTTTTTTTGAACGACAAATTTCTACTCCTTATTTTTTTTTTTACTAATTCATTTCTCATTAACACAAAATACGAAAGTTACATCATGATAGCAGGTAGACGGGCAACAAGCTGCGCCGCCACCCCTTTTTGAATTGCAAACCCTAGTCTACTAAAGACAAAACCTTGCCCCCCTGGGGATGAAACATTGCTGTGGACAACCCGTTGGACCCTGGTCAAGAAACGAATAGCTTCTGGCGCCAGGGAGCCAAAGGTGTCGAAAGCCAGAGGGATAAAGACATGTTGGTTATCTGCACAAGCTTTAACATGTTTATCTACTTTCTTTGATTCCGCCTTTCTTGATGCTTGCTTATGGAATTTGAACCCATGATCTCCCCTTTAGGTGTTCATAGAAGCAATGCTTCTTGCATTGGGCCACCAACCCCAATGGCAGTTATTTCTGTGATTATTTCTATGTTTTTTTTACTAGTAGTCATTAGATAAGTTGAAGATAAATTCATATGCTTACTTACAACCAGTCGTTACTTTGCCCTTTTAACTTAAATAATCACATTGCTACGTATTAGATAGCTATATTTAGAACTCTAAATATTACAAGAATAATGAGAACTCTTAAAAAAACGCGATCAAAATCATTTATTTTGTATACTATCATCCTCTTTCTTATTATTAAAATACAACGTGAAAAATAATTTACTTTTCAATTAATTCATTTTTTCTCTCAAAATTACTCTTAATAATTTCTTAAGCATGTGTAAATAAAAAAAAAAAAATACACACATGTAAATGGTAACCTTACAAATGTGAACAAAAAATATTTACGATTTCATGTAAATTTAATGTGTAAATTTAGTTTGTAATATTATACACTAGATTTATACCTCGGGAGCGTCTCGAGGTTGGGAAAATCTAATATGACATATCAATTTTACATACGAAATAGACTGATGCGCTTTATAATTACATGCAGGAAAGCTTCGGATAACACCTATTAAAAAACCTTTAAAGTATTTTTTTTCAACGTCATTTTCTAAATAAAAACAGGGCAACAAAATACTAAAATAAAAAAACAATAAAAGCATTAATTTTATGGTATAATTATTTTCTAAAAATAATGAAACATATGTAAAAAAAAAAAATCATTAAGTGGAGATAGATTTAACACAAAAAAAAAGTCGTGAACACAAGATTTTGTCGTTTTTACCCTATCAGTCACTTTTAAATAGGGCAAGCAAAACATGTATAACCCAATTAAATATGTCAGAGACGTCACGCTTATCACCAGTACCAAAGACGAATACAACTCGTTTAACTGTTAACTGTTTTATATCACATATCCACAACACAATTGCATACTTTATATACCAAGAATAAACAAATGATCGAACCTAACCTCCTAGATTTTTTAATTATTTATAAAATTAAAATAAAATTACATAATATACTTTTTATAAAAGAATTTACTCGTATCTTAATTTTTTAATTGTTATGATTGATGTGCTAACGAAAATAATTTAAATTTAAAAATAGGGTTGATAAATCATGATATTTTTAATGAAAATTTTCGACATCGAGTAACTTAAATAAAAAATATCTTTACAATCTCGAACTTTAATTTATAACAAAAAGGAGGGAAACACATTAATAATCAAATTAAACAAAAAAGAAAAAAAGAAAAACCCCAACTCGGACGAGTCACGAGTTGTCCAACTCAGACGATTCAATCTAAAATCTATACATAGAAGAAGAGTGTGTACTGAAAAACCCATTATATTCTTCTCTCTATATCTCTCTCTCTTTAGGGCTAAATCACACACACATACAAACCAAACCCTAGATCAAGATCCTTGTGGCGGCTAACTGTTTTATAACAAACGAGGTATGCATAGATCAATCTGTCTCAAGATTAATATACAGATGATACCCAGATGATAAAAATGCATAAAGTTTTATAAAGTTTGTTGCTTTATTGGTTTATGCATAGTTTCAGGTTATAACATTATGTTAATTAGTTATTGGGTATGAGATCTGAGCAAATCTTGAAACTTTTGTAGTTGTTAATTCAATATCTGAACTGGGTATGATTTGATTTGATTGAATTGGATTGGATTGTGGAATTTGTTAATTGTTAGTTGAAAATCTTGATAATTTGTTAATGGAGACTGAGGTGGTTAAGAGGAGGGGGAGGAAGAGGAAGAGGAAGGGGGGAGAGGAGGCGAAAAAGGCGGTGGTCGGGAAGGGGGTGGTGCTTATCGGGCGGTATGTGAAGAAGGAGTTTGAGGAGAGTGGGGAGTTTTTGGGGAAGATTGTTTCGTATGATAAGGGATTGTATAGGGTTAATTATGAGGATGGGGATTTCGAGGATTTGGAAACGAAGGAGGTGAAAGGGCTTGTTGTTCAGGATAGTGAGATGGATGCCGCGTTTCGGAAGAGGAAGAAGTCGTTAGATGCGTATTTGGCGAAAAGGGCGAAAAAGGAGGCGGCGGTTGTTAAATCGGATGTTTCTGATAAGAAGGTTGAAACCGTTGTTAGTGATAATGGTGTTGAGTTAGCCAATGGTGAGAAGGTTGAGGGGGACGTTGAGTCAACGAGTGATTTAAGTGATTGTGATCAGTTGGTTGATGTGGTGGAGGTTGAACGTCCTTGTGTCCCACCGCCACAGTTGCCGCCTTCTTCAGGAAATTTTGGGATCCGTGAGGAGGACGTGTCGTACCTTCTTTCTGTATATAGCTTCTTGCGGTCGTTTAGTGTTTGTTTGTTTTTAAGTCCTTTTGGACTTGATGAGTTTGTTGGTGCTCTTAATAGTACTGTTCATAATACGCTGTTGGATGCTATTCATGTTGCTCTTATTCGTGCTTTGAAGAGTTATGCGGAAACTCTCTCTTCAGAGGGTTCGGAGCTTGCGCAGAAATGTCTCAGGTATTTGTTAAAGTCATATCTTTTAAATTAGTGCATCATGTAACGCTTGTGATTAATTTCTCATTCTAACCATTGAATTTAATCATAGTTATCAAAGGCGCTAGGCGCAAAATAAGCGAGGGCCTGAGATAAAAAAAGTGAACAAAGAAAATAAAGAAAAATGTATTAAAATAATATTATTTTTCATCTATTTAGTATCAAAAGTTTTAGAATATTGATGAATTAGTGTATAGAAGTAGTTTTCCTTAGATAAAAGTAGAAATCTGGCTTGAATCTAGCTATAATTTAACGAATCTGGCTGGAAATTTAGGAATCTAGCTGAAATATGCGCCTAAACCATCTCCTAGAGAATTAAAGCGTAATTTCCTCGGCTCAAAGCGCAAATGCATCGCCTCGCCTAAAAATGGGCCTAGGCGCAAGAGGCGATGGCTTTTAACAACTATGGAATTTATTTAGAAAGATAAAGACGCATAATCATAACAACGTTCTCGGCATTATGACTTTCAAAATAATAGCTTCCAAATGAAAGTCTTGCGTTTATTATAATATTTGTAGATTCTTTCTCTTTAATTATCGTCAATTTTTTTTATTTTTATTGTGCTCAGAAGCATGGATTGGAGCTTGCTTGATTCGTTAACTTGGCCAGTATTTGTAGTCCAATATCTAACGACTATGAGATACGCAGAAGGGAAAGAATGGAAAGATTTTTATGTTACTGTTTTGGAGAAAGACTACTATACTCTATCAGCAGGTAGAAAATTAACCATTTTGCAGTTGTTATGTGATGATGCATCAAATTCTGCGGAACTAATGGCAGAAATAGACAATCGTGAAGAATTTGAATTTGGCCCTGATCCTGATAGAGTTGTTGACAGAGTTGCCGATAGAGCTGTTGTAAGTAATGAAAATATCCCTCGAAGAGGCCGTCCTCGTAAAAATCCATTGCCCAAGGACGAAGAAGCTGTAAAAGATGTTTCTGAAAGCCATACTAGCGCAACATCTGTTACGCCAAGTCCTCTTGTTTCCAAAACTACTGGATCATCAAATAATGGGGACGACGACGATGACGACGATGGTAATGGTGATGAATGCCGCTTATGTGGGATGGATGGGACGTTAATTTGTTGCGATGGATGTCCATCAGCATATCACTCCAGATGTCTAGGAATAATGAAAATGTTCATTCCCGAAGGGGATTGGTTTTGTCCGGAGTGTACAATTAACAAAATCGGGCCAATTGTTACCAAGAAAACGTCTCTAAAAGGAGCTGAATTTTTCGGTATTGATCCTTATGAGCAAGTGTTTTTGGGGTCCTGTGATCATCTACTAGTGTATGTTTCCAGAACCTTAATCTTTGTTTTTAAATTTGCTCATCATTATATGGACTTTTTGTATGTTGAATTTAATTAATGAATGCAGGATGAAAGCTTCCACAGGTTCGGGCTCACATATTCGATACTATTCGCCTGCTGACATTCCAAAAGTTTTGCATGCACTTACTTGTTCGGTTGAGCATACATCTTTATACATCGAAATCTGCAAGGGTATTTTGCAACATTGGGAAATTCCGGAAAGTATATTTCGTCTGCCTGATTCAGTCGAAATAGATAATAACACTGGTAATGCACCGGATGTAATCGATGCTGGAAATATTAATGGTGTTGCTGATAATGACGCAAAAAAGGATTCGTTAAGTGCGTGCGAAGATAAATGTAAACCTTTGGATGCACCTGCTACATGCATCTCCGATAACGGGAATAGCCATTATAAAAGCAGTACGGACATCACGTATAATTTGCCTAACTTGCTATTTCAGAAGAAAGAAGCTAATTTAGCCAAATCGTACATGGGTTTATCTTTTAAACCACAAGCGTACTTAAATGTTTACATTCACGGAGACTTTGCTGCGTCGGCTGGTGCTAGTTTAGCTATTTTATCAGCAGAAGAAAAGATGGATACACAAACTCAATCTTCAATAAGCAACCATAGGAAATTTATGTCTGCTAATTACTCACTTCAGGCAAAAGCATTTTCACTTGCTGCTAAACGCTTTTACTGGCCGAATTACGAAAGGAAACTTGTAGAAGTTTCTAGAGAAAGATGCGGTTGGTGTCTTTCTTGTAAAGCTGCAGTTAATAGCAAAAGGGGATGTTTGTTGAATGCAGCTGCTTCAAATGCCATTAAAGGTGCTGCAAAGATACTTTCTTCTTCGCGTCAGTCGAAAAATACGGAGGGCAGCCTTGCTGCTATTGCGACTTATGTTATATTCATGGAAGAAAGTTTATACGGTTTAACAGTTGGGCCTTTTTTAAATTCAAGTTTTAGAAATCAATGGCAGAAACATGTCGAGGAAGCTGCGACTCTGAGTGAAATAAAGGCCTACTTGCTTGAAGTGAGTATTTTGTCTGGCATAGTTATGTGATTTTTACTTAATTTTGAATACATTTTGGTAATGCAATTATTGAGACGATCATATTGTTTGTATGCAGTTTGAGAGGAATATCCGCGACATTGCTTTTTCTTCGGATTGGATCAGGCACATTGATGATACAGGTTCAGAAAGTCAACCCGGTCAGAGTGCTAAAAGTGTGGTGGGATCTGCTAAGAAGCGTGTGCCGGGTAGGCCTGGTAGAAAACCGGCTATAGTAATACCTGAAATCCCTGATGCTGATGTTAAAGATTTGTCAACCAAGTTTACCTGGTGGCGAGGTGGTATGCTTTCTAAGCACATATTCCAAAAAGGGATATTACCTCAAGTGATGATTAAGCATGCCGCTCGAAAAGGTAAATTTCTATCTTGGGTCATATATCGAGGTGGAAAAATGGGTGGGTCCTGTGACAGATTAAAGCTGGTTACTTTTTTTTTTTATCAATTTAAAAAAAGTTGTAAAAAATGTTATTGAATCAGGTGGTCGTGAAAAAATAAATGGCGTGCAATATGTTGATGGTCTTGAGGTTCCCACAAGAAGCAGACAGTTTATCTGGCGAGCTGCTGTTGATTTGAGCCAGACTGCATCACAACTTGCTCTTCAGGTAATCCTTTAAAAAATGCTTGCTGGGAACATACTTTTGTACGGGTCGCATAGTTATCAAAGGCGCTAGGCGCACAAAAAGCGAGGGCCTGAGATAAAAAAAAGCAAACAAGAAAATAAAGTAAAAATATATTAAAATAATACTATTTTTTTATCTAGTTAGTATCAAAAGTTTAAAATATTGATCTATTAGTGTATCGAAGTAGTGTTACTTAGATAAAAGTAGAAATATGGCTGAAATCTAGTCATAATTTAACGAACTTGGCTGGAAACTCTCCGGGATTTGGGATTCTAGCTTAAATCTGCGCCTAAACCATCACCTGGAGAATTAAGGTGCAATTTCCTCAACTCAAAGCGCAAATGCATCGCCTCGCCTAAAAAATGGGCCTAGGCGCAGGAGGCGATGACTTTTAACAACTATGACTGGTCGAACTGTATTGGGTTGGTTTACCCACAAACTTTTTACTAGTTCAAACTTTTTAATAAATGAAAGGATTCATTGTTACAAAGTTATCTAGATCTTTGAATATAATGATTTAGGAAGTTATATGAATCAAATATAGACTTTTACAGTTTTACGTGCCATTTTTTTATATTAGACCCGTTGAAGATCATTGGATTATAATTATTAATAACCATTATTTGTGAACGTAACAGATTAGGTACCTAGACTTTCATGTGAGATGGAATGAACTTGTTTGTCCTGAACAAACTCTTCAAGATGGAAAAGGTCTAGAAGCAGAAGCTTATGCTTTTAGGAATGCTTGCATTATTGATAAGAAAATTATGGGAAATAAACTCATTTATGGTGTTGTTTTTGAAAATCAAAAGCATATTCCGTCACGTGTTTTAAAAAAGGTATTTGAAGTAGAGGAAACTGGAGACAAAAAGTCGAAAAACTGGTTTCTTGAGATGCACATTCCATTATATCTTATCAAAGAGTATGAGACCGTAGTGGCTGCAGATGTAAAGTTGCCAGCGTCTGATATTAAACATGTGACTAAATCATCAAAATTGACCCAAAAGCAGTTGAAGGCTTCTGGCAAGAACATATTTTCGTTTCTAGAGCAGAAGAGGGATAACACGGGGAAGTGTTTTTGTACTTTTTGTCAACGTGATATATTCTTTAGGTAATGTATTTTCTTCATCTACCATTAAGTTCTTTGGAATTTGTTTTATAACTCCTAATTTTTGTTGTTTTCTGTTTTGCTGTCTTTAGGATTGCCGCAAGGTGCCGTGCATGCCAAGGTTTGTTACTACTGTTGTTTACATTTCTTTATGTTGCAACTGTTTTTTTTTTTTTTTTTTTTTTTTTGTGTGTGTGTGTCCATTTCGTCTCGTTTCTTTATGGTAGGTTGATTTGGATTTCGTTTGATCTTAAACAAATTAAAGACTTTCTAAACTCGGAATGGGTCAAATGGGTTGAAAGTCAACTAAAGTTTATTTTTGTGCCGAACCTCTTAAAACCATTTTCTTCATATTTGTTTTTTAAATACTGGATTAAAAAAAATAGTGACTTTTGATATCTTTAGCATGTTGGTTCATGATTTAGTAATTATCTTTTTATACACCATTAAAACCTACATGTTTGTATATCTATCTTGTTCTTGAGATCAATATTTCCGGTGTCTCAGGTTATTGTCACGAGCAGTGTGCTGTTGGTACAAATATTCAAACGGCTGCACGGGTCGAGTTTTTAATCACTTGTAAACGGTGTTACATTGAAAAAGACGTCACCCCTAAAAAAGAGATTGTTGGCTATTCTCCTACTAGTCCTTTGCTATTGCGCGGTCAAGAAAGGCAACATTCGACATCACTCATTAAAGTGGTGAAACAAAACATTCATGAAAGACCATTACAATATTCCAATCCGATATCCATTCAACCAAAAAAAGGTACAAGTGGAAAGAAACATAGTAAAAACCGGCCTCTGCAATCCGTCGACCAAAAGCCGAAAGTTTCCAACTCTAGTAAGTGGTCCAAAAAGAAAGACAGCAAAAACAGCAAGTTATGTTTGGGGTTGATTTGGAAGAGAAGGAACCTAAGCGACACCGGAATTGAATTCAGGATAAACAATATACTTCTGAAGGGCAATCCGAATGGGCATTTGCTGGCACCTAAGTGCCAATTGTGTGCGCAACCGTATAACCCTGAATTGATGTATATTCTATGTGAGAAATGCAAAAGTAAGTTTTTTTTTTTTTTTTTGTAGTTAATAATCTGATTTTTTTTAAAATATTTTTCGTAGATTTTAACATGATTATGTGCATTTGCAGGCTGGTTTCATGCCGACTCTGTTAACTTACAAGAGTCTAAAATTATGGAATTGTTTGGGTACAAATGTTGTAGGTGTCGAAGGATCCGGATACCCATTTGTCCTTATACGGATCCCGAGACCAGAGCGAAGTTAGAGGCTAAAAAGGACGCCATGGCGAAGGTTCAAAGGCAGAAGAATTTAGAATCTGATTCCGATTTGGATTCCGACTCTGAAACCAATGATGAGTTAATAAAGGAGGACTGGGATCTTGATTCCACTCAGCTGCTCGACTCAGAAGAGGCTGTAAATGTTGAAGACGAAAACCCTTTCTATTCTTTTCAAACGATTGACCAGGTCAACGATGACAAGCTTGAAGCGGACTCCGGACTTGGACCTGGGCCAAAGAAGCTACCTGTCAGGAGACATATGAAACCGGAGAATGAATCAGATGTTGGTTTTGAAGTTCCTGCCGCATACTCGGGAATCAACAACCCGAACCCTGCGGCAGGGGAATCGTCAACTCCTATTGTGGAATGGGGTGCCCCTACTAACGGGGTCGCTGATGATATGATGTTTGATTACGGAGACCTAAACTACGAAGACATGGAATTTGAACCGCAAACGTATTTTTCCTTCAACGAATTGCTTGCATCAGATGACAGCGTTCCACCGCCAGATGGAGGTGGGTCCGGGGACCCACCTGGAGACGTGAACGGACCATCAACAGACGATTATAACGCTGAGCAGTACCAAATGGGCGTAACTTACGATCAACAAGAGCCCATGTTTTCCGTAGAATCCGGGCTTGAAATGGTGCCTTGTAAGGTGTGTTCACAAACCGACCCGTGCCCAGACTTGTTCTGCCAGAACTGTGGTTTGTGGATGCACCAGGATTGCTCGCCATGGGAGGAAGACACGTCTTGGGAGCCTGAAACAGGCTGGAAATGTGGCAACTGTCGAGAGTGGCGCTAGTGAAGTTTTCCTATCCGATCAAGGACATAAGCGTCTTTTTCTCCCTCAAATCCCTAACAAATTGCTGTTGTTTACGACTTTATGTACATATCTGCTCACGGAGAGGGGGGATGCGGGTTATTTAGTAAAGTTTGGTGTACGTTTGATTATATCGCGTTTGCAAAGATATTGGTTCGTTATACTTGTTTTCAGTTCCCCTTTGGTGTTGTGGGGGGCTTGTATACCATTTTGATAGTGATATGTGATGGATGGTACACCCGAGAGCCACGATAGATGAGCGACGTTTTAGTATTGTTTGTCGTATTCGATTGACTGTTGGTTTTTTAAGGTTTTTAAAGATATTCAAGTTGCTGATCTTCTTCATGTTTTACTCCTTTCATTATTTATCTTCTTCATGTAGGCTTAGGTAACTGAACTGCACATTATGTTCTTTTGTGTGTAAAGAGGACAAAGAAACATATATTATTATGTAAATAAACAAAAAACTTACATGCATTGTTGGTATTGAACATGTACAAGCTATAAAACTTATCATTACAATTTCATCACACCTGTGTTATATACTTAAAACTGCAGCTGCAGCATTTCACAAAAGAATAAGCATGAAACGGGCTTAATTACCCGACGATATACGCGTTTTGGGTAAAAAAATCCATAACAGATGTCCACGTCGTCAATAACCAAACATCTGCGATGGATTTTCTGGTGTCGTAAACCATATAAACTAATTACAAAGATCCTATACTTCAACTTCAAATAGAACTTTCCGCGCCTTTTCTGGTTCTTGAAATTCTTGTCCACGTCAGCGTTGCTTAGAATGACGTGAAGTTCGTGGATGGTCAGCCGACCCACGATGTGAGGTTCGTGGATGGTCAACTGATCCACGATGCGAGGTTCGAGGCTGGTCAACTGACCCACGTGGCGTAGAGGGGGCCGTGCTTGGCACAACATCTTCTTGAACATTTGATGAATCTAGAAGAAGTTTGCAGTTTCCAAATGTTCTAGAAAGAAACCAAGAAGATTCTAAAGAACTATGTGTTCTACTTACTCTCTTCATTTCTTCCCTCATTCTGTTAAACTCTTGTTCAAGCTCTACAACTCTGGCTCTCATTCTTTCCATATTCACTCGCATGACGTGATTTTCGCGCACGATTGTCACCCATCCATCCCTTTGTACAATTTGGCCGGCTGCACCTGTACCGCCACTTGGCACTATACTCATTGGACCGGTAGGCGCATTTTCGTCGTCCACTACATTAGCTAAAGCTGTTCTTAGCTGAAGTTGCTCAAAAAATAATACTTGAAGGATAACTCTAAGTGGCAGGTGATTGTTTTGAGAAGCATGAGCACATGCCTCAATAGAGAGCTTTTGATAGTTGATGGTGTTGCAAAGTTCTTCCTTTTCTCTCTCTGATAACCAATGATGGGCCTGCATTATTACATAAAATTTAATTCAATCAAGACTATATATATATAGTATAAGGTTATATTGGAAACCCTTGTTATAGTGAAAACTCTGGAAACTCTAACTTCCCGAGTTTTTTTTTTATGAAAATTTTAGAGTATGTAATATACATGATTTTAAGCATTTTGAGCCAAAAATAAATAAAAAAAAGTGCCAAGCACTTTTAAAAAAAATAAAATAAATAAGTTTTCGGGTAACACATTGTTAACACATGTTAATTTTGCTTAACATGTGTTAGTCGAAAACTTACTTATTTTTTTTTAAAAAAAGTGCTCGGCGCTTTTTTGATTTTTTTGACCCAAAATGCTTAAAATCAGGAAGTCAGAGTTTTCACTATAACAAGGGTTTCCATAGGATCCTAACCCTATATATATATAAAAGATAATTTTAATAAAAAATCTGATATGGTAACAAACTTATTTTGCACCTAGATCAACCCAACCCAACCAGACCATACTGTTTTCACCTGCACCAAAACTACCTGTTTTGACCCGTTACCGACCCGCCCAATTTCCCACCTCTAGTTTAAGATACAGACCTTGAAATATATATCCAAAGCTCTATACAGCCCATCATTCAAAGATCTTGCAGAATCAGGAAGAATTTCGGCAAGCGCTTTCATCTTTTCAGGTTTCAAATTCACATCAGACGCAACCTCTGCCATATAATTATCCACAAGCTTTGAAACTTTCCTCAACGGTACAGATGACGGCGATACTTCTGAAACGATCGATCTTGGCGAAAGAACACTAGCTTTCTCTTCAGACGTCAAAAAATGATTAATAATCCTTTCAACACAGTCACTGTTATATAAAGTATCATAATCTGAATATGTAGGAATCAAAAGGCCATCGAGCGTAGCGTATTCCAACTGCATTCCTATCTTTCTTTCGAGAGAATCTTGACACTTATCGTTAACACCCAAAATCAAAGCAACCCGTAAAAGCCCCAACAAGAAACGACAAAAGGATTTTCCTTTTTTTTCAGGAAGAAGTTTTACAATAGTTTCTAGTAGAACCCGTTGATCAACAATCGCGGGTTTCATGCTAAAACTTGCAATTGATTTGATTTTGATATTTTGTCCGCCTTGCCATCTGCCTAACCCGTGAAGATGCTTTCGGGTATAGTACATAATCGCTCCTGCAAACAATAGAAAAATCCCAAATGATGTCAAAGGACAGAAGTGCGGATTTTGACCCGTTTACATAATAATTTTCTGCAGCACATCAATCTCTGCAAATTTCATGTGCCAAATCAAATAAGCAAAATATATATTTTTATTATCATTATTTATAGATAATAATATTCAAAGTTTAGGCTAAAAGAACGGGTCATCGTAGCACCTGTTAATTTTTCGGGCCGGAGGCCCCTAGCTTCCTTAGTCTTTACAAGCCTCTCAAATAAAGGCACACTAAGATAAGAAATATCTTCAAACCACCACTCTGATTCCAAGCTTCGGATTCTGGCACCCGTATTAATACCGTTCCATAAAATACTGCCGTTAGGACTCTGCAGTCGACCATACATCATCATCGGCCATCCAAACAAACTGGGATCTGTACAAGCCATCATCGCTATTGCATTCAAGCATTTATTAACTATCTGCAAATTATCCGCTTGTGAAATAACATTCTCACAACTTTGAAGAGCAACCATGCAATCTTTCCAGTTTTTCAAAACATTTTTGTGGAAGTAAGTCTCGGCTCGCACGAATAAATTGTCATCACCATAGTTATCAAACATTTCAAGATAACCTGCCGCGCAATATATGATAACTATGTTTCTTGGTGTGAGTTCCACGCGAACACCGTAACAGAATTTTGCAATGACTAAAAATGTGTTCGGTCCACCAGGAATATTTTCTAGGGTAATTGTGTGAGCGCCTTGATCGTTACTTTGAGTTTCTTCGATTAGTTTTTCTATTTTACCACATCTTGATGATAAGGGAAACTGGAAAAACAACAAATAAATCTCGTATTAGTAACCCGACACTATTTTAAGGTTAAAAACCAGATGCAAAGGAAGTAGAACATGATACGTTACAATATAGAATGATCATAGTTTGTAGAGCATTCGAAGCAACTTTGTAGGAAAGTATTAGATTTGATGGATCAAAGGAGTTGACAAAAATATAATGATAATGAATGCATCAATCTTGTGATCAAAATGAGCACACACAAAACTATTTGAAAACATATGACCAATGGCGGATCTTGAACGAAAAACCTAGTAGGGCCGGACACATTTTGGTAGGGCCGAACTCAATACATTAAAAAATTTCGAATTTTTTTTTTGGTAAAAGTTACACTACGAAGTAAAAAAGTTGGGCGGGCTGAGGCCTCGTCTGGCCTGAGAGAAGATCCGCCAATGCATATGACCTTTAACAAAGCTAACAAGTTGAGCATGTTACCGAACGGGCCAAACGGGTTTGAATTAAAACGTATCACTTTTAGCATGGGTCAGGCTGGTTTGATCCGTAAGCAGTCTTATGCCCATTTTTTATAGATGATTAACACGTAATTTATGTGCTAACCAACGACTTGTTCATCTTTTAGCTAAACATTGTGCATCAAACCAGAGTCGGTCCTAAGAATTCAAGTACCTAGACCGAGCCGAGAAAAAAGGCCCTTACGAATTATATAAAAGAAATAATTTTTTTAAACGAAGAGTAATGTTATAACAATAAACATAGCAAATATATAGTATTAGAATAACATTCCACAATAGCTAAGCAATGATTCGTGAAACTCTCCTGTAACTTTTTTAAATGACGATTGAACGTATACTTTTTTTATTGTTTTTTTATTGTTATATTATTATTTAAATTAGATTAGATAATTAGATGATTGAATATTTGGATTATCAACCTAGATCAAATTTGGCCCAATACAAGTTATAAGGTTTTAGATATATCATAAATAACCAATACGTTTTATAGTTCTAAATTTTTAGAGATGACTCAACAAATTTTTCGTATTCATATTTTTAAACAAACACATATATGTATATACATATGTATAGTATTAAAAAAATGGCCCCTCCGAAATTATGTGCCTCGGCCGGGGGTGCGGTTCGCCCACCCCCAAGGCCGGCACTGCATCAAACACAACCCAAATCGACCCATTCAAAACGGGTCAAAACTACAACCCTCTAGCTTCTAATGATCCAATTTTCATAAATAAAGTCATGAACTTTATTTGAATGTATAACAAATCCAAAGCAATACAAAAATATGGATATCTATAACTGCAAATAATATGAAAAAAAGTTACCTTGTGAAGATGAAAGTTCACATTATCAACAACAATTGTTATATCACTTGGCAAACCTGCATTACAAAACCTGCTCCAAACAAACCAAAATTTTCAGCCAAACATCCCAAATATAAGGACATTAATTATCATCATTTAATTCAAGTAAACTAACTAATATCCAAATTCCAACAAATTCCTATAAATTCAGATTCTAATTAGTATAAACTCAGATGAACATATAGCAAATTAATTAAAAAAAAAAGTAATGATCACCAACATAATCATTAATAAAAAACATAAATTATATAAAGATATAAACTTTACCACTCATTAGCTTCAAGAAAGAATCTTAAAGCATGCCCAGCAGGAGCCATAGCTGATCTTCACTTTCCCAAACAAAAAACATCAAAAAATAAAATAAAATCTTGAAATCTTTAATTTCAAAATTATTATTCTCATTTCAAACAACACACCACTCACAAAAAGATAACCGACAAAACATAAACAATTAAGCAACCAAGTCATCAAACTCATCCGGGTCGGGTCGGGTCAGGTTAATAAAGAAAAAAAAAGAAAAAAAAGAAAGCAATAATAATGGTGTCTTGTTGTTCACTGTTTTGTATATAAAAAGTTATGAGAGTGCTATGGACAAAGCCAACATCAATTAATTACAACCACCCAGCTACATAAATGGTCCCATATATTATTTAAATAATAATATTAATAAAAAAATAAAATAAAGGAAAATAGATATAAATGGGTTGAAGATTGTTGGTGCTTTTGAGTCAACAAGCATTAGTGACAAAACACAACCACCGCTAGTAGTTAAACACTTTGATCAGATACACATGACACACACTCAAACATATATATGTGTCTTTTAGTGTTTGTGTGTGTGTGTGTGTTTTATGAGGATATTTGTCCAACAAGTGGCGTGTGGTTAACGAAATGCATTGGATCCAAGGAAAGGAAAATTACATTCCTTTCTTTAATTTTACTCCAACAAGGTACGAAAGATGCCTATAAAATAAAAAATAAAAAATAAAATATAATAATAATAATAATAATAATAATAATAATAATAATTACTATAAAAAATCCAAAAATATAAAATAAAATTACTGCTAAAATAATGTTTAGATAAATGATATTGATCATTTGGTTAGGTGTTTTTTGTATTTTTGTACTGATTTAATTAGATTTTCTTATTTCACTCTGAATTTGAATTCTAATTGTTTTTTTTTTTAATCATACATCACACTCAAAGTTTAATGTTGGACTGATATTGATGTTAAAGTGTGTGATTTTAGGATCAAAGATTGTATCAACACGGATTCTAACCTATGTTGTATATAAAAAGGTATTTGGAAGTTATGAAATACTGTCATAAATTGTTCTTTTATAAAAAATAAAATAAAATAAAAACCTTATTTTAAAGAGGTCTTTTTAAATGTGTTTATATATTTTTTAATTCTTTAAATGTGTTTGAAATTTTCTTTCTCACTTTTTAGAGCTACCCGTGTAACACACGGGTTCTAACCTAGAATTTATATGAATTTATATGTGTAAGACTTTTTTTTTTTTTTTTTAATTTTCAACAAGAAGTTATATGTCTAACTTTATTGAAAATGTTTACGATAAACTAAGAATCTATCGTTACCGTACTATACTGAATACATGTATTCATTTATGTGGTTTCCGGTTTGAGTAAAATTTCATTTTTACAACTTTGTCCGTGACAATAAATGAATATCAGTATAAGTATTGTGATGATCTAAGCATAACGATACCGCTTGAACAACATCAATGGATTCCGGTTTGAGTAAATTTTCATTTTTACAACTTTGTATGTGACAACAAATGAATATCAGTATAAGTATTTAGATGATCTAAGCATAACGATACCGTTTGAACAACATCGATGTCGGTGTTTGTACGGGTGTTTGATTGTTATTGCTTTTGGTCGGTGAAAAAATTGTTGATTCTATAGCGCGTGTATGTACCGTATCAGTACAGTAACAAACCGAACCAATACCCATCAAATGCCACGGTAATGGTTATTGATGTGTGGTGAAACACACCTTGTTAATATGCTAGTTTTGTATATATTTTAGTCTGTGGTCGGTGCATTTTAGATACACATTTTAGTTTTTATTGCTTTTCTTGAAAATCTAAAAATCTAAAATCTAAAAAAAAAAAAAACCCAAAAATATTTTCTTTTTCTAGTCTTTTAGTTCAAGTTTTGTTTTCTTTAGTTCAGTATTACGCGTGGTTTGCTTGTTTGTGTCTGTGCAGGTAATTCAGTTGCATGCATCATACACGTTATTCAGGCAAGACTTCACCGCTAATTTACGATCCGGAAATTGAAAAGACAGCTAGAAAGAACAGAGCCATTCATCAAACCCGACCAACACCAAACATGAGCCATCCCAGTAACCAAGATAACCAACCTCCACCGAACCAACCTGACCCAATACCACCACAACCAAACCCATTGGGCAATATGCCTCCACGACCATTTCAAACAGCACCAGCTCCAAGACAACAACCACCATTCCCACAATTTAACCCAGATCCGAACGCGGGTGGTTCTAGACAATTTCAGCAAGGCCATCAAGAGCATGATGAGTGGGACGAACATTATGAAAATGATCAAGCTTTTGAGGCCCCACAACAGCAACAACAACCCAACCGCCCATTAGCCTTAAACCAACAACCACCACAAAACCGAAACCCGAGATCTAACAGTAATCGAGCAACGGAGTCACTTCATGGAGATGACAGTATGCATGGTACAACGGGCACTTTTAATGGTAGAGTTGCTGATTGGGATGGAGGAGTTGCTGATGATGGATACTACGTGAATCAGGATCAGTTTGACTATGATGAGCATGATGAGTTTGGTCCACAATATCAGCAGCAACATCAGCAAGGGTTTAATATGAGGGGGCATAATCAGGGACAGAGAGGGGTCCCTCAGAATCAACCAAGAAATCAAGTGCGAGGGAATGGGCAGAGGCAATATGTAGATGGAGTACCTCGGGTGAACTACAGACCTCCTGTAAATGGCGTTGGGAGCCATTTTATTCCAGTGGCCACCGAGCACACTTCACCTGTAGTACCACCACATCAGAATGGAAGGAGCTTTGAGGTTAGACCACATTATTTGAATCACCTTCCGAGTTTCTATGGTAAGGCAACAGAGGAACCCTATCTACATATTGCGGTGAGTATTTGTAACACCATTGGGGGCCATGGGTTTAGTCCGGATGAGGTGAGATTGATGATGTTTCAGTTCACCCTCAAAGATCAAGCGAAGTTGTGGTACCATTCATTGCCTGCTGGGAGTATATTCACATGGCAAGAGCTTCAACAACAGTTCTTAGAGGAATATTATACTATGACTCGCACTACTGAGGCTCGGGAGGCTATTAGAACTTTCCAACAACACTCGGGGGAACCATTTCATGAAGCCTTCACGAGGTTTAAGGAGTTGTTAAGGAAGTGTCCACATCATGATATACCTATGTGGGAACTGATTAAGTCGTTTTATGACGGTTTATTACCCAAGGATGTGAGAGATTTGAACGCCAACAGTAATGGTACCTTTTTGACTAACCATGAGGATGTGGATTGGGAGTACATGGAGAGGTTGGCAGTGACATCAAAGAGACAGGCTCATGCTAGTAGAAGAAGCCGAACAGGTGCAACTAGGGGTGTTGATGTAGAGGCTGAAAAGAGAATAGCAAGCTTAGAACGACAGATTGCACAGTTGACAGCTGGTAGAGGCACAGGAAGGAGTGATGGAGCAAGGGCAGCTAATTCTTTTACAGTTTGCTCCATTTGTGATGATCTGGGACACATCGATGCTGATTGTCCTACTCAACAAGGGAAATCTGAAGAAGTAAATCAGCTTTATGGACAACGAAAGCCATATGATATGAATTCTAATTCATATCACCCAGGTTTGCGAAATCACCCTAATTTTAGTTACAGTAATACTTCTAGCCAGTTGAATCCTCCATCACAGGTACCTAATCAAAACAATCAAAGAAATTATCAGCAAGGAGCTGGAAGCAATCAAGGGAGTTCTCAAGGCAACTGGAGAAGTCAAGGCAATCAACAGGGTGGATCTTCGGGGCAGGATGTATCAGTGAAGGATATGTTGACTGAGTTTATGAAGTCAACAGGAGAATTCATGAAGTCAACGGGCGATTTCATGAAAGAGATCAGAAAGGACAACGAAATCAGAGACAAGGAGTACAAGGCCCTTTCGAAGCAAGTTGGCCAAATTGCAGAAGAATTGTCCACTATACGTCAAGATCCAGGTAAGCTACCGAGCACCACCACAGTGAATCCTGCACACCAGTCATCCAGCTCGAGACATGGCAAGAATGCAGAGATTAATCAGGTAAGTATTCTTCGCTCAGGTAAGATTTATGACAATAAGGTAGGGTCTCCACCACCATTTGTAGAGGGGGTGGTGGAGGATGTTAGTGATGATGATGATGATGAGGGGGAATCTGTGAAAACATCTGTTAGCCCTAAAAAGACTAAGAAAGTAACTTTTGCTGAATCACCAAATAGGGTATTAGAGAATAACACTGAAGCTAAGGAAAAGGGTGTGGAGGGTAATACCATCCCGTTTCCTGAAGCTTTGGTACC
This sequence comes from Ambrosia trifida, assembly GCA_028751855.1. Classification (NCBI taxonomy): domain Eukaryota; kingdom Viridiplantae; phylum Streptophyta; class Magnoliopsida; order Asterales; family Asteraceae; genus Ambrosia; species Ambrosia trifida. The sequence continues at coordinate 16,494,921 of CM054130.1, forward strand.
ACCAGAAACAAAGGTAAAAAGAAGGAGCCCACAACAGGAGGAGATGTGGGAAATTTTTAAGCAGGTAAAGATTAACATACCTTTGTTGGATGCTATTAAACAGATTCCCGCTTATGCTAAGTATTTGAAGGAGTTGTGTACTCAAAAACGGCAAAATAAAGTTCCAAAGAAAATTGATTTTTCAGAAAGTGTCAGTGCCGTTTTGTCGGGTATACTTCCTCCTAAGCTCAGGGATCCAGGAACTCCTTTGATACCCATTCAAGTGGGTGAATGTAGGATAGACCGAGCTTTACTGGATTTCGGAGCTAGTGTTAGCATCTTACCGGGGAGTTTATACGACCAGTACGATTTTGGGCCTTTACAGAAAGCCGACACTACTGTGGTGTTGGCCGACTTGACTTTGAAACTTCCCCGGGGGATAGTATATGATGTCATTGTCAAAATTGAGGACTTTTATTACCCAGATGATTTTCTAGTGTTGGATTATGTCTCTTCAAATACAACTAAACAACCTAATGTGATACTTGGTAGACCGTTTTTAGCAACTGCAAATGCTTTAATTGATTGTAGAAACGGGACAGTTGACATGGCATTCGGGAATAGGAAAGTTCGTTTAAGCGTTTTTCCCCATACATCTAACTCTCTGGTCAATGATGAATGCTTTATGGCAGACATTATTGACACGTGTCACCCCCATGTCAATGAGGAGGACGCAACAGAGACGTGTTTTGTTTGTGACAGGAAGGATGATGAATACAGGGAGGTTCTGAAAGAGATGGAGGATGAGTTGGAGGTGATGGCAGTCAAAGAAGGGAAACCCACTTGGACACATCAGGTGGAAAGCCTACCAGAGCACATTGACACGCAACTGAAGCCATCATTGGAATCACCTCCACAGCTGGAACTGAAAGAATTACCAAAGCATTTGAAATATGCTTTTGTGGGTGAGAATAAAACTCTTCCTGTTATTATTGCTTCTAATTTGTCTAATGTGCAGGAAAAAGCATTGATGGAAGTGTTGGTGGAGCATAAAGCGGCAATTGGATGGACCATTGCAGACTTGAAGGGAATTAGTCCATCCATTGTGATGCACAGGATTATTACTGAAGAAGGTGCAAAGCCGGCTAGGGATGCTCAGAGAAGGTTGAACCCGAATATGCGGGAAGTGGTGAAAAAGGAGGTCTTAAAGTGGCTTGATACAGGTATTGTCTACCCAATTTCAGATAGTGAGTGGGTGAGTCCAACACAGACAGTGCCCAAGAAAGCAGGTATACAGATTGTTACAGGTGAGGATGGTGATCAAATTGCTACCCGGCCCGTGACCGGGTGGCGTATTTGCATTGATTACCGGAAGTTGAACTCTGCGACTTCCAAAGATCATTTTCCATTACCTTTTGTTGATCAGATAGTTGAGAAACTCGCAGGTCAGAAATTTTACTGCTTTCTAGATGGATATTCAGGATATAACCAGATTGCCATACATCCTGAGGATCAACAAAAGACTACGTTTACATGTCCATATGGCACTTTCGCATTCAGGTGAATGCCATTTGGCCTTTGTAATGCCCCGGCCACCTTTCAAAGGTGCATGATGAGTATCTTCTCAGATATGGTCGGGGACTCTCTAGAGATCTTCATGGATGACTTTTCCATTTTTGGCACATCTTTTGAGTCATGTTTAACACAACTAACAAAAGTTTTGAAAAGATGTGTCAAAACTAATCTGGTTTTAAGTTGGGAAAAGAGCCATTTTATGGTTCAGGAAGGGATTGTGTTGGGACATGTAATCTCAAGTAGGGGAATCGAGGTGGACCATGCTAAAATTCAAGTGATTTCAACTTTACCTCCACCTACAAATGTTAAAGGCGTCCGTTACTTTCTTGGACACGCCGGGTTTTATAGACGGTTCATAAAAGGATTTTCTGTTATTACTAAACCGCTATGTAACCTTTTACTGAAAGATGTCCCGTTTGTTTTTGATGAAGAATGTATGAAAGCTTTTACCACCTTAAAACAGAAACTAATTGAGGCTCCTGTTTTACAATCACCAGACTGGTCCACCCCTTTTGAGATAATGTGTGATGCTAGTGACTATGCAGTTGGGGCGATTCTGGGACAACGGGTGGATAAAAAGCCTGTAGCTATTTACTACGCAAGCAAAACTCTTTCTGATGCTCAGTTAAATTATACCACTACTGAGAAAGAGTTGCTTGCAGTTGTGTATGCATTGGATAAATTTAGATCTTATTTATGGGGTAGCAAAGTTATTGTTTATTCTGACCACAGTGCTGTCAGGTACCTCATGGAAAAGAAGGATGCTAAGCCAAGGTTGATTCGTTGGATCTTACTGTTGCAAGAATTCGACCTTGAGATTCGAGACAAGAAGGGGAGTGAGAACGTGGTAGCCGACCACTTGTCACGGGTGGTGCATGAGACACAAGCACCGGAAGTGGAAATCAATGACACATTCCCAGATGAGCAATTATTATCTATTTCCACTAAACCATGGTTTGCTGATTTTGCTAATTATGCAGTTACAGGAACCACTCCAGAGCACTGGTCAAAGAGGAAGAAGCAACATTTTCTTTCCCAAGCAAAGTACTACATATGGGATGACCCATACCTCTTCAAAGTTGGATCAGACCAGCTCATCCGACGATGTGTACCAGATGATGAAGTTCAATGTGTGCTAAGCATGGTGCACACATCAGCATGTGGTGGCCATTTCAGTGGTCAAAAGACGGGCCACAAAGTGCTTTCATGCGGCCTATATTGGCCTACCATTTTTAAAGATGCTTTTGAGTTCGCTAAAAACTGCTTAAGATGTCAACAGATGGGTAGCATCTCAAAACGGAACGAGATGCCCATGCAGCCGATTCTAGTTGTCGACATCTTTGATGTCTGGGGAATCGACTTTATGGGCCCGTTCCCGAATTCATTCGGTAACTTGTACATCTTAGTGGCAGTAGATTACGTGTCCAAATGGATCGAAGCCATTGCCACCAAGACGAATGATCACAAAGTGGTGTGCAAGTTTGTCCAAAGTAACATCTTTACTCGCTTTGGAATCCCTCGTGTGATCATTAGTGATGGGGGGTCCCACTTTAAAAATTTTTACTTTGGCAAGCTCCTTAAAAATTATGGTGTAGACCACCGTATCGCGACACCGTACCACCCACAAACGAGTGGGCAAGTTGAGGTGTCCAATAGGCAAATTAAGGAAATTTTACAGAAAACTGTGCGACCTGACCGCAAGGACTGGTCCACTAAACTGGATGATGCTTTGTGGGCGTATCGCACTGCCTACAAAACGCCTATTGGAACCACACCTTATCGGTTGGTCTACGGGAAGGGGTGTCATTTACCTGTTGAACTTACTCATCGTGCTTTATGGGCTATTAAACAGGTTAACATGGACTATGATGCTGCAGGAAAGGCAAGAAAGTTGGCATTGGGAGAGCTAGAAGAGCTGAGAAACGAAGCATACGAGAGTGCAGAGGCATATAAAGACAAAGTAAAAAAGGTGCATGATGCCAAGATCCGGTTGAAAAACATTGAGGTAGGTAATAGAGTTTGGTTATACAATTCTAGATTGAAGTTATTTCCAGGTAAGCTGAGGAGCAAGTGGACTGGACCGTATCTGGTCACACGTGTGGGGAACTATGGAGATGTGGAGATTGAAGACTTTGATGATCATTTGAGGCAAGTGGTGAATGGCCACCGATTGAAACCTTATATCGAGCCAAATGACATCAATGGACCGGACAAACAGTCAGAGAGCTTCGCTTTAAGCACTCTGACTTATGATTCAGAATGAGCATCCGAGGTACAAGTCTGGCTGAAGACTAATAAACTTAGCGCTACCGGGAGGCAGCCCGGACTTTTTGGTATATATTATTGCTTTTGTTTATTTTCGTTTTAACCGCTTGCAAGCTGTTGAAGCACGCCCGGTGTCTCACACAAGTGTGGGAACGTTTGGATCGCTAAGGTACGTTGTTCTAACCAGAACCGAAGTCGAGGACGACTAAGAATTTTTTTTTCGGGGGTGGAGAGGGCGAGTAGAGAGTTAAAGCTTTAAAAGTTTAGTTTTGCAAAGGTTAAAAAAAAAAAAAAAAATTTGCGAGGCTTTGGTTCGTAAGGTACAGGTTGTACCCGTAGCTTACGGGTTGTCAGCCAAACAAACACCAAATTTGCGAGACCCTCATCTGTAGCTTACGAGCCCCATCTGTAACTTACGGGTTGTCAAGCCAAAAAACAAGTAAAATGCGAGGCTTTCGCTCGTAAGGTACGGGCTGCATCTGTAAGTTACGGGTTGTGCAGCCAAAGAAAAGAAAAAAAATGCGAGCCCTTCATTCGTACCTTACGGGTCCTGTCTGTAACTTACGGGTGAGCAATCAAAGTAAACCGGGTCCAACTTCTCCCTTCTGAACCAGTTTTTTTAACACATTTGAACCGGTCCAAAGCCTATCTAACCTATCTAAACTAAAATTCAGCCACAAAACATCGATCAAAACCTTCATCTACACCTTTCTTCTTCAAAAATCCTCAAGAACCCTAAATCTTCAAGCATCCATAACTCACTCAATCCTTAACCAAATCGAACGATTCTTGAGTCTAACTTGACTAATTTTTCGAGATCTACAAAACCCCTAACTTCTTTTGTATTAATTCGTCACGGTTTTCGAGATTTCTGGGCTTCTTCGGCCGAAGTCGTGGGGCTTGTTGAGGGTTGTTCTTAAAATTTGCAATCTTGTCTTTTTATTGTTTATTATCATCAAGCTAAGGTATGTTTCTACTCTCCTCTACTATATTCGTTGTTTATAATGTTGATATTGCTCAATATCGAATGAATTAGGAGGGTAAAGGAACAAGTGTTTGTGTTGAAAGCCTTAGTTGTTGATTATGATTGTGATTGATTGTCTACATTGTTATGGTTGTGCTATGAATCATCACCAAAGTTGAGTTTTTGTTTATAAATGTGTAGAACATTGAATTTTTAGTAGCATATTGTGATTAATAAGAACATGAAATTGGTATCAACTATTGATTTAAATTCTTTTTCATGGACTTTGTACAACAATTGGTGATGCATAGGCAAAAGGACCGTTGTCAGCGCACCGGTCCAAGAAGAAGAACCAGTGGATCATGGGTTTCAACAACCACCCAACCCCCATACCGATATCCCATATATCCCCGGTTGGCCAAGAGGACCGTTGTCAGCGCAACCAGAGGAACACCAAGCTGAATTGTTTTACAAAAAGATGGGTGACAGGCATTCAATCATAAAAAACATGCGTTTTGAAAAACAGGTGCTGAAGGATGATTTCAGATCCTTGGGACTCATGGAGAAATTTCACGAATTGGGTTGGGAAGCGGTTGTGGATTTCAAGGGTGCTAAGGATGGGAGAGTACACGTGAATAGCATCATGCAATGGCTGAGCACATTGAAAAGGGATGACGGTAAGAACCCTCCACAAACCACTAAACTCACTGGGATTGTTGAAGGAAAAGAAGTGGTTTTGTCATTTGCTACGATGCGACGGATCGCGAAGTTCGATTCAAAGGACGATTCATGGTATCAATACATCGAGGAAAAGGACTATTGGAACAACGCTTACAAAGGTAATGAGCATGCGACCACCACAATATAATGGGTGGGACCTCTATCAACAGAGCATTTATGATCAAAATACGCGGATAGACGAAAACCGAAGGAGGGAGCATGCGCAATTGATGAGGTGTGAGCGGGTTAGACACTTAGAGTCGCAGATGGAGTTGAACATGCGACCTTTCGATGAAAATCAGTATCGGAGGCATCTGGATCTTTGTGCTGGGGTTCCCTATGTTGAGAACCCACCTTATGTGGATTACAGCACCATGTCACCACTCGGACCAGGTGTGCCGAGGCCCCCTTCACATTTAGTTCACGGGTCGATGTGGCTGCCACGGGAGTATACTGCTCCCCATTTTCAGAGCTCGTATCCATACCAGCCACCACCTTATCAGTACCCGTCCCAGCAGCAGCAGCCGCCGCCTCAATCATCAGCATCATCATCAGCATCACAGCAGCATCAGGACCAAGGCTTGGGCAGCGTTTTCGACATGACTGAATTCTATGAGCACTTGGGGGGATTCTATGGTGGACCACCTGGTCCATCTTACTGATGCGCGCCCTCCTCCTTATCAGGTCATGTGATGTCCCTCATCTTGTATAGTTTTGTACTTTTGCATTTATTTCTTTGTTTCTTTTTAGTGTGTTTTGTTTTATTGTTTTGGGATGTTAGTCGTCTGGATGGATAGCATTGAAAGTTGAACATGTTGAGTGAGGAAGGATTGAAAACAAGCAAAAACACCATACATTGGGGACAATGTATCCCAAGTGTGGGGATGGGCAACCCTAGGACGGTTGGGGGGAACACTTACATATTTGTGAGAAAAATTGAGAAATTTTTAAAAATTTTAAAAGAAGAAAAATATGAATCAAGAAAAAAAAATTTTTTTTTCTTGCAAAAATGTCACCTTTTTCACTTGAGCAGGCACAAAAGCCGCGTTTTCAGTTGCTAACGAGTCTTTTGCCGAGTATGAAAAATGAGACCCTTTATCATGGTCATCCCTTTAAGTTTCATGAGAGTTTTTCTGACAAGCGTTTTCATAAGAAAATATGCAATATTGCTTGTCAGTTTGTCAATCTCGATTGTGTAAGTCTATGGGATTGGGTATGATTCGGGGCCTTGAAGAGTAGTTTCGGTAAGGGAATTGAAGGTGGCTTGTTAACAAAGCGAGTAGTGTTTTGTGATGGTTTGATTGGGGACAATCAAAGGTAAGTGTGGGAATGTGATGAGAGGGTAAATGAATGGTTAATAATAAGCCCATTTTGTGTGTTTTTGCTATGTTTGTGTTGACAATATATGATGAATGGGATAACTACGTGAGCTTTGATCGTTTCAGGATAAATGGCTAAACGGATGGAATTAGAGCCGAAAAGTGTGAAGCGTGGTGTCCAAGTTAAAGAATTGAAGAAGTGGAAAGTGTTCGAGAGCTTGTGGAAGAGAATTGGATGTTTGAAGGATGTTTATGATGAAGAAGTGAAGATTAGAGTGTGTTTGGATGCAAGGATTTGAAGGAAAAATGCTTTGGAAAGAAGTTGAAGAAACAATGTGTAAGCTATGCCTTCCATCTGTAGCTTACTGATGAATTACAAGGCAATTGGAGCATTTTCATGTGGGTTAGAATAGTAAGGTACAGGGCTGATCTGTAAGGTACTGCTGAATAAAGCAATGCTTATAGATTGACTGAACTGTAAGCTACGGGCCTGATCAGTACCTTACGGCTGGCTGAAGAGCAAAATTAGGAAAGGTTGTTTTTCATTAATAAAATGATTTTTATCAAACCTAGCAGCCTCCTAACCTCCCTATCACGAAAATACATCATCTTTTGGAGACTTTTGAAGCTACAAACACCATTGTTCATCATCATTCATCCATTCCTTCGGTTTCCATCAACATGTTCGGTATTATTATTCATACTTTTGAGTTATTTCTTGCTATCATGAGTGGCTAAACATCTTTGTAACCACCTCCGGGTGTAAGGTTTATTTGTGAAACTCTAACTCTTGTTTGGTTTGGTTTATGGATTGTCTTTTAATTGTTTGAAAGATATTTGTGGTTTGAGTTATTTAAACAAGTCACGTTTGTGCAATTGCTTATCTTTTAGTCATTCGCATTCGGTTTTCTTGCATCGTGAGTAGTTTGATTAACGGGAAGGTAGTTGTTATTCGTGGGTTGGTAATTAAATTGTACGAGTTATTATTAAAAACTTGTGTTTGATTATCACTTAACTTAAACCGTTTAACAAAACTATGTCTATGTGGTATCCAACAAACTAATATCATTGTTTACAACTTATAAAATTCTTTAATATCATTGTTTACAACTTATAAAATTCGTTTTCTTAAAACTCAAAACAACCAACAAACTAATTAGATTTTTTTTTATTTACTAGTTAATTTACAAAACTATACTTTCCACCAATTCCCTGTGGAGACGACTCACTTTCACTTTACTACTTATTTTCATTATTTTTGATTGACCCAACGACATCGATCAAAATGCATTTGATGACCTGTCGTTAGGGTCATGCAAAAACCTAAATAACCTAGGTAGCTAGGGTAAGTCAGGTATCGAATCCACGAGGAGCATGTGGTTGGTATTACACTTTTTGTTTGATTACTTAAACTAAAATAACTAAACTAGATTAAACTGATTTTGGATTTGACTGATTTACTAAAACAATATACGAGAAAGATGATCAATCTCCAGGTTTCAGGTTTAAGATTTCACACAAGCTTGTTTAATTAGTTGGAAACCACATAGACATGGTCTTGTATATAGTTTAATCAAAGTGATAATTAAACACAAGTTTTTAATAATAACTCGTACAATCTAATTACCAAATCATAAATGCCAAATACCCCTCTAATTACCAAACTGCTCACAATGCAAGAAAACCGAATGCGAATGACAATAGACAAATATTTAAAACATAAACAACTCGTTTAAATCAAATAAACCACAAGTGTTCTCAAAACGTCAATAAGAAAACAATCCAAAAAACTAAATCAAACAAAGTTTTATGTTTAATCTAAGCAAACCATACACCTGGAGATGATCACAAGATTAACCGCGCTGCATTTTTCTGTTGATGACCTGTTCTCGAAGTGCGTGCAGCTCCAAGGCTGCTGCCTTGTATCCCTCTGCCGTCAAAGATTCCTCTTCCTTCTTATTCCTCAGAGTTACCGACTCCAAGCCCACTTGATCCTTTTACTAGTTTTTGTTGTCTTATGGGCAGCCCAATTAATGCACCTAAATTCACCATAAAATAATTTTATAAGCCCATATAACATATTTCATTTAAGAAACCCATGCTCTAAACACTTGCTGACTTGCTGCACGATTCAAAAAGGATTTTAAGTTGCATATAAATTTAAATTGATTAATTATCAAGGCAACTTCTCAATTAATTATCACAACATTCAAGTTTGTTTAGTTCATTCTTATAATTTAGTTCGCAATATCTTGGAACACATTTAAATAAGTTAAAAGCTAGTAATCTCTTCAAACCAAACAAATATAAATATGAGACATATTAATATATTTATATTAATATTATATCATTTATATAATAGTTAATATTCAACAATGTGTATCTAAAATGCACCGACCACAGATTAAAATATATACAAAACTAGCATATTAACAAGGTGTGTTTCACCACACATCAGTTATCATATGAAATTGTTGATTCTAGGGCAAATAACCTAGTTAAACATGAAATTGGTTATCATATATTATTTAAACTAGGTTAGAACCTCATGCATTACACGGATTGAATTTAAGTAATTTTATATGTTACGTAATAAAAAGTTATATCCTAAAAAACGTGTATTATGGGATGAATAAACCCATGTCTCATACGTGTTGACTAAATATAATGTAATCGGTTAACAGATACAGTCCTCAAGACATGTTAAAAAAAACTTGGATATACTATTTATTTATTATAACTTTTACTTAGGTTATAAGCATACACGAGGTTAAATCAATAAAAAAAATAAATGGTTACAAACAAGCGGGAAAAATAAAATAAATAGTTAGAATAAAGAAATATTAAACAAATAAGATAGAAGTGCAAAAATTATGCTTTTATATTTTTATTTAACATGTGAGAAAAATGAAAACAAAAATATGATTATTAAGGTTTGAATTTCTGACACGACCCGAAAACAGGACACGAAATTTGCAGGTTCAGGTTTAGTCTAGATAAGTTCGAATCAGTTTCAGGTTGAATCGTAAAGCCGTTTAGCTAAACGGGTCGGGTTCGGGTAAACCCAAACGAGTTGGCAGGTTGACCCGTTTAACCCATCTATATTATATTTTATTTTTTTAAAATATGTTTTATGCCACAAATTAAAGTTAGGTATTTTATGTCATACTTATAACTTAAAAGATAAATTGACATAAGATTTCTAACTAAACTTGTGTTTTTAAGTAAAATTTCAATTATAATATATTAATTTATGAACAAAAAAATAAAAAAAGAAATAAAAAATTCGGCTTAAACTGGCCGTGTTCAAGTCAACCTGATGACCTGTCGTTAGGGTCATGCAAAACCTAATTAACCTATGTAGATAGGGTAAGTAGGGTATCAATCCAAGGAGCGTGTGGTTAGTGAGTATTTCCTAGTTAACTTTGAATTTGTTGTTTTATGAAGATGCTAATTTATGAATTTGGTATTTAGAAATTGGTTGAAGAGTTTGTTGATTAATATGAAACTTAAAATGACTTTGTAAGAAATAATTAACAATACTTGTAACAATAAGATAGAGATGATTACACTAAGGATTTGGGTAATTGAACACTAAGGCTTTCAACAATTAGGCATAATTGGATAAACAATGATAATGCAATTGGTACTAACGGATTGATTGCTCAATAAACTTAGGTATCAAGTTTTATCAACATTCACAATGGACTAAACTATACTTCATCATTTAGAACATACAATCCTATGATAGTGTTGATGCAAGGAACCATGTTCATATCATTTAGAAATTGGCACAAGATCAATTAACTAGAAATGATTTCAACATCAGATTAATCACTAATCAACACTGGTAATTCAAGTACATAAAAACATTAATCAAAAGTTTAAACAATGCAATGCCCAAATGTTAAGCCCTAGGTATCAAAAACTTACATCCCTAGTGTAATACAAGAGTTTTAGCCACACATGGCTATGGTGTTCATCATCTTCAAAATGTGTTCTTCAATCTTCCAAGAAATTGTGTAGAAAATGATTGTAGAATGATTGTGTGATCTTTCTCTTCAATGGTGATGATTTTTATATTGAAAAATGAGATCAAAACAGCTCCATACGCAGTCAAGGACCATAAAATCGCCATTAACACTTGATCCCATCAGTTTTGACTTGAAAAAGGAAACAATTTGACCACTTTGACTTTTAGCGTAGGATACGCCAATTTTGGCGTATCCTACGCAAATCCTGTTTAGCCTCACCAATCTTTTGCTGCCCTACGCTAACATCTTGGACACTCCCTACGCAATTGGCGTAGGATACGCCAATTTTGGCGTATCCTACGCTAACTCCCTTAGATGTCCGTTTTTGATTTTCCAACTCGCGTATGCCTCCGTTTCTTGCCCGGGCAACTCCAAAACGTCATTTTTGCTTCCTTTTTGCTGTCAACTCCTGAAATGACACAACAATATCAAAGCAACACCATTTGACACTGAATAATCTTTAAAATGCATTTTATGGGTGTTTTTATACACATCCTTAAATCAACCCATCACATCCCCACACTTGTCTTTTGCTTGCCCTCAAGCAAATCAATAAACCATGCTCAATCAACAATCTAATTAATTTCCAACCATTTTATCGATTCTCAAAAACGGCCCCTAGTCATACTCCAATTCACAAGACTTACGCCTGTCAGTAGATTTACATTCCAAGGTTTTTATATGTTTAAAACAATTGCCTAGCTAAATCCAACTAGATTCGATTTCACACTTTTGCACACCCCTCACAATGGTTCACTCCACTCGGTTTACTATCTCAGCTAGCAAATAATATGCTAGTATTTCGTATCAATCACTCGAAACCGATCATAGGGCATGTTAGCATAAGCTTGCAATTCAATCACCTTCCACAATATTTTTCAAAAGTGACACAAGTCAAAAGGTCTTTAAAACGGGTTGTAATAGGGCTAGGCGAAGGGTATGGAAAGGGATATTTACAAGTGACTATAATGATGAAAATTCGACTTTTATTACATCAACTATCTAAACTATAAGGCAAAACTTCGCCTTTTATTCAATTACTAATTCAAGCATATTTTTGTGCTTTTCTATGAGAACTCTCATTTGTTTGAAGCGTATTTGTTCTCATGCTTTTTTTTCAGTTTTTTTTTTTTTTTTTTTTTTTTTTTTTGCAACTACATACAATACAATTCAAAATCCTACAACCGAATTTTCATCATTTGGGTCAAAATGAGTTGAGAAGGCTAGATGGGTCAAATGGGTAGTCAAATGAAAAGTTAAAGGCTCAAATTTGTTTATCTAGGGAAAACTTTTATTTATTTATTTATTTATTTATTTATTTTTTTTTGAGTAAAAGGCTAGCTAGACCTAATGCCTTAATCATTCTTGTGTCACAATCAATCTAGAGTAGTAGGCGTATCAAAAATTGCAAGTTCTACCTTATGCGCCTATAATAGTACACTCAATTCAATTGAACACAACATGCCGGAGGATGTGGAACAGATATTTGTAGGGTGTTAGCATGTTGTGGTGGCTCAACAATCTCTTCCTGAACCTAAAGGGAATATGGGTTGCCGATATGCAAAAGTGCTATATTCTTCCTTAGTCTTTTCTAACTAGGCAATCCATATTTTGCAAAAACCATCCTTGGAAAAACACATCAAGGAACTTAAAGAATTATGACCATGACTAGGGGTCGAATTTTGTGATCCAATATCATGGTGAGAAAAATTGGTTTTCTTACAGTTTAAGCTTGAGGGTCTTTATTTATTTATTTATTTATTTATTTATTTATTTTTAAATGGCTATTCCCCCATCCCCACACTTAAAAGTTACATTGTCCTCAATGTGGGTCTTTGCACGAATAAGGGACCCAAATAGCCAATTAATTCAAAAATATGTGTGAGGATGCTTTTGTTCCACCCCACTACATCCCTTTCTAAAGCGAAAGCTAAAGATCCACCCAAGTCTTATTCAACAATACACATAAGATTAAAGAATAGAAAGCACCTGATAAACATATGATGTCTCCGTTCCATCGGTGAATCCTTGCTCTCCATAATTGAATGCTTCCTATCCTTCATTTTTCCCCTTTTTTCATTGAACACTCACTGGTGATGTATACCCTAGGCTCACACTCAAAACATTAAAGCATCCAAAACAAACAAAAACAAAATAAAATTGAAAAGCATAAAATAACTAGCACACCAAACGTAAATAAATTGATCATGCCCACGCAATTAATATAATAAGGAAAAAAAATACATGGACCTGATCAACGGGTTGCCTCCCGGAAGCGCTAAGTTTAAGGGTCTTCAGCCAGACCGAATACACCAACCTCATGGTGGTCGAGTTGGATGCCTTCCTCCCTCCGCCTCTAAAGATGCAACCCTCCTACGTTCCGGTAAGTCCTTTAAGGTGGTCCTAACCGGGTCAACCATCTTTTCCGTTCTTGTTTCATTGTCCAAATCAGGCGGTTTCCTCCATTTCGTCTTCCTTCCTTTCACTGTCCTGTTCTTGACTGCTCCAAACCTGTTAACGACACAAAAATCCTCTTTTGGGTGATCCTCTTTTACAAGAGGGCCACCACTATAAAAAATGTCATTTTTGGGACATTTCTCATCAACAACCGAGTTAGACAAATTTGGATATACATTTAAATATAACTCACGGTCACCAAACTTCATGCGTACCGTTCCATTAGCACAATTTATAATAGCATGCGCAGTTGCTAAGAACGGCCTACCCAGTATAACGGTGGGTTGTGTGTTTTTAGCACTACTTACATAGTCTACCACCAAAAAATCAACTGGGTAGTAGAAATCCTCTACCTTCACCAACACATCATTCACCATCCCCCTTGGATGCGTGGGAGTCTGATCAGCTAACACCACCTTGGTGTTAATTTCATGTAGTGGACCAAAGTCATATTGGTCAAACAGACTCCCAGACAATATACTCACACATGCTCCAAGATCTAGGAGCACCCTTTCTATTTTAAATTCTCCAACCTGAATTGGAATCAATGGGGCTCCTGGATCTTGAAGTTTAGGGGGGAGAGCATCCGACAAAACAGCACGAACATGTGCCCCTAAATGTTTAGGCAACTCGTTGTACTTGTTTTGGTTGCTCAACTCTTTCACACATTCAACATGAGCAGGAATTTTTTCAATTGCATCAATAAGTGGTAAATTTATTTTGACTTGTTTAAAATTTTCCCACCTCTCGTCCTTTGGTGGGCTCCACTTTGACACATTGTTTAGGTCTACTAAAGCTGTAGGATATGGGATGGTATTAGTCTCCATCCCCACACTTGTCTTAGTAGCCATCTCATTTAAACACTTTTCGCAAAAAGATTTTTTATAATTTTTAACTTCAAAATTATTTTGCGAAATATTTTCCTCTTCCTGCTCATCATCACTATCAACCTCCACCACACCATCAACAAATTGTTGTGGTGGAGTTGTTTCATTACCCACAATCTTATCATTCAAAATAAAACTCACCGCATTTATATGCACGCTTTGATTGTTTCTTGAGCTCGATGCTTGATGTTGTGGGTTGATAGTGGTATCACTAGGAAGCTTCCCCGTGCTTCCTCTCCATTGAGCCATTTCTTCCGCTAGTTGACCCACTTGTTTAGCCAAGGCCTCGTGAGATTTATCCCTCACCTCATTCCCTTTCTTTATTTCCTTGATGTCATTGTTGGCGTCTTTCATCATGCTCATTAAGGCATCCATTTTTGAACTCAAAGATTCATCACCACCTTGATTTCCAGAAGAGTTTCCTTGATTGCTTGAAGAGCCGCCTTGGTTGTAACCTCTTTGATAATTGTTGTTGTATCCTTGGTTACCACCTTGATTGTAGTTATTTCTTTGGTAACCACCTTGATTACCACCTTGGCGACCTTGATATTGCCCACTACCGCCTTGATTTCCCGATTGGAAATTCGGGTTCATTTGGTTAGCGGGATTACCATACCTAAAGTTAGGATGGTTTCTCAAGCCTGCATGGTAAGTGTTGGAGTTCATGTCATACTTTCTTTCTCCATACACTTGATTCACCTCTTCGGTTGCTTGACCCATATCGCCGGAGCACTCACTAGCTTTATGCCCCAAATCTCCACAATTATCACACACGGGGTATTGTACCGATGACACCTCCCGTTTCTTCATTCTTGCCAACTCTCTCTCCAACTGAGCAATTCGGTCCTTGGAACTTGAATCTGCATCGGAAAGAGATTTAGAGACCGGGTGTTTGGTTCTTCGATCAGCTGCCTCCTCCGATTTTGAATTCTTCGCCATTAGCTCCAAAAAATCCCAATCTTCTTGCTCCGGATTAGACAACAATGTTCCATTGCTAGTAGACTTGAGATATTTTCTCTCCTCCTTGCTCAGTCCATTCACAAAACTGCTAACCAATTCCCAAAGATCAATATTGTGGTGTGGGCATTTTCGAATTAACTCCTTGAAACGAGTAAAAGCTTCATGAAGCGGTTCCCCTTGTAGTTGTTGAAAAGAACGAATCTCTAAACGTACCGCATCTGTTTTAAAACTGGGGAAATATTCATCCAAAAATACTTGTTGCATTTCTCCCCAAGTGTAGATGCTGTGTGCGGGTAAGGTGAGGAACCATGTCTTTGCTTTGTCCTTGAGAGAAAACCGAAATAACCTCAACTGTACCTCATCTAGTGAAAAGTTATGACCTCCCATAGTACCACACATTGCCTTGAATTCGGATAAGTGATCATACGGGTCTTCATTAGCCATCCCATGAAAATGAGGAATGATGTTGATGTAATTGGGCTTGCAATCAAAGGATCTTCTCCCTAGAGGTGGTGGTACAATAGGTGATTCGTTCTCGGATGCAAGTGGTCTAAACCGACCGTTAACTCCTTGCATTGGAACTGGGGGCCTTCGCCTTGGAGCATTAACCTCTTCACCTCTATGTTGTCTTCCCCCATTAGGTCTTCTTTCTGCTCGGCCCACAAAATTTTCACCCCGGTTTTGGTGAATATTGGGAATTTGATGTCTTCTTGGGTTTTGTCTTGGTTGATGATTATTAATGACGTGATTGTAATAACCATCATTGTCCCTGTTTCGATTTGCACCCACGTTAGAACTATTATCACCGTGATACTCTTCCTCATCTCCATAATCATCACTAACATTTCTGTAGCCCCAATCCTCGTCATCTTCATTGTAATCCCTTTCAGAATATTCATCTTCTCCCGAGTGGTAGGAATGAACACTAACTCTGTCTGATGATTGATAACTTGGTACACTGAATGGATCATCATCATTAATGTTCGCCCTCAATTCTTCAATATTCTCAACATAATCTTCATATCCGGCTTCATTGTACCGATTGACCGGATCAAATGTGGGATTGCCACGGTTAGACATAGAAGGACCTTGGTTTACATTTCGGGTGTTGGGATTTCGGTTGTGAATTGGTTGGTGAGGTGGGTGTTGTTGGGTTTGATTTTGATGAGGTGGAGTGGGTGGTCTTCGATTTTCACCTGAACGGCGATTTGGGTTTGAGCTTGCCATTTGAACGGTTTCAAAGGACAAAGGTTGGATTATGGGTGGTGATTGGGAGTTAGAAGGAATCGGCTCCTCTAACCGGTGTTGTCGGTTTCTTCTTGCTACTCGTTCAATTTCCGGTTCAAACACTAAAGGAGAAGTTCTCCCCGAATGTCGCGTACGCATGCACTACCTGTAAACTGCACAAGTAACACACCCCGCGTAACAAGGAAAAGTAGAAAATAAACCAAACAACAATTTAAACAGATTATCACACTATTAACTACTCAATAAACACTAAGCGCACTAGCTCCCCGGCAACGGCGCCATTTGATGACCTGTCGTTAGGGTCATGCAAAACCTAATTAACCTATGTAGATAGGGTAAGTAGGGTATCAATCCAAGGAGCGTGTGGTTAGTGAGTATTTCCTAGTTAACTTTGAATTTGTTGTTTTATGAAGATGCTAATTTATGAATTTGGTATTTAGAAATTGGTTGAAGAGTTTGTTGATTAATATGAAACTTAAAATGACTTTGTAAGAAATAATTAACAATACTTGTAACAATAAGATAGAGATGATTACACTAAGGATTTGGGTAATTGAACACTAAGGCTTTCAACAATTAGGCATAATTGGATAAACAATGATAATGCAATTGGTACTAACGGATTGATTGCTCAATAAACTTAGGTATCAAGTTTTATCAACATTCACAATGGACTAAACTATACTTCATCATTTAGAACATACAATCCTATGATAGTGTTGATGCAAGGAACCATGTTCATATCATTTAGAAATTGGCACAAGATCAATTAACTAGAAATGATTTCAACATCAGATTAATCACTAATCAACACTGGTAATTCAAGTACATAAAAACATTAATCAAAAGTTTAAACAATGCAATGCCCAAATGTTAAGCCCTAGGTATCAAAAACTTACATCCCTAGTGTAATACAAGAGTTTTAGCCACACATGGCTATGGTGTTCATCATCTTCAAAATGTGTTCTTCAATCTTCCAAGAAATTGTGTAGAAAATGATTGTAGAATGATTGTGTGATCTTTCTCTTCAATGGTGATGATTTTTATATTGAAAAATGAGATCAAAACAGCTCCATACGCAGTCAAGGACCATAAAATCGCCATTAACACTTGATCCCATCAGTTTTGACTTGAAAAAGGAAACAATTTGACCACTTTGACTTTTAGCGTAGGATACGCCAATTTTGGCGTATCCTACGCAAATCCTGTTTAGCCTCACCAATCTTTTGCTGCCCTACGCTAACATCTTGGACACTCCCTACGCAATTGGCGTAGGATACGCCAATTTTGGCGTATCCTACGCTAACTCCCTTAGATGTCCGTTTTTGATTTTCCAACTCGCGTATGCCTCCGTTTCTTGCCCGGGCAACTCCAAAACGTCATTTTTGCTTCCTTTTTGCTGTCAACTCCTGAAATGACACAACAATATCAAAGCAACACCATTTGACACTGAATAATCTTTAAAATGCATTTTATGGGTGTTTTTATACACATCCTTAAATCAACCCATCACAACCCACAGATATTCAGGTCGTGTTTGGATTTATATGTATGACACAATTTTTAAGTTCGGGTCGGGTTAGACCAACTGACCTGACCCATTTAGCACCCCTTTATTTAGTATGGGAGGCAAACATGAAAACTATTATTTAATATGAAAAATGAGAAAATAAAGGTGATGGAAAACCAGAAAGTGACATGCGTTCTAAAATATTTTATTTAATATTTTATTTATTATATAGTAAAGATAAATATAAAGATTATAATTATTTTATTAGATATTAATAATTTCATAATATTATTTACAAATTAAAAATTAAATGAGAGTGTCACGTGTCATTAATCGGCATCATTTGTTAGAAAACGTGATATTAATTGAAATTATTTATTAGAAACAAGATTTGTAATTTTAAACTATAAACGAGGATAATTAAATATGTTTCAAATCAAAATAAATATATATGATAAAATTTAAACGGGAAAGTGAATGCGGTGTTTTTATGCGTCTAAGCTTACACGCCAAACCTTATCAAAACTATATAGTTTTAGTTAAAAGTTTCCTTAAAAAGCTTTAATGTTGTTCAACTTGTGAAGAACCTCATTGAATTCACAAATAAAATTTCTACTCCTTCAACAGATACAATTTTTAAGATCTTGAAGAGGGTGCTATACACTGTTAAAAATTACCAGCAATCATATCAAAATAAGCAAAAGATATAGTTTAAACCACACTTAGTAGCACACAACTCTGAAACTTCCTTAATTTGGTCAGATCTAATAGCACAAGAAAACTCAAGGTACTCTTTGAAACAAAACATGTAAAGTTATGAAGACTAATAAGTAAACAAAGCCAACGTTGTTCGTGATTGTGGTCTAAAACCATTGAAACACATTATAATTGTTGTAAAACTTATAGGTAGGCGATATTACGGAAGGTTTAGGTTCAGGTTCAAGGACAGACAATGGCCAATTGTGAGAATTATGACTATGGATTCCTCAGAATGACGACTTTCGGTGGCTGAGAAATGGTGTCGGACATGGAGCTTTTTAGATGGTAGTTTTGAATTTTAATGTTATTTGAATCACCCTCTGAATTCAAATTTTGTGTAAACAGTGTTCCTGAATATGCTTTAAATTCAATTTTTTTTAACTTTGTCAATGCTTAAATCGGCCACTGGTTTATCACCTGAATATTTATTTCACACTGCTTTTGATTTGTTTCAAATTTTCTCTTATTAATCCTAATAATAATGTCAAAGTGAGTGGAGGAATCGCGGTTTCAAAGGCAACTAGAAGAACAATGGGCAACACTCAACGGTGTAATTTAATTTTTTTTTTAAAAGGCAACGGTGTAATTTAATTGAATGAGTTTTTAGGAAACTTTCAATCAAAATTATGTAGTTTGGATAGGTTTTACGTGTAAGCTTAATAGAAGGGATTTTGAAAGGCAATGGTGTAATTTAATTGAATGAGTTTTTTTTTTTTTTGAACGGTTGATCAACACTCCTAACTGGAGATCTGGAGATCTGACGGCGAATAGGTTTTTTACGTGTGCATGGTGGCTCGAGACAGATTCAAGGTTAACACATGGTATGATGTTCCATCTAAGAAGCATCATTACAACAATCAGTATCAGAATCAGAAATCCTATGGGTCCGGCGATGGTGTGAAATTCTTTGTGTCAAATCTGCCAGAGAAGTGTTCTTCGAATGAATTGAGGGACGTGCTGAGCAGGTATGGGGATGTCCAAGGCATTTACATAGCGAGGAAACATGATAAATTGGGAAAGAGGTTTGGTTTTGCAACAATAAGGGTGACTCGTAATAGAGCTGATTTGGAAGATAGCCTGAAGGATGTATGGATAGGTTCTTATAAACTCTTTATTGTCCCGGCAAGGTTCATGGGTGGTCAGAATACTGTGGAAGATAAGGGGAAGGCTATTGATCCAAAGGTGCATGGTGAGAAAGTTTGGAAGCCTGTGGCTGATCAGCAACAGGAGGTTTTAGATGGGAAGAATGCTAGTGTGGATTATGTGAATGTTGATAATATTCACAGGGAGGAGGGTGATATCCGGTCCTTTAAGGATACGCTCCTTAACAGAAAAGTGGAGCAAAATATACCGGAACTGGTGATACAGATGGAAGGTAAGCATCTACATGAATGTTACGATTCTGGTGTTATTGTTAACGCTAAAACCCTGGAGGTGCTTACTTCACTAAAGGGGAGGTTTAAGGAGATTTGTAGTGGAAGGATTGATATCCGCTATATGGGAGGGTTCCATGCTCTTATAACTTTTGGCAGTGTTGATGTAAAGGAGAGGTTTGTTAGTGCCGTGGATAGTTGGAATGAATGGCTTTCATCGGTTGAGAATTGGACTGGGCAGAGTGTGTTGGTGGATAGAATTGCTTGGGTTAAGGTGTTTGGGTTGCCGGTTCATGTTGCTGAAGTAGAGGTTTTCAATTCCATTGCAGCCATGTATGGGGAAGTGATCGAGCCGGCATTCTTTCCTGGGGTAGGAGATATGTCATTCGCGACGGTGGGTGTCTTAGTTTCTTCGCAGGAAAGAATTAATGGGTTGTGTAAAGTGGTGTGGAATGATTGCTCTTTCTTGATCCGGCTTGAAGAAGATATGGACGAGTGGACCCCTGATTGTGTAGGGGACGTGGAGGAGAATGAAGAATATGTTCAGGAGGTCCGAGATGATGGTCTGGCAACGAACGATAATAATGTTGATATGGTGGATACTCATAGGTTGCCGGTGGAAGATGAGGTTGCCGTGTTGCCTCACTTGAATGGTGTTTTTGATGATTCCGTGGGGGGTGCTTTAGTTTCGAGGAGTTGTAAACGGAAGGGGGGTAGATATTCGAAGAAGAAAGGAGCGAATCGTAGATCAATCTCGCCCCTTGATAAAGATAGACCGAAGAAACGTATACGGGAAGACAATGACATATTTGATATTGATCGGTTTATTTTTGCTAATAATGCTTTAGATGTTGCAGATAAAGTTGATAATGCACAAATGCAGGAAGAGGAGTTTGTAACACCGGATTTATATGACTCGGTTGTGAATGTGGGCGATGTTAGTGCATCTACCATGTTTGATGGGGCTGAGAAGAATGGTAGTGATCGGGAGACGCTTGTTAGAAGAGAAGTGGAAGATACTATGATGTTTGCTAGAGATCTTGGTGTTAATAATATAGAAAAGTTTGAGGGGCCGCTCCGTGATACGGTTGAGGAAGAGAGTTTTCAGGTGGTGGATCAATGAATGTGCTATCTTTAAACATTAGAGGTATGGGTAGGGTGGACAAGGCGGATTGGGTTTCGAATATTCGTTTGGGTAATGAGGTTGGTTTTGTTATGTTGCAAGAGTCTCAGTTGACGTCTATGCATGGCGTTAATTTGGATAGGTTTTGGGGTAGAGGAGAGCATGATGTTGAGTGGGTTGATGCTTTGGGTAGATCTGGTGGGATTGTGTCGATGTGGGACAAGAAAGTGTTTCAGAAAGTTTCTGTTCATAAGCATAGGAATGTTCTTGTAGTTCATGGTGTGGTTAAAAACAGTGGGTTGAAAATTAGTTTGGCGAATGTTTATGCTCCTCAAAAGATTGAAGATAAGAGGGTTGTGTGGTTGGAGTTAAACCGTATTATTTGTCAGGATCCGGGGTATTGGATTGTAGGTGGTGATTTTAATTGTGTTCGTAGTAGAGGTGAAAGGAAGAGCTCTAAATTTAATGTCCGATCCTCTAATGAGTTTAATGATTTTTTAGAAGGGGTGGATTTGCATGAATTTGGTTTAAAAGGCCGTAAATTTACTTTTGTGGCTGGCAACAAGTGTAGCAGAATTGATAGGATATTCGTGTCTTTGAATTTCCTTAATGATTGGCCTAATGCGGAGTATCGGGCTTTAGCTAGAGGAAAGTCGGATCATAGTCCTTTGGTTCTTAAGTGTAACACCCCAACCGATGGCGGAAACATCGAGGTGTCACGTATTGATGAGTATACAGTAGCACATGGTAATCCAATTTTAATTGAAATAAATATTAAATTGTAAATATCCAAAAATTGAAATACATAAGAGTTTGAATGTGGAAATCTAATACATCACACAAGAATCAAGCATGCATAGACTCCTTATTTCTTCATAAGTACTCTAATCTTCAAGCATCATTATCACCTGTTGAGTTGTAAAAATGCGGGGGGGGGGGGGGGGGGGGTCAACTAGAAGTTGGTGAGAATACATAATCCATGTTAAGCATATAGTTTAAGTATAAAAGTCTAGCAATTCGTACGTCTATCGTAAATTTAAGTCTACATGCATAGTATAATATGTTGACATAATCAAACCTCCGACTAGTTTAGGTCCATCCCGTCATCTACGGTTCACCTTAGTAATATGTTGAACGATAACAATCACCCACGTGACCTATGTAGGAGGTACACGTATCCGGGTGGGGTTGTCAATCCAATAGATCTATTATTGAGTATCGCCGGCTTGGCCATAGCTAATGATTATGTAAATGTTGAAACTCGTTGAAACTCGTTGAAACTGTTGACTAATACATGAGGCAATAAAGTTTACTTCTAGACATATATGTTGAATTGCTTAAAATTGTTGCAAGTATAAAGAATCGCATAAACAGGATTACGTAAACTCACCTTGGTATAGTTTTTGGTATTGAGATATAGTATAAATGTAGCCCAATAGTTTGCCAAGTGTTACCCTATGTATAAGGCAACAAATAAGTCTAAGTCTAACTAGTTTATAAGTATATCCTAGGGTTTCGATTTGGGGATAACCAATTGTTGAATTTAAAATAAAATGTTAAATAAATAAGGGGAAAATTTGATAATTAATAAAAGAAGTATTTTTATAAAATTTGAATTTTGAAAGTACACATTAAAGTGTTTGGAGTATAAAAATAATTTTTATAAAATTATTTTATTTAAAATAGATTTTTAAATCTATTTATTACAAATTGCCAACAATTAACAAAAATACTAAAATTAAAGAATTTCTATTTTAAAAATCATATTTCTGTTCTAAATATATAAAAATAAATTGTGTAAAATTTTGGTGCAAAAACAATGAAAATTGAATTTATTATGATTTAATTATGATTAAATCTAACAAAAATTGATTAAAAATATAAAATAAATGATTTTACTGAATTAAAAATTATTTCAGTAAAGTTTAACATTGCATAAACATTGGATAATTTTTGTAGAATTTAATAAAGTTGTTTTGATATTTTAATGGATTTTTATAAATATAATAGTATAAAATTGATTTAATTATTATAAATATTAAATAAATGAATTTTTGAAAAATAAAAATTGTGAATAACACTTTTAACTCAGATTTAATAAATGTGATTTTTTTTTAGAATTTATAAAAAGGTTTTATTATTTAAAAATGAATTTATAAGTTTTATAAGAAATATATATATATATATATATATATATGTTTGTTGTTTAAAAAAAGAAAAGAAAATAAAAGAGGAGTCAGAGCCGGGACTCGAACCCGGGTGACTGCTGTGGCAAGCCTTGGTCACAACCACTTGGCCTAGGCCAGTGGTTGTGATGAAACCCGTTCATCATTAAATAAATACACAAAGGCTATCCAGTTTTATCCCCAATTAAAACCCCACGAACCCTAATTTCTGCAATAATGCAATTCACTCATCATTGGCCCAATTGATGTTAGGGCTTTTGATGAGTGAACGCCGGTGATCAAAACCCATAAAGAACATCAAACTTACAGTGGGAATTCGTAGATAATTGTCTGGTCAAAGACCAAAGTCAAACGGTGTTCAAAAATCGTAATAACAGAGGTGTTTCAGAAGAATTGTAGGTTAAGAGAGATAAGTGAGCGAGTTGTTAAGGTTCGTAGCCCATCTATTTATACTGAGGATCAATGGTGGGTTTAATTGGAAGGTTTGACCTAAGTTAAATGTCATACGCGTATGATTATTAAATTGGTCAACGATTGATTGTAAATTGACGTGTAATCGAGTCATATAGGACCGGTAATCACAATAGTTTGCCAGAATTAGATCAATCAAGAGTTAATCTTGATTGATTAGTTAATCGCGTTCACCAGTTGACTTTCCAAAGTCAAGCTGGAGGGTTTTAAAACGCGTATAAATATAATATGTGTCTGGGTTTATTCCAAGTGAATGGCTAGCCCAGTTGGTTGGATGGTGGTGTTGTGTGACCCGGTCTTGGCGCGGGTTCGATTCCCGGCCAAGACATAGTATTTTTTTGATATTAATCAAGTTTAAAACATACAATAATTATAATATATATAGTATTAGGGTTCCACAAACGCGACAAAAATAATTAATGCACACTAGAATAACGAAACTTGACGTTTTATTAATGTCGATGGTGTAACGTACAAGTTTTAAATGCGAGATGTTACATTAAGTGTGTTTATCGGAATTATGGCCCGAAACCGTTTAAGTTTTATAATTCTTGGATAGACCGGGTTGGGTTTGATGATGTGGTTATTGATGCGGCTACTCGTTTTGTTGAAGACTCTCCCCCAGACGTGTACTTGCTTCATAAATTGAGGGTCGTTCGGGTAGCTATTATTGAATGGAAAAATCAAACTATGAATGTTGAACAGGAGGAGTATAAAACGGTCTTAGGCGAGCTAGAGTATTTGGACAGTCTTGTGGAGGTCCGTGACCTTCGGGAGGAAGAGCTTTGGTCTCATTGCGAAGGAAATAAGCGATTGAAAGTGATTGAAGATTGTAAGCTTAAGGATTTAAGACAAAAAGCAAGGGTGAAGTGGGCGAAAGATGGGGATGACAATTCTAGCTTCTTTCATGGAGTGGTTAATAAAAGAAGGGTGTCGAATGCTATTCCGGGTGTTATGGCGAACGGGGTTTGGATTACCAAGCCTTCTTTAGTTAAACGTGAAGTTTTTTCTTTTTTCAGGAACACGTTCGTGGAAGATATGGTGGAAAGACCTCAGTTAATGTGTAATGATTTGAAGACGTTATCGGACGCTGAAGCTGAGTTTCTTGTTGGTGACTTTTCGAAGAAAGAAATCAAGGAGGCAGTTTTTGAATGTGGCAGTGATAAAGCCCCGGGCCCTGACGGTTTCAACTTCCGTTTTATTAAGCGGTATTGGAATATTTTGGAAGATGACTTCATAAAGGTATTTCGGCATTTTTATGACTCGGGAAATATTTCTCGGGGGGTTGGGTCTTCTTTTATTACATTGGTGCCTAAGGTGGAGGACCCGGTGGAGTTGGGTGAATATAGACCGATTAATTTGATAGGGGTGATTAGTAAGGTCATATCCAAAGTGCTGGCTAATAGATTGAAGGCGGTTATGGATTCGGTGACTCATGAGACTCAGTCGGCTTTTTTGTCGGGTAGATACATATTGGATGGCCCTTTGATTATCAGTGATATTATGTCTTGGGCGAAAAGACGGGGAAAAGATTTATTTATGTTTAAAATAGATTTTGAGAAAGCATACGACAATGTTAACTGGAATTTCTTGATGTCTATTATGAAACAAATGCGGTTCCCGGATAAATGGTGTGACTGGATTTCTGGAGTAGTGGAGTCGGCTGCATCTTCTGTTCTTGTTAATGGATCTCCCACATTTGAGTTTTCATGCAGCAAAGGTATTAGACAAGGTGACCCTATCTCGCCATTCTTATTTATATTTGTTATGGAAGCTTTTTCTAGCATTATTCGGAGGGCGTGTGCTATGGGTTCGTTTGATGGGGTGAGATTACCTAATGAAGGGCCAGTCTTATCTCATCTATTATATGCGGACGATGCTATGGTGATGGGGGAGTGGTCGCAATTCAATTTTAATTCTCTTAGACGATTACTCTGCGTCTTCCATTTATGTTCAGGTTTGAGAATTAATATTCATAAATCCACTTTGTTTGGTATTGGGAAAGATCTTCCTGAGGTGCAGTATAAAGCTACGGCTTTAGGGTGCCGGGCGGGGGAGACTCCTTTTAAATATTTGGGGATTCTAGTTGGAGGTAATATGTCCAAAATTAATAGCTGGGATCCAGTGGTCCAAGTTTTTAGAAGGCGATTATCTATGTGGAAGGCTCGTAATTTATCTATGGGGGGGAGGTTGGTTTTGGTAAAATCTGTACTGGAAAATATTCCCTCTTATTTTTTCTCTATGTATAAGGCCCCGGTTGCGGTTATTAATACTCTTGAAGGGCTTATTAAGCGCTTCTTATGGGGAGGGACAGACGAAGTTGGTAAGATCCATTGGGTGGCTTGGGATCGGGTGGCGAAACCTAAGACGGATGGTGGGTTGGGATTGAGTAGATTGATGGATTGTAATCTCTCTATGTTGTTTAAGTGGCTATGGAGATATAAAACTGAAGACAATGCTTTGTGGAAAAGAGTTATAGATGCGCTTCATATCTCTAATCGCCGATGGGATATGATGCCTTGGAATAAACAATCTAATGGGCCGTGGAGTAAGTTGGTGAAGGTGGCATATGCTACTAAGATTCAAGGTGTTAATGTTTTAAATATGATCCGGGGTTCTATTGGTAATGGTTTGGATATCCGATTTTGGGTGGATGCTTGGATTAATGATGTCCCTTTGAAAGATTTGTTCCCGAATTTGTTTGCTCTCGAAAAACATAAATGGTGCAAAGTTTCGGATAGGATTGGTTGTGATAATGGGCATAGCGGTATTACATCGGAATGGAAGAGGTATCCAAGTTCGAATAATGAGATGATGGAGCTTGTGCAATGTCACCGGATGGTTATAGTGATTCGGCTGAATCAAAACAGAGACTCGTGGAAGTGGAATTGTGGGTCAAATGGTTCGTATACGGTGAGCGATGCTCGCAAATGGCTTCGTAGTGCTGATGGTTTGGTCGACGGTTTTAGATACAAGTGGTGTAAATGGCTTCCTAACAAGTGTAATATTTTTATGTGGCGTGCTTCTCTGGATAGGCTTCCAACGGCTAGTGCGTTAGCTCGAAGGAATGTTGTTACGGGTGATGGTTTATGTCGATTCTGTGGGGAGATAGAGGAGACTTTAGAACACGTCTTCACTGCTTGTGCGATTTCTAATGGTTTATGGATGGGTATTGCGTCGTGGCTTCGTATTCCTCCGATGATTATTTTTTCAGTTCACGACATTTTAACGATGTTGGATCACATTTCTACTTCTCCATCGAAGAAAAAAGTGATGTATGGTATTATTATTATAGCCTGCTGGAAGTTATGGATGACACGGAACGAGATTATTTTCAGGCAAGGATCGGTGAATGTGACAAGGATGCTCTCAGATGTCAAGGCGATTAGTTTTCTTTGGTTAACTAGTAGATCTAAAAACGATAGGATTGGTTGGAAAGATTGGTATCGTTTTGATGTAACGTAATGTTTTGGTTGTAGTGGTTATCTCTAACTTGGAGATAACCCGTTTTTTGGTGTTTAATGAAGTTTGCCTTTCAAAAAAAATAGAAGGGATTTTGAAAAGAAAAAATATTAATACATTTTTGGCTTTGTTGATCAACAAAATGAAAATACCAAATTTGAGAAATGAAATATTGAGGACCCACTATTAATTGTGGCATTTATCTCTTGGAGCGGAACAAAGAATGCATCATTCATGTACAAAAGAATTTACAAAAAGCTAAAGTGACAGGTGCTTGCTTCCATTTTAAGGTAGGTGGTTAAATAACCAAATTCATCAACTAATTATTATTACAATTGTCCCAAAAAAAAAAAAAAAAAAAAATCAAGTTATTTCAAGCGTCTTATGGTCTCATTGATGTATTAATATGTTTCAATAGTGATTTTCATAAAGAGAACTTCTTTTAGTTTCTTTTTCTATGGTACTTGAATCTAATAGATCCAAACATACGTGTTCCTAAAGGCTTTGTCTTTACTAATAAGCAACCAACCCATTGGTTCAATTATGGTTTTAATCTTTAACGTGAGGCTATCCATTGTGGGCCGCTAGCGAGCCACCACACTTGACTCTCAAACAACCTGGTCACTTTCTCCCGTTAACGCACGCGACCACCATCGCCTATGCTCGCGGCGGAGCTATTCACGTGGGGCTGTTGTGGCCGGGTCGGTCACTTTCTCCCGTTAACACACGAGACCATCATCGCTTATGCTCACGCCGGAGCTATTCACGTGGGGCTGTTGTGGCTGGGGGTGAGCACAGGGCTGAAACCTCGCTCGCGCCGAAGCTCGTTCGCGGCCCACAAGGGACAATCCTTTTGTCATTCCTTCAATCTATTTAAATACAAAAAAGTGCATAACTGAAATAAACATGCAAAGCATAAACAATTGTGAACATGGGTAGTTCATGGGTGGAAACTACCTATCATGGTCAAACTACTACTAATCTATTATGCATGCATAACGATTGTCTATATGAGTTAGTCATCATGTTCACTTAAGGTGGACGGCCGCGGGTTCTCGGGTACCCACGGTAACACCGGCACCGACCCTTGCCATCATTCATTCGGAATATATAAGCAAAACCAGTACCATGAAGCTACCAAACCATAAACAAGAACATTAGCATATATAAAATTATAGAAACACATAATTCTATAGAGAACAGGGGTAATTTGCCTAATTAACTTCAAAAGATTGCCACTTGACAATACATATAACTAGTCTGCTACTTATGGGAATTAAAAAGCTAAATATGTTCGCGAAACTAAGCAACAAATCCCAGTCACACTATTGAACTGAGTCACGTCTAGCATCCCTGTGTACGACCCTTTCAGTTAAAAGATTTTTTTTTAAAAAAAAAAACCAAGTTTATAAGTACGACTGCTTTGATCCTCGTTTTGCAAGATTAGTCCAACAGTGTGCAACTCTTTCATCGTTGCAGTACAACATGCATAGCGCGCCTTGGTTTTTTTCCTAGAAGGAAATGCGCCTGCGCGTTTACTTAAAAACTTAATCAGATCCTCACACATGACACATGTGTGTGAATTTTAGTGTTTGTATGTGTATCGGTGCTGGCTTTAGATCAAGTCAAAAAAACCGGAGTGGATCAAGATCGGAACTGTATCCTAAATTCTTCTTCATCTGAGCCTTTGCATTGGCTTCCTTTTTTTCCTCTATCCTCAGTCGGGTTTCAGGATGCGTATGAGGACAAATGGGTACCCTGATCCTTCGACACTTGCAACATTTGTACCCAAACACTTCCATAACTTTTGACTCTTGTAAGTCAACGGATTCGGCGTGAAACCAGTCTGCAAAAGCACATAATCATGTTAAAATCTATAATTTTTTTTTCAAAAACGTCAACAATAACTACGAAACTTACTTTTGCATGTCTCGCATAGAATATACATCAATTCAGCGTTATACGGTTGTTTACACAGGTAGCACATAGGTGCCAGCAAACGCCCATTTGGATTGCCTTTCAAAAGTATATTGTTTTTCCTGAATTCAGTTCCGGTGTCATTTGGGTTCCTTTTCTTCCAAATCAACCCCAAACATACCTTGCTTTTCGTTTTTGACCCCTTACTTGAATTAAAAACTTCCGGCCTTCGGGCAACAGCTTGCAGAGGCTGGCTTTTACTATTTTCCTTTCCACTTGTACCTATTTCTAGTTCACTGGATATCGGATTGGAATATTCTAATGGTCGCAAAGGCTCGTTTTTACTATTTTCCATTCCACTTGTACCTATTTTTGGCTCACTGAATAATGGATCGGAATATTCAAATGGTCGCAGAGGCTCGTTTTTACTATTTTCGTTTCCACTTGTATCTATTTCTGGTTCACTGGTTATCGGATTGGAGTATTCTAATGGTCTTTCGTGACCGTTTTGTTTTTCCACCTGAATGAGTGATGTTGAATGTTGGCTTTCTTGACCTTGCGATAGCAAAGGACTAGTAGGAGAATCGGTAACAATCTCAGTTGTAGGGGTGACGTCTTTTTCAGCGTCAGAACACCGTTTACAAGTGACTACAAATTCGATCCGGGCAGCTGTTTGAATGTTATATGTACCAACAGCACACTGGTCGTGACAATAACCTGAGACAATAGAGATATTGATCTCAAGAACAAGATAGATAAAACAAAACTTAGAAGAAATGTATGAGGAATAAAAGCTAAATATTTCATTTTATGCCCAAAAAACAAAGAGTAGCAAAATGGTAAAGTTAGATAACAGGTCCAGGGTGAAATGGGTCATCAGTAATACGGGTCAATCGGTAACAAATTTGTCACTCTAAAAATATATAAACAAATAATGTGATAATTCATGAATAGAAAAATCAATAATATTACAATACAATACAAAATCTAAATCTTAAACAAAATTGTTTTATGAGGTTGTATGCATAGTTATTAAAGGCGCTAGGCGCACAGGCCTTGCCTAGGCCTAGGCGCAAGGCGCAAAAAAAAGAGGGCCTGAGATTAAAAAAAAAAGCGAACAAAGAAAATCAACTAAAAATATATTAAAATAATACTATTTCTTATCTAGTTAGTATCAAAAGTTTTAAAATATTGATGCATTAGTGTATAGAAGTAGTTTTCCTTAGATAAAAGTAGAAATCTGGCTAGAATCTAGTCATAATTTAACGAATTTGGCTGGAAACTCTCCAGGGCAAATGCATCGCCTCGTCTAAAAAATGGGCAATTCCCTCGTCTAAAAAATGGGCAATTCCCATTTCTAGATGAAATGTGTGCCTAAACCATCACCTAGAGAAATAAAGCGCAATTCCCTCGACTCAAAGGGCAAATGCATCGCCTCGTCTAAAAAATGGGCCTAGGCGCAAGAGGCAATGGCTTTTAACAACTATGGTTGTATGCACTAAAATGAAATTCGATTAACATTCAATCCATTTGATCCATTCCTACTTAAGCAAGTTTTTATTATTTGACCCAATGACCCGTTTTAACACAACCCAAATCAACCATTCATAAGTAAAAGAGTCAAAATGGTCACATCCAAAACAGACAGT
Organism: Ambrosia trifida; assembly: GCA_028751855.1. Lineage (NCBI taxonomy): Eukaryota > Viridiplantae > Streptophyta > Magnoliopsida > Asterales > Asteraceae > Ambrosia > Ambrosia trifida. The sequence goes on from CM054130.1 coordinate 16,525,779, forward strand.
GAGTGGAATGTAAACAACTGTAGTAACATACCATGACATGCACTGCACCTTGCAGCAACCCTAAAGACAAACAAAACAAAAAACAATATAAATTGGGAGCATTAAAACACATTCCAAAAAACATTGTGGTTGATGGAAAATACATTACCCGAACGAAACATCATGTTGACAAAACGTACAAAGAACCTTCCCCATGTTTTCCCTCTTCTGCTCTAGAAACGAAAATAGATTCTTGCCAGAAGCCATCAACTGCTTTTTGCTCAATTTTGATGATTTTGTCACATGTTTAATATCAGATGCTGGCAACTTTGCATCTCCAGCCATTCCCATCTCATACTCTTTGATAAGATACAACGGAATATGCATCTCGAAAAACCAGTTTTTCGACTTTTTATCTCCGGTTTCCTCTACTTTCAATACTTTTTTTAAAACACGTGACGGAAGATGCTTTTGGTTTTCAAAAACAACACCATAACTGAGTTTATTTCCCATCCTTTTCTTATCAATAATGCAAGCATTCCTAAAAGCAGAAGCTTCTGCTTCTAGACTTTTTCCATCTTGAAGAGGTTGTTCAGGACAAACAAGTTCATTCCATCTCACATTAAGGTCTAGGTACCTAACCTGTTGCATTCACGAAAAATGACTATTAACAGTTAAGATCCATTGATCGCAACATGTAGAATAAAAAAATGGCAGGTCTAACTATAAAAGTCTAGTTTTGATTCATATCTTGCGCTTTTCGTACACTGCTCGCCTAGGGTTACATAAGGCGCACGGATTTGCGCCTAGGTGCGCTTTGCGCTTAAGCGCGCTTTTTAAAACCAAGATTCATATAGCTTCCTAAATCATTATATTCAAAGATCTAGATAACTTCGTAACAATGAAGCCTTGTATTTCCTAAAAAAGATTGAATGGGCAAAAAGCTTGTGGGTCAACCAACCCAACACATATCGACCTGTACAAAACTAAGTTCCCAGCAAGCATTTTCTTAAAGGATTACCTGAAGAGCAAGTTCTGATGCAGTCTGGCTCAAGTCAACTGCGGCTCGCCAGATAAATTGTTTGCATCTTTTAAGAACCTCACGGCTATCAACATAATGCACACCATTTATTTTTTTACAACCACCTAATTAAATAAATGGAAAAAAAAAATCAGTTTAAACTCATTTATAAACCACATCATTAGTGACCAACGAAACAATAATCACAAGGTAACACGACTATAGTAGCAACAGACTGTACATGTCTAGAAGTGTCGGTTTCAAAATTTCAATCCATTTTATATGAAAGTATATAAAATGTAAAAAAGTAGCTAAACAAAGCAAGGGGGCAAACTGGCTGAGAAGCTGTCCAATGTGTATGCAAATGCTTACAGTCCTAAAAAAATCAGTTACGGGACCCTCCCATTTTGCCACCTCAGTATATGGCCAAGATTGAAATTTAAAATTTACCTTGTTGAGCAGCCTGCTTAATCATACGCTTAGAAAGCATACCACCTCGCCACCAAGCAAAATCGGTTGACAAATCTTTGACATCAGCATAAGGGATTTTACGTCTTACTATAGATGGTTTTCTAGAACGTTTTTTAACGAATCCGGCCACGCTTTTAGCACTTTGACTGAGTTGACTTTCTGAGCCTGTATCATCTACATGCCTGATCCAATCTGTAGAAAAAGCGATGTCGCGGATATTCCTCTCAAGCTATATACAAACAATATGATCGTATCAGTAATTGCATGACATAAATGTATAACGATAAGCTAATTGCATCACCGTTCTCAATTTTTACATCTTCTATAAATTTCTCTTTCATTTTTTTTCCAAATGACACTAGGTTTAGATTTGGATTGTCTGCAGTTTGCTAAATGAAAATCACCTTAATAGGAAACTAAAAGTCAAAGTAGAGAACGGAAATGGATAAAAAATGGTAAAATGACGGCACCTTTAGCATCACACATTTTCCTTAATAATGTGCTAGAATTTCTGGTTGTTTAATTTCAAGGAAGCAAAATGGTTTCAAGTGAAATAACAATTTCGGCATCCCAACTTAGGTAAAAAGAGTTATTACATCCAACAATTTCCATTTCCATAAGATCTTATCATGTACATCTCAATTGAGTTAAAATCGCATGACTACGCCTATACATGGAAAGATGTTGCTTATAACAGAAGGCATACAAATAAGCCTGATCATTAAATGGGTAAGTTCTAGAAGATGGATAAAGTGACGATTCGTCCAAAAAAAACTACCAAAAATAACAGATTTCTGATTTTCTATACTAATTTTTCAACCGACTTATCACAAAAGGCATGCATATTCTAGCGCCGTTATAATGGCCTATAAAAATAAAGTTTTTTTTTTTTTGAAGAAAACCAAGAGCTTAACCTAGATGTTTTTTAAATAACTATTTACTCGCCCAACTGCAAAGACTATATGGCAACTAGAAGTAATGCAAATACGTGATGAATTTGTAATCTTCTTCCCCTTCAAATTAAGTTGTAGGATCGGTATGGTCGTACATCATACAATAACTTCACTCTTGATTCATATCATTTAAAGACGGGAGCACGTGAGTCAAACAATCACAACAAAATCAGGATAGATAGATGTAGAAACTCGTTTCGTTCATAGTCATCATGGATTACAAACTAAAAGAGTATACATCTCAACGTTTAAGCTCCATGCCAACCCTAGGTAAGCTCCAACCTTAGGGTTGGAGACTCGCATCTGATAAGCTCTCATAAACTTAACTACAAATGAACCCAACACGTCCTATTCATAGTTACAAGTGATTCTAAACCACCACCACCACCTCATGCGAATTTTACATTAAACTCGACTAAATTGGCATGCGCTTGACCTCATGCGACTTTAACTCTTTAAGATGCTTATGTGACTTTAACTAAAGTCATATAAATCACGATAAAGTCACCTAAACCATATGAATTGATCTATCGTCTCACAAAAACCGCACCAACATAACTTAAAACACATATATCATGATCACAAATATTAAAGGAAAAAGCAACCAAATCATCATTTACTATAAAACAAAGCAGAGACAAAACACTCACTTCAAGCAAGCAGGCCTTAATCTCACTCAAACTTGCAGCTTCCTCAACACGTCTCCGCCAACGATTCCTATAACTCGAATTTAAAAAATTCCCAACAGTTAACCCATATAAGCTTTCTTCCATGTCTATAACCTCAGCTGCAATAGAAGCAACATTATCCTCCACATTCTTCGACCCGCGAAAAGACGAGAGTATTTTCGCAGCCCCTTTAATCGCAGCATTCGAATCCTTTCCATCATTCAAGAAAAACCCTCTTTTCCCTGTTCTATTATTATTATTATTATTATTATTATCCTTTCCACCATACACTTTCCTTTTCATTCCTCTGTGTTGTGAATTCTAGTTCAATTAACATTGATGCAGTAACAGATTAATAATTTAATGTTATAAGGTAAAAAGATGCATAAAGCAGCATAATTTACACAAAGCTTGCTGCTTTTTTTGGGTAATGAGGTTACAACAAAGTGTTAATAATAAATAAATGTTTAGAAAGATTGATGAATAAAAGTAAAAAAATGGTACCTTGTTGAGAAGAATCTAGATTATTAGGGTTTCTGTTGTTCAACGAAATAGCTGCTGCTGCTGGAATAATAATAATAATACTGGTTATGGTATGAGTTATAACTAGTCGATGTCCTTGTTTGGTTTGGGTTACTATCTGCTTCTTGGCTTCTTGCTGCTAACTGTACTAATTTTGTAGACCAAACTTAAACTTTTAATAGCTTCAAGTTTCAATCTTTTAGTTTTTATGAAAAAACTCATATTCAATAGAAAACCTTGTTTGGTTGAAAGAGCTTGAAGTTTTTAGATAGGGTTATGAGGGTGTGGAAATACCAAAAAGGTGATGTCTCCATGCCATGTAAGATGTCACCTCAACATATTGGTGTCTCAAGCATTATGAGACATGAGTGGGGTGTGGAGACACTTCATGTCTCAAACATTTATTATTATTATTATTATTATTATTATTATTATTATTATTATTATTATTATTATTATTATTTTCTAATATTAAAAAAAAAAAAGAAAAGTAGCCATTGGTCCATTGGTTAATGTTCACAAAAAAAAAATAAAAATTGATTGGAGCGTCCCTAATGTTGCGAGAGAGACGGGAGGACATGGGACGGGGGGAGGGGGTGGTGTTAGTGTCCAAGACATAGCAAAAAATGGAGGACGAGGGGAGGTGGACGTCTCCACACCGATTAGTCTTAGGAGAAAAAGCTCTATATTGAAAAGCTACTAGACTAGCATTTAAGAAAAAGCTCATACTAGCTACAAGTTTTTAATTAGTAAATGACACAAATACTTATTCTATCATAAAAAAAATTTCATAAATATGCATACAAGCTTTTAGTTAATGCCCAATTTTGTCATTTTATACATTTTATTAAAGGGATGTTATATTAACACCCCCCCTAAAGCGCCTCGCTTTGGCCTAAGCGAGGCGCTTTGGTTACTTTTTTAACTACATCGGTCTGAGGTAAGTTATTCCGATTTGACCCTAGGCGCCTCGCTTTGGCCTAAGCGAGGCGCTTGAAATTCAGCTTTTATTTTTGTTGTATTTTTTGTGTTTTGAATTGGTTTTTTTTTTTAATTTTTTAATATAATTATTGTAAAAAAATTATAAAAATTAAAAAACAAAATAATAACCACCAACTTTTATCGACATTGCTACAACATAGCTAATCATTGCTCCAACTCAACTCAACAAGACATTTAAGGCGAAGACACTTTCCATCCAACACAGGGTTCACTAACCTTTTTCCCAAATATGTTGCAAAATATGAAATGGCATGCAAATATGTTGCAAAACGGTATATTACAATGATCAGATTTGCTTATGATCCAATACTAAATCTCATTATCTGTCAACGATGAAGGCAACCTGAAACAACCGGATGGTTGGTAGCTCTATGTAAGAACATTGTGGATGAGGATTTGTTTACCTTCCCATTGATTTCAAGTATGTTGCCTTCATCGTTGACATATATCTCTCTGACAACAACTGAATTTTACTTGCTTGCCTGAACATTTTGAAAATAGCGATGGATGATAAAAATCAAATTGCCAGAGGGTCATTGGTCTTCAGAGTTTTCAGCCTTTAAGATGACACTTCTAGGAGATTCATGAAGATATTCATCAAGACCTTTTGCAGAGGGTCACTATTCTTATATAAAGAACATTAACTAACTAATTGCCAAAGGGTCACTATTCATCAGATTTTCCAACCACTACGAAATTTATCTACTCACAGTGGTGTGGTCTACCTTTTTGCTTATGATCCAACACCAAATCTCATTATCTGTCAACGATGAAGGCAACCTGAAAACAACCAGATGGTTGGTAGCTCTAGGTAAGAACATTGTGGATGGGGATTGTTTACCTTCTCATTGATTTCAAGTATGTTGCCTTCATCGTTGACAGATATCTCTCGGACAACAACAGAATTTTACTTGCTTGCATGAAAGCGATCCAAATACCATTGTTGTTGGATGTTCATGTGAGAATGCATAGTACAAAGTTCTTTTGACAAACGTCTGGCTGACCTGAAGTTCCTTTGCAACCTAGTTCCTTTTAATTATAAACAACATTAAAGAGGGAGCTAGATATTCCTCATTAGGGTTGTAAACAAACCAAACGTTCAACAAACAGTTTGTGAATTGTTCGGCGGGAAGTTCGTTTGTATTTGTTCGTTTAATAAATGAACGAACACAAACAAGAAATTATGTTTGTTTAGTTAAACAAACAAACATGAACATATGCCGCGTTCGTTCTTTTATGTTCGTGAACGTTCGGTAACATGTTTGTTTGTGTTCGATAGTTCACTAGAGTTTTTAACTTTTAATTTTTAATTTAAGTACTTCAAATTTCCCATTGGTAGATTATTTAATATATATTACTGTATCACATATTATTATTACTTCATATATTTTGATTAACTATTATTTTGGGTGGATTAATAAGGATTTCATGTTTAATTTGGTAATTTTATGTTTTTATGAGACATTATGTTATTATAATTATGTGATCAAGATTATGTCAAGTATGTTTAGGTAATTAAGTTAGTATATTTTGGGGACAATGTCTGTGATAAAATATATTGATTTTATTCGAAATTTAATATGTGTTAGTTTGTCCCCAATTTTGTTCATGAATGCTTGTTTGTGTTCGTTTACATTCATTCGTATTTGTTTACTTTCGCTTTTTTTTTCCAATATGTACCTAAATTTAACAAATATACACAAACGAACACGTTCGTCTCCTTATAAAATGCACACGAACATAAAATCTCGTTCGATAAGTGTTCATGAACAGTTCGTGAACACGTTATTTCCTTAACAAACAAACACAAACAGGGAATCTCGTTCGGTAAGTGTTCATGAACAGTTCGTGAACACGTTATTTTCTTAACAAACGAACACGAACAAGACCTTGTTCGTGTTCGTTTGGTTTGTTTACAGCCCTATTCCTCATGATGAGCAGGAATTGTTTACCTTCCCATTGAAAGATTAAAAAGTCACTATTCAATGATGAAGTTGTTTTCGGAGAGATATCTGTCAACGATGAAGGCAACCTGGAACTAGGTGATGGCCATACCGACATGAGGGTAGTCCATTGGTATTAATGGCAAAGTGATTGTAAGGGGAGAAGAAGAGAATGTTATATAATGTGGCAGAGAATGATCAGGTGTGATTAGTTTCTTTTGCAGCAAGATATGTTGCCTTCCTACCTTTACGGAGGTTTCCAGAGGGTCACTATTCATATATAAAGGACATTAAATAAGCACTTGCCAGAGGGTCACTATTCATATATAAAGAACAATATTCATATGTCCGACAAGAAGTGAATTTTACCAATTAAACCCCCCACCTTCTATTTAAAGCTAGGTGCTTCGGGTCAAATCATACAAGGTGGCAGAATTTTACCTTCCCATTGATTTCAAGTATGTTGCCTTCATCGTTGACAGATATCTCTCTGACAACACTGAATTTTACTTGCTTGCCTGAACATTTTGAAATCAAGGATATTCATGTGAGAATGCATAGTACAAAATTCTTTTAATAAACGTCTTGTTTACCTTCCCATTGATTTCTGTCGGATCGGCGATTTTGTTTACCCTCCCATTGATCAGAGAGATTTAAGCTAATCAAACTCATATCTCAAGCTGGTTTGCTGTAGGACTGGCACCCTGTATGGCCCAATTGAAATGACACATGCAAAATGTAATGTCATGCACAATGTGTACTCACAGTGACATCGAACACTTTATATGAGTTTGATTAGCTTGAATCTAACAGTAGCGATTATCGAAAGATTTATTTTAGGAATTGTTTGAGAATATATTTTTTGATCAAAGGATCCTACTGTCGATTTCTTTCCACAACCATTGCTCCAACATAACTTGCACCGGCGATTATCAAAAGATTTATTTTAGGAATTGTTTGAGAATATATTTTCTGATCAAAGGATCCATAACTGAACAGTTATTTGGAATGTTCCTGATCATTACAGTAACGATCGCTTTACAATACCGAAAACGACTATCATCACTCTGTATGGGTTGCTTGTTAGCGCCGATCCTACTGTCGATTTCTTTCCACAACCATTGCTCCAACATAACTTGCACCGGCTTGAGATATGAGTTTGATTAGCTTGAATCTCTCTGATCCATGGTATCCACTAACTGTAGTGATTATCGAAAGATTTATTTTAGGAATTGTTTGAGAATATATTTTCTGATCAAAGGATCCATAACTGAACAGTTATTTGGAATGTTCCTGATCATTACAGTAACGATCACTTTACAATGCCGAAAACGACTATCATCACTCTGTATGGGTTGCTTGTTAGCGCCGATCCTACTGCCGATTTCTTTCCACAACCATTGCTCCAACATAACTTGCACCGGCTTGAGATATGAGTTTGATTAGCTTGAATCTCTCTGATCCATCCACTAACCGTAGCGATTATCGAAAGATTTATTTTAGGAATTGTTTGAGAATATATTTTCTGATCAAAGGATCCACAACTGAACAGTTATTTGGAATGTTCCTGATCATTAAAGTAACGATCGCTTTACAAACTCATATCTCAAGCTAGTGCAAGTTATGTTGGAGCACTGTTCTTCTTGATCTTGATCTTCACACTTGCTTTTGACAAACGTCTGGCTGACCTGAAGTTCCTTTGCAACCTGGTAGAAAGGAACTAGGTTGCAAATATAATAATAATTTAAATAATTATAATAATTTAAAATTATAAAAATCCATCACATCACGATTTTGCATCCCGGCAATAATGAGTAACCTACTAACCTCTATTAATAGACTTCATTTATTTCTTCATCTTCTTCTACTTGAAGTGCAGTGTGATAACTAACCCTTCATCTTCTCTGTTTAAAGTCCTAACAAAATGTAAACTAAAAGAACAAGGCTTCAAACACAACTTTTTGCTCAAGGTAATAATATTGTAATATAATATTTCAGCTGTACTGGTTGTCGAAAGAAATCGACAATAGGATCGACGCTAACAAGCAATCCATACAGAGTTCGTTGTACTGGTTGTCGAAAGAAATCGAGTGATGATAGTCGTTTTCGGCGTTGTAAAGCGATCGTTACTGTAATGATCAGGAACATTCCAAATAACTGTTCACCTGAAGCTTTACTTTCCTACCCCTGTTTTGAATTTGTCGTTTTATAAAGTGTTCGATGTCACTGTGAGTAGATACATTTTCGTTGAATAGTGACTTTTTAATGTTTTTATATATGAATACTTTCCTACCTTTGTTATGAATTAGTATATAAAGAGCAAACCGACGAACATCATTAAAAAAATTTAAACTTACCGCTAACCTCTGCGCCATCATCGACTACAGCAAACCGACGATCTTCCTCCACGACACTCCTAATAGGCCTCTCGTTATTTCACCGTACGATTTAAGGTTCCAGTTTTGTTTTTGTTGCCTTTTAATAATAAGTTTTGTGTTTATCAAACCCTAACGTCTGAAAATATGGATCTCGTTGTTTGATCAGTTAATGGATACCATGGATTAGAGAGATTTAAACTAATCAAACTCATATCTCAAGCTGGTGCAAGTTATGTTGGAGCAATGATTTATTATTATTATTATTTTATTTATTGTTATTGTTATTTTTGTTTTGAGGGTGTAATGATGATGATGGTTATGATTTGACAAACGATTTATGAAAGTATCAAGAATCGGAAATTAGTAAAACGATTTCAGTACGTTTTAATTGATCGGATGCGACTTCTGAAAACCACAAACGATCAATTAAACATTACGAAACGCATCAAACAGAGACCGGAAGTCCAGCATGTCGATTAGACATGCAAAAATCGTGTTTTGGAAAAATATGGGTATCGAATGTATAGTCGGAGCACCACGTACAATGATTCATGAAAGTTGAACAAACTCGGATGTTTCAACCAAAACACACAAATGAGCAATAAACGACCCGTAACGCCTCAAACGAATTTTGTTGTATTGGGAACAACTAAAAACATTTTAAAATGAATTAAAATTATTTTTTAATCAATAACAAGTATTTAAAATGAATTAAAACAAATTAATTTTTTTTTAAAAAAAAGGCCAAAGCGCCTAGCTTTGGCCAAAGCTAGGCGCCTGGTTTGCTTGATTAGACCACAGGCGCCTGCTTTGGCCAAAGCCAGGCGCTTTGGCCTTTTTTTAAAAAAAATAATTTGTTTTAATTCATTTTAAATACTTGTTATTGATTAAAAAAATAATTTTAATTCATTTTAAAATGTTTTTAGTTGTTCCCAATACAACAAAATTCGTTTGAGGCGTTACGGGTCGTTTATTGCTCGTTTGTGTGTTTTGGTTGAAACATCCGAGTTTGTTCAACTTTCATGAATCATTGTACGTGGTGTTCCGACTATACATTCGATACCCATATTTTTCCAAAACACGATTTTTGCATGTCAAATCGACATGCCGGACTTCCGGTCTCTGTTTGACGTGTTTCGTAATGTTTAATTGATCGTTTGTGGTTTTCAGAAGTCACATCCGATCAATTAAAACGTACCGAAACACGGAACCCTTGTTTGAGTATACTCGTGTTTAGCCTTTAAAGAATTATAAAATCATTTTACTAATTCCCGATTCTTGATACTTTCATAAATCGTTGTCAAATCATAACCATCATCATCATCATTACACTCTCAAAAAAGAAAAGAAAAGAAAAGAAAAATAAATAATAATAATTATTTATTATTATAATAATAAAACAAAGGAACTAGGTTGCAAATATAATAATAATTTAAATAATAATAATGTAATATAGTCATGGTTAATGCTCAAAGAAGTCAACCTTTTTTGACTCCTAGAAGTCTTGAAGACCAAATGACTTTTACAAGATACTTGAAACAAGGTATGGATATGGAGAATATGCAATGAGATGATTTCGTACAAGATTCCAATGCAAGCAAGTCAAATTCAGTTGTTGGATCAACTTGAGATATGAGTTTGATTAGCTTGAATCTCTTTGATCCATTGTGACATCCGTCACCTTTCACTTTTATCATTTTACAACTTTAGTCCTCCCTTATTTCTTATATATACATTTATAGTCTTATAGTCTTGTATTCGAAACTATTAATAATAAAAACAAATAAAACAATAAGACAAAATCCATTAATACATTCACCTTACATTCATATTCCGTTTCAATAATTATGTAATGTAACTTATGGCATGAAATGGAGTTATGACTAGGTTTCGTAACCGATGAATATCATTTACATTCTTAAACAAAATACAAGAATTATTATATTTAGAAATGAAGTTACGAAAATTTATTTGAATATTAAATATGTCATGACTTTTCTTTCATCTTAAATTGAATTTAGAGTTCATGAAAATTTATTGTCAAAACAAAAAAAAAGTTTAAAACAAACGTATGTTTACTTATTAGTTAGGTATTATTATAAACTTTTATTAATATATATTTATACTTTAAAGAATGTTTAATTCTAAATTTATTAATATTAAATATGATGGACATAAATTCTAATGAATGGAGATGAAACTTAAGGTATTATTTAGTGTAGTAATTGTGAGTGAGTTTCAAAATGGACATAAATTCTAATGAATGGAGATGAAACTTAAGGTATTATTTAAGTAACTTCAATTGTTTCATTTTTTTCATTTACTCCCTTACTAATCACAAGAAATCTCGTAAGCTATATAAATCATTGAAGGTGACTGAATTATGATATAACTTATTTTAAAAACATGAGATTTAGGTGTGCATAAGTTTTAGGAATTCGGGACACGTAATTCAAGCCTTAGCAATTATATGGCTTTCGTTATTTCTCGTTGTTTTCTCACATGTTTATCATCGCGATCAATGTGAGTATATCTTTCCCCTTTTTACTATTTACTCTTTTGGGGTGACTCATGTACAATTATTACTAAACTTATGTGTATTATTTGCAAAGCAATGTGCTCATTGATATGTTTTGTGTGAATTGTATGAACGATTTGTCAAAGTCATTAACCTTTGGGCCGCACCTAACAATGAATAGTACTACGAATTATATCCCTTGTTTGACTTACGTGAACGAGTTAAGTCCTTGGTCATTGTTATGGTTTTTCTTAAACGATGTGTGAACGATTATTGAACGATGTGAGGCTTGATTTTGACCCTTTTACATATTACAATATCATGGCACATAAATTGCAAAACATTTTTCTATTATATGTATTCAAACAGGGTATGCTCACCAATACATTTTTGTATTGACCAAATTATTTTCATACATATTTCAGGTTCTTATGAGATCACTTCTAAGCTTTTGGAACTTAGGCTTAGATTGAGATTTACTGTATTTAGTTTAGATTACTAGTTTTTAATTGTTGTATTTCTTTTAATGTAATAAATTATTCAATTCAATGTATCAAAAATTTACATTTCTAGTCCATGAGCTATTGAACAATCGTCACTACGTGACACCTCGATGTTTCTGCCATCGGTTGAGGTGTTACATCCATGGTATCCACTAACCGTAGCGATTATCGCGTGTCGTGGATCCTTTGAAAGTGGATACCATGGATCAGAGAGATTTAAGCTAATCAAACTCATATCTCAAGCCGGTGCAAGTTATGTTAGTGATATCTGTCATCTTCTTCTTCAACTTGCATCCTATTGATTTTCACACTTGCTTTTGGAGCTCTGATCTTCTTCCTAGGAAAGTCAAGCTTCAGGTGAAAATGGATACCATGGATCAAAGAGATTTAAGCTAAATCAAACTCATATCTCAAGCCGGTGCAAGTTATGTTAGTGATATGTGTCATCTTCTTCTTCTTCAACCGGATGGTTGGTAGCTCTAGGTAAGAACATTGTGGATGACGATGATGATAATAATTTCTCTTCAGATTCTGATTGCACCGATGGAATTGGAACTGGAATTGGAATTAATGTTAGGAATTGGAGTGGACAAACCGAGGCCTAAGGTGAATCCGTTTGGGGACGGCAAACCTAGAGAGGTTTTGCTTCAGGAGAAAGGTGTGGAATAGCGGAATTGAATACTTAGAGATGACACGCGAAGCTTTAGACTCCAAGTGGATCCTTTGATTGCCAACTCACCTCCCGTAGAACATAGGACTCTACAAAGTTTGATCAACTCGCGTTTTTTACTTATTTAATGAAATTTAACGCGCATACCGCATTTGAATTGGTTTTTTATTTTTTCTAAAAGTAGAAAAAACTATAACAACATTAACAACTAACAAAAAAATTGTAGAACAAAAGAAGAAAGTGTTATTCTCTGTTACCAAGCATGTCAAGAAATGATAATTTTCAAATATTGCAAATCAAGGTCTTCATGATTAGAGATGATAAAGGATAACGAAGATTAATGTTGTATTTTTCCCGGAAGTACTGAATCTATTGTTCAAGCTTCCTGAATCTATTGTTAAAATATTTGACTATATGTGGTTGATGATGTCAAGTTTTTTTTTTTTTTTTTTTAACTTTTTTAAATAATTATATTAAAAAAATAAAAAACCAATTCAAAACACCAAAAAAATACCCCAAATTAAAACTTTGATCCAAAGCGCCTCGCTTTGGCCAAAGCTCGGCGCTTTGGATCAAAATATTCCACTTTTTCTACCACCTCGTATAACCTCGGTTGATTTGACCCCAAGCGCCTCGCTTAGGCCAAAGCGAGGCGCTTTAGGGGGGGTTGAAATAGAAGGGTGGGGGTGTGAATAGCTGGGGCCTTATTAAAAGCTCCATGATCAGCTAGTTTTGCCAAACATTCCGATAGCGTTTGAAAACAACTTATTGACTTCTCCAATAAGCCAATAAGTCAATAAGCTGTAATCCAAAATCGCTTTTGGTTTTGACTTTTCAATAAGGGTGGAAAACTGTTTTTAAGAAGTCAGAAATCCTAGTTTTTGACTTTTGGAAAAAAAATTACAAATCTACCACTCATACAACCAATCTTCACAATAACTTAAGCGAAACATTTAAAAAACAATTTATTGACTTTTTTGGCGTTTCTCATCACAAAAGCTAATCCAAACACTTTTTTTAAAACTCCTTTTCAAAAAGTCATAAGCCAATAAACACTTCTAACCAAAAGCACTTCTTGCATTTCCAAACTCAATCCCAAACACCCTACGACACTTAGCATAGCACTCGACGGGTGTTTTACCTTGATTGAAAACCATACAAATGAATACATGTACCCGTACCAGTGTTGTTCAGTTGATATTGGTTTGTTACTATACCAGTACCTGCACTTGATATAACTTACGATACCAGAAAAAAATTATGCTGCCACATCGAGAAAAACCATAAAAACGAATACGGTACTAGTACCGTTGTTGACCGCCTTTAGTATTGGTTTGGTTCATTACGATAGTGGTACGTGCACTCAATATAGCTTAAGATACTAGGAAAAATATGATGTCGCTGATGTGCTCAAAGTGGTTTAATAAAAACTAACTAAATTAACCTAAACTAGACACTCTAAGTTTTAAATTTATAACCTAAGACTCTCTAAACCTAAACCACACAACCGGCAAGTGTACCGGTCAGTGCAGTACAGCTAAAGTAAGTCCGAGTATCGCACCCACGAGACTCTACTGGAAAACGTAAACTAGACTCGATTACTTATCCTAAATACTGACTTAATAATGTTTTATTGCTTAAAGGGGGGTTTTCTAAACGACTAATGCGAATAAATAAAATAATAAAACTAAAATAACTAAATACACAAACTGGAGACTGCAACTGAGATCAGATGGATGGGAAGGCACTACCTAGGCTAGAATCCTACACATGAATGATAAAGCTTCTAATGGCTATGGAACTGGTGTGGAACCGGGATCTTAAAATACTAAACATCAAGAATAGACTAGACACCCTCGACCCTTCTCAAGGGGAAACCCTAGAATACTGTTGTGCTGTTAAACCACCGGTTGAGAGGTTACCCTCACAGGCTTACCTACTCGAATCTTAAAGTACCAGCTAGACAGTCTACCTCACAGCGCGAAAGTCACAATACACCCTAAAGTGCAAGGGGTAACTACAATATTTCTGATAAGACTTGGCCTACAAGGAATGCTAGGGAAACTAGGAAGATCTTCTCACAAAGCCTCTAGAACTAGCAATTTAACACCCTAGATAGACCAACAATCTCGCACCTCACAGCTATTGAGAATTGGTAGAATACTTAGAATTATCTAACTAACAATTACAACTCCTATGGATAACCTGCAGAAATTAACCATAAACTAGTTGCTAACACCCAGTCCGCAACCTAACCCGCATTCATACATGAAAGACATTCACAAAAACGCAAGTGGAGTTTATAAAAAATTAATTAAACAAAACTAAATACGCATACACATCAAACCAGAAAATAAAGAGTTCTTTACTTTAAAATTCACCCACAACCAGAAGTTCCAAGAACCAAAAGAAAACAAATCAAACAAGTGCAATCATCATCGCCTAGGTAGTTCTATGATCTAGCCAATAATTGTCATGACAAAATCAAAACAATAAAGGCTAAACATATTAATGGCGTTCACAACGGGTTAGAATAAATAAATAAATTAGAACCGACCCGTGCTGGCACCTATACCTCAACCCTTGACCCCTTCCTCTTGGTAATACTACAAGAGAAAAGTCTCCTTCGTGAATAAATATTTGCGTCAGCTTCCTCCAAAAGAATATTATGCGCCTATTCCTAGAAGCTTGTCTTGTGCGCAGCTCTTCCTCAGTTAATGTGTTCTTCTCCTCTCTAGATATAATATGTGCGGCGCTTTGTCCCCTCCAAATACTAATGTGCTCCCCTCTCTTATCCTCAAAGGAATTTTAGGTTTAATTATTTTTTCTTGGGCTTTGGCCCTTACACACGTGACCAAAGTCACAATTTGGTTTTCTTTTCTTTTTTTTTTGTTTTATATTATTATTATTATTATTATATATAGTAGTATAACTCCGTGGTTCTGACTCGGGTGTTCTTGACTTGATCAAAGTTACTCGTTTACGCTCCAACATCCATGAACACCTATTAAATATAAAATAAAATAGATAAATACTATAACTGACTCAAAACTAATAAAAAATTACAAAACGCTAATTAAATAAAATAGACGACTACAAGCCTAAAACTAATGAGAACACTATCTAAACGACTCGAAAACTGTACAAACTTTACATTGGAAATATATGTATTTTACAATACATCAGTCGCCATATCGAGAACAACCGTAAAAACGTATACGGTATGTTAGGTAACCTTTAGAGGGGGTCTCCAAGAATACAAGAGAAAAAGAGAGACATATTTCCTTCAATAATTTTCCATGTCATTACTCGATGTAAATACAGGAACTTATATGAAAATAATAACCAACTACCACTAAACACAATCCTTATTTTGAGGACAACATGCAATAACTAATTCAAAGTGCAGACAATGGAAAACCTACTTTAACTCCTAATAACATGCATAAAGTGAATGTGGCTTCTCTTTTAGTGGGTCTTCATCGGTCATATACACGGTCCTTTATGTGGGTGATCGAATGGATCGTATCAATACTCCCGCCCTTAAAAATGTCCTTGTCCTCAAGGACGATGTTAACTTCCACGGGGTCGCCATTCGACTCTACCAAAAGCGTTCGGTGTAGTCACGAGCAATCACGACGGTGGTCGCCAAGCCGGTCGCTATTCGACTCTCCCAACGGCATTGGGTGCGGTCTTAACGGTGCGCAATGGTGGTCGCCTATTGCGTTTCTTGGCTACCCATTTGACCAGTGGTTTGCGGGCTAAAAGCAAGGGCTTGGTGAGAGATAATAATGACCTCAACATGGTGTACGTTATTGCAACGTTTTCCGGTAAGTTTTTGTTTTTGTTGACCAGCAATTTCATAGCCTCTGGCATGGGTCTTTTGGTCTGTGACAGAAGAGATTCCAAAGTCGGTTTTACGAGTGTGTAGCTTGAGGTTGGTAATAAGGATGTATTCAATGGTTGGGGTTTTGGCAGTGCGTCATTCGGCTCTGTCTCGACATAGCGATATGGTGGGTACCAAGGTGGTCGCCACTCGCGTCTAGCGGATTCATCCTCTTAAATAATAGAAAGCTCAGGAGATTGATTGCTAATTGTCTTTTGTAGTTTTGAAGCAAGCAACATGCAATTATGATTTGAAACTATGGCAAAGAAGGGAATGCTATGATGCATCGGTTAATCCTTGGTATTTTTTTTTGAGGAGTGGTGGTTGAAGATGGCACAAAAGTTATGGGTTTTGGTGATGGTGGACACGGTGGTGGTGGATTTGAGTCTTTTGGGTTGTTTCTAGTGAGGGTTGTTGCGAGTGGTGGGCTGAAACGACAAAGCATTGTGATTGTGAAAGACTTCCAAGTGAGATGTTCATCTCCTCGATACACAGAATTGAACCAATAAAAAGGTTCTTCTTCAAAGTACTCAACCACATAAGTAACCGCTCTTCCTTGTAAATTGCATACAAGGAAAAAAAAACCGTTCAACGTCACAAGCCAAAAGCCCGGATTCAAACCGGTGAAGCATGGTGCATACACGAGGGGCTCGAGTTCTTCCAAAGCCATGAAAGCTAAGGATGAATGAAAGCACCAAATGTTAGGTAACCCTTAGAGGGGGTCAAGAATACAAGAGAAGAAGAGAGACATATTTCCTTTAATAATTTTCCATATCATTACTCGATGCAAATACAAGAACTTATAAGAAATTAATAACCAACTACCACTAAACACAATCCTTATTTTGAGAACAACATTCAATAACTAATTCAAAGTGTAGACAATGGAAAACCTACTTTAATTCCTAATAACATGCATAAAGTGAACGTGGCTTCTCTTTTAGTGGGTCTTCACGGGCCATGTACACGGTCCTTTACGTGGGTGATCGAATGGATCGTATCACGGTACCAATACTGATGTTGACCCTCGCGTTGCTGACGAGGCGTGGACCGTAAAACCGGGCTAAGTAGTAAGCAAACGACGACCAAAACTGGGAAATTGTAAAACATCGAATTTACAACATACGCGACGTAAAAGATACGCAAACGCAAGCTTATACTGCAAGTTGACTGTAACACCCCAACCGATGGCGGAAACATCGAGGTGTCACGTAGTGACGATTGTTCAATAGCTCATGGACTAAAGTGTAAATTTGAATACATTGATTAAATAATTTATTACATTGAAATGAAGTACAACGATACAATGATTCTAATGTGACAAGTCTAGCTAAAATACAATGTAGTCAAGACTTTAATATAAAATCCAAAAGCCTAAAAGAAGCGTCTCAAAACAACCTGAAACATGTACGAAAATGATTTGGTCAATACAAAAATTGTATTGGTGAGCATACCTTGTTTGAATATATATATATATATATATATATATATATATATATATATATATATATATATATATATAGTAAGAAAAGTGTTTAGCAATTCATGTGCGGTACCATTTGCAATTATGTAATAAGTAATATCCGTTCAAAACCAAACCTGAGAATAATGACTAACACATGACTAACCAACTGAATAATGAATTAACAAGACAATGACCAAGATTCTCTTAACAGAGTCTCAAGGGGGTATAACATAGTACTATTCATTGAAAAGCTAGGCCGCCCAGCGGTTAATGATTTTGACAAGTCATAGACACACCAATTAACATAAAGCAAACACACATGAGAATTGCATTAAGTATAAGAAATTGAAACTTGATTAATATATAGGTACATGAGTCACCCCAAAGTAGTAAAACAGTAAAAAGGGGAAAAGATATACTCACAGTTTGCGAAAGCGATCAAAATCCACTTAAGCGGTTGTGAGCTAAGTAATGGGAATTCCGACGAATTCAACCTATAATGTGTAAGAATACTAATAAGGAAGTATCTAAAAGTCTAAGGTAACTAGGGTCTAAGGCATTAGGGTTTGCTAAGTCGATTTGGGGAGTTAGAGTTTTTATGATAAGTCGCGTTAATGTAAAAGTTGTATATCACAAATAATATATGAAAGGTTGTAAATGTGGTTTAAATAATATAATTATTACCTATTGAATATTTAGATAAAAATATGTTTGAATAATTAAGACAAAATAATTTAGTTAATTACTTTAACTAAATTAAAATAATACAATAATCATAAATATATAAATAAATAATTTTGAGTTACACAATGTAACACCCCAAAAATCCATTTTTTTGCTTAATTACGACAGTATGCGTGATTAGCAAAATAATAAAACGGTTCTTAGACAATAAGAATGTGGGTTATGTTCTAATATGGGAATAACATAGTTAATGTTATTATTTATATAAATGAGAAAAACTAACTTGATTAGTTAGTTTTTATAAGAAAATGACATTGGGGTAAAGTTGAGGGGTCTTTCTTGTAATATGGAGCAAGACAAAAAGGGGGAAGAACACCCCAAATGGGGACTACGAATTCAGCCCTCTAGGGCTTGAAAAATTGGGTCTTGAACCCTATGAATCCCAAATTGAAGATGGAGGTTATGAAATTGATAGTAGAAGAGATGAAGGGAGGCATTGGAAGGCTTAATTTTGCGATTCAAGCTTTTGGTAAGATCCCTAGTCTTCACCTCCTTCTTAAAGATGAGACCCACAAGTGGGTTTTGGTTGAACTAGGTTAAAATCGTGATCTTAATGAGTAGTGTATGCTACTTTGAACATTTTAGTAGAGTAGTGATGAAATTGTGCTAGAAATGTTGGATTTCATATATATATATATATATATATATGAAATTATAGACTTCATTAGTAACCTTGATGTTACTTGATTTGTTGAAATCCTATGTTAATGGCTTAAACTAAGTGAGAGTTTCACCCTATGTGTCTTGCATGATGGTTGATTTCTAAATCCAATTGCAAGTAAATTGAATTGATAGTAACCAAATTTAATGGTTGATGAATATATTGATGTGGGTGGTAATAGAATAGGCATGTATGGTTTAATGCATTCAAGGTGTTTGATAAAATGCCTACATGAAACTTGAATTGAGCTAAATGGTGAAATATGGTGTTGTTAGTTGATTTGGTGCAAAATAGTATGAGATTCGTCACTTTTGACAGCTTTAGATAGTCATCTTGTAAAGGCCATATCTCATTCGTTATTAGGAGTTAGAAGACGAGCCTTATATCGTTGAAAAGCTTGTTGCACATATTACATTTCATATTTAGTCATAAGAAGTTGATTCTGAGTTGTAGTGGGTCAAAACAACATGTAAAGTTGACATTTCTGTTTTGACAGCAAAGCTGTTTGGTTAGAATTATGTTTCTGACCTGATCTTAAAATATTCATATAAAATCATAGAAAAATCGTTAGGAGGTGTTCTTTATATGCTTGGAAAGGTCTTTGAATGACGCACATTTTGTATTTGATAGTCAAGATCTGATTCCGAGGTTTAGAAGGGGAAAAACGCCCTTGAACAGCAGCTGCGCAGAAAATCGCTGCACATTTATAATGTAATATTTAATAAGAAAAGGTGCAAGAATGTACACGCTTGTAGTAGTCTTGGAGTATGGATTGTAGGGAAAGAATAGCGTGTTATGTGGCATTCAAAAAGTGTCTAAGAACACTTACCAACTAGTGCATGCAAGTATTTTCACTAACGGGTCAAACGGGTAGTATATGGAAAGACTTATTAAATAGAACTAGTTGTTGAATGTATTGATGTCATGTTTGAATGATGTAGAATGAATACTAATGTTTGAATAAGTAAGTTCCAAATTAGTATTCTAACATGGCATGTTGACTTGAAAGTAAGCTAGGTACAAGAAGCTTAAAAGTAAACGGGTCAAGTGGATATGATCTCGAGCAAGGTGAAAAGCTTGGGACTATAAGTCAAACACGTATAAGGCGAAAACACTCCTACGGGCAAAGGTAAGTGACTTATGATGCAAACTCTTGGTTTAGTAATTGTATGTTTATGTATAAATAGAAAATGGGATACAAGTATGAAAAGGTAATTTATAATAAGGTAAGCGAATTGATGTTGTTGGTGAACGGGTATAGTTCACCATACAACAATGAAAGTAGTTGGGATAAATGAGCAACAAAGATAAATGAAGGGAGGGTGATTAAGCATGAAATAAACCCAAGATTAACAAATATGGCATAAGAATGAATAGTAAAATGTACGGATTGATATACGTGTATATATATAGATGGATACATTAAATCATGGGTATAACTATTTAGATTGAATTGTATAGTTATGCAAGGTCACACAAATGGTAAACCGTTTAGTAAGGGGAGTTATTTCGCATTGGATGCTAGTGTAATAAAATGTGTGCATAGTTGCTTATGCCCGGTAATGTGTGAAAGTGTTATGTATGTAAAGGTTGGTCGTTACGTGTAGGTTGAGTATAGGTTCAAAAACGTCATGTTTGTCCTTGAGAATACATGGGGGAAGAGTAGTATGACGGGTCAAGATAACTTGTACATGGTATTTGTACGTGCGTGTGTATTGTAATGTTATTAATCCTTTTGTTATGAGGATAGAAATAAAAATGCAGGTATGTAAGTATGAATGTATGGAAATTGGAGGACAGGATCCGGAGACCGGATCTGAACTTACAAAAAGGCGTTTGGATATGACCATTGAGTATTGTTGATGTTATTTACATATTGTGAATATTTGCACGAAGTCGCTTAATGAACTAACGAAATGGTTATGTGGTAGTTGCAGGTTGTCTAGTCAAGCTCACAAAGCAAGAAATGGTTGGAGGTCGAGTGAGGACATGAATTGTACGGGGTCGCGGTCACGGTCACGTAAACTAATCAAGATGAGTTGTATTTGATGTAATAAGAAACAATAAAAGATGGATATATGAAACACCTATAATATTTAGTAGATATGGGTTCAAAACATATAAGAATGTTTTATCAAGCAAGAAATTTTCTGGTTCGTATTTCCGCTGCGTATTTTCGGTCTAAAAGGTTTAGGGTGTTTCAAGTTGGTATCAGAGCCCTGGTTTGAGTGAAATCTTGTACAAGGAAGTAAGTACTTGAACTCAAACTTGTGTGCTCTTGAAATCAGTGACCCGTACAATCCAAGACTCGATCAAGGCCCAAAGGTAGAATTTAACATTAACTCACATGACATGTTAAAAACTAATTGTGGTTTTTATGTTAAGGTGAGCTTTTGTGGATGAAGATGAAGAGGTCTCAAGGACATGATCCAAGATAGATATCGGAAATTGTGGAAATGATAGAATGCTCGCAGGTACGCAGTATTAATACATTGGTACCGAAGGGAGAAAATGCCAGGGATGGTAAAATTTAGAAAAACAACCATGTTGTTTAGGGAAGGAAATTGAAAGAGTAGCACGAAACTGAAACCCAGTCCGTAGGCATAAGGTGATGATTACATGAAGACACGTGGATAGTATGTGGACTGCGCGCCTGGCCAGTGCGCAAGAAGCATATGATACACGTGAGACCATGAGAATCATCACAGGTATGCCTGGTAAAATTGGAAAGTAAGTGGTCGTGTGGGTGAATGGGTGGAATGAAACTTATATAAAAGTGTGAATGTGAAGGGGGATTTCCCTTAGAAGATATCAAACTAAACGTATGTATATTGTGCCTATAAATTAATTATGGCAATGAATGAATAAGTAACTAGACGTCAGTTGTGGGTAAAGTAGACGACCCTCAAGTGATAGAGAGCAGTCTATATGAATAAAAGGTTTGAGTCCGTAGGTAAGTACGGATCAAACCTATATGAATGAAAGGTGGAATAAAAGGTTTGAGTCCGTAGGTAAGTACGGATCAAACCTATATGAATGAAAGGTTGGAATGAAAGGTAGGAATGAAAGGTTTGAGTCCGTAGGTAAGCACAGATCAAACCTACATGAATGAAAGGTAGGAATGAGAGGTTTAAATCCGTAAGTAAGCACGGATCATACCTATAGGAATGAAAGGTTGAAATGAAAAAAAAAAAAATCCCTAGGTACGCACGGATTAAACTTATATGAGTAAAGGGTAGAAATGAAAGATTTGCATCCATAGGTATATACGAATCAAACCTATGTAAATTAAAGGTAGGAATTAAATATATGAATCCATATGTAAGCCCCTCCACTTACTCGTTAGTCTGCTCACCCTTGATAGCATAAAAATGTTGAATGACCCTAATGGGTCAAATGGGTGGAATTGTAGAAATGACCCTGAACGAGTCAAATAGTGGAAATGTAAAAACATAGAATTACCCAGGTAATGGGTCAGATTAGTTGGAATTGTTGTAGAAATATAGAATAGACTACGAAGCGGGTCATTTGGGTAGGAATGAATGAGAGAATACATTATTTTCTCCAACCAAGATAAGCACAAGTTAGTAACTTAATTTAGATATGCATGTCATGTGGCATGTAAAATGCATATATATATGTAGTGGAAGATGGTAAGGCATGGTATTAATGTGAGTCATTTAAAAAAAAAAAACTTATGGAAAATGAATGAACGGTTGATTTTTTGGAAGATTCGTACCTCTATATGCAGAAATGAATGATGTGGTGAGATGCAAGAATGTGATGTAGGAATTATTACAAAGTAGTAGAATATGGCGCAATTACCTTGAAAAGTCGAATTGTAGAAAATTAGCAAGATAATGAATAATACGTAAGGATCTTGCATAGGAAAATGCAATAAGTAATATAGTAAAGCACGTAAACGGGAGATCAGGAAGGAAATGTATATAATTAGACATTACAAGTGAAAGGAAACTTGCATGGACCAATGAAGGTCAATTTTCATGAATGTAAGGTATATGTCTAACCAATGATTTTGTAGATACGAATGATCGAATTTATGAATATGATGAAATCTACAAGATAGGTGATATGAAGTTAGCGAGTTGGAACTCCTTGTGAATGAACTGAAGCAAGCTAAGTATGGCGTGGACTTGTCAAGGAGCAAGTTAAGCCGACATATGGATGGTTGGATAACGTTGTAAAAGGAAGGTTAGTAAACTTAGATATTTTGTGATTGTTAAATAGAAAATTTATATATGTTGAATAGTACCCACGTATGAATGAAGGGTAGTTCAAGCATGATGTAGTTGGAAAGTCGACTTTTAAAGGTCAAAAGATGAATGAATATTAGTTAGACTCGGAGTTGTTAAGCGATGGACATATGTGTCTACCTTAAGTAGTGCATGAAATGAACTAATAAACAAATAGGCATGAATAGAATGGCCCTGAAATTTACCGAAGGGGTGGGATGTATATGGTAGATGTTCCGGTTCGGTAGTGACTATAGAGTTATGTCCAACTCTCAAGTAAGTAAGAGTGAGGATGAATTAGTAATTATGTTATGATGGTGACACTAATGAATGAATGATTACTAAATGCGTATGTTCAAGTTCTAACTTTTATGTAGCGTTTGGAAATATTTAGAAGAAATGATAATAGTGGAAACTGTGACAAGCTTGTAATGAAAATGTATGTGACTAAAGAAAGAATAAAAGAAAAAAAAATGTGGTTTATGAGTCGAATTATGGTAGCGATCGGTTCGCTATGCTTGATAATTGCATGAAGGCATATTGTTAATATTTCAAAACTATGAACAAAACATGTAATTATGATTGTTCACAAATACAGCCTTGTATCCTCTATGAGTGGGTTCGTGGTATGGTATACATCTTGAATGAAAATATATGAATATATATGTAGTGATGATGTTTGGTAGGAGCTTAATATTATGCTAGAATTTGAGCCTCGATAGGTTGAAATGAGTGCACAAGGATTTATAATTTCCACGGACACAAATGTCCACTAAGGGCACTTGGCATAAGTTCTAATCATGTCAATTGAATTCGTAAACAACTAAAAGGTATGAGTAGGCTTAAGTTGGAAGAATGAAAGAGGTTTCGAGGACGAAACCTTCTTTAAGGGGGGTAGACTTGTAACACCCCAAAAATCCATTTTTTTGCTTAATTACGACAGTATGCGTGATTAGCAAAATAATAAAACGGTTCTTAGACAATAAGAATGTGGGTTATGTTCTAATATGGGAATAACATAGTTAATGTTATTATTTATATAAATGAGAAAAACTAACTTGATTAGTTAGTTTTTATAAGAAAATGACATTGGGGTAAAGTTGAGGGGTCTTTCTTGTAATATGGAGCAAGACAAAAAGGGGGAAGAACACCCCAAATGGGGACTACGAATTCAGCCCTCTAGGGCTTGAAAAATTGGGTCTTGAACTCTATGAATCCCAAATTGAAGATGGAGGTTATGAAATTGATAGTAGAAGAGATGAAGGGAGGCATTGGAAGGCTTAATTTTGCGATTCAAGCTTTTGGTAAGATCCCTAGTCTTCACCTCCTTCTTAAAGATGAGACCCACAAGTGGGTTTTGGTTGAACTAGGTTAAAATCGTGATCTTAATGAGTAGTGTATGCTACTTTGAACATTTTAGTAGAGTAGTGATGAAATTGTGCTAGAAATGTTGGATTTCATATATATATATATATATGAAATTATAGACTTCATTAGTAACCTTGATGTTACTTGATTTGTTGAAATCCTATGTTAATGGCTTAAACTAAGTGAGAGTTTCACCCTATGTGTCTTGCATGATGGTTGATTTCTAAATCCAATTGCAAGTAAATTGAATTGATAGTAACCAAATTTAATGGTTGATGAATATATTGATGTGGGTGGTAATAGAATAGGCATGTATGGTTTAATGCATTCAAGGTGTTTGATAAAATGCCTACATGAAACTTGAATTGAGCTAAATGGTGAAATATGGTGTTGTTAGTTGATTTGGTGCAAAATAGTATGAGATTCGTCACTTTTGACAGCTTTAGATAGTCATCTTGTAAAGGCCATATCTCATTCGTTATTAGGAGTTAGAAGACGAGCCTTATATCGTTGAAAAGCTTGTTGCACATATTACATTTCATATTTAGTCATAAGAAGTTGATTCTGAGTTGTAGTGGGTCAAAACAACATGTAAAGTTGACATTTCTGTTTTGACAGCAAAGCTGTTTGGTTAGAATTATGTTTCTGACCTGATCTTAAAATATTCATATAAAATCATAGAAAAATCGTTAGGAGGTGTTCTTTATATTCTAGGAAAGGTCTTTGAATGACGCACATTTTGTATTTGATAGTCAAGATCTGATTCCGAGGTTTAGAAGGGGAAAACGCCCTTGAACAGCAGCTGCGCAGAAAATCGCTGCACATTTATAATGTAATATTTAATAAGAAAAGGTGCAAGAATGTACACGCTTGTAGTAGTCTTGGAGTATGGATTGTAGGGAAAGAATAGCGTGTTATGTGGCATTCAAAAAGTGTCTAAGAACACTTACCAACTAGTGCATGCAAGTATTTTCACTAACGGGTCAAACGGGTAGTATATGGAAAGACTTATTAAATAGAACTAGTTGTTGAATGTATTGATGTCATGTTTGAATGATGTAGAATGAATACTAATGTTTGAATAAGTAAGTTCCAAATTAGTATTCTAACATGGCATGTTGACTTGAAAGTAAGCTAGGTACAAGAAGCTTAAAAGTAAACGGGTCAAGTGGATATGATCTCGAGCAAGGTGAAAAGCTTGGGACTATAAGTCAAACACGTATAAGGCGAAAACACTCCTACGGGCAAAGGTAAGTGACTTATGATGCAAACTCTTGGTTTAGTAATTGTATGTTTATGTATAAATAGAAAATGGGATACAAGTATGAAAAGGTAATTTATAATAAGGTAAGCGAATTGATGTTGTTGGTGAACGGGTATAGTTCACCATACAACAATGAAAGTAGTTGGGATAAATGAGCAACAAAGATAAATGAAGGGAGGGTGATTAAGCATGAAATAAACCCAAGATTAACAAATATGGCATAAGAATGAATAGTAAAATGTACGGATTGATATACGTGTATATATATAGATGGATACATTAAATCATGGGTATAACTATTTAGATTGAATTGTATAGTTATGCAAGGTCACACAAATGGTAAACCGTTTAGTAAGGGGAGTTATTTCGCATTGGATGCTAGTGTAATAAAATGTGTGCATAGTTGCTTATGCCCGGTAATGTGTGAAAGTGTTATGTATGTAAAGGTTGGTCGTTACGTGTAGGTTGAGTATAGGTTCAAAAACGTCATGTTTGTCCTTGAGAATACATGGGGGAAGAGTAGTATGACGGGTCAAGATAACTTGTACATGGTATTTGTACGTGCGTGTGTATTGTAATGTTATTAATCCTTTTGTTATGAGGATAGAAATAAAAATGCAGGTATGTAAGTATGAATGTATGGAAATTGGAGGACAGGATCCGGAGACCGGATCTGAACTTACAAAAAGGCGTTTGGATATGACCATTGAGTATTGTTGATGTTATTTACATATTGTGAATATTTGCACGAAGTCGCTTAATGAACTAACGAAATGGTTATGTGGTAGTTGCAGGTTGTCTAGTCAAGCTCACAAAGCAAGAAATGGTTGGAGGTCGAGTGAGGACATGAATTGTACGGGGTCGCGGTCACGGTCACGTAAACTAATCAAGATGAGTTGTATTTGATGTAATAAGAAACAATAAAAGATGGATATATGAAACACCTATAATATTTAGTAGATATGGGTTCAAAACATATAAGAATGTTTTATCAAGCAAGAAATTTTCTGGTTCGTATTTCCGCTGCGTATTTTCGGTCTAAAAGGTTTAGGGTGTTTCACACAATGATCCAACAAAAGTTAATAAAGACATTAAACCATAAGAGTATTTCTATTTTATAAGAAAATATTTATAAAATAGATGTTTAAATAGTATAGATAAATAAATGTTTTATTATGTCTAATTTAAACGTAATAAGACTAATAATACAAGACACAATCCAAAAATACTATTTTCATAGAAAATGGATACCTTCTGATGTAAAGTAATGAAAATAATTTTCTCATAATTTTTATAAACTTATTTATATTTAAAACTGATTTAATGAGATTAAATCATGTTTAAATGATTAAAAATAGGAAAAATAATAAAAATAAATGTTTTCTGAACCAATTATTTTTATTTGAGTTCATAATGATTAGAAATAATTTATCAAAAATTTTGAGATTAAAATAGTTAAAAATGAATTTTTAATCAATTAAATATGATTAAAACGATTTAATTCAATAAAATATAAAAATAAAACTTTTTTCCAGAAAATAAAAGTGTGGTAATTTTCTTTATGGTGTCAAGATGCTACACCTAAATTTTTATAATTTTTGGATCAAAAATGAATTTATTATGAATATTCTAAGTTTATATAATATAATACTATTCTAAAATGAATAAACAATTAAAATAATAAATAAAAAAACAAAAAAAAAAAAGGAGATGGGGTTGCCTGGGTTCGAACCCGGGTTCCCCTTTGTGTCAACAAGCAGCACTAACCACTACACCACTAGTCTCACATGTTAAGAAGTTTGAAATCAAATTATTTTTATATATTCATAACAACTACATCTTCTTCCCCAAATTTCCTATAACCCTAACCCTAACCCTAGGTTTTTCAATTACCCCAAAGCAATACGATTGCAATCTGGAAATAAGGGGCTTTCAAAGAGTGAAGATTAAGAAAGAAAACGGCATTAATAAAATGGACTTACTCAATTGTTTGAAGGTCGAAAAGAAAGAAACGCAACAGAGGTTCATGCGTCAATTTTAGGCAACATCAGGACGCGTTTAACATGAAATTATAGTGGGTTTAAGGTCGTGCAAGGTTGGGAAACGAGTAGCAGTGATCAATTTATATTATTGATCAAAATTTACAACTCATTTGATTCACTTTAAGGAGCTCGACGGTTTCGTAATGAAACCGAGTAAATCACATGATTAAAGCGCGTTTAATACCCATAAAGACTTGGAATCAGTTATAACTTGATAGAGAAACATTAACCCATCATTAAAACGCATTAACAAAGCATAAAAACTGGTTTTTGATCGTGGCCGGAAAACTCGCCGGTCCGGCGAGCTTACTAACCGGAAAAAGCGGGATCAAGAAGGAGGGTTGGGATTTTTTTTAAAACTTTTATGTATTGTCAGGTTTAGTCCCTCCTATATAACCTAGTTTATTTTTATTATGTTTAGTTAATTTTTTTCTATGTAATAACTTAACCAAGTTAAGTTGGTTTAACCAAAAAGTTTCTAAACTTTATAAAACTTGAAACCATTTCCGATGACGATTCAACATACATAGTTGATAAGAAACGTATACCCGATCCATAATAAATATTAATGATAACGATAGATTTTTAGTTTACTCTAAAATAAATTTTGAAAACGACGAAACTTACAGGGACTATAATGGAAATAGTTGAAGGGCTATTATTGTAAATTTGATGAAAGACGAGGGTGCCGGGTGTCACAGTCTCCCCTACTTTAGAAAATTTCGTCTCGAAATTTCTTTCAAGTGGAGGCTACTATGAAACTAAAAAGCATTGTAAAAAGTTAGCTAGATTTTTTTTAGATAAAATTTCATCATTCATGATTTAAAATTAGTTGTCTAATACCCACAGTAACGTTTTCAGAATCTTTGACAGTTGACCCAAGATTAAGAATTTGAGAGTATATGAATGTGAAAGGCTTTGGGCATGTGACTACAGAGAGGGTAAGAATATACAAAGTTTAAGGTTTTCTGTAGAGGTGGTCAACGAGGAAGGCTCCAAGGAAACTAATTGAAGCTTATGTAAAATGTTCTTATTGAAATGCTAGCTATTAGTCAACGATCTAACGAAGAGGTAGTAATGGGTAGGTTTTTGGTCAGACTCCTAGTCCCCTCCCGCAGTATCGTTTATGCTTATATATAGGGTGTACCGCAGCTAACCCACCACACTCCCGATACTTTGGACTCGTACTGATTGTCTACAAATAGTCTAAATAGAATTACACACCACCCTCATGTACCTGTAAGCCCATGATTGCGTTCCGGACCGTAATCATCGATTTACCTTACACTAGGGTGTTATGCTTTTCCATAACCCTAACATAAATAATACCAGGAACAAATGCGTGCAACCAGTATGTAAAAGCTACTGTAATGAAATGATGTTCAATCATGTCATGGTTAGAGGTCCTTCCCTTTCGGGTTTACCCTTTAACCGTAATGAGAGTACTGTATAAGTAATAGACATGGTTAGAGGTTCTTCCCTTTCGGGTTCACCCTTAACCGGTAACTTCTGTTTCACATCGTTGGGCTCTAAACACTTATATTGATAAACTCCGAGAATTACACCGTTCCCCTCGGATTAAAGAAATACTCTAGTCCGAGTCGTACTTGGGCACTGGCTTAAATCTCATACGAGTTATCAATTAGTATGTTCATTGACCTTGATGATGAACAAAATAATGTAAAGTATAACAGGGTTTTGCTCAAAACAGAAAATATATGCATACAAAATATGCGTTCATGTAAGTATATAAATATAACATAAAAGTTCGATTGAATATATATATATATATATATATATATTGCAAAGGAATTAATCCTACATGTCATAAACTTATGCAATCTCTCATTGAGAGATGCCACATAGGATGTGATGTGGCAAGTGTAAACCAATTAAAAAAAAGGAATAAATATGATTTAACCTAATCTATTATAATCTTTAACCTAATCTATTAAATACCTAATCTACTAAATCTAAATATTAAACCTTTATTATTTTCTCTCTCATGTTTCCTCTCATAACTTTTAAACGTTAATATCTTTTATATACGAGATTTTTTAAAGAAAAAAATTACACCAAATTAACGAGTGTTTTTTATCTTTCCAACGAGTACCATAGTGTTATATAAAAAACGGAGAAAAAAATGACTATTTTTTGTAACCCGGCAGGTATTGTGTCGGGTTTGGGATTAGTTTAAAAAAAATTGTGGGTTTGGGTCGGGTCTGGGATTAGGTGATACCCGACCCGATTACCCGAAACAACATACTCAAATACCCGAACTGTATACCCGATCATATACTCATGAATTTTTTAACGCATCACATAAACCCTTAGACTAATGCGTTCGATATTTCAATAATTAACTTTTTTTCTTATTTCATGTTAG
The DNA here is from genome assembly GCA_028751855.1 of Ambrosia trifida. Taxonomy (NCBI): domain Eukaryota; kingdom Viridiplantae; phylum Streptophyta; class Magnoliopsida; order Asterales; family Asteraceae; genus Ambrosia; species Ambrosia trifida. The sequence continues at coordinate 16,556,476 of CM054130.1, forward strand.
TTCTTTTAGAATGATCGATTACAAACTTCCGAATTCATTTGTAATGGCACTAAATTTATACCCCGACGCAGAGATATGTTTTTTTATATTTGAATATCATAACTTATGGCAGAGATTTGTTTAAAATAATAATAATAATATATTTTATTAAAATAATAATAATAATAATAATAATAATATATTTTATTATGTCATATTAGATATTTCAACCCGTGACGCTCCCAGGATAAAAACTAGTGATATTATATATAAGAATTTGAACGGATTTTGCGATAAAATATAGAAACTTAATTACCTAGAAAATAAATCTTATTTATCTCTACAATATGGTACAAGTATGTTAATGCATTGAAGGGTAATTTGAGAAGATTTATATGACATTTGAGGGTTAAAGCATATGGTTTTTCACATCCCATCTTAAGTTTACCAAGTTAGACATGTTTGCCCATTACTCACTCTTTATAATGTAGTAGAGATAAGTATCATATAATTAGTTTAAATCTATTTCTATAATTACGGAATGTGGTATTGATGGCACTGCTTTTTCATCTTCGTTAACTGATTAACTTAAAGGTAACTAATGGAATTTAAAGGTGTTGATTTTGTTTCAGTCTTTCAACTTTTTTTTCTTCTTTCTTGATCACTTATTCTACTTTGTGTGTTAATTATTACTAGTCGTATAAAATCACACGCGTTGCGCGTTTTACAATCGAGATTTAGATGAGGTGTTAATCAATCAATGAATTATACAATTGAGATTCCATTTTGGTTGTAAACGTTAAAAAAATAAAGAAATCTACACATAAGGTAACACATGAAATTTGTAACGAAATTACATAAGATTATGTTATTTATATTAATAGAATAAAATATAATAAATTTTTTTAATAAAATAATAGTATATAATATAATAATAGTGTATAATATAATAAAGTTTTTGAATAAAATAATAGTATATAATATATTAATTAGGGATGAGCATACAAGACCGAATACCGATCTCGTCCCGATCCCGACACCGTACCGAACCGAGTGGTTTCGGGATCGGTATCGGTACCCATATTTATGGATTTTCGGTTTCGGTGTTATCGGTATCGGTACGGGATCGGTATGGTATTGGTATTTTAAGGTAAAATACCGATACCATACCGGTACCGTACCGTTCGGTATCGGTATTGTCGGGATCGGTATAAAAAAGTTTTTGAATAAAATAATAGTATATAATATATTAATTAGGGATGAGCATACAAGGCCGAATACCGATCCCATCCCGTCCCGATCCCGATACTGTACCGAACCGAGTGGTTTCGGAATCGGTATCGGTACCCATATTTATGGATTTTCGGTTTCGGTGTTTTCGGTATCGGTACGGGATCGACATGGTATCGGTATTTTAAGGTAAAATACCGATACCGTACCGTTCGGTATCAGTATTGTCGGGATCGGTATAATATATTAATAGTATATAATATAATATATTAATAATATATAATATAATAAAGTTTTTAAATAAAATAATAATATAAATAAAATATTAATATAATTACTATTCATTTGAATGTTACTATTCAAATGAGTTTGTAAATTAATATATTGTAATAATTGATATAAAAAAGTCACGGTATCAACACATAACACATTCATCAGTGTTACCGTGTTTTAATAGGTTAGGATAGGGGTGTACAAAAAGCTCGCGGCTCGCTCGAAACTCGCTCGAAAAAAACTCGAAAAAAGCTCGCTCGAAAAGGCTCGTTTTGTTTTCGAGCCGAGCCGAGCCGGCTCGTTTTGTAACCGAGCCGAGCTCGAGCCAGGGGTGTTCAGCTCGTGGCTCGGCTCGTGACTCGGCTCGATGGCTCGACTCGTGGCTCGGCGCGATGGCTCGACATATGGCTCGACTCAGGCTTGTGTATGTGTAATTAATATATAGATGAAAGTAATATATTTTGGCTTCAAACGCAATCTAAAATTCAAATTTTGAAAGTCCCGCTCATACTACCTATCTACCCCACCTCTTCATAATCCAATAAACCTTAACTTAGAAAATTACAAAATATACATGTAAATGTGTAATTTTATTTTATTTTTGTTTTGTTTTTTATTTTATAAATATTTATAAAAAAATAATAAAAAAATAACGAGCTGGCTCGAGCCAACTCGAGCTCGGCTCGAACATTTACAAGTCGAGCTCGAGCTCGGATTTCCAGCTCGACCAAAAAAAAACGAGCCGAGCCGAGCTGGCTCGTTTAAGTTCGAGCTCGAGCTCGAGCTTAGCCTGGCTCGACTCGACTCGGCTCGTGTACAGCCCTAGGTTAGGATGCCTTGATTGAGATCGTTGTTTCATGTCCCTTGTCGTTGTATTCTGTTGTGATTGTTGTTGCATGTATTTTATACTAGCTGATTACCTCGGGAGGGTCCCGGGGTTGAAAAATCTAATTTTACGTGATAACCTATTGCAAATGGCTCAAGTTAACTAACCACAAAATCTCTCAATCATTGCATGTTCATAGTATTCTAATCAGTAATAACTCATATATTCCCTAATCTAAAACATAATCAGTAATCATCTAAAGAATCACTTATGTAAGCTTTAACTATTAAAAAACTCATCACATCTCTCTAATTTCTGACATTCTAATGGCTCTTAGACCATGCGTAGTGGCGGGCTTTATATATAAAGCCCCCCTTCCTGATTGGTCCACGTGGCTGCTGAGTCAGCGTGGAGAGAGAAACTGAAAAAGGGGTGTAGTGGTGGGGCTTTATAAATAAAGCCCCTAATTGTGATTGGTTGATTTTTTTATTATTTTTTTAATCTTTTAACTCAAAATAATTAGAATAAAAGACAAATAAATATAAAAAAAATTACAAATAATAATAAAAACACACAACTAATATTAATTAAATTAAAAAAAACAAACAACTTAAAAAAATTACAATACCAAATTAAAAAAAAACAACTTAAATAAATTACTGGAGGTTATATTTTGCAAGGATTTGTTGCCTATGATGTATCGCGAGGAGTAGGGCTTCTCCCTCGAGGTGGTCGATCGGTTTGGACAAAACTCAATGTCCTTTTCCCTTTGCCTCGCCTCTTGAATGTCGAGGAACCTTTTATTCTCGGCCACTCTCTGGTCCATAGTTTGCAAACGTCTTTGGCCGAGGTCGCGAAGATCCTGTAGTCGTCGATTCATTTCATCAAACTCCTCCCTCGATGCACCACCTCCTGTCAAAGACGACTCCGCCTTGCCACCCTTTTTTGATCGTCTACCGGGTGGTCTTGGAATATCCTCCTCCTCCTCCTCCTCCTCATCCTCCAAATCAACAGGATCATCTAAACTCACAAAGCGAGCATCGGATGTCGGTGTCTCCGGATATCGCGACGTGGAGGTGGTTTTGCTTCGTTTTGATGGTCCTCCTCCTCTTGATCCTCTTCCTCTCCTAATCTTGCGCCCACTACCCGACCCCATAAGCGGTACATTAGCCCACTTAGGACTATGTCTCAACATCTCCCATATCCTCAAATACGGGAACGGCCCGCGGGTATCTTTCATCTCGTCCAAGGCCCTTGCCAACAAACCGTCATCACCTTCCCCACTGCCCCTGTTATCCTTGCAACGTTGGTAGACCTCCGCAAACGAGTGACATTTATTATTAATGTCCGAACACTTTCCAGATATGGAGTCGTGCTCTCGATACTCCCCTCTACCCATGGCCGCAAAAAACAGCTCTCGAATCCGTTGCCAAAACAACGGGCTATGTTGATAGTTTGCTGCAAAAAAATATTATACGATTAAAAAGTATATATATAAACACAAAAAAAAATACTAACCAACATTTTAAAATATATATATATATATATATATATATAAACACAAAAAAAAATACTAACCAACATTTTAAAAAATATATATATATAAACACAAAAAAAAAAATACTAACCAACTTCGGGGTCCTCGGATATGTCGAGCCAGGCTCGCGCTAAAGCATACTCCTCATCTCTTTCCCAACGTTCCTGTTGCTTTTTTTGCCAAGGAACGGTAGCATCTTTCTTTTTATGTGAGCGTCTCCCGCGCCCCCGTTGAGAACCCTCGGGTTCGTCTTGAGTTTCTGGTACGGAATCGGGCTCCTCTTGAGAAGGTTGGACATAGTTTGGTGGAGGAAAAAATTGAGCGGGCATGTTTGGGCCCGGATAAAATTGTCCGGGCATGCCAAGAAGTTGCGCGTATTGCATTGTGTTCGCGTCAAACTCGCCCCAATTGGGTGGCAGCGGAGTAGTAGTGTTTGGCCTCGTAGTGTTTGGCCTCGCACCCGGTCGACCCGGGACCCCGAACGGTGAACCATATGGATACATGTTTTGTATTTAGATTGTGTTGTGGTGTGGTTTTTAGTTTTGGTTGTGTAAAAGTTGTGTTTGTGTTTATAAAAAGTGTGTGTATATATATAATACTTCAAAATAAATTACCGTTCAAAAATTAATGTGCCCCAACGGTCAAAAAATTTGACCGTTTGATTTCAAGGCCCGCCACGTGTCACCATATGATTGGGTCTTGCAATATGTCATCGGCGTTATATATATATATATATATATATATATATATATATATATATATATATATATATATGGAGCCCGAGTCACTTTTACAAAAATGGCGCCCCTTGTTTCGGTGTGGGGGCGCTATTTTACAAAAAAATTGAAAACTAACGCCCCACTACGGGGGGTCTTATAATTCCTAACCTAATCAATTAAACAAACACTTAAGTTGGAAGTTGTAATCATTGCATCTCATTATGCCACGTGGCATAATCAAGAGATGGTTGAGGCTACCATTGAACGCCACGTCAGCAACTATCAATTCTTTCCGGGAGCGTCCCGGGGTTGAAAAATATAACCATTCTAATAATACTAATACTAATAGTAATAATTATTACTCTTGTAATTAAAAAAAATAAAAAAATAACCTTGCTATAAGGTGACACCATGTGTTGTAGTGTTGCGCGATTCTTTCTCCTAACTTCTCTTGATGAAGTATACCTAGTAAAATTCCAATGATAACATGACGATTGGGCTGATTTTCAACATCGTAGATAAGAACCTGGTTTAAAAGAAAAAACATGATTAATGAATAACATGAACACTTTGTGTGTTTTTTTTCCTGTATGAACGAAACCCCACAAAAAAATAGTCGATTTTTCTCCGTTTTTTATATAGGACTATGGTACTCGTTGGAAAGATAATAAAACGCTCGTTAATTTGGTGTAATTTTTTTCTTAAAAAAATCTCGTATATAAAAGATATAAACGTTTAAAAATTATGGGAGGAAACATGAGAGAGAAAATTTTAAATTTATTTTTAAATTCTTTTTTTCCTAAAATAACTCAATTTAATTTAGGGTTTTATGTTTTTTTTAATTAAAAAAAGGAAATAGTTCAAAAACACTAAAATCTTTCAATTATGATGTCACGTGGCACTCTCAAGAGGAGGTTGAATCCTCCATTGCACGTCACGTCAGCATATACGTTTTCTTTTATATATATAGATTTTTTTTAATTGTAATTGTCTTGTTGGGATTGTTTGTTATGTCAGACTTTTCGTATTTTGGGATAAGTTCCCGGTTTTCATTGCTAGTTTCTTGCTAGCTTATTAATAAAGTTTTGTTTGTCCGTTAAAAAAAAAAGGACATGTAAATTATTTTGACATTTTAATGACTTAGTTTTTTATTTTGTAACTTTAGGAGGGTTGTCACATGAAATTCAATGATCTCATGTCTAATCCATGAATTTATTATGTAAAATAAAATTCAAAACTTTCAAGAGTCGATTGAACATAAAAATATTTATAGTTATTTGAATTATAACGTTTTTAATATTCAACCAACCCATGTAATATACGGGACTATAATAATAATAATAATAATAATAATAATAATAATAATAATAATTATTATTATTATTATTATAATAAAAACAACAACATTAACAATGATAATAATAATAAGATTCTTCTCCCCCGAAATAATAAGATTCTTCTCCCCCGAAAAGAAAGAAACATATATGAATATGCGTAATCCGAACTTGGTTTGATATATCTTTTTTAAAAAGAAAGCAAAAAATTATAAGATTTGGATAATTATTCATTTTGAATATCTACAGATATTTATTTATTTTATTTATTTATCTTTTACGTAGATGTAGATGTTAGTTTACAAAACTAACTTAATTGGACTAGTGATCGGTTGTTTGTAAATTATCTAAAAGTTTTCAAAATATCTATTTTAATTAAGGAATGGATTCTGAAGTAAGTCGGTATAAATATCCACTTATCACATTAATCAATTATCCTTAAAAAAATTCACTATAAATTAACAACAAACCATTGAATTCATTGATAAGAAAAACAAAAGAATGGCTGAAGGCAATCAAAACATGGTTTCAACTATGTTACGATCAAACAAATCCAAGTCAACCAAAGATGCAACTCGTACAGGAAGTCTAGTCAAGAAAACATATGTCCAGTGCAAAACCAAACTTCTCACAATGATGCACACTAAAAAAGCCGATAACGAAACAAGATCATATGCCGAAACCATATGTTATTGTCCGGTATGTTCCGCTGCTTATTCTTCCAACAAGTTGTACGATCATGTGCGAGACCATCGCGATGGAATAATTACTTCATTCACCTATGGAAAAGCCTTCTCTGTCCGTGTCCCAGTCGAACTAGTTCCGAGGCGCTTGATTCTTCAAGAAAAGAATAAGGGTGTGATCTTTCTCCTTAAACATGGTGTGCTTCCAGATCAAACCGCGAGAGTTCTTTGTGTCGATTGCATTGGGCCACCGATGCTAAACAAAGCTTTTATCTACAAACTTACTGTGAGATGCGAAGAGGGACGCTTCTCGATGGAGTCTATACCGAATGTCCATACAAATATGACGAATTACCGTACATCTAACAATGGCTTTCTAATCATTCCATCCAGCATTGGTCGATTCCTTGTTGGAGTACGCATAGACAAGGCCTAGCTAGAGACTTCATGAATAATATGTTTCCTACCCGATCAGCATGAACCATGCTTTGTTATTTTGTTACGTTTACTATTAGTTGACTATCATCACATATGTATCTCTTTTATTTAGTATTGAGTTATTATTCATTGATTTGTTAGCTAAGCTATTATAAATACATATATTGTTAAATATTATTCATTGATTTGTTAGCTAAGCTATTATAAATTTTGTTACCCCACTACCCACTACCCTCATGGTAACACCGTCGCCGGTGGCAGGGATAGTTGGTTTGGGTAGTGAAGTAGAAATCGTAAACTTTGCAGGCTTTTGTGGGGAAATTCTTTTAGAATAGTTCAAGGTAGTGATGCCGGTGAAGTGATGTGGCAGTGTCTGATTGGTGGATATCATGGTAGTTTAGTGAACTCAAGTGTGGCGCCCCTCCCTCCATGAATAAGATTAGGATTCATCATGCTAAAAAGAGTGATTTTTGTTTAGGATGTATGAATCGATCTATAATCGAGAAGAGTTTTGGGGTTAGATTTGCACCACATATATTATGCTATGATGGGATTGATAATGATCTACTGGAGTTGAATTTCTATAAGTTTTGAGAATGCACTAAGCGTCAAGTATGAAACTAGGTACTAGAAAAAAGGTGTGTGGAGGAGACCCTGTGACCCCTGGTGGCTTCTGGATACCGATCATCCCACCAACAAGAGTTATGATCCTGGCAAAATACCTCAAAGTGATACTCACAAGGATCGAACCTGTCTCCCCCTGTGCCCAACACTTATCACTAGTAGTGGGTACCACTGGGCTATAAGCCCATCGGTGCACAATTCAGGTTCAAACCCTATACCGGGTTTGGACATATCCGACTGCTTCGGCATAAGTCCTGTGTTGGTAGGTAAGTGTGGATTTCAGCAAGTCCCAAGGTGATGTCTTTGGATCCAACCCTGTGACATTCAAACATTTACATATTAGTATTCCAAGAAGGCCAAAACCAGCCGGCCATTTCACCCGTTAACCAACCCGTTTGACCGGACACCTCATCACGTCTAAAAACCGCCCATCATACAACAAAAAGTATCGACCCTCGAATGTTTGAGTGAAAAGATAATGTTACCTTGGTCACCATTTTAGCAAGTTGTCTCACTGTAACTTCATAGGATTACTCACATTGAAGATATGACCATTAGCTTCGATAGCATCCTTAATATAAACAAAGCGTCAAAGGTTCTCTGCGATTAACCGCCATCCACAAGCTTCAAAGGCGCACTCCTGATCAGATTCTGAAAGGATTATCAGCAAAAAAAATGATAAAAAGCACATATTTATTAATATTTTGAACTAAAAAAGATGAAACTGAACATACATTGCCAAAGCACGCGCAGGGGCGAAGCATTATGCATAGCAACTGCAAAGACTACGCCAATTTTTAACGAATAACAATCATCCGAAAGACATACATATAAACGTATCAGACATTTTATATTCACGTCCGTAACTCAGTAATACCATGATGGTCCTCGGGTTATAACTTTTTTTATATTTTAGCTATAAACTAGTTATCATGTTACAAATACAACATTATATATCCGCACTGCCGCCTCTTTCACATGCGAACCAAATTAGTAAAAAAAAACGATAAAATTATCTAAGCTAGCGAAGGGCAATGCGCTGCACCAAAATTGAAGTCCTGATATCCAGGGCCTGACTAAGCTAGGTAGATGTGGATGGTTCTTGGTCAGGTGGTGGTTGAGCTGCAGATGTACTCGCGCCATCGTTTGACTTTGTCCGGCTATACTTGTTGAACACCTTTTCTTTGTTTTCCTTCCACCATTCTTCGGCCTGCTCCGCCACAAACTTTCTTTTACTGCATTTTAGATATATAGATGAGAAAATTCTAGCCGGTTGAAAGGAATCATGCGAATCAAAGCGCCATGTACCTGAATCTAACTCGCTTGAATATTTTGGTACCGTCTGATTGTTGGATGATTGTTACATACACACCTGGTTCAAATTGTTCAATTACTTCGTTCTTTTCCTCGCTATGTTTGCTACCGTCTTTGCTTGTTTCGCCAACGTTGTTCTCCAGCGGAGCATTCACCGCCCCGCTCTCTTCAACCTTAGGATACTTTTTGCTTCGGATTTTCCTTGATGGGGCTGATTTTAGGAAGTCGTCGACTTTAAAAGTCAACGTTTTTATGCTTTCGTCGTCAGGAGGCAGCTTCTCTGTCAATGTATTTAACTAGCATATAACAGTAAAACCGGCGCATTTCGTCAAGAACTTGTTTATAAACAGATATCATCAAAAACTTGTTTATAAATTCTTATACCTGAGATCTAACAAATTTGAGGACATCGAAAGCAACTTGACACTTGGCGTTGCGGTCTGATGCTAATGAAGCGGATTCTTCAGCGTAAGTTTGCAATTTATGAATCTCTGCATCTTGTCGTTCGGTGTTCTTCTTTAAAGTTTTCACCTACGAGTTCACGAAAACAAAGTCACTTTACACGTATAGCGGAAAACCATGATTAGGCGAAAAATGGTCATATGGGCTGTATGACTTTGTTATTGTCATGTCAGTCGGTTTTTTTGTCAGTCAAAAACATCATAGGGCTGTATGCCCGTTTTTCGCCCCTTCATACGACCCATATGACCACTTTTTCCCTGTCATATGAGCCATACGGATATGTCAATGGTACGTACTTGGCCCTGCAACTTGGACACTTGTTGGTTCAAGAGCTCATTTGATTTGTTAAGATTATCAATGACGCCCCTCGAGAACATGGGAGGGGCAGACGACGGAGGATTTGGTCGTCTTGAATAAGGTGCAGCGGGCCTGCTGTTGGTTGGCAGAGGTGGAGGTTGCGGTTGAGGCTGCAGCTGTGGTGATGGCAGAAACGGTGGCTGCATCTGAAACGACGATGCTGTGACAGAAGGTCGGAAAGCACTACCGATTGAACTTGGAAATGTAATATCCTTTAACTGTTGAGACGACGGAACTTGGGACGATCTTACTGAAGAATAAGAATCCGATTTTGGCCCATACATGGCTGACATGATCTCAAGGTATTTGGCTGGTTCAATGTTGGGCGACATTAACAGCCTAGAAGTCCGTCCAGGGCCCGGTCCTCTACTTCCATCTTGGCTCGGTTGGTTACTAAATCTCCTGTAATAAGTTGATGTACTGCCAATCCCAATCCCAACATCAGGGGGCTTCTTTATAAGTTTCGCGTAGCACGAGTCACAAACACGATGAGGTTTTCCCGGAATTGGAGCCTGCGCTGCCTTTAGCGCCTTTCTAGAACTACAAGCATGGCAATGTACAAGCCCACAGTTGTAACAATTATGCCTCTTTCGAGTAAAACCGAACGCTTGTTTACATCCAGAGCAAACTGATTGATCTGCTCCACCCACCCACTTATGAATGCATATACTAGTAGTGAAACTCGCGCCACAAGATACGCTTTTAACGACTCTGTCTTTTAACGATTCAACCAAAGTTGGCGTTTTGCGGTCTTCAAAATCCCCATGGCCTAGTCTTCCATTTGCACCCATTCCCCATGTAAATATTTCACTTCGTGATGTCAAAACAGCGGCGTGGTATGCTCCACATGCAATTTCTTCGACAAACTCGCCGACCAACTCGTCTTGCACCAAGGCAGGCAATTTCCCATCAGATTGCGGATTCCCTAGTTGACCATATGCAGTACTACCGAAAGAATAAACATGACCGGATGTTGTAAGCGCTAAGGTCATGGTATTTCCACACGCGAGTTGATGAAAGTTGTAGTCCATGAGAGCGGATATACACGTCGGTTTCAAGTAAGTTTCCTTGTTTCCATGACCCAATTTATGTTTTTCGCCATCGCCCCATGTGAAGAGCTTTCTAGACGTCGAATGTCCACCATATTGATTTGCGATCTCCACAATTGCGGCAGTGTGCCATACTCCACACGCAACTTTTAACACCTTCAATCCATTTAACGATTGAACTTCCACCGGATATTTTAAGCTCTCTCGATCTCCATGCCCTAAAACCCCAAACGTCCCATCACCGTAAGTGAAAAGCTTACCATCAACAGTTGCCAGTGCGGTATGCCATGTGCCGCAAGCAACCGAACAAACCACTAGTCCTTCCAGAGGTCCGGAAATTCTTTTTGGTATCCAGTGGCTCGCATCAGTGCCATGACCGAGAAGTCCAGCAGTGTGGGACCCATCCCCCCATGTATACAAATCACCAGAAGTCGATATAGCGCACGTATGAAACTCACCACATGAAACATGATCAACATTAGTAACTGCAAGAAATTCAACAAGACGTGGGCGACCAAAGTCTTTTTCGAGCCCATGACCGAGCCTGCCTCCAGACTCCTTTCCCCAAGTAAAAAGCTCACCTTGCTTTGTTACAAGAGCATAATGTCTAACGCCGCAAGCAATTTTGTGGACGTCTATAACTACGTTCGACTCTAGGAGCCGAGGAATGGTAACATCAGTTTTTGATGGAAATGCATTTATGGATCCATCGGTAGAACCAACGTCGGACCATACCTCTCCCCAAAGGAAAATATCTCCTAATGATTCTATGTCATCATAACCGCTTCCAGCGGTATGATTTGAACAACTAGGTGTGCTTGAAACACTGATCCTGAAACCATCTGCATTGCTTGTTCTTATTTGCATGTTTAATACCACATTTGACAACTGTGAAACTTAAAAACAAAAACAAAAAAAAAAAAAAACTATTAGCATACTGCAGATTCAGATATAAGAAAACTATTTGCTAAAAGACAGGAATCAAGATCACTATCATATGATTAATGGTATATTGACCACATAAACAACATTTTTCTACATTTTAGGTGGAAATTCAACAATGTCATGAAACACTTGTTACTCCCAAGTCCCAATATGTCATACTATGATGCTTAGGGGGGACGGGGCACTGCTCGGCAAGGGGAAATTGGTTTGATTGCCTTGGAGCAACATAGGCAAAGTTGCGGATTTCATGTTCATGGCAACATGTTGACGAGAAGGTATTGTGCTTTGTGTGTTATGGAATTTAATGCTTTTGACCAGTTGACCACTTCTCATCTGATTAAAACCTTTAGGCAAAGTATCCTAGGGTGTTGCCAGTGTTTAGGTGGCTCTATGGTACTTTGGGTTAATTTTGACGTGGCGGAGCGAGAGTGGTTGGGGCTAGGGTACTTACCCTTGAGTGTCCCGTCCCCCTTACTAAACTACCAACCAAGACTTCACCAAAGAAGTACAATTAAAGGCATCATAAATTTATAGACACGTAGCGTTCTTTCTGTTAGGTGCTTTGTGATTCTTTTTCATGTCTTCTCTTCTGTTACTAGCATACATTTTATTTGTACTCTAGATAAATTAAAAAGGTTTGTTGAGGCGGGGTCCCAGTGGGGGCAACCTCTGTATCTCCTACTATAGAGGTAAGGTCTGCCCTCACTCGCCCTCCGACCTGCTCTACAAGTGGGATATTACTGGGTACGTTTGTTTATATAGTGTTTTGGAGTGTACTTATATAACATCCGCTTTAACTAAACACTACATTGAGGCGGAGTAGTAACATTGTTCACAATCAAATAACTATGCTTTCCACAAGATTCGATCACCGATCAAAATGTACATCCATAATAATAATATGCTCAATGTACAATCTAACAACAATAGCACTCTTTGCATATTTTAAGCTACAAATTTTAGGGTGCTTTAGGAATTCAAATATAGACATTTTAATAACATGTCTAAAAGCTTATAAGATTATAAAGTAGTTTTGATAAATAAAAATAAAAAATAGAATGTAAAATATTTTATAAACATAGAACCATGTAAACCAATTAAATTAAATCGTAATGAATTACAAAATCAACATGTACCAAACCTTACATTGATGGTTTGAATGTTGGTGGTTGTTCGGTTGAAAGCCGTGCAAGAGAGAGAAAGATAGTTTGATCGAAGAAGGTGATCGGCAAAAGTGGTTAAAATAATCATCGGTTATTAAAATAATTGTTTCCTAGTTTGGAGGTCCATCATTCTTTGATTTCTTTCTCTTCCCCTATTACTTACTTTTTTCTCACCATTTATTTATTTATTTATTTAACATTTAAAAAATTATTAAGATTTACTCAATTTATGTATTACTAAATTTTACATTAACTCAAATCACATAAATAAATCAAGCTTAGTTAAGTTAAATAACCTTTTTTATAAAGTTTTCATTATCCTAGCTCTTCAAAGATTTGGCGTTATTACTGGGTCAATGGATCATCCTTCTCATGATAATTGTCCAGTCAAGTTAGAAATGTAACGATCATATGAAACAAGAAGCTTCTAAATCCTTAAATTATTATTTCATTCACAAAATCCTTAAATTATTTCATTTCAATGTTACATTTTAATGTACTTCTTAGTTCTCAGACACCAATTTATTAAAAACTCTAAATCTTTTTTCTCTACTACTAATATTATTAGTTAGGGTTTTACAATTTAAGGTGTTACAAGAAGCTTTTAGTAATTTTAGTAACTACAAAATTTGATTCAATCCATATACAACTAGTGGCTTACACCCGCACTTCGCGATGGGACGACCCTTTTTTTAATAAAGTTTAAGAGAAAACTTATTTAATTTTTGCAATAAAAACTAACGAACGGAAGTTATAAGGCGAAAATAAAACTATTAGGTTAAAGCCATATATTATTTATAGTGTAAAAGGTTAATTTGAAATATTTATTTATAGTGTAAATGGTTAATTTGGAAGTGGCAAACAAGGACATTCCTTATTCTTCTTATTTTGATATGGCAGGCTAAGGGAATACTTCCAAACCTAATAACCACATGTTCAATGGGATTGCAAGTGTGGATATTATAGAAAGCTGGAAGCATAATGGGAAAAACACTAGTGGTGTAGGACAAAGATCTAAGGACCACCATCTATAAAATAAAAATCTCTGAAATCAAAACCTAGTTGGCTTGTCTCATTGTCTAGATTTAAGAATGTATGTGTAACACTTATTGAAAACCAATAGTAAACATTATGGAGATGTAACACAAGGGTTAATGTTTTTGTAAAACCTAGCTAGTAACCAATGATGGAGAGTACTTACATTGTGATATGCCGTCGGTCAACTACTGGATTTTCCCGGATTGGTTTGGTAAGTCCAGTCTTGACAAAAGTTCAAGGCCGAAGAACTAACTACGCACAAAGCCAAACCAGGCGGTTTGGGTAGGTCAGTTGGACTGTCTGGTTTGGCTAAATTTTAACAGATTATTTTCAAATTTGTTAGTTTGATTAACAATTTCAAAATTGGTGAAGATAATTCACAAATAACATAAACAAGTATAGTTTATAAATTACTAAAAAAGATCAATCGAATTACGACAAGGTCCGCGGGACCTAAAAAAGAATACGACACTAGCAAAACATAACAAACGAAAAACAAAACCGAGCAGTTATCTTTGTGGTGTACACAACAGATTATACAAGCAAAGTTCCCTTACTACACATTACAGGTGCAAGTCTCACAGGATGAAATTAAACCAACACATAATCAACAGTTTCTTCGAAAGTCTTACAGTAGAAGGACTGCACATAGATTATAAGAACCAGAACTCGACCCACACTTTTAATTGGCTAGTGGTTTTGCAATGGATTGCCTCACTGCTTCAGCATAAGTCCTGTGTTGGTAGGTAAGTGTGGATTCCAGCAAGTCCCAAAGTGATGTCTTTGGATCCCAACCTGTGCGCCATACAAACATTTGCAAACCATTATTAGTGTTCACAAGTCGGCCAAAACCAGCCTCTGCTCGTTCTGATCCGTTAACCAACCCGCCCATCTTACCACGTCTAAAAACTATTATACCATTCATGAAGCATTACTCCAGTTTGGGCCTATCAACCAACCCACCCATATTACCACATCTTAAAAACCATCGTAATAATACCATTCATGAAACATACTGCCATTTCGATAAATAACCAACTCTCTGACCCGCCCCCATCTCACAACGTTTAAAAAGTAAAAACTAGTAACACGATTCATGAAACTTTACTCCAGTTTCAGCCCATTAACCAACCCGCTCATATCACCACATCTAAAAACCCATCATAATACCAACCTAATCTATCACCACATCTAAAAACCCGTCATCATAATCCTGTTTTGACCTATTAACAAACCCGCCTGACCCACCCATGTTGCCACATCTAAAACCCCATCATAGAACAAATAATACCAATTCATGGAACATTCTCAAGAAACAAGGTTAAGGTGGGCATAGTACCTAATTGTTTGTTAATGATGGTCATGTCTGGAATTCTCTTGTCACTGTCATCATATCCTTCACCATAAAATTCTTTAGAACTTACATCAATGGTTGGAGTCTCAATTGACTCTTCTCCACTAACTTTAGCATACACCTGCCATATGAGAATGTGGATTAGGCCATATGGAATTAAACCTAGAAGAACATTTCATTCCCAATACCCTTTTGATCAATGAATACACGAGCGGAAAGGGATAATGTTACCTGGGTCATCATTTCAGCAAGTTGTCGTACGGTAACTTCATTGTTAGGGTTACCCACATTAAAGATATGACCATTAGCTCTAGCAGGGTTTTCCTGATAATGAGAACAGCGATGTTCAAGAATTCGGTTTTTATATGTTTAGAAAATCTAAAGGAAATAAAGTGTGTAACATACAATCATCAAATGAACAGCTTCAATAGCATCCTTGATATAAACGAAGGTTCTCTGTGATTCACCGCCATCCACAAGCTTCAAAGGCTCACGCCTGAGCAGATTCTGAAAGTATTGTCAGGAAAAATAAGATCAAACGGCACAAGTTTATGAAAATTTTGAACTTAAAAAAGATGAAACTGGGCATACGTTGCTAAAGCATGCGAGAACCCTTGGAACACCCTCACTGGGACCATCAATCCCGGGAATGAAATCCATCCTGGGGCCAATCCAGTTGAATGGCCTTACAATGGTGAACTCAAGACCATTCTCAGCACCCTCGGCTGCAAAGGAAATCAAAGTAATGAGAGCATGCAACAGTGGATGTTATCAGTAAGTGAGCCGAAAGCAAGTATGCTCACCATAGATGAGCCTCTCAATCAACTGCTTTGCACATGCATAAGACCATCTTTGTTTCTCAATTGAGCCAAAAATGCAAGGGGATGTGTCTTCTTTGAGAATATAGTAAGCAGGATCCTGTAAATGGTTATAACAAAAGAGACTTAACAACTACTTAACTGATCAAAACTCTCACCATAAACTTAGAACCAACTGCGTAAAACAAACATGTTTCAATAAGAAGAGCTGGCAGCATTAACTAAATTAACTACCACAAATTTTATACATTACTCTGAACAGATGCTAATCAACCAAATCTTATAGATTAGGTACATACTGAAAACAAAAAAGATCTAAAAAGCAACTGAGTTAAACAGTTAAACATATCTGAATCCTTACCTGTCGCAGAGGGCTATCCGGGGGGAGAAAGCTACCGATAGTTTTCCCATACACTTCACAAGTGGAGAAGTGAATGAGACGCTTGTTATTCTCCGAACAGTACTTGACCTACGAGACGAAGATGACACTTAGCGATCCATAAATCATATAATACTTCATATAATAAAACATTAAAAACAGTAGAATAGTCTATAATATACATAAAAACGTCAAATCAAAGCTATAAAAATGTCAAGTCAAAGCTATAAAAACGTAAAGCTTACCACAGGGAGCGCATCAATAAAATTGCTGTAAATCGTATCAAGCGGACGGGTATTGTAATCCGCTGGTGTGCAGATCGCAGCCAGATTAACAGTCTAAACAGAAAACAAAATTAATCAAATGCAGAAACAGATACACCATATCGAACATGATCTCTACAACCAGCAAACTGTTAATTACACATTCTAGTGTTTAAATACTAAAATTCTCACTCTCAGATACAAAAAATTAAGCAACCAAACACGAAAATGCAGATCCAAAACAATCGATAGCTAAAAAACACAAAACACCGACAGCTAAAACCAAATAGATTAAATGCCTGAAGTCTGAAGTCTGAACAGATACGCCTCATTGAACACGATCTCTGCACTTAGCAAACTGTTAATTACAGATTCTAACGTATTATTTCAGTAACTTACATTTTAAGCATTGTACACAAGCAAAATTTCTGTTAACAGTTAACATCACTCAAATTCTCACTCACAAACACAGAATTAAGCAATTAAGTACAGAAAAATGCAGATCCAAACAGATCGATAACAGAAAACACAAATCACCGACAGCTTAAACCAAATAGATCAATGCTCATTATCGAATGCGATCTCTGCAATTAACTAACCGTAAGTTACACATGCTAACGTATTATTACAGTAACTTACACTTCAAGCACTGTACACAAGCAAAATTTCTGTTACCAAAACCCTAACAGTTAACATCACTCAAATCCTCACTCACAAACACATAATCAACTAACTTAACACTAAAAACACAGATCCAAACAGATCAATAACACACACACACAAATCACCGACACCTAAACAATCACCAAACTAAACTAATCAAATCAAATGCAGGAACAGATAAGCACCTTATTAAACACATCCTAATGTATTAATTCAGTATTTTACACTTTAAGCACCACACAAAATCATTATATAATATTTATATTATCAGAGCCTTAAAGTACTAAAATTCTCACTCAAATGCAGATCCAAACCGATATAATAATAATAATCAAAACAAATCTATAAAAACAAGGCGAATAATTCTTAATAATACCAGATCGGAGCACTTAATGAGGCCTTCAAGGCGAGAATCGTTCTTAATATTAATCCGATGGAACTGAATGCGACCGGCCCAAGGAAGAGAGTCCGGTTCAAGGAGATGCTTGATCTTATCATTGTACACATCTACTGCCAACACAGTGTGGTTCGTTTCAGACATCAGCTTCTCACACAAGTGTGAGCCGATGAATCCTCCGGCACCGATCATGCATATTGTTAACGGCTTGATCGGGTTTCCGTCCAGATCTACTCTCGCCGTTGATGACGTCATCCTGTATCTATATCTCTGTGTGTGTGTGTGTGAAGGTTTAGATTAGATATGGTGGTGAAGGGAGGGAGGAAGGTGTATGTATATAAAGGAGTGAGGGAGAAGAGGGTAAGTGGGGCCCATTGGTGTGTATTAATTGTGGGTAATTTGATGTTTGAAATCCTAATTTTCACACGTAGAGAAATAATCCATCTGGTGGTGCCACGTGGATATTATTTTTGTAATGAGTACTACAGATGGTGAAAGTGTGACACTTTGTGTCGGTTTGGTTTTGATTGCTCCGTTAGTAATTTCTTGAACCAGATTATCGGTTAAACCGGATTTAAGAATCAAATTAATTATGTATAAACAGATAAGATGTAAACTGTAAGACTTAAAAATCATTCTTACCAAGTTAAGATTTGGGCTTCGAAAGGTCTGACTCGAGTTTAGTTAAAACTAGTTTGAATCCAAGCTTAAGTTTAAGACTATGTGTTGTGGTTCACCTTGACCACAAACTCTATCGTGACAACTGGACGCTGACGTAGCATTGGATAAAGGAAGTTGTTCGCTCATCTGACCATGTTGTGGCTCACCTTGACCAGTGGCGATCCTTTTAAACGGCGGGTAGGGGCGGCCGACCACCCCCCCCCCCCCGAATTTTCGCTCAGAGGTTTCGATTATATAGTATTCGTATTGAAATTTGTTGGTATATAAGGTTTGGACCCTTCGAAACTGGTTTTCGACCCCCCCGAAACTAGTGACTTCCGACACTCCGAAGTTTCAGGTCAGGATTCGCCACTGACCTTGACCTCCCATGCTAGTAGCCCCTCAAAAGAGTAGTTGCTCTCCTCTCCTTCCCACGCGAGCACACTCACGCCAGCTTAACCACAACCTTCCTCACGCCACCCCTTTGTCGTGTTTGCGAGCCACGTGGCTTGACTGCTCGCTCACGCTCCACAACACATAGTCCAAGTAGAGGCTTAATCCCGAAATTATTATAATGAATTAACATACAACTTCATAATGGTTTACAATTATTCAACTTTTATTAATTAATAAATTGTAAGTTGTGGAGTAAGGAACATGAGAATGAGCTGTCTGAGTTTCACACCCACTTACTAGTCACGTGCATGGCCATCTCTATCTTCCTCTATATGTCTTTAATCCATTCTTTTCTTGTAAATGCTAACCATTTAACAGCTAACCTTTACGCGTTATATAATTATATGCACCACAGACTTCACTAAATGGAATAAAAACATAGAATTTAGACATTTGAACCAATAGAAGCGTGACACTTGCTTAGACAATATGTAATGCTGCCCAAATCTGAGCGTTTTTGGGGAAAAAACGCCCCCACCCAATTTACACACCGCCCCCTCCACCTGATTTGGGGTGTTTTCAAGCCCTCCCCAAAAAAATCCACAGCGTTTTCTTTTTGGTTTGGGCCAATCACATTCAAACTAGCTTTCTTTATTATTTGTTTTTATTTTCAAAAAAAATAAATAATTAATATTAAATGATTGGATACTCCATGAAAATTTTCACCTTACCATTACATCCTCATCCTAATTTGAATCTCTTAATGGTCCCACATGCCACGTGTCGATTAATGCCCCAAGATCCATGAAAATTTCACCTTCCCATTACACATGGTCTTAAGTTCGGTCAAACCATTTTACAGGTTCTCATGTTCGAAGTGTTATGAGCTTTTTTTCAGATTTCAAACAAAGCACAAACCTAAAGATTAATTCAATCTGCCAACAAACCCATAATGCATTACAATTTACAAGCCATGAGAAATTATAAATCACATCCCAACATGGTTGTAGAAGTCGTTAAGCGTTCCCAAATCGATTGATTGAAGAGATGCGAGTACTCAACTTAGGTGGATAGTACTTGGACATGACAAATTTTAAAGAAATTAGTTTGGGGGAAATTATATACATGTCAACTATCATAATTTTACTAATATTTAAAACAAAATATGTGAATATAAATAAAAAAAAGATGCATGTTCAAAT
This sequence comes from Ambrosia trifida, assembly GCA_028751855.1. NCBI lineage: Eukaryota > Viridiplantae > Streptophyta > Magnoliopsida > Asterales > Asteraceae > Ambrosia > Ambrosia trifida. The sequence goes on from CM054130.1 coordinate 16,576,579, forward strand.
ACTATAGACATAGAAATTAGTATTATGGACATAAAAAATGTGTTCTTTTAAGACTCGTCCCAAGTTAACTGACTAACTTCGAATCTGGTCAAGGTTGACAACCTTTGATCAATTCCGAGTAAGTAGGTGGAATTGAAGAAATCTTCTCGACACAGATGCTTGTAGCAATTCCTCGACGAGTACTTGGCAGCCTAGACCTTGTTTTACAACATTGGATCTCAAACAATCTTTAATTAAAAACTTTGGGGACAACGGTAATAAAAATATCACCGTGACCGTTACTGAATCAGAACCGTCCATGCCAGTCTCTCCATTTGCCCCACGTCGATGGATATTTCCATTGCATTTGCCCCACACCGGTCACGAGATGGTGAGCTGACGTAGAAAGGCTTTACAACCCATTTCCACGCCCCATGTAGGCGTGTATCCTAATAAGATCCCCCTCTCCCTTCCTTCGTATGATGCTACCAATTACTCAGTCTAGGGCAATCTTGTATTCAAAAGACTTATCGTTATCTATACTATATTATAAAGCATTTGACAAGGACTTCTTAAAACTTAAGATGTACAAGTTTAATTGCTTATGATACAACACACAATGCATAAATAACTACTTTTTAGGGCAAAGTTGTCTTTATAACACCATATTTAATCAAAAGGAAATCAAGAGTCAAGAGAGTTTATGAGAGATCATGACATTCAATTTTATAATGACTTTAAACACATTAAATATAAAACCTATAAAAACAATTCATAATACTATGTTTTATTATAATCTTTTATAAAAAATTAGGAAATTTAGAAACTTAAATTTTTATAAACTTGATAATACTTTATAGAAATCGAGAAATCAATGACGAAAGTTGTGTTTTTAATAATTAGGTAACTGTTTGAATTATGAAATTATTACGTTATACTCATACACAGAGTCGGTCTTCGGGATTTGTGTGTCGCATTTCTCAAGGATTTCTTAAAATTTAAGAGGTACAAATTTGATTCTTTATGGTACAACACACAATGCATATAATAACTACCTTTTGAGGGTAAAATTGTCTTTAATACACCATATTTAATTAAAAGGTAATCAAGAGTCATGAGATGTCTATGAGACCTCATGACATTCAATTCTACAATTGTTTCAAACACATTAACTAGAACACATAAAAATAATTCATAATACTAAATGTTTTGTTATAATCTTTTACATACAATTAAGTACTTTATAAAAGTTAAAGTTTTTATAAACCTGATAATACTATATAGAAATCGAGAAATCAATAATGAAAGCCGTGTTTTTAATCATGAGGTAACGATTTGAAATCTAAAATTACTATGTATGGCTAATATATATCTATATCTATACTATATTATAAAACATTTCTCAAGGATTTCTTAAAATTTAAGACGTACAAATTTGATTCCTTATGGTACAACACACAATGCATATAATAACTACCTTTTGAGGGTAAAATTGTCTTTAATACACCATATTTAATCAAAAGGTAATCAAGAGTCATGAGATGTTTATGAGACTATTCTACAATTGTTTCAAACACATTAACTAGAACACATAAAAATAATTCATAATACTAAATGTTTTGTTATAATCTTTTACATACAATTAAGTACTTTATAAAAGTTAAAGTTTTTATAAACTTGATAATACCATATAGAAATCGAGAAATCAATAATGAAAGCCGTGTTTTTAATCATGAGGTAACGATTTGACATCTAAAATTACTACGTATGGCTAATCTGATATAAACTATACGCTCACCGAATTCTATGATCGGCGAAGAAATATTATTTCTATAATGAATTTCCCACAAAGATATTAAGAAATATTCATATATAGAAGTGGACAATAACAAAAAAATAAATTAATTAATAAGGGTTCTTTTGTCCATATTTCTAGCTCAAGTAAAATTTTCGGTTATTTATTGAAAACCAGTTGGACCAATGTTCATAACCGATTAACCAAATGGGAATAAATGAATAATTGAAACCAATCGGTTTTTGAAAATATCTTAATAGAAAGTTTTGGTTTTGGTTATAGCTCAAAACCGAAGTGAACCGAATAACAGCTTGTACACACCCTTAAAATCACCGATTGGAGTGTTGTGGTCTCCGCCGCAACGCGCGGGCACCCCACTAGTCTATATCTATATCTATACTATATTATAAAGCATTTCCCAAGGTCTTGTTAAATTTTAAGAGGTATAAGTTTAGATGCTTATGATATAACACATAATGCAAAAAATAACTACTTTTGAGGGGCAAATATGTCTTTAGAACACCATATTTAATCAAAAGAAAGTCAAGAGTCAAGAGATTTTTATGAAACCTCACTACATTTAATTTTATAATTACATTAAACATATTAAATAGAAAACATATAAAAAACAATTCATAATGCTACATCTTTTATTATAATATTTTATATGTAGATTCTTTATAAAAGTTAAAGTTTTATAAACTTGATCATACTATATAGAAATCGAGAAATCAATACTAGAAGTTGTGTTTTCAATCATGAATTAACAATTTGAATTCTGAAAGTATTATGTGTATGACTATTCATACATGTAAACATGCCTAATCTGATCTAAACTATATGATCACCGGATTCAACGACTGAAGAAGAAAACTTCTGTTTAATTTAGCCATATCTAACTATCTATATTCATACACGTAAACATGCCTAATCTGATCTAAACTAAATGATCACCGGATTCAACGATCGAAGAAGAAAGCTTCTGTTTAATTTAGCCATCTCTAATTATGTCTATGCGGATTAGGGGATTAAGTTTCCTAAACCCTATATTAGAATTTATATATTGATGTATTGTACTTGTTTGATACAGTTATTCAAAAGATGAGAATCTACTAGAAAAAATTAATGAATACATATAGTTTGATACAGTTATTATTTACTTGAGATGAGAATACTTAGCTCATGTTGTTACAAGTATTTTTTAACTTAATATAGCATTTAAACAAAAAGTTTTGGATGTATTTTACATCACAATGAATTGATACATTTTGATGCCATTTTTACTTCCGCCGCAACGCGCGGGTTACTCACTAATATCCAATAAAATACGAGTCTAATATAATCAACATTTTTGGTGTTACGCCCAAAATCATAACTAAATTATTCATGTTACAAACATTATGAACTGTGGTTAACATAACTAATCTTGAACATCTAATTAAGCATAAAAATATTTTTTTTTATAAACTACACTTTATTCTTGTCTCCAACCATGTATTTTCCCTGTCTCTAGAGAACATGACCTATCAAAATACACGTAGTTATGGGAGACATAAAATAACCAATAGAGATTTTGAAGATTTTGTACTTATTTATGATTGATGGTTTTAATCTTTGATTTAGCAATACTAGTTAACTTGATTGACTCTAATATTTCAGTATATTTTTTGTTTCATTTAAGGTCATAGTTGGTGTGCTAGTTATTTTAACCGTAACATTTCGTAATGCTTTAAAGGAAAATTTTGACTTAGGATAAAACATAATCTTTCATTAGTGTTTGCTAAAACCAATTATGTTTTTACTTATGCTATTTAAAATGGGCTAGTGACGCAGCTTGTTATCCGTTTTCCTTCTATTCCGATGTAGGAATAGTGGCGCAACTTGTTGTCCGTTTGTCTTCTATTTTGATATACTAAATTGTTTGTAAGAAATCTTGCCAAGATTAAAAAAAAAACGAAAAGCCAAAAACCTAGACACGTTTATAATGTATATCAACATTGCATGGGTTTTTTGTGGTCTAAAATGCATTTATTTGGCAATAATAAGAATTGAAATTGACATGAAAAGTGTGACAACGATTGGCACGAGCCGAATTGAAATTGACATGAAAGGTGTGACAACGATCAGCACGAGCTGTGTATTTTGTTCCATTGCAAGATTTTTGTGTATAACGTAACTTGTAAGCTTTCGACAAAATCCACCATGATCGAAGGCTCAGCTCTCTAACTATTTTAATTTTTGGAAAATTTTTATAGAAAAAAATAAATTACAAGTTGAAAGTCTCTTTCATTTCTAAACTAATAAAACAATAAGAGCATCCCAATAAGACATTTGTGTGGTACCAACGTTGAGGAGAGGGAAACCAAGAGATACGTGACCACAAACGAAGTACATGCCAGAGAGAGGAGAGACTATAGAGAGAGGGGAAATCCAGGCCTCCCATTACAGAAGCTCTAAGATGTTGATTAGTAATGGAAAACATTTGAATTATTTAATATTAGTTAATGTCATGTAAATTACGTGATATTAGAAAAATATGTGCTTATTAGTCATTTGAATGATCACACAACCTTATGGACTCTACCAAAATCTCTTGATGAATTGAATTATGGGTTTACATTTTGAGTTTTGTTTGGGAACCTTCGACCCTTAATCGTAGCACAACAAATTGTAATGGTGGCATGAAAGCAATTTTTTCTGGCTAGAGTGGGAGAATTTAACTTGCATTATTTTATTTCCTATTATCAATTTCTTATTTTATCAAATAAAAATGAATTTGTGAAATGTACTATCTGTTTATAACGAAACTGAAGAAACTTCAATCCAAACAATACTAAAATATCAAAAGGAATGAAGAGATTTTATTAATATTGCGGTGACAATTACAAAGAATAAGACGAGTATTAAATAGACAATGAATCGACAAATCTTTCTTACAAACAACTTAGAGTTATCATAGTGCGTGCGTTGAAGTGTGGAATTGGCCGCCTTTCTCTCCGTGAGGAGATGGGGTATTTATAGTGAGTGTGGTGCAAGTTCACAAGTTGATAGTGATTGACAGCTCATTCGTACGGGTCCCACATGTGTGACTGTTGGGAGAATTTGTGTTGTATTCTTCTGATTGGCTGACCATCCTTTTCACTCGTCATTTCAGTCTTTGCTGGTGGCAGGAGATCATGGAGCATGGAATTCTCGCCTTTGATTGGCTGGACGTCCCTAAGTCATTTTCATTCTCTCTCTGCAGCTGTCACGTCCCAGATGTCGCGTGGGCCCCACAAAACCTTCCATTGATTATTCTTTCAGTGTCAACGTGTTATCATAGCTGTCCTGATACATATCTCTTCAGAAGAAGTTGAAAGAGAAGAAATTGCATAAATATTTAAATATCTAGATAATCATGCTACTATGCTTAGGGGCTATTTGTTTTTTACTCAGAAGCACTTCTGACATTTTTTGCCTGCGCCACGCAGGCGCGCGCAGACGTTTGGGTCTGCAAATTGTTTGTTTTTTATAAGACTTTTCACTCAAAAAGATCTTCCTGGCCTCTTCTTGGTGCAGACTTGTTCCAATGTCTTCAAAGGTTTTCTCCTCTTCTCTTCTCCTCACCCACCACCACCATCGTCCACCACCAGACTGCTGTTTATTTCAGTAGCCTGCAGACGTTAACAAACAAACAGTCTTCTTCTTGCAGACTGCACACCTTTGGTCCACTCTTCTTCTGCAGATGTCTGCAGATTTGGTCCGCAGACTACTGAAAAAACAAATAGCACCTTAGGTGTTTTTTGTTTTTACTCAGAAGCACTTCTGACCTCTTTTGTCTGCGCCACGCAGACGCGCGCAGATGTTTAGGGTTGAGGAGCAGCGGCATATGTTAAAAAGGAGCGGATGTCAACTAACAAATTACATGAATCTCTAAAATTCAACCAATTTTTAGAAATCCTCTAAAACTCAAGTAACATTTTCAAGCCACTTAAAAAATAAACAAATAACCTCCATTCTGTTTAGACATTCAAAATCGCAACAATTACATTTTTAGTGAAATCGCCAATTCAAAGAGCTAGCAAGAGGATTTATTATTTTTTTATTGTTATACGACCATATGAGTATTATATTTTATCAACGTGATCATTTATGTGGTTTTGTTGATTTTGTATGTTTCTTAAAGCCAACCAACAAAGTACCATAATAACAAATATGTCTATTTTAAGTTTTTTAGATTTATAGCATATTTTTATTACAGTTTACATGTCAAAAAATGGGTTATAAAGTTGGGTTTTTAACCGAAGCAACCTCTTTCAGTGGCGGATCTAGAAATTAATTTCAGTAGTAACGTTTTTCATTTTTTTCATTTTTTTCATTTTAGTAGTAACGTTTTCCGAATATCGTAAAAAAAAAAACAAATTTTCCACTATTTTTCCACTGCGCGCGCGAAGTTAACTAGCAACGGACGCGACACCTAGCTTCAAGCTAGGTCCGCCCCTAACCTCTTTATCTTCTATAATGAATAAAATATTTGCCTTCTTCACACCTTCCATGGATCTTAGGCATCCTACGAGTAGCTTTTTATATACGTGAAATTTTATTCGATATCTCTTTGAAATTTTAACAAATTAGCTAACTTATTACAAGTTATGGACTTATATATGGACTATGGTTACGAGTAGGATTTATGGTGTGAAGTACTTCATGAAGCAGATGTACACAAATTTTCAAATATTGTAGATTTGATATTCAATTTCTAGTTGGATAGATATGATACTAGTAAAATGTTGAAAAAAGCATATGAAATTGCACATAAATATCTATATCCAGGTTTCTTTAGGCTTGTAAACGAATATAACGTTTAGTGAACCGTTTGATGAGATGTTTATATCTGTTTGTTTATTTAATAAACGAACGAACATAAACACGTGTCTTTTTCGTTTATGGCTGTGAACATGCATTTATAAGGTTCGTACTATGCTCATTCGTTTATCGTTTAATATATCTTGTTTTATGAAATTAAAATATCACCATTTAAACTTTAGTCTAGTTTTATTAATGTTTTAGGCCCAACAGATTGATCATTGATGTTCACGGTTACTTCTATTTGGTGTTAGATATGTTATTTCCGTTTGTCTATGTTTTAATTATGTTATTCATCTATGTTTATTTACCTTCATGAACACACTTCTTAACGAATGAGCACAGACAAAATTGTCATAATTCAAAATAACTTGGTTTTTAACAAAACTGAGGTCATAATGTTAAAAAAAAAAAAACACTAACAAAACTGTGTATTCAAGATGTTGAAAAGTTAAATATTACAAGTTCTTTTTAGGAAAATCACATTAAACCCCATTCGTTTAATTATTCGCGTGTGATCGTTTTTTCTACTAAAATTAAACAAACTAACACGAACATGACCCATTGAGATTCCTTCAATTTGTTACAAGCCTAGTTTTCCTTTATACATGTATAATATGATTGGTAAACTTCATCATGAGCTAACTTAATATTATAACTATCAATGTTTTTTCTCTCTCAATATATATAACTTTTCAAATTTGATTTATTTTAATTTGTTAACAAAACAAACTATTTTTCTAGATTATGCTACAGATAAATGAATCAGTTAGTTTAACATTCTAAAGAGGTTAACGGTTAATGTATTTATTTAAATACTTATGTTTTTTAAACGGTTAAAGCTTTTGAAGGTCAGTTGTGTAGGCAGAAAATCTCATTAGTTGCTAGGATATTAACCCTTAGGCTGTCCGTTGTGGATGCGTGAGCAAACGGGAGCGAGCCACCGACGTGACTATCAAGTAATCCGGTCACTTGACCCCGTTGTGGCTGGGGGTGAGCAACGGCGCGACCAAATGTCACTTTTTCCCGCTAAGCCATGCGACCACTGTCGCTTGTGCTCGCGCCGGAACTGTTCGCGTAGGGCTGTTGTGACTGGGGGTGAGCACGGGCGCTGAAACCTCGTTCGCGTCATGCTGCTCGCGCTTCTGCAACGGATACTCTTACAATTAAAATGTAAACAAGCTTTTGAAATCATCATATTTTCAGAACCAATACCAAAAATGCTATCTACTCATATTGTCCACATATTGGGATTTCATACTAAAGATAGTCACATGTTTCATAAAAATCGTTATATTCAATTTGCAAAACACCTAAATAGTTAAATGTCTTTTTTAGCAATGTCTTTTCAGTTTAACAAGTTGTCCTTTCATTTAACAAAAATATCTTTTTCTCAATTTGTCATTTTCGATTGGTGAAATGTCCACATTTTGTTTTTTATAAAATCACATAAAATGATTTTCGAATACTGTGTGGATGATTTAAATGAACAACATGGACAATTATCAAGATACATTTGTAATTTATAAGTGCATGTTTGGGCGTTTGGCTCTTCTTATTTGGCCTCCTTATAACTTATTGACTTAATCAAAAAGTTAATAAGGAGAAAATATTGTTTGGGTAATGGGTTGAAAATGAGGTTTTTGTGGGTTGAAAAAGTGATAAGTTATAAGTTAGAATTTGTAACTTTTTGATTAAGTAGATAAGGAGGTAGAAGGAGATAAGGAGAAGGAGAGCCAAACATGACATAAGTAACATTAAAAAAATATGGAATTGCTGATTTTATAATTTATTCAACAAGTGTGGAATGAGCCACTCAAGTGGAGAATACATTCTTAAATTGTCAAACAAACTTAAAGCATGTTTGGGATTAAGTTTAGAAATAAGGGCTTTTCCAAAAACCTAATAAGTTAATAAGTTATTTGGCTTTCGTAAACTTTCTTTTTGTTATGTGTTTAAAAACTGTTTTTAAAAAAGCCACAAAACCTGATTTTTTAAACTGGTTTTGGCTTTTTTCATAGCAAATTACTAATCTACCGACCATTTACTTCTTTTATTATTCATTAGGGTTAGCATATGGTATAATCAAGAAATTACAAAATTTATAAAAGTAATTTATATTATATATTACTTTTTGTCCAAAATAATTGTTAAATATATAATATTATATGTAAAAGTAGTAAATAGTTCTAAATATATAACAATGTCTTTTTCGTCATTTTACATGAACTAGTGGGAAACCCGCGTTATGCGGCGGGACTGTAAATATACTATAGCATCTTAATACTAATCACGACTTGGTTTTGAGTGAAATTTAAATCGAAATATAGATAAAAATAAGAACATCGAAGCATTATGCTTGGAATTTATAGAACATCGTGTTTCTAAAAGTTGTAACAGGAAAACACGACATCCCTAACATTAATTAACATCTTCTAGCCCAATTCGCCAGAAACCAATATGTCAAATTAATTTTTTTACTCTGATTAATATAGTGTTAATTATACTATTTAACATTCATCTATACGGTTTATTATTAGTAAGCACAAAATCCAAGTTAGGTTTCTAGCTACCGTCTTCTTGTCGAATTGTAAACCGGACGCTGACAGCCGATCCCCTACAAAAGTGATCATGTCTATTGAAACAGATCGGTATGAGCCATGGTCCACGATCTAAACCGGGCGCTGCCACACCTTTGACTGCCACCGCAAACCGTATTTTTCGAGGACCGTGGTGACTTGAAGTATGGTCAGAGGTTTTTATGGTAGGTTTCATCTTGCCGAATGTCCGTCTGAAATTGTAGAGAAATAGAGTGAGAGCCGAGAGGTACGAAGTTTGTTTGGTGGTGTGGGTTTTGGGTTTTAAATAGGGGTGCAAACGACTACTCGAGCTCGGCTCGGCAAAAAGCTCGAAACGAGTCGAGCTTTATCGAGCTCGAGCCGAGCTTGAGCCTAAAACAAAGCTCGTTTATTTATCAAGCTCGAGCCCGAGCCTGGCATGTGAAGCTCGTTAGGCTCGTCGAGCCTTATCGAGCCTATTGTAATATTAGTTTTTTTTAATATTTAATAATATTTCCCATTCATTTAAAGTTATTTAGTAAACGAGTCCCGAGCTCGAGCTTCACTTATCGAGCTCACGAGCCTAAATGAACTATTATTTATATTATTTTTATTTAATATATTAACTAATAAATACTAAACGAGCCGAGCCCGAGCTGAGCTCGAGCTTGAGAAATTACAAACGAGCCGAGCTCGAGCTTTGAAAACAAAGCTCGAATCGAGCCGAGCTCGAGCTCTTATAATTTAATCGAGCTCGAGTTCAAGCCTAGTCGAGCTCGGGCTCGGCTCGGCTCGTTTGCACCCCTAGTTTCAAACCCAGTTGTTTTTTATCGGTTACGAATTGCTAATCAAATGGGTTTAAGATTCAATTGTACCAATTGTGTCGAATTTGAGTGGTGGTTACGATGGCGGTCGTTTCATCCATTTTTTCATATTGTCGAGAGGGTCTTTGAAGAATTGGCTATATATAGTTTATTTTATTAAATGTGTCTTTACAACTTAATAAGATTACAATTTTATCATTGTAAATGAATGTCAAATGATTATTTTGCCCGTCCAAAACCTATTATATAGTAGTATAGATAAGCTAAGTCCGACGCTTTTTAAAAACAACTTATTGACTTATGGGAATCAAGGTGCAAAACATTGTCGCCTTACGAAAAAATGAAAATAAAGAAGGTTTAAATAAATTGGCCTAGAGATGAATATGAGAGTACTAAGAGGGTGTTTGTGATTGAGTTTCAAAACAACTTATTGACTTATTGGTTTTTTCAAGAAGCCAATAAGTCAAAAAGTTGTTTCTATAACCCAAAAACACTTTCTGTTTTGACTTTTGGCTTTTAATGGTGGAATAACTGTTTTTAAGAAGTTAGAAATCCTGGCTTTTGCCTTTTGACTTTTGGGAAAAAAAAATTACAAAACAACCACCCATACAACCAATATTCACAATAAGTTAAGCGAAACACTTAAAAAACAACAATCTATTAACTTTTTGACGTTTCTCATACCAAAAGCTAATCCAAACACTTTTTTTAAAACTCCTTATCAAAAAGTCATAAGCCAATAAGCACTTCTGACCAAAAGCACTTTTGCATTTCTAAACTCAATCCCAAACACCCTCTAAACTTTTACATTGGTTACTAATAAAAAACGAAAACAATTGGCAATACGTTGTATGGCTTACTGACCCAATTGAAGTAAAACTTGTGTTCAAAAATTATTATGAGGAACGGTTTAAAAAGGTTCCAGTGTTATGAATTTTAAGTCACCATCGGAAGCTCAAAGCGCTATATCAGGCTGATAGTACCTTTTCTGACAGTCCAATTTGATGGAAGAGGTTAAGATGGCTATTAGGATTACAGTTGAGTTGAAAAGGTTGCCTTAGAAAATTTTATCAAAACCAACATCAATTTATGCTTAGGCTCGAGAGAGAGGAGGTAGGGTAATTAAAGAGAAAAAAGTGTTATTCATTTGTCATATAACACACATGGTAATAGAGTTTGTTGATTAGATCATCTCTATCGCACCAAAGCGGACCAGGTTCGGATTTCAAACTGGACGACAATGGCGCGGTGAAGGAGAAAGTGGTGTGTGGTCCGGTCCCGTGTAGCGGACTCAATCCGGCCTTAGATGGTGGGGTCCATTTGAATGTTAACCAATTTTAAGAAAGTAAAATGAAACATTACTAAAAATAGTTAAGAAACGATATATATAAAACTTAAAAGTCTCCGGGTATATATTTCGGGTAGACGGGCATTTACTTTCGGGTAATCGGGTCAGGTATCACCTAATACCATACCCGTCCCATACCCGCGAAATATTTTTTTCAATACCAAACCCGTCGGGTATCGGGTATACCCGTCCCAAATGCTTCGGGTTTCGGGTATACCCGTCGGGCTCGGGTTTTTTTGCCATCCCTAGTAAAAAGAAGTAAGATAAGGTAAGATTTTATAAAAAGAAGTAAGATAAGGTAAGATTTTATAAAAAGAAGTAAGATAAGGTAAGATTATTATTATCTATATATATTAATACAAAGACACTTCAATAGTGTCTTTGTTTTAATATATATATATATATATATATTAGCCACTAACTTTTACGTTAACTTTATTTCTGTCACTAACTTTTAGGTTAACTTTATTTTATTCTAATTTGACCATTAAACTTAGACCAACAAACTTTTAGCCTTTAGGATTTAAAACTTTGGCCACTAATTTTTAGCTTAACTTTATTTTCTTCCAATTTGATCACCTAATATATATATATTGGCCACTAACTTTTACGTTAACTTTATTTCTGCCACTAACTTTTAGGTTAATTTTATTTTCTTCTAATTTGACCACCAAACTTAGACGAACAAACTTTTAGCTTTTAGGATTTGGCCACTAACTTTTAGCTTAACTTTATTTTCTTCCAATTTGACCACCAAACTTTTAGGTTTTGGAATTTCAAACTTTGACCATCAAACTTTTAGCTTTTAGGATTTCAAACTTTGACCACTCAACTTTTTAAAACTTGCATTACACTTTGGCCAAAATTTTAGCTTTTAGGATTTCAAACTTTGACCACCAAACTTTTAGCTTTTAGCCGCGAGTATTTTTTTGAAGCTCACGCAAGAATAACAGCCACTTAATATTATCTTTTATGTCCATGAAACCCTCCAGACAACATGAGCTCCCACAGCGACGCGCGATCTTTAACGTCCGCTAAACACTCAACGCAACAGGAGCTCCCGCCGCGTTTCGCACAACAGCCGCACCCGCTTCGCGGCTGTTAGGACAAAGAGGATTGGTGAAACCACTTTTGTAAACCTTAGTCTAATTCACTTCTGTCATTTTGGCTAAGTATAGAAGTACTGAAGAGAAGACAAAGAACTGCTGATTAGAAGATATGAGAAGTGCTGAAGAAGCAGAAGTTCTGAAGTCCAAACCAGACAAGTTCACTTCAGAAGTACTGAAGACAAAACTACTCTTCAGTAGTTTGTCCTTCATCAGCACTTAGCATCAGATATTTCCCATCGCCTTTTTGCATCAGTAGTTTATTGTTTAATATTACTTTTAGCTTTATTTGATTGATTCAATGTTGCAACTTGTGCAACTTGTTTCTGCTATTTCTGTACTTGCTTTTTTGGCAAGATACATGTATGTAAACGTCTATAAATAGGAGGCTTCAACCTTCTATTTTAGACATTGATTTTAATAGAAAAATCCTTCAAACACTCTCACTGTTCTATTCCATTTCTGTATTTATTGTGAATCTGTCTAAGTATCTAATTCTCATTTACAAGCTTAGATTCATAATAAATACTTTGTCATTCATTAGTTTCAAACATCAAGGGGGAGTTATAACTCTGCCTTAGTATAAAAAGTGTTGCTTTAACTTATAACATTCCGCTGTGCTTATTATCTGATTTACAAGGACTTGCTAAACACTTAAGTGTCAAGATAGCAAGTTCTTACTTAGCATAAAAGAGCAAACTGATCCAACAATTGGTATCAGAGCATTGGTTTATCTGATCACATATCAATCTAACAAATTGAGAATCAGACACAAAGCTCTTATTGATATTCAATAAAAAGATCAAAAGTTCACTTTTTATCAATATCCATCACTTAAAAGAGTCATCTGACAAATCTATACTCTTTAAAATGGATCCACATAATACTGGTTCTGCCACTAAACCTGCCATGCTTGTGAGAAATGAGTACAATATATGGCAAAAGAGAATGGCACATACCTTGTCACAAACCAACACAGGTTGTTGGAGATCTGTGATATATGGTCCTCACAAACCAGTAAATATAAATCTTGAAACTAAAGAAGGGATTCCAAAGGAACCCAAAGACTATACAGATGAGGATTTCCTAAAACTTGAGCTAGATGCAAAAGCATTCTCTATGTTGGCAATGGCTCTCCCAAATGAAATATACTCTGGCCTTTTACATTGTGAAAGTGCCAAAGAACTTTGGGACTGTCTTAAAGAACAGTTTGGAGGAACTGAAGAGGTGATTGCCAACACCAGAGAGATTTTAGCTCAACAATATGAAACATTTGCTTATATTAATGGGGAAACTTTGACTCAACAATTTGAAAGATTCTCCTCATTAATCTCTGAGCTAAAGTTAAATGGTCAGACCTATACAACAGTATCTATGTTACATAGATTTTTAAGGTCTTTACCTGACAAATGGGAAACTTACTCCATTGTCTTAAGATCCTCACCAGATTTTAGCTCCCTCACTCTTACAAAACTCCATGGGAGATTACTTACTTTTGAGAGAGAAATTGATCAAAAGAAGAAATTACAAACTTCTGGTAAAACTGCTGATGACTACCTACCAGGTAGTACAGCACTTTTGGGACAAGATTCACCAACTTGTTCCTATGGATCTTATGACAATATTGACATAACAACTGGGATCTCATCAGAAAGATCTTTCCCAGGTTATGACAATGATGACCAAAGTCAAACTGCTGATAATCTATGTTTTATCATGGATGATTTGAAAAATTTTAGCAGTGATGACTTAGAAGAAATGGACATTTTACACCAACTGGCCATGCTAAGCATTAAAACTAACAAGTTTTATAAAAGGTCAGGAAGGAAATTTCCAGGATTGACCAGTAATACAAAAATTGGTTTTGACAAATCTAAATTGAGATGTCACAAGTGTCAGAAGTTGGGACACTTTGCTAGAGAGTGTAGAAGCTCTAGCTTTAACCAATCACAATCTGGAAATAACTATAACCCCAATTATAATAGGAACAATGGAACTCAAGGGAGTGCTCATTTTGTACAGGCACAAGCTCCTCAACAGCAATATATGCCTCAAGTACAATATGTTCAATTGCCTGCTCAACAGATGCAGAGCCAACAATCAATCCCTCCCTTTCCAGCTGCTCAACTTCCTCCACAGCCTCAACAACCCCCTCAACAAAGTCTCTTTACCTCAGGGTATGTTGACTGGAGCAGTCTCCCTTATGACACCACAGAGTGCAATCCTGATGCAGACAACAAAGTGTTTGACATCAACTGGGGAGAACCAGACAATGGCAGAAAGAACTTTGCCTTAATGGCATTTGAAGGCTGTACTTCAAAATCTGCATTGTCTCAGGTATCAAAAGAATCTTTGACAAAACTTTGCTCAAATTCTTGCAAAGAAACTTTTGCTCTCATAAGAGAGACAAATCTGCACCTACAAGGCAAAGCCAATGATTTAGAGAGAAAATACACACAGATAAAATGTGATTTAGAAAGAAAACTGTGTGCTAAAACAAAAGAAGTCTCTAAATTAACTGACTCTGCTATTGAAACCCAAGCACAAATAAAAATGATACTAAATGACCTGGGAGATGTCAGACAAGAGCTTGCTGACACCAGGATCACTTGTGAAAAATGGGTGGAATCTTGTAGGGGGTATCAATTATTGCTAAACAAACAAAGTGCTTCAAATGTTAAGTTTGGCATAGGATACCATCATGTTGAAACACCAACAGATTTTTCTCCCAAAACTACTGAAGATGGGAGAAGAATTGTTTCAAATGAAACTTCTGAAGGGAAAGAATGCACATCTTTCCATGAAAACTTTCTAAACAGAAATCCTGGCATTTTTAAAGAAAGTACTTCAGAAGTATTTACAAAATCTGACAACAAGCCATCAGTAGTTTCATCTACATCAGGAGTTGAGAACCTGAAAACTACTGATGAGCAAAATCTTTTCACAAATGTCAGAAATTTGCCTTTAGATCAAAAACAAAAGGCAAAAGAATGTGAAATTTGTGGCCTGTTCAACCACAAAACTGAATTTTGTAGATACAGAAAAGGAATTCAGTTCAATCAAAAATTTAAACAACAGGTTGTGGGAAATCAAATCAGAAATGATTATGAAAAAGTCTTTAAACCCAAGAAACAACAACCTGAAAACACCTTTTCTCAGAAAAAGATAAAATCTCAACCAAAATCTTTTTCTCAAAATTCCTTGTCAGTAGTTAGACCAGAATCATCAGCAGTTTCACAAACTGCTGAGATTCAAAATCTAAAGAACATGGTAGAACTACTGATGACCAAGGTTGATGGTGGTCCTAAAAAGGATACCACCATGGTTCTTAATGAAAAATCCATTGCCAAAAAGACATGGATTTCTCAACCTGGTCAAGAACAAACTGTAACTGTTCTCAAGAGCAAACCCAAAGCCAAACAGGCTTGGGTTTCCAAATCTAACTAATTTGCTTTTATGTGCAGAGAGTTTCCAGGGGCTTGAACAGCATATGGTATGTTGATAGTGGAGGCTCTATGCACATGACTGGATGCAGATACCTGATAAACAACTTTATCAGCCAAAGAGAAGGATCTGTATCCTTTGGGAACAATGCTAAGGGATATGTGCTAGGACATGGCAATGTCTCCTCTGGCAAAATACAGTTTGACAAGGTCAATCTGGTGGAAAACCTTGAATACAACTTGCTGAGTGTGTCACAAATGTGTGATAAAGGATATTCTTCCTTTTTCACAAAGACAGCATGCAAGATCATCTCACCAGAAGGCCAGAAGTTGATAGAGAAGATTATAGAAGATCATACTTTGCTGATTGCCAAAAGATGTGGCAATGTCTATGCAGTGGACATTGAAAAAGACAAAGTATTGAACAACACTGCCTGTTTCTTCTCAAGGGCATCAACTTCAGAAACAGATCTCTGGCACAGGAGACTTGGCCATGTGAACTTTAAAACCATAAATAAAGTCACAAAAATGGGCTTGGTCAGAGGTCTACCTTTGAAAGTATACCAGTGTCAAGAACACTGTGTATCCTGTTTAAAGGGAAAGCAGCATAAGTCCTCCTATAAGTCTATTGAAGAATCAAAAACAACTGCATGTCTTCAACTACTCCATATGGACTTATTTGGACCTGTCAAGATTATGAGCCTTGGTAAAAAGAAGTACTGCTTAGTCATCATTGATGACTACTCAAGATTCACATGGGTATTCTTCTTATTTTCCAAGGATGAGGCTGCTGAAATCATCAAGTTCTTCATTCTACAAGTAGAGAAACAATATTCTCTATCTGTCAAAACCATTAGAAGTGACAATGGGACAAAGTTCAGGAACAAAACTCTGGATGAATTCTGTTTGTCTAAAGGGATTATTAGACAATACAGTGTTCCCAGAACTCCTGAACAAAATGGTGTAGTAGAAAGGAAGAACAGAACATTGATAGAAGGAGCAAGAACAATGTTAGCTGATTCTGGACTGCCATTATACTTTTGGGCAGAAGCAGTTAACACATCATGTTATGTTCAGAATAGAGTTCTTGTGGTCAAGAGACATTCCAAGACTGCCTATGAAGTTCTTCATGGCATGAAGCCCCTTATCTCCTTTTTCAGGGCTTTTGGGTGTCAATGTTTCATCTTGAACATCAAGGAATCTATTTCAAAATTTGCTGCCAAAGTTGACTCAGGTTACTTTCTTGGTTACTCTTCAACCAGAAAAGCCTACAAGGTTTTTAATTCTCACACCAAGATAGTAGAAGAAACATTGAATGTCAAGTTCAATGAGTCAAAACACACTCTTATTCCAGCACATCCTGCTAAACTCTTTGACCTTGACAACTTTCACTTCGGACCTGAAAAGACTGTTACTTCTTCCAAACCTACTTATTATGGTGATCAAAGGTTTGAAGATGAGGATCCTACACCATGGACTCCTCAGACAGTCATTAAGTCAACTACAACACCATCAGAAGTTTTTCAAACTTCTGATCAAACAAATACTGAAGGCCAAACTCAAACATCTGCTTCAGCACCTGCAACTACTGAAGAAGCTAAAACTGCTGAACCAGATATTATAGACCTCAGTAGTTTGTTTGAAGAACAAGAGCCACCTACACCTGTCAGTGGTTTACAACAACTGATTGAACACAGAGATCATCCACTTGATCAAATCATGGGTGATATAGCTACAGGTGTTATTTCACAGTTGGAACCAAAGAAGTACTAGGAAGCCCTCAAAGACAATAATTGGGTGCAAGCTATGCAAGATGAACTGCTTCAGTTCAACAAGAAACAGGTCTGGGAAATCTGTCCCTTACCTCAAAACAAGCAACCAATTGGTACAAGATGGGTTTTCAGGAACAAACAAGATGAAGTTGGTATGATAATCAAGAACAAGGCAAGACTGGTAGTTCAAGGGTACTCTCAAGAAGAGGGAATTGACTATGATGAAACCTTTGCTCCAGTTGCAAGGCTTGAGGCCATCAGGTTATTTCTGGCCTATGCCATTTCCAACAAAATTAAAGTTTATCAAATGGATGTGAAAAGTGCATTTTTGTATGGTAAAATCAAAGAGGAGGTGTATGTCTGTCAGCCACCTGGGTTTGAGGATCCTTCTCATCCTGAGTGGGTGTACAGATTGGACAAAGCTCTTTATGGGCTTAAACAGGCTCCAAGAGCCTGGTATGATACACTCTCCACCTTTTTACTCAAAAATAACTTTACAAGAGGTGCCATTGATAAAACACTTTTTCATTAAACATGTTGGAAATCATGTCTTACTTGTTCAAATTTATGTTGATGATATCATTTTTGGTTCAACAAACACAAAACTGTGTGATGATTTTAAGAAACTCATGCAATCAAAATTTGAGATGAGTACCATGGGAGAACTGCAGTACTTTCTAGGACTGCAGATCAAACAACAAACAAATGGAACTTTTATACATCAATCAAAATATGTTAAAGAATTATTGAACAAATTTTCTTTAAATGACTGTAAATCATGTTCCACTCCCATGACACCAATCACACAAGTTGAACCTGATGATCAAGGAAAACAGGTTGATCAAACCATGTACAGATGCATGATAGGTTCCCTTTTATACTTAACTGCTTCTAGACCAGATATTATGTTTTCAACATGTGTCTGTGCTAGATATCAATCAGCACCAAGGGAATCACACCTTATAGCAGTCAAAAGAATTTTCAGATATCTGAAAGGAACACCAACACTGGGAATTTGGTATCCTGCTTCAAGCAATACCAAGTTATCAGCTTTTTCAGATAGTGACTATGCAGGGTGTAAAATGACAAGGAAGTCAACATCTGGTGGTTGTCAATTCCTGGGTAACTGTCTAGTGTCATGGCAATCAAAGAAGCAAACATCTGTTGCAACTTCAACTGCTGAAGCTGAATACATTGCAGCTGCAAGTTGTACATCACAGATACAATGGCTCCAATATCAACTTCTTGATTATGGAATCAAAGAGACCAAGACACCTTTGTTTGTAGACAGCAAATCTGCCATTAGCATCATTCAAAATCCGGTACAGTTCTCAAAAACCAAACATATTGAGATCAGGTATCATTTCATAAGAGATTGCTATGAAAAAGGCAAGATTGAGGTGAAGCATGTAGCAACAGCTAATCAAATAGCTGACATCTTCACTAAGCCCCTTGACACATCAACATTTCAGAAGTTAGTATCCATGCTTGGAATGCTAAATTTGTAAGTGTTTACTTTATTTTTATTTTTTTTTCTTATATGCATATCAGTTAGAATCCAAGTTAACACTTGATTCTACCCAACTCTACATCAAACTTCTACATCAATCACTACTGTTATGCATAAAACATCAAAATTTTCTTTTTCCTTTTTCCATCCTTGATTCCATCCTGTTTACCTTGGTGGAATCCAAGTTAACCTTTTTCATCTTTTTTCTGGTTTTCACTTACAAAAGACAAAAGTCTGCAACAAAACTTCTGAAAAACAAACTACTGATTAAACAAAAATCAGTATGAGAGAAACTACTGATGAACAAAAATCATCAGTATGGGATAATTTTCTAAAAAAGTGTGTAACTTCTGATAAAATAACCTTCAGAAGTTATGAATAAAGTATTTATAAAAACATTTCTCATCAGATGTTAAAACTACTGAAGAGAGAATGGGAACTACTGATGAAGTAATCCTTCATCAGCAGTTTAAGTCAAAAGGGCAAATCTGACTTTTCCCATCATCAGAGGTTTGACCTAATCAGTTTAAAACCTCTGATAAAGAGATTTTTAACCAAAGGCGGTTTTTAAAACTTCTAATAAAGAAGATTCAAGCGGTTAAAACTTCTAATAAATACATTTTCTACACACTTATCCTTTCAAACTCAAAAATATCCCTCTTTCTCTCTCAAAAACTCTCTCAACAACCTATACCTGCAAATCCACTGTTCGATCAAAAACCCAAACCACATGGCTCTAGTTCTAAAACAGGGACACAATCAAAGGGCCTTCCTTGAAAAACAAGAAGGCTGGTCCCAATACGATGAGATCATT
Source organism: Ambrosia trifida (assembly GCA_028751855.1). Lineage (NCBI taxonomy): Eukaryota > Viridiplantae > Streptophyta > Magnoliopsida > Asterales > Asteraceae > Ambrosia > Ambrosia trifida. The sequence goes on from CM054130.1 coordinate 16,596,573, forward strand.
GATCTTGTCGTCAAATCCCAATATTTTACTGCTCTCACAATCAACCCACCAATTCACACTGAAACTCTAAATGAGTTCTGGGCAAATGCTGAGACGGTTACAATGGGTGATGAGGTCATTTCCCTCAACTCAAAGATAAAAGGGAAACAACTGACCATCACACCAGCCACACTAGCAACAAGACTGGGTCTGGATGATGTAACTGCCCCTGACCATGTTGCTAACACTGATATTCATCTAACCATGACTGAGTGTGGTTATCAAGGTACTCTCTCCCATGCTACAATATTCAAAAAATATTTTGAACCAAAATACAAGCTTTTGTTTCATTATATTATTATGTGTTTGAGTCCAAAAACAGGGTCTTAAGACCAGATGCCCTCCACTTTTCAACCAATATTTCATTCCATTGTGAATGAAACTAAATTCAGGGCATCAAAACTATTTTTCAATGAGTTGGTGTTACATCACAATAATACCAAGAAAAAGTTTTTGTTATACCCAAGGTTCATTATGCAATGCATAATAGGGGAACTGGGTAATGAGGTGCTTGTGGGAAAAATTTCAACTTTAAATCCTTTAACATCACAAGCATACTCAAGGCATAACAAACCGGCTGCCTGGCCAGAAGATGATCAGGGAGAACAACAACAAGTCCCCCTGAAGCCCACATCTTCCAAACTCACCCCACCTAAAGCCAAAAAGCCCAAGCCAACAAAAACTGCAACCCACCAACCCAAAAGAAAAGCTGTTCAGGAGGTTGAGATGCCTGAACATGCTCATGAGTATTCTGCTCTTCAAATAGATGAGACTGAAACACCCTCTCAGTCTCATCCATCTCAAACCCCACCAAGAGCACCCATAACAGTGTTATTCAAAAGAAAAAGACTTAGAAAAACATATGAAACACACTCTTCTTTTGAAACTGCTGAACAACAACTTTCACCACCTATTGCCCAAACTACTGAACCAACCCCACAAATTTCTGAACAAGAGGCAAACTTCTCTCTGGGCTAAAAGAGAATGTCCCATCTGATCATGTCAGTCCCCTACAACCACAACAAACAGGGGACATAACTACTACATCAGACATGGATGTGGACATCTCTAGCCCTATCCCAAGAGATGAGGGTGGACCAGAGTCTTTAAGCCCAATTTTAGAGACTCTTGGGGCATCTGAGGCTGCTACTACTCAGTTACCACCCAGTGGTGGATCTGAGGATAGAAGTAACATAGCTAAGACCTCAGATGTGGCAACTACTGATGAAGGCTTAATGCCTGAAGTAGGAAATCCTCAGTACCAAGAAAAAGAGGTTCATGAGAGAACTGAGTTGGGCTCAGCTCATGATTTAACTGAGACAGTCCTCATTGAGGGCAACATCAGGGATTCAGATGATTCCATTAGTTTGGATGATGTTTCACACACTCAAACTACTGAATTGACGGCACTTTCTGAAGGTCCTGTTTCAGGGGTATCCAGGCTCAAGAAGCCAGTCACCTCTGCACAGGTTAAAGCCCACTCAATCCCTAAAACCCCTAGAGTGGCATCCTCTGTACAACATGAGGATCTCCCAAAAACACCCCCTTCACAACAAATGCCTACCCAATTCCCTGGGCAAACAAGCATAGACCTGAACCAGCTATGCAGCCCAGAGGGTCCCCTGTACCACATGATGAATACACTCATCAGAAATCACTTCCAAACATATACAGCTGACTTGGAGCTGTCCATCAAGAACCAATTTGGAGTGATCAAGACCAAGATGAACGATCTGTCCAACAAAATAGACTTCAACAACAAACAGATTGCTCATCTTCAAGGACAATTCTCCCAACCCTCTGCTTCAAGGGTTAAAATTGATGAATCCAAAAAGGGGGAGAAGATCAGGGAACCTAAGGAGTCATTCCAAGCCAGGATAAGGGCAAGAGTGGCACTCCTTGAAAGAGATCAAAAAGATCAGGCCAGGAAAGAAAAATTGGCCAAACAGTTTGGTGTCTCAATAGAAGAAATTGAAGCTGCAGAGAAAGAAGATGAGACCCAAACATCTGAAGAATCCCTAAGGCACAATGAAGAAACTTCTGATGACCAAACTTCTGATGAAGAATCAGAAAGTACTGAAGACAATCCTTCAGGAGTTGACAAACCATCAGCAGTTGTCAGCACATCAGAAGTTAACACTTCCAAACCTCAAACAACTGAACCTTCCAGAACCACTGCTCCCATTCAACCAACATCTGATCCCATCAGGCCTACATCTGTTACAACAATGACTGTATTAAACCCTTCTCCTATCTCTCAATCAGCTGAACTATTAGAGAAGAGCTTAATTGCAGCCAACAAGAAGGCCAGAGAAGATCAGATTTGGAAATCTCTGGAAGAAAGGGATGATTTGGATTTAAGCCATGAAGAAAAACTTCAGGCTTATGCAGCTGAACTACAAAGGCAGGCTAGCCTTGATGAGATTGCTGAACAAGATAAAAGACAACATCTGGTGTCTTACATTACCAAGAACAGCAAGACCAAAGCCTTTACACTCAAAGGACTCTCTATGCAAGAGCTGACAAGAAGAGCACAACTGCTTGCAGACAAAGTGGCCACAAGCAAAGATGGAAAGGCCAAGAGAGCCCAGATAATAGAAGAGTTAGTAGCAGAAGGATATGGTTCAAAAGCCTCAGTATCCAGATGGAAAGAAGAAAGACTGATGGATACTTACAGAAAATACTTGGCTGCCAAGGCTGCAAATCCTGAGAAGTTTCAAACTGCTGATCCTTCAAGATCAGTAGTTAGAACTTCTGGTGTATCTAGAAGAACTGCTACTCAGAAGAAGAAGGCAGAGGACAATGTCAAAACTGACTTCAAAATGGTACTACTTGAAGGAAGTTCAGTAGTCCATTCAGATTTTGACATTGAGGAGAAACCTCTGTTAACACAATTCAGGGATCCTTCCACTTTTGCTTATCAAATACAAAAGACCATCAAAGAAAAGCTGCATACCAAAGTAGTGACTAAACACCATCTCCCAACTGTTCAGATGCCTGATATGCAACAACAACAAGGAAGAGAATCCCACCTGAGGCTATCTGAAACTAAAGACATCCAGCACTCAGGACCATCAACCCAAGGGACAAGTCTGGTTCCCTATTCTTCTGACTTTAACAAGTCAAAGATCCCTATCATCAGATGGTCACTTACTGATAACAACTCAGTACTGTTGACAAGAAGAGACCTCTCAAGCAGGGCTTACAAGAAGATCAGTGATCTGAAGAAACTGTCAACACAAGACCTGCTCACAATTCAACATCTAGAACCACAGAGAGGATCTCTATCTGATGGTCAGTTCAACCAGCTCAAGAACACCATGTACAAAGAGATATGGAAGATTGTTCAAGACAGAAGAAACACATAAGGAATTAGTAAGGTTTTGGCTTCATCAATCCAGGGGGAGATTGTTAGGACAAAGAGGATTGGTGAAACCACTTTTGTAAACCTTAGTCTAATTCACTTCTGTCATTTTGGCTAAGTATAGAAGTACTGAAGAGAAGACAAAGAACTGCTGATTAGAAGATATGAGAAGTGCTGAAGAAGCAGAAGTTCTGAAGTCCAAACCAGACAAGTTCACTTCAGAAGTACTGAAGACAAAACTACTCTTCAGTAGTTTGTCCTTCATCAGCACTTAGCATCAGATATTTCCCACCGCCTTTTTGCATCAGTAGTTTATTGTTTAATATTACTTTTAGCTTTATTTGATTGATTCAATGTTGCAACTTGTGCAACTTGTTTCTGCTATTTCTGTACTTGCTTTTTTGGCAAGATACATGTATGTAAACGTCTATAAATAGGAGGCTTCAACCTTCTATTTTAGACATTGATTTTAATAGAAAAATCCTTCAAACACTCTCACTGTTCTATTCCATTTCTGTATTTATTGTGAATCTGTCTAAGTATCTAATTCTCATTTACAAGCTTAGATTCATAATAAATACTTTGTCATTCATTAGTTTCAAACATCAAGGGGGAGTTATAACTCTGCCTTAGTATAAAAAGTGTTGCTTTAACTTATAACATTCCGCTGTGCTTATTATCTGATTTACAAGGACTTGCTAAACACTTAAGTGTCAAGATAGCAAGTTCTTACTTAGCATAAAAGAGCAAACTGATCCAACAGCGGCGAAGCGTGGGCAACTAATACCTAGATATTATTATTATTATTATTATTATTAATATACTGGGCCGGCCCAAGGTTAAAATTTTGAAAAGTCGTAGGTTAAAATCAACCAAATCGCACGTCTTAAGAGCATTCACAACCCATCCCCCATTCCTTCCCCCATTCTTAAAATTTAAGAAAATCCTACAAAAACTCACTCCATCCCAACCCCTTTCCCCATACCCCATTTCTAAAATTTACAAAAAACCTATGTTGAGCCTGGTAGGAGCCTTTTCTAGTAGGCAAACACTCCAAAGATAGATAACCCTTAGAGGGGGTCAAGCTCCAAGAATACAAGAGAAGAGAGACATTTCTTAATTCATTTTCATTTTTTATTTCCAATAAACCTAATGACTAATTTATAGCCTTACAATCAAAGAGAAATACTAACCCACTAAAACCACTAATGTAGTAACTAACCCCACTACTAATATATAAAGCAACCAACTATAAACATTTGTAAAATAACATGCAATAATACATAAACAAACGTGGGTAACTGCATTAAATAAACATGGATGCATGGTATCATGGCATGGTTGGTAATGACACGTATCATTCCCGCGCTCCTCAAAACGTTCTTGTCCTCAAGAACGGAACAACATCGCCACGGAGGTCGCCATTCGAGTCTCCTAGTGGCATTCGGTGCGGTCGCAACTACACGCCATGGTGGTCGCCATTCTCGTCTTCCGGTGGCGTTCGGTTCCGTCCCTATGTATAGCGAAGATGGTTGCCATGGCGGTCGCCCTTCAAGTCGGACAACGATGTTCAGGATGGTTTCAACGTAGCGCCACGGTGGTCGCCATTCACGGCGTGCAACAGCGTGAGGGCCGATCTTAGGACAAACTACCCACGGTAGGCGCCGCTCGCGTCTATCGATTACACGATCTTCAGGTTCTTCCCCTCTTTCAAGATCAAATTCCCTGGCGAAGAAGGATGTGGGAAAGGGAGGGAAAACGACGTTCTTATCGGTGTGATTTGGAAACGGAAATGTAATTTGGACTATCTCAGGTGTAGTAGGTTGTTGTTTGGAAGGATGAATTAACATGGAAATTTTGGGTGGTGTAGTGTCATTAACTGAATGAGGGTCATGGTCTCTGGATGAGGTGGTGTAAGTATTGGAAGATTTGATGGTGAGCAAGGATGAGTTTGGTGATGGTGTCGAAGTAGGTAGTTGTACATGCGGGTGCCAAGGTGGTGATATTCGAGCGGGTAGTGGAGGTGGTACAAACACAACAGTTGATGTCGGAGGTGGGTTGAGGTCCGATATGGTGGGTGAGACATGCTTGGAAAGGACCGTGATGTGGTTCACGAGAGTAGCGGTATTTTTGGTGATGGTATCGATTTTCGAGTTGAGGTTTTGGGTAATTTTGATAAGGATGGCTAATTGGTCGTTGAAGTTGGCTTGAGATTGTAGGGTGATGGCAATCAATTGGTTGAGTTGGTCGGAGATGGTGGGTGGCATGGCGGAAGAATGGTTCGGGAATGAAAGCACCAAATGGTAGGAGCCTTTTCTAGTAGGCAAACACTCCAAAGATAGATAACCCTTAGAGGGGGTCAAGCTCCAAGAATACAAGAGAAGAGAGACATTTCTTAATTCATTTTCATTTTTTATTTCCAATAAACCTAATGACTAATTTATAGCCTTACAATCAAAGAGAAATACTAACCCACTAAAACCACTAATGTAGTAACTAACCCCACTACTAATATATAAAGCAACCAACTATAAACATTTGTAAAATAACATGCAATAATACATAAACAAACGTGGGTAACTGCATTAAATAAACATGGATGCATGGTATCATGGCATGGTTGGTAATGACACGTATCAGAGCCCCCATATATGGGGTCTTCCATCCTTCCCCCATATCATTTAATAATAATAAAATAATACAAATGAAAGGTGGAGTGAATTAATGTTGGTTGTAAAGAAATAAAATAATAATAAAAAAAGCTTATAGGGGATATGAATGGGGAATGGGATGTGAGAGATTTTGCAAAAGTGAGTGACAAATTTAGAAAACTATGATTTTTCCTTAAATTATATGGTTGGGGATGGGGGATGGGTTGTGAATGCTCTAACAAATTGTTCACAGATAGAAGTCAGAAGCATCCATCATCTTCTTCAAAGGTAAGGCGAGGCCTTAATTTCTTTTTAAAAAAATGAAAATAAAAATTGACTCCTGTATTTTGTGGTATCTCATCCCATCCATACCACTATTAATATAATTATATTGTTTTGTGTTTGATTTGTCTTGTTGCAATCGAATCATATGAATTTTAAGTGCTTATTTTGTATACTTAGCCATAAATTTTTCATTGTAAGCAGAACAGAACAGTATAATTATATTATAATTATTATTATTTATCAAGCTGCATTTTATTTTATATATGGTTATTAGAAGCAGTAAGTGGTAAAAAGAAGAGCTTTATATTAGAAGAAGAAGAAGCAGCACTATCGAATACAGTTAGGGCTCGATATGACTTGTTTCTTTACCTTGGTATAATTGTCAATACCTTGGTTTTAAAATGCGCGCATGATGCGAGCAGATTACGTAATGCGCTGGTGATGCGTGCATGATGCGGTGATGCGCAATATGCGTTCTAATGCGTGCAACACGAAAAATGAAGGGATTTTTTTATTTTCATGCAGCTGTAAAGCATAAAAAAATATATTAACTAAAAAGTTGCCTTGAAACATGAAGCTTTTTAATTTTATACAGCTGTAAAGTGTAAAAAATATATGTTATCTAAAAAGTTGCCTTGAAACTTAGAGTTTTTTAGTTATGTTTGGAGTAAAGGTACACCTTTTTTTATTAGTATTTTTTTTTATCGTTCTATGTGTCGTAGAGAGAGAACTTTACAGATACAAAATTTTTTTCAGAGTTTTTTAGGTTTTTATTTCTTTTATTTTTTATTTTTAGGTTTCTTTATTTGTTTTCTTTGATTATTATAGACTTATAGAGCTTAATTGGTTAAGCATTAAGTTTTTTTTTGTATTCTTTTAATATAATTTATGTTTTAAATATGATTTATAAGTATGTTTTTATGTTTGAGTGATAAAAATACAAGAACTATTATGTATAATTATTTTTTTAGTAATTTTAATAACAACCGCATTAAATACATGATGCGCGCGCATCACGCATTGCACATCGGGTTTTTAGACCAAAACGCATCGGAGCGCATCACGCATTTTAAAACCAAGGTCAATACGTATTTTAAGTTTTATTATGTATTTAACACTTGCTTTTTTTCTGTGTGTGTTTTCTAACTAATATTAGAGATGGATCCAAGAATCGTGTTTATCCTCTCCTCCTGATGACCCCGGATCGCTATTCATATTAACTATATATGAAAAACCTAGCATTGTTTTTTGTAGACTGGAGTCTAGGTTAGGGTGGACTGAAATTTCATATGCTAAACACTTGAGGACCATAGGGTTGCCTGATGATAGCTGCTTGTATTGTCTATCTTGTTGCAATGGCAAAGTATATACCTTGAGTTCTACCTATGATTTGGTAATATATGTTGATATTCACGTGGTTAAGGATGAAGAAGAAGAAGTTGTGATAAATCTACTGCCCTTTGTCGAATTACCATATCGTTTCTACCATCGTTATTCCTCCATGATTCCTTTTCTAAAAGGAAGTTGTGTAGATCAGTTGTTTTACATTGAATTAGGTTTTGATGAAGTAGCACTTGCTGGTGTGTATCTATATAAACTCGACATGACTAGTATGATATGGGAAGAATTACAAGACCTCAAAGATGCTATCTTTTTCTTGGATCTTGCTCATGACGACGACTTGGCATATTATCGCCCTGAAATTGCCTCAGAGTTAGGGGGTTACGTACACATTCTTGGCCAAAATGGCAAAGCAATGCACTCGCTGCGTGTTAAAGATAAGATCCTCTCTCTATCGTCTATGCCTTCCTGTGTAGTGTCATCAAGCCGCTTGTCATTGTGGGAGTGCACCAGGTATTGTTTTTTTTCCTACTTTAATGCATGATTGTTAAAAGTCATCACTTCTTGCGCCTAGGCCCATTTTTTAGGCGAGGCGATGCATTTGCGCTTTGAGTCTAAGAAATTGCGCTTTAATTCTTCAGGTGATGGTTTAGGCACATATTTCAACTAGATTCACAAATTCCGGAGAGTTTCCAGCTAAATTCGTTAAATTATGGCTAGATTCCAGCCATATTTCTACTTTTATCTAAGGAAAACCACATCTATACACTAATAAATCAATATTTTAAAACTTTTGATACTAATTAGATGAAAAATAGTATAATTTTAATATATTTTTACTTTATTTTGTTGTTCGCTTTTTTTATCCGAGGCCCTCGCTTTTTTTGTGCCTCGCGCCTAGGCCCCAGGCGAGGCCTATGCGCCTTGAGTGCGCCTAGCGCCTTTGATAACTATGCTTTAATGACACGTGCTTATATATAATTGTTCATGCTTTATTTAGAAAATTACTTATAAGAAATCATTTGTTGTGTAGGTTACCATGTGATCATGGAGAAATCAAGTCTAGGGCTGATTCTAGACGAGCTGAGGGTAATGGAGATATAATAATGCATGATATTAATAGCACGAACAATGAGTCACGTCTTCTGAATATGCCGTTTAATGTTTTGGAGATGATTATGGAGCTTTGTGTTGGCGTCGAATACCTTAATGTCCGTGCTACATGCAAGACATGTGAATTAGGAGCGCCTATGATTCGATGGAATAAAGGAACAGCACTAAGCAGATTGCGGACACCGTGGCTGGAATCATTTACATAATTGGGGGTTTATTATTTTACAAATTACATTTGGGGGGTAGTGGGGGGAAAAACTAAAATTGGTGATGCCTTGGTTCCATTTGGCGGTATCAAACAAGTGTTCTGCAGTGCATAGTGATGCCGCCAATCCATATAGTGTTGTCACCTCTTGATGTCGCCAATTGAATGTGAGGCTTTATTGATACCGCCAAACATAAACAATGAGCTTTCATACAAAATAACATGTGTTAATGGTGTTTTATGTGATGTTATGCATTATTTGATGATTGATTGCTGTATAGATGTTATGACAATGATCTAGGACTGTTATTGATGATGATTTATGATTGAGATAGGCTACAATTGATTATTGATGATGTTATGTTCATTTTAGGGATTTTGGGTTAGATCTAGGGCTTGTTCATGATGATAGTGATAAGGATATGATTGGGGTTTATTGTTCATGATAATCTGAGTATATTAAGTTGATTATTGATTGATTTTATAAAGTTTCCTAATTGGGTAAAGATTGCATGCGTTTGATGTGACATCTCCATAATTTGCTATTTCGGGTAACTTGTAAAACGGACGGATTTCGGGATAAAATTGGTAGGGTTATGTAGGAATATGTTAATGATAGTTGACTGCTATGATTGGTAATGTTTCGTGATGTTTTCGGACCGTTTAGATGCGTTTTGGTGCGTTTTATAAAATGCTGATGAAAACGGGCGAACGTGGAATAAAATTTGTTCGAATGGGCGAACGTGGAAAAAAAACATGGGAAAAACGGGCGAACGTGGAAAAACGGGCGAACGTGGAAAAACGGGCGAACGTGGGAAAAAACGGGCGAACGTGGGAAAAACGGGCGAACGTGGCTCAAACGGGCGAACGTGGAACAAAATGTGGGAAAAACGGGCGAACGTGGCTCAAACGGGCGAACGTGGAAATGGGAAAAACCACATTCGACCATCTGATGTCCGGAATGAGATTTTTGATACAAACTAAGTGTTTTATGCTTGAAACTTATGTGTTAAACTTATGTGCATGACTAATTGATGTAATGGGTCACCAACGGGATGTCGGGTCGGTCTGGGATGTCCGGTTAACGTTTAAACACACTTTTTAACACACGTAGTCAAGATCTGGACAATCGGGGACTAGTTAGCCTTCGGGTTAATAGTCATCACACTTATGTAAACTCATTGATAGGTAGTCATTAGTTGGGATTATCATACACGTGTTGGAATTCTAGTTATCAGAAGACGCACTCTAAGGTGAGTTTCACGGCCCCTCTTTTATACACTTTTCTCTCGGGGGAGAAGCATGCCACACGTTTTAACAAATACAACGTTTATGTTTTGAAACACAACGCTTTTGAAACACAACACTTATGAAATGCAACGCTTTTGAAACGCAACGCTTTTAGAAACATGACGCCTTTTGGGAATGTGACTCTTTTAAGAAACGTGACGCATTTGGCACTTGGCATATTTAACATTGGCATTTGACACTTTTAAACATTGGCATTTGGCATATTTAACATTGGCATTTGACACTTTTAAACATTGGCATTTAGCATATTTAAACATTGGCACTTGACACTTTTAAACATTGACACTTGGCATTTGGCACTTGGCGCTTGGCACTTATTTACTATACGACGAAACCTAAGTCCCTATTGAAACCATGAATGTGCGGGGCACAACGGGGGAAATGTGAATAGATCTATCGGGCGTGACGAACCCCACCTGACGGCTGGGAGCCGGGGGGTGCATATTGTCTCTACTTGACACTTGACACTTGGCACATGGGCAGCAACTCGAGCAACGTTTGTCAGTAATGGTTTTAGCAACACAGTCGTAGTAGTAAGGGAACGTTTGTTATTTACTTGGAACTTTTGCACACTTGGCACTTTATGAGAAATCGCTTTACACATGAAAACGTTTACGAACTTAAAACCTGTGAACTCACCAGCATTATATGTTGACATCTTTTTGGCATGTTTTCTCAGGTCGCTAAGGTAGCAGCATTGAGTATAGGCGCACGGAGTCTCACGGCGTCTAGGGATCATATGCATGTTTTGTTAAACATTTCGGACTTTGAATTTTACTTTTAAGTTGTAATAATACATTTTGCTTCAGCTGTGTTAGAACGGTTTCGAAACGCAATGGTAGTTTACGTTGTTTTCTTATTATATAGATGTCGTTTATTGTGACCGTTGACTTGGATCCTGGTGTGTCACGCGCCTCGCGGTAAAACCCCGCATGTGGAAATTTGAGGGTGTGACAGATTGGTATCAGAGCCAATGGTTATAGTGAACTAGGACTGCATGTAGAGTCTAGTCTATAGCCGAGTATCACACACGTTAGACGGTCACACATAGTTACAAGTCGTGTCATTTGGTAAACATACTAATCTTGTCGGGGTGTCAGTGTCCTCATCACACAGTATCACGTTATCTATCTTTTGTTATTCCTACCTTGGTTCTATCTTCTTCTTCGGGTTTGAAGATGAAGGGGCTTATCGCTTATACTTGGCAGTAGTGTACATTGGGGTGGCTTCGGCACATTCTTGAGATCTTTTCGGGTTTTGGATATCTCCCCTCTATGCTCTAATGTACATACTTGCCTACACACACACTATCATGCACTAGTACTTGTCATAGTACACTCCTGGGTGACTGTTCACTTTGGGATCCTCGTGCGATAATAGTTTCTTTAGGAATGTGGGTATCGGGTGATTTGAAGTTCTAGCTAGGAGCACGCCTAGAGGACCATGTAGAGCGATTTGTTATTTCGGGTGCACACGAAATCATAAATCGAAATGCATGAAAATCTTGGTGGACTTCGTGTTCGGACTAATGGTCATGCTGGAACCACGTTCTGAATTCGTTTGGTCACTTGTAGCTCGATTTGTTGGTGGTTTTGAGTATCTTGTCTCATGTTTGGCAGAACATGTCCGGACGCGCTGGTGGACGTGCTGGTGGACGCCGTGGTGGCGGCGGGGGTCGCAATGGCGGTGGACGAGGTGGTGGGAACATCACCATGACTCAGGCAGAGTTGGAGAACATGTTGCAGCAGCAGTTGAACGTTGCGTTGGCTGCTTTCCAGGCTGCTCAGCAGACCCTGGGAAATACTAATCAGGTGCAGTCTGGGTGCACCTACAAGAAGTTCATGGACTGTAAGCCCCATTTCTTCAATGGGACTGAAGGGGCAGTGGGTCTGCTCCGGTGGTTAGAGAAGATCGAGTCGGTGTTTGCTATGTGCAACTGTCCTGACGCTGATCGCGTCAAGTATGCTTCTGCTACTCTAGAGGGACACGCTTTGACCTGGTGGAACTCCACCACTGCAAATCTTGGCCTGGGTGAGGCCAATGCTATGCCGTGGTCCGAGTTCGTTCAGATGTTGCGAGCGGAGTATTGCCCGAGGGACGAGATTATGAAGTTGGAGCATGAGTTCTGGAATCTGAAGATGGTTGGGTCGGAGATTGAGGAGTTTACTGCTAGGCACAACGAGTTGGCTGTGATGTGCCCCGGTTTGGCTACACCGGAGTACCGGAGGATTGAGCACTACGTTGCTGGGTTAGTGCCGGAGATTGCTGGACTTGTTGTCGCTGCTGATCACACTACTATGTTGGCCACTGTTCGGGCAGCTCACAAGCTGACCAACATGAAGGTTGCTGAGGGCGTCCTACCTCCGAGGGGTGCTGATGTGAAAGCTCCTGCGGACAATAAGAGGAAGTGGGAAAGTGCTGGGAAGAACATTGGGTCGTCTCAACAGCAGGTTAAGAGGCAGGACATTGTGGGAGCGTCATCTGAGCAGAAGACTGGGGGTTATGTTGGTAAGAGTCCGAGGTGTAACACATGTGGGTATCACCATGTTAGGGGTTGTGATGCATTTCGCTGTAATCGTTGTCAGCGAGTCGGTCACTTGGCTAAGGATTGTAGGGTCAATCTGCAGCCGAAACAGACTCAAGCGGTTGTCCCCGCTCCTGCTCCTCGGGGAAACCATGGGTGTTTTAACTGTGGGGAGACTGGGCACTTCAAGCGGGATTGTCCTAAGCTGAACCAAGGGACTACAGGTGGTGCTGGGAACGAAGGCGGCGGTCGAACTACTCGTGGTCATGTTTACGTCATTGGCGCTAGGGAGAACCAGGAGGATCCTGACACTGTTACTGGTGAGTGTTCTTTTCTTGATTCTCGTTATGCTCGTATTCATTCTCGTTCACATTGTTTGGCGATTCGTATTCACTGTGTGCATTCAGTTTGGTATTTGGTCATCGTTTTGCATTTATGAGTCTGATGTGGGTCCTCTGGAGATGCTACTTGGACGGTACCGGTGTGTCATTTATACCGATCACAGAGAAATAGGAACAATGAACAATTTCTTTAAACATTTATGCTTCGTTTGGTTTTTTGGACAATTTTGTTTTTTTTATGCTTGGTTGGGTGTTTTGGATAATTTCGTTTTGTTTATGGTTTGTTTGGTTTTTTGGACAAATTTCATTTAAATAATTTGTTTGTTTGCATTTTATTTTTTTAATTTGTTATTTGGTTAAAAATTTTAATTATAGAATATATTTTTATGAGGTAACATTATTATTACAAAAATTTTTTTTTGAACATTTTTAATAAAGTCAATAATATTAATAAAACAATTTTGAAAAAAATTTAATAATATTAAAATTATAACTTTATGATTTACAAAATCTATACATCTAATAAACTAAAGTCCATGAGGACACTTGGCACTCCCACATTCATCCTCAATTGTGTAGCCAATCATATTGTGCCAAGTGTCTCATTGTGGGAATTTATAAAATTTTTCTTTTTTCTAAAAATCAAAAATCATTTATTGGTTGGTCAAAATCGGTAATTAATATTAATTTTCCCATTAATAAGTTGGTCAAAATCGGTCATTAATAGTAATTTTCCCATTAATAAGTTTCCTATTTGTTATATAATTTACTAAATCGATGTTTGTATGTATCTTAATATGAAGTATAATACTTCTTCTTAGTGTAGGCATAAGCAAGTGATGTTGGAAGCTTATGATGCACAGTGTGCTTGATTAGATGCAAAATTGTTGAGGTAACATGACGATTTCAGTTTATCTTCATTTACAAGAGGTGTGATATTATGATGTATGCTAAATTTCTAATATTCATCCAGGTACAAGTATGGCGAGGTGTGATACTATAATGTTCTTTGTAATGACAAGGTTGAGTTTATTGTCTTCTCGAGCCGCGATCGCTTCTATGAATATGCCAACAACAGGTATAAAATTGCATCTATTTTATATAATTCTTGAAAACCCACTAAAGATTTAAAAAATGGTTTAAATGGTGTTTGATTCTTGAAAACCCACGAAAGATTCAGTGTTAGTTAATTAATGGAAGATGAATTTGTGTTGATCATTGCATTTTTTTCATTGTTATTTTATTCTGATGTTGTGTTCGGTGGATTGGTGACGACTAATAGAGTAATGTCAAGCGGATAACATGCTCACCTTTGTTCCATACCTTTATGTGTTCCAATATGATCCATACCTTTATGTTTTACCAGTTTTTGTTCGTGTGGTTTCAACTAATGCCAAGTGTTTCTATTGTGAGAATTTATAAAACTTTTCTTTTTCTAAAAATCAAAAATCATTTATTGGTTGGTCAAAATCGGTAATTAATATTAATTTTCCCATTAATAAGTTGGTCAAAATCGGTCATTAATAGTAATTTTCCCATTAATAAGTTTCCTATTTGTTAATTAAAACCAATCTTTCTAATAACTTTCTCTCTCTAAACCCTTTTCTGCAGCAATCTTCTCCATTACTAGGTTAGTTCGTGAACTTCCCCTTCCCACTGATAAGAATATATAATCTCGCATATTTTACTAATATATATAATTTTTATGTCTCAGACCTTACAAACTTGAAAGAATTACAAATTTCGTGTAGCAAGGTCACGGATCAGGGTGTCACATTCCTGAAAGGTCATAAGCTTTGATTTTGAACCATACATATTTTCTTTTCCATTATATAATTAATAGAATTTTTTTTAATTGTAATAATTAATAGTAATAATTTTGAAACTAAGGTATTGTGTATTCTTTCTGTTTGGAGTTCATCATCTTCTCAATTTCAAACCAATGTTTCACTTCGTTTGGCTGTGACAGGTGACGGTAATAGCAGTGGTGACCATGGTGCGGTGGTTAAGAGCCATGCCTTTATGAGTTTATTCTAATTAATTAAGCTTTGTATTTTATAATATTATATGTTATGGTGCAGTCACAATCAAATAAACTACAAAAGGATGTATAAGTTTGAGTCATTCTACTGGTTCGTTCATCTCCCAATTTATTTTTATTTTTGTAAATTCGAATGTGTATGTATAATTTACAGTATGCTCATTGAGTTCGAGTGTGTATGATTTCGTAATTTCATTTGATTTTCAGGTTAATGTTCTATGGCATGGATAGGTGGCTCGATATTGATAACATATCATACGAGGTAACAATACAAAAATTGTCTCATTTTAATCAAAATTATTTTTATATCACATTAATAACTTTCTTCTTTCATAATATTAGTCAATCTTCGACAAGTATTTAGGCATCCCCTTTCATTCGCAAACCTTAATACTTGGCTCCATTTTGTTTGAGTGGTTACACTTGAACGATCTTCTTCATATACAAAAACCGAAGAGTTAATTTCAATAGGTATGTTCTACTTATACAAATGTGTTCTTGAGTTAGCATGAATTCTCGAGTGCTCTTAAAAAAATATTTTTTTTATAAAAACATTAATGACTATTTTTTGAATTTTAAAAATAGAATAGTCATTAAATGTTTTTTATTTTAAAAAAATTAAAAATCTGGATTATAGTGTTTAGGAAAGTTATTAAACACTTTGACCGAAACATTAATGAATGATTTTCGATTTTAAAAAATATTTATTTTTATAAAAACATTAATGACTCTTTTTTGACTTTTAAAAATAGAATAGTCATTAAATGTTTTTTATTTTAAAAAAAAGTAAAAATTTGGATTATAGTGTTTAGGAAAGTTATTAAACACGTTGACCGAAACATTAATGAATGATTTTCGATTTTTAAAAAATAAATTCTTTTATAAAAACATGACTCTTTTTTGAATTTTAAAAATAGAATAGTCATTAAATGTTTTTTATTTTAAAAAAAATTAAAAATCTGGATTATAGTGTTTAGGAAAGTTATTAAACACTTTGACCGAAACATTAATGAATAATTTTCGATTATTAAAAAATAAAAAATTTTATAAAAACATTAATGACTCTTTTTTGAATTTTAAAAATAGAATAGTCATTAAATGTTTTTTATTTTAAGAAAATTAAAAATATGGATTACAGTGTTTAGGAAAGTTATTAAACACGTTGACCCAAACATTAATGAATGATTTCGATTTTTAAAAAATAAATTTTTTTATAAAAACATTAATAACTCTTTTTTGAATTTTAAAAATAGAATAGTTATTAAATGTTTTTTATTTAAAAAAAATGTGGATTATATTGTTTAGGAAAGTTATTAAACACGTTGACCGAAACATTAATGAATGATTTTCGATTTTTAAAAAATAAATTCTTTTATAAAAACATGACTCTTTTTTGAATTTTAAATATAGAATAGTCATTAAATGTTTTTTATTTAAAAAAAATTAAAAATCTGGATTATAGTGTTTAGGAAAGTTATTAAACACTTTGACCGAAACATTAATGAATAATTTTCGTTGATGTAAAATAAAAATTTTTATAAAAACATTAATGACTCTTTTTTTAATTTTAAAAATAGAATAGTCATTACATTTTTTTATTTTAAGAAAATTAAAAATCTAGATTACAGTGTTTAGGAAAGTTATTAAACATGTTGACCCAAACATTAATGAATGATTTCGATTTTTAAAAAATAAAAAACATTTATAAAAACATTAATGACTTTTTCTTGAATTTTAAAAATAGAATAGTTATTAAATGTTTTTATTTAAAAAAAATTAAAAATTATGGATTATAGTGTTTAGGAAAGTTATTAAACACCCGGCTGTGGAGTAGTCCGGGAAGCAAAATGTGGAAGAACATTTACACAATGTGGGGTTAGCAACGATTTCGCAAATATGGAGCGTATAATTAGCATTTATCGTGAGTTACTCAATATTGGAAACATCTAATGTTAATAATTATGATTACCATTTAATTAATAACATTTAAACATAAAATTATTAATCATATATAAATACATTTATAAATTTATTTTTAAACATTCAAAATCAAAATTTAAAAAAAAATCCAGTTTTTAAAATTAATGACATTTAAACACAAAATAAATGCTGAATTATTTGAATTGTCACATTACTATTTTTAGCGTATAAATAGCATCTATAAGGTAATAGTCGGTTAAAATTATTGAGTAATGCTCCTTTTACTTATACATGGGTCACTTTAGATAATGTTCCTTCCTATTAAACACTTTGACCGAAACATTAATGAATGATTTTCGATTTTAAAAAATATTTATTTTTATAAAAACATTAATGACTCTTTTTTGACTTTTAAAAATAGAATAGTCATTAAATGTTTTTTATTTTAAAAAAAGTAAAAATTTGGATTATAGTGTTTAGGAAAGTTATTAAACACGTTGACCGAAACATTAATGAATGATTTTCGATTTTTAAAAAATAAATTCTTTTATAAAAACATGACTCTTTTTTGAATTTTAAAAATAGAATAGTCATTAAATGTTTTTTATTTTAAAAAAAATTAAAAATCTGGATTATAGTGTTTAGGAAAGTTATTAAACACTTTGACCGAAACATTAATGAATAATTTTCGATTATTAAAAAATAAAAAATTTTATAAAAACATTAATGACTCTTTTTTGAATTTTAAAAATAGAATAGTCATTAAATGTTTTTTATTTTAAGAAAATTAAAAATATGGATTACAGTGTTTAGGAAAGTTATTAAACACGTTGACCCAAACATTAATGAATGATTTCGATTTTTAAAAAATAAATTTTTTTATAAAAACATTAATAACTCTTTTTTGAATTTTAAAAATAGAATAATTATTAAATGTTTTTTATTTAAAAAAAACAAAAAAATGTGGATTATATTGTTTAGGAAAGTTATTAAACACGTTGACCGAAACATTAATGAATGATTTTCGATTTTTAAAAAATAAATTCTTTTATAAAAACATAGAATAAAATATGCTCGAAGTTTTTTTAGCGGGTCGATATGGGTAATGCTCATCTTCTCAGACGTGTCAAATTAAATTGTGAAATTTAGGTGGTAGTTAGTTTCTTATTTTCATTTTTATTACTTTCTTATTGTTGAATATGCCATAAGTCTATTTTTAACACATACCATTTAAGTCGCCTTATTCAGGTTGGATTGTATTTAAGAAACCCTGTATTCTCACATGGCCAGCTTTATGTCGCATTGTCAAGAGTTAAAAGCAGGGCAGGCGTGAAGTTACTTATACTTGATGCTGGTGGGAAAGTGATGACTAAAACAAAAAATGTGGTTTATAAGGAAATTTTCAGCGATATTTGAATAAATGTGTATTCGTTGATTTTAAATTTTAATAAAATGTTTCTACTTTATTTTTCTTATACGTTATACTACTCCAAATAATCGTACTTTGTTGAACTGCGTGTCAACGCGGGCAAATATCTAGTATTAATAAAACGAAATTAAGTTGTTACCATAAATTAAGAAAGTTGTTACAATTAGTATCAATTATACATATTTATACTAATTATAATAAAAAATTGGAAATTTAAAAATTTTGAATTACATAAAATTTGAAAATTTTAAATTCGATTTAGTATACATTTATAAAATTAAAATTTTATTATTTCTAAAATTTTAAATGCTAATAACTGTTCACAGGAATATTTATATTTTCGTGATGTCCTTAATTGTTTAAAAATTTGTATATTTCCTAATCTTTGATTAGCACTAGAGATCGTTGTTCCCGTTATGTTGTTTAAAACATAAATCAACAAAATGGCTTGTGTAACGGCCCGAGGTCACGTATGATGGGAAGGTGAAGACTAAAACACAAAAATCGGTGTATAAAGAAATATTTAGTGATATTTGACTAAAATGTGTGTTGCCTTATTTTACATTTTAATAAAATATTTCTACTACTTTTTTTTACGTCTAACCTCTCAAAATAATTGTACGTTATTGAACCGCGTGTAAAAGCGGGCAAAAGTCTAGTATATAATAATATATAATCTATCTATACAACTAATATATTAAACTCAATGTGGACACATGGCATTCCCATGTTGATCCTTCAATTCTCTAGCCTATCATATTGTGCCATGTGTCACAATGTGAGAATTTATAAGATTTTTGTTTTTTTTAAATCAAAAATCATTCAATTACTTTTGGTCAAACTCATTTACTAATATTATTAATAAGTTTCCTAAAACCTTTGCTCAATCATAAAACCACCAGATTATCATGTCTTTCAAATCCTAAGCCAATCAAACATTTTTCATCTCGATCAAAATTCCAATACCCGGTTAGTCTTTTTATCCCCTCATTTGATGCGATTGTATATTCTTTATTGGAAATTGATTCATTGGTCTCTCTCTTTTCGCTTTTTGATCGGTACCCACGTTTTAATTTTTACGTTTTTAGTTTAGTTTTTTTTTATTGGATTGGCTTATGGGTTTATTTTGATACCCATATATTTGCCTACTGAATTCTTTTTTAAATATTTGTTTGTTTGCAGGGTTTTGGTCGGAATTGATGATGATATTATATATTATTAATAGTATTCATGTTTTTGGATGTGGGATTAATAGGTCAGGGACAATAAGTTTATAAAAATAAGATCTTCTAAAATTTGACTAATAATATTAGAGCTACACTCTGGAGTCAAAGATTCAAAACAAATGTTTTTGCATATAAATTGACATGGATTCACATTCAAGTTTAGAATAATTGCTACAGTTGAGAATAAGCTTGCTATTAAATTAATGATACCATCAAAAACCGTCTCCTTTGTCTACTCTCCTTGAAGGTGTGTTCTCTTCCATTCTTCTGTAAAGTTAATCGTTCTTCATCTCTCGCTTTCCTCTGTTTTTGTTTTCGTGTTTTTTTTCCTGAAGGTCTCCTCCATTTTCTCATTTTCTGTCTGATTTTGTTATTTGGGATATTTTTAATTAAGTTTTGATTTCTTCTATTTCTATTGTGTTTTGTTACTAACGTTGTCCACGTTTTACACATTCAGGAGAGTTTGAAGTATCGGTTGCTGGATTCTGAAGGTGATATTGGTTCCTGGGGTCATGAGTATGTTAGGTAATCAATTTGTTACCTTATGTCTTTAAACTACGATGATTGATACATATGCATGATAACATATGTGTTCATTGCTTTTGGTTTGGCAGGCCAAATGTCAAGAAGTCTTTCTAATATCCATTTGAATTTTATGTTTGATCTTACTTTTGTTGGTAAACAATAGATTGCATGTTTGTAGGAATATTTTAATTGGTTTCCAAGATTGTGGCATTAATTCTGATTGACTTGGTTTGACCAATTTTTTTATACAAAATCTGAATTTATAATTGATTTATTTGTTTGAAAGTTCAAAATTTTGTTTTGACTTTATATATTTTTTTTACGGAAACTTAATCAATATTAAGAAGTTTCCTTATCAAATCCGTAAATGTTTTCCAAGATTGTATATGTAATTTTGAATTTTCAAATTTAAATGTTTAATTGAATTTTAAATTCAAATTCAAATTGTCACACTAATTTTAGTAATTTAAAAACTTAATACATACCTTTTAATTATTAATTTTTCTATTTCTAAAAGTTCGCTTAGTTAAATCTGAAATTGATTTGTAATTTATTATAATAATATAAATTAAACTGGTTTCATAAACTTTCATTACTTACCTAAAAATATAGAATATTTATTTGTTAAAGTTTTAATCTAATTTTAATCACAAGTATCATTTGGTAACTAATACCTTTTTTTTGCTTTTGGTTATTGTTTTTAATTGGATTATCATCTTCGAATACGATGTATTTAGTTATCTGTGAATCCGATTATCATCTTCGTCTTCAAGGTATAATTTCGTTTATTAATACAATGACTTTATTAAAAAAAAATTTAAATCGAAAATATAGCCATTAAAGACAATGCTCAACATCGGTCAAATATTAAGCACTTTCCATGTAATTTATAAAATTTTTAGTTTTTTTAAAAGTCATTAACTAAATTAAATTAGATAATTCATTGATTAAATTAAATTAGGTAATTCATTATGATTATTTTAATTTGAATTTTCGGTCAAAACAAACATTTATCAATTGTGTAATAACGTGCCACTTAATTTTTTCGTATATAATTAATGACAATATTGACTTTTTGATCAAAAAAAATAATTAAATTAATTATAGAAATTATTATATCAAATATCCTTATTCCAAAACCAACAACCTCTTCGTCTATTAATACAATGTCTTTATTAATTTTTTTAAATAAAAAATCTAGCCATTAAAGGCAATGGTCAACATCGGTCAAATATTAAACACTTTCTATATAATTTACAAAATTTTTAGTTTTTTTTTTAAAATAAAAAATCATTAATTCGAATTAAATTAGGTAATTCATTGATTAAATTAAATTTGGTAATTTATTATGATTATTTTAATTTGAATTTTCGGTCAAAGCAAACATTTATCAATTATGTAATAACATTTCTGTTAAACTCTAAAAATATTCGAATACTAAATATTCTGTTTAAGTATTTAACTTCAAATTTTAATATTCATAATTTTAATTTTTATATTTTGGTTAATATTATAAAAATTGAAAAATTTGAATTTAAAATAATTATGGTAACATTTAGAATTAACTACTACATTAGTTTCATAATTGTGAATGATTTAAATATTTAAAAAATCCAAATTTGTTAATTTAAGTTAATAATTGTAACAATTACACCTATTTATTACTTTTAAATTACAGATTTTCTAATATATTTAATTTTAATAAATAGTAATATTGGTTATAAATTTCTCAAATTAGTTTCAAGTTTAAATTCAAATTTTGAATACTATAATTTCAAAAATAGTTTTCAGTTAAACTTTGAAAATATTTGAATATTAAATTTTCTATTTAAGTATATAATTTCAAAATTTAATATTTATAACTAATTTTTAAATTTTGGTTAATATTGTAAAATTTCTAAATTTTGAATTTAAGATAATAATGTTAGCAATTAAACTTAATTAATGCATTCAATTTCAAATTTTGAATGAATGAAATATTTTAAAAATTTTCAAACTTATGAATTTAAGTTATTAATTATAACAATTAAACCTACTTATTACCTTTAATTTAGAGATATCCTAAAATATTTATATATTTTCCCATTATGGATGACATGTATTTATAAATTTTTGAACTAAGATGCAAACACAGAAACGAATCCAGGATTCACATATGGCCATCTTTATGTGGTATTATCAAGAGTTAAGAGCAGGGCAGGGGTTGAGTTACTTGATCCCGATTGAAAAGTCATAAATAAAACAAAAAAGGTTGTGTATAAGGAAATATTTAATGATATTTAAATTGTATGTGTATTTCTACTATATTTTCTTTATAATTTTTACGCTTCAAATAATTATTAATTGTTGAACCGCGTGTACACGCGGGCAATAACCTAGTATATAATGACTAAATTTCTATCATCCTAAATCACTGTTGAAATCGGTGGTAGTTAATTACTCATAACATGAGCTTAAAAGACGAAGAGTGGTATTAAATATTGTTTTGAAATTTAAGACACACAAACATTGGTTCTTAAAAAAAAAAAAAAAAAAAAAAAAGACTAAACACCAAACATGTCTAGTATAATGATAATCCTGAAAAAAGAAGAGTAAACAAACATGTAACTTGCTCGTTTCCAAACATGTCTAACATAATAATAATCCAAGTCCAGCTGTTACTGCTATGGCAACAGTTTCCTTACCCACTTTCTTTGCAATCTTCTTAATGAACCGAAGTTTCTTTTTTGGCCGCAATTTCCCTACCATTTTATGTGAAAGGATAATTTCCCCCTTTAGCTCCCCGGATGACATCTTCACCGGGTAGCTAGCATTCTTTCGTTTTCCTGCGAGGAGATCTGTGAAAGGCACTTGGACTTCTCCTATCTTGCGGTCGAAAAGCCTCCCACTGTGTCGGATCTCGCAGAAGAGAATGCAGCTATTCTCCAAGGAAGCGACCGGGAATTTCATGGGATAATGCCACACAGGACTAGAACCAGCAAGCTTTGCCACCTTGGTTTTAAATTGTTCGGACACAATGCACCCTCCTTCTATCCAAATCTTGGCATAAGGACTCATGGTACCAAAGTGCTTGACATTGTATAGATCGTTTGCAGAGTGAATGACGACCTCTAACCTGCGTGACGTCATGGAAAACTACTGCAACAAGATTAACTCAACTGATGATGCGTGTGTCCTGGATTATATATACCGGAAAACCCATTAATTGGAGTGTATATACAAATATGAGTCTGAATAATGCACAGACTATATAGTTTGACCCGTCTAATTTGATCAGTTATAACATTACTATTTTGCGCGTAACCGCGTTACGATGCTAGGTCCGCCACTTGCACGAAAGTCAATCAACGCTACTAGGTTATTTCTAATGGGTGTGGAAAATCTCTAAGTTTGGACTTGACCATATGTCTCATCTCCTCCCTTCGCAAGCCATATGTTCTACATTCTTAAGAATATGCATGTTATATAATTATTTCAATATTAATTAAAATGTATTTTAAATAATTAAATGTGTTAATTTTCAAAATTAAGAAATACAATAGTTAATTCAGAAAAATTTAAGAAATACAACAGTTAATTCTAATGTTGTTTCACATATTAACAATTGAGATATATCGTATGCAGTATGTGTTACATCCCAAATTAATAACTGAAAGTAACGTAGGTGGACTCTAAGAACGGAGGGATCCATTAGATTCTTGACAGGTAGCCACTTTGAAATAATCAAATAAAGGGTCTACCTGAATTTTCTTTAGACAATAAATAAAAGGCATATTTGAATTGGTGTTTTCTTTGATCAAAAACAAATTGAAGAAAAATCTATAGAGGCACTTTAATTGTAACAACTCGCGTTTTTTCATAAAATATTTTATTTCAAAAATATTTTTTTCACAGCACGAAATTGCAATCATTTGTTAAATTCGTAAAACTAATTTAGTTATCATAAAATTTGGTGTTACTCATCTTTTATAGCAACAACATAATCAAAAATTTAATTTCCTTTATATCATGCAATTAATCCGTAAAGTGAATATTCTAAATCCATTGTATCTTGCAATTTCCTCTACCTGTTACTCACTAGCAATGGCGGATCTAGACCAAAATTTTAGAGGTAATATTTAGTGGTATTTAAGGGTAACGTAATACGAAAAACGTAAAAAATACGCCATTTTTCCAATACGCCGGAAAAATTGAGGGGTAGCGGGCGCAACCCCTCCTCCTATGCAGTGGCGAAGCTTGACCCGAAAGTTCGGGGGGTCGGAAGTCACCAGTTTCGGGGGTCGAAAACCAGTTTTGGGGGGTCGAAATCCTATATTTCCAAAATTTTCTATACGGATACTATATAATCAGAACTTCTGCGCGAAAATTCGGGGGGGTCGGCCGCCCCCGCCCGCCCCAACTAAGCTTCGCCAATGCTCCTATGCTAAGTCCGCCACTAGCTTCATGTCTACAATCCTAACTAGCCTTAAAATAGAAAATATCAACTTTCAAAAAACAAGTGTCATCTTCTAAAGGTAAATAAGATGGTTGTGTATATTCAGACACCAGGCTTTTCTATTTCCACACTGTTACGCCTCGTATAGATCTATACGACGCGTATCAACACCTAGTATTGCAGAGCTGACATTCTCTGAAGTGTCAGCTCTTCAGTATTAGGTGTTGATACTCTTATATAGACCTATACAAGGCGTATCAGTGTTCTTTTGTTTTGGTTGGTCTTGAAAAGTGTATGTTTTTGTTTTGTTTTGATTTTGTTATTACACTACTACACTTTGTATTCATGTCTCTCGCCTAGGATGGTTGTTTAAACGTTGTTTTTATGTTGTTTAGCTCGTTTAATACCCTAGGGGTATTTTGTTAATATGGTTAGGGTGAATAGGTATTTTCACACGAATGGATGACTCATTTGTGTAATTGTAAGGGCGAATAGATACGATTATAAGCCTATTCGTCCCCAAGGCATTTGTGTGAACTGTGACCCATTTGTGTAATTTCATTGGACGAATGGTAGTAGCTATATATACATATTCCTCATTTTGTCCTAACTAGTTCTTTGGTTATTTTGGTCTGAATTTGTATTGAAACTTTTCCTAAGTGTTAATCAGATACAAAAACCATTAGAAAGTGATTCCTAGTGTGTTTTTGTGTGTGTTTATATTGAATATTGTTGGCAAAACTCTCGTGTTTGGATTTCACACTTACACAAGAGAAAACCCATGAACTTAGGATTCGATTGTTGAATCCAATGGTCCTGCAAGTGGTATCAGAGATTTGGCTCGATTCACAGATGTTTCTGCAAACAATCTGTTACACCCCAATCGATAGCCGATAGGGGAAACATCAAGGTGTCACGTGTATGATTGTTCAATAGCTCATGGTACTTTTAAAAAGAAATGAAATTACACCAAGTCTCAACAAACAAAATTGATTAAATTTATTCTAGGTCCAAAGTCCTATGTGATGCAACATGCAATACCTGAAACATGCACTAGGGTCATGTCTCACATTGACGGTACGCCGCCTCCCGTTGAGACCGATCCGAATTATAGCTCCTGGTTGGAAATCGACTCGATTGTCGTCCAATGGATCTATAACACGTTATCAGACGGTTATCTTGGTCGAGTTCTGTATGGCGACCCTCCACCTCCTACACCTCCTCCTCCGCCCCCACCCCCTCCCGGTCCTCCTGGCCCTACTCACCCAATGACCACGCGCTCCCGTGCTGGCATCACCAAACCCCGGGTCCCCCTTAACCTTTCCACTATTGCTCCCACTGTCTCGCCTTTACCCAAATCTCATCTGGCCGCCCTTAACAATCCAAACTGGTACGATGCTATGACTACTGAATACAAAGCATTATTGGAGAACCATACGTGGGATCTAGTACCGAGACCCACCTCCGCCCCGATTATCCGGTGCATGTGACTTTTAATCATAAGTACCTTGCCTCAAGTGAGTTGGAAGGATACAAAGCTCGGCTTGTAGTGAATGGTAAGAGCCAGACAGTTGGCATTGATTGTGATGAGACTTTCAGCCCCGTGGTTAAACCCACCACTATTCGAACTGTCTTAAGTCTAGCAGTTTCTCGATCATGGCCTAGCCATCAACTTGATGTGAAAAACGCTTTTTTGCATGGGACTTTGAAAGAAACGGTTTACATGCATCAACCCAGAGGCTTTATTAATCAGGATAACCCAGGTTTTGTGTGCAGGTTGAATAAGTCACTTTATGGACTAAAACAGAACCTCGCGCATGGTATCAACGGTTCTCTAATTTTATTCTTCATAGTGGTTTTACGAGCAGCATTTATGACACTTCCTTATTTGTCTACAAGTATGGGGACCAGACAGCCTATCTTCTGCTATACGTAGATGATATTATCCTAACTGCCTCTAATTCCACTATATTACAGAAGTTGATTTACATGTTGAAAGCAGAGTTTGCTTTGACTGACCTTGCGGTATTACATCATTTTTTAGGGATTAAAGTGGATTACAAGCTTGGGTCTATTTCTATCACAGTCCACTTATGCTAGTGAGATTCTTCACAGGGCAAACATGACAAATTGCAAACCCTGCAACACTCCGGTTGACGTTGGTTCTAAGCTGAGTGCCGAATCCGGTGCTCCTGTTGTGGATGGTACTCTCTATCGCAGCCTTGCTGGCGCCCTTCAGTACCTCACCATCACCCGTCCCGATATTGCATATGATGTTCAACAGGTTTGTTTATTTATGCATGACTCGTGCGAGCCTCATTTTCAGTTTCTCAAGCGAATTTTGCGTTACATTCGCGGGACTCTTGATTATGGCTTACACCTAACTCCCTCTCGGTCTGTGTCCTTAACCACCTATTCGGACGCCGATTGGGGTAGGTGTCCGCACTCTCTACGCTCCACCTCAGGTTACTATATTTACTTAGGGGATAACTTGATCTCCTGGAGCTCCAAGCGACAGCCGACTATTTCTCGCTCCAGTGCTGAAGCTGAGTACCGTGGTGTCGCTAATGCTGTTGCTGAGGCCAGTTGGATTCGCAATATTCTCTTGGAACTTGGCGTCTCAGTTAAGCAGGCTACCAGTGTCTACTGTGACAATGTGTCGGCCGTTTACCTCACACAGAACCTGGTGCAACACCAGAGAACGAAACATGTTGAACTTGATATACATTTTATTCGT
Source organism: Ambrosia trifida (assembly GCA_028751855.1). NCBI lineage: Eukaryota > Viridiplantae > Streptophyta > Magnoliopsida > Asterales > Asteraceae > Ambrosia > Ambrosia trifida. The sequence continues at coordinate 16,624,060 of CM054130.1, forward strand.
GATAAAGTTTGAATTGGTGATGTTCGTGTTCTTCATGTTCCAGCCGACTATCAGTATGCCGACATTTTCACCAAAGGGTTATCAAAGCAATTGTTCACACGTTTCAGATCCAGTTTGTGCTTTCGACCTGCTATAGCTCAAATTACGAGGGTCTGTTAGCAATTGTATTATATTTTGAAAGCATATAATTAGGAATTCATTGTAATTATTGCTTAGTCAACGCCTAGTCATTAGATTAGTCTGTTTCCTTTTATTCATGTAATCTTTGTATTACTTATACCCTTTGTTTCAATGAGAAGATCAAGTCTCCTGATAACTTTCAATTTCATTCTTAAGAAAAAAAGACAGTCCTTAGCCGGTCATAGTGAATGACGAAATTCCAATTCAAAAGGAATCTTTCAACTAAAGCAATGAGATGTTTGTATGTTGATGTTATCATACTCACTACTTCTAGTGGCAGTCTATTACAACGCATTTTTCATTCCCTCACTTCACAATTTAAGATGACAGATTTGGGGGCTCTACATTATTTTTTAGGTATTGTAGTCACAAGGAAATCCAATGGTCTTTTTCTGTCCGAATCTACTTATGTTGCAAACATCCTCACCTATGCAAACATTGCAAACTGCAAGCTAGTCAGCACCGTGGTCAAAGTTGGTTCTAAACTCAGTGCAGATTCTGGTAACTCTCTTTCAGATGAAACCCTATACAGAAGTCTAACTGGAGCTCTTCAATACCTGACCATCGCAAGACCGGACATCTCATATGTTGTTGTAACAACCGGCAAAATTAAGGTAATTCCGTACTAATTAATTAAACGCGATTAACGTAATTAACCGTAATTATGTGCTGAATATTTAATTAAGGCCTTAGAAAGATAGGAATTCCCAAATAATGCATAGGAATGCATGAGTTTAATAGCAAAGCATGATAGGATCGTGCGCAGACAAAACTATCCGGTATGGACACTGGCGATTACCCGGTAAAACTGAAATAAGCGAAACGAACACCGGACACCCGGAATATAAAATAAATAATATTTTCACAAAATATTATGAGTTTTGGAAACCCAAAGCCATACGAAAAAGCTTATTGCACAAATCTCCCGGTAACGAATAAAGTGCGCGTACCGCACCCGATACGCGCGTAACACGTAAATTCACCCGACAGAAACCGAAATAAATTATCAGTAATTTAACTGGACATAATTTTATAAATATTAACGGTATTTTAATATTGAGGATAAACGCGACGAAAATTCGAGAAATACCCGGGCGGTACCCGGAAGGGACTAGCTTAAACATAATGTGAAGAGTTAATTAGCAAAGTGGACCCCACCAAATGCCCATAGGGGGGCCGGCCAAGGGCCACTTAGAGTGGAGTTCACTTGAGTTTTTTTTAAAAATCCCTTCCAAATCATTTGTAATGATGAGAGTGCATGTAATAAGATTGGACAAGGGAATTAACCCAATCATTTCTCCTCCCTCTCTCTAAAACTCGGCCCATACACCCTCTTAAAATCTTTATAAGATTTTCATAATCTAACAAATCCTTCCATAATCTCACTAACCAATCCAAGCAAGATTGCATGATCTTGGAAGATTTAAAGGTGATATTATAAACCATTTGTAGAACACTTGAAGAAATCACAAAAATTCTTCCCCTTCCTCCTTCTCTTGGCCGTAACATTGCACCACCCCACCAACACCTCTCTTTCAATTTTTACTACTTCAAATCACCTCTAGTTCATCCTCATTCAAACCCTTTCTTGTGTGTTTAAGAGCTTGGAGCATAACCCACTTGGAAGAACACACTAAACCGCATCCAAAATCCAAGATTTTGTCTTCCCTAGCCTTGAGCTAGTTGTAAGTCTTGCATTGTTTTATTAATTTAAATATCTTGTTTTTGTGCTATGATGCAAGTTGTACAATGTGGGTAATAAAAATGAGTTCTAAAGAAGTAATGGGTTTTTATTAAAAATGAAGATGAGAGAATAATAAGGTGATGAAATCTTAGTTTATTTTTAATAAAAGTAGTATTTTGAAGAAAGTGTAATAATAAGAACATATTTGGATGATTGAAGATGAGAAAAGCAATATTTTGAAAAGTGACTTGAATATGATGAAAAGTGGTTTTAATCATCTTAGGATGATATAATAAAGTCATAAAAATATTAAAATGGGTTAGAAAGCCATAGGTGGAAAAATTAGTTCTTCAAAGCCCACTCACTTAGATGAGTGAAAGTTTGATGCTTTGGATAAAAATATGAAATAAACATGTTATTGATACCTTGAATGGACTAAAAGAACATTAGAAGTAAAAAGAGGTAAAAACAATTAAACATGGTGAAAAGGATTCTTCAAAGTCCACTAAAGTGGAAGAAAAATAATAACCTTGAAAGATTTAGTGAAAAATGCTACAAGTGTAAATTAAAGGACTAATATGACAACTTGGAAACCAATGGACTAAAATAACTATTTTAGAAAGTTATTGGACCAAAAACACAAAGATGGAAATATCGGTGTCAAAAAGTGTACGTAATGATTTACAAGGTCGAGTTGGTAAATAATAATAGCCTACTTGGGCATTTTAAGTAAAAAGTATATTTTTATAAAATGGACGTTTTATAAAAATAAATGGAGTCACGCGACTATTTCATAAAGTAAGATTTTATAAAATAAATACTTGTAAAGACTTGTACAAAAATAAGGTGCTTTTATATAAATGGGAATATAAAAGTATCGGGAACGTTTTTGGTAACAAGTCGGACGAGTCGGACTAAAACGTTAACTAACAAACTTAGTTACACGAACCAACGTAAACGGACTTATTACGTCGAGATAAAAATATACATATATATTTTTCGGAAATAAAATATATATAACAAGGGTGAAACGTGCGTAACACTTTCCTAAGTGTAGTAACAATATTCGTGGGAAAAGAGAAACATAACGTAACAAACTAAAAACGCTAAACGACACATGAACTTAACAAGTAGTATCCACGCGATGGTATATGTACATATACTCGTTTCCGACGAAATTCTAGTACATCTATTTAAATGGGAAAATAGATATGCGAGAAGGAAAACCGAGACGAGTAGGTGAAATATATCTACGAACGCGTGAATACCGACAAGATCCTAGTACATTTATTTAAATGGGAAAATAAATGTACGGTATGATAAGTCTAGTCGGGCGTTAAGATTATGTTACCAAACGACAAAGACTTAGCATATTTATTTAAATGGGAAAATAAATATGTGGCAAAGTAAGTCGGGTCGATTAATAAGAAAACACTTTATATTGAGCGAAAAGATCCTAAGTATAATTATTTGAATGGGAAAATAATTATACGTTGGGTGGAGTCGTGTCAAGTAAAATGTTGTACAAGTCATAAAGAATAATTATAAGAATAATATATGACTTGTAAGGAAAGGGTAATCCATCGCCATTGAACCTAGGATACGAAACTATTAAACGGGAATTGGGATAAAGACGTGGTCGGGAAGTTGGGTGTACAACTTGCCAAGGCACATACACCACAGGTGTAAGTGACTTATACGCCTAGAACCTTTGTAGGTACGGGATCACAAACTTTACTATTTTCTTTGAGCCGAGCACGGTTACAGGTGAGTCTCACGGCCCCATTTCTAAACTATTTAACGTTTTTACGGGGGAAAGATATGTTGGGATTGTATGACGGGTTGGATACTTGAGTAAAGATCGCCACTCGGGGTTGAGACCTCCCCACTATAATCATTTATTCAGGAATGAGAAACCAAAGGGATATTTGGATAGTACTATTGGTGCCTGACAAGGCCCACCCCTAATCGATAGCGTCGATTATGCATCGGCGTATGCCTGGGGTGCACTTATTCTGAAATAAAGTCGTAGAAATACCGAGTAACGACTTTGGGCGGGGGCGTTATTAATTGTCTTGGTTTGGTTATAGGCTCAAGTAAATTGTAGGACTTTGCAACTCCTATAAATGTCATAACAAGGATATTCCCACTTTATAAAGATTTATTAAATTAAAACCTGTGAACTCACCAATATTTATATATTGACGATTTTCAAACATATCTTTCAGGTAATTGATTGATGGAAGTTAGCATGGCGAGCAGGGTCGGGGATGTCTCCAAATTGGGCGTTGGGAATGTCGTGACGGGGTCTTATCTCTTTATTCCATGGATTTAGGGATAAAGGGAGAAGCCTCTTTATCATTTTCGAAAACAATTTATGATTATGTATGAATAATTTGACATGATTATTAGCATTGAATAAATGCCCGTTTTCTAATTAATATTGTGCTTTGCATTAATCTTGGCTTAATACTTTTGAACCGTCGCGCCACGTGTTTCCGCCTTAGACGTGGTGTGACAGAAAGTGGTATCAGAGCCAAGGTTATAGCGAATTAGCATTTTTAAAATCTAAACTATAACCGGATGTGGTTCAAAAACTTTCAAAGTAAATGCGAAACGCAATAAAATAAATTTTTTTTCCAACGACCATTTGGGTAAATGGAGATTCCGACCAAGCTAGCCATGGTAAGTATACACAGTATTATTTTTGTTAGAAGGTTAGGAAGAGTACCTTAGATATGTGCCTTAACTACCTAACGAATAATACTTAAATATTAGTACGGTTCTTTTGCCAGGATGTCGAATGCAGGGAGCGTAGCACCGAGCTACGACAGTAGCCTCCAGATCATCCCAGCACCACCAGCGGAGCCGATCGAGGTGGTGATACTCGATCCCGAGGATGATGAGATGGACGTTGATGTCGCCATGGAGGGCGCCGACGGAGATAGCTCCGACGAGACGGACCCGAGCGAGGACCCAGCGTGGGCCCCCGCTGGAGACGACATGGCCGCCGTGGCCGACCTACCGATGGCCGAGGCCGACTTGCCTCTAGCACCATTCCAGGCAGCACCACTGCCAGCACTACCTATCCGAGCCGTCAGGGACTTCCCTGTAGGTTGCGCAGGTCCTTCGAGACCTATCCCTACACAGTCGGAGACTGTCGAGTCTCCATGCGACCGACGCGCACCCGTCGATCGTGAGCCTTTACCCACCCCACCTATCCCCGTTCCCTCCGGCATGAGGCTCGTTCCTGTCTGCCGGGGACACAACGGGTGGATCTCCGATGACTCTGACGATGAGTCAACTGCGTCGGTGGAGCACATTGCTGTGCCTATTCCACCAGCAGGCCAGGAGGAGCACGTCGCTCCGATGATAGGGCATGCTACCAATACCCCAGCCACCTTATCTACCATGCCCGAGCCCATACCACAGGATGGGCCAGCTTCTACTGGGCACATCCTTGAGGGCAGCTCAGCCCGCAGTTCTGAGTTACACCGAGCAGGACTGGCAGCTCATGCCACTGCTAGCCCTCCCACCCCTACCACTGTGATGTCTACTCTAGAGTGGGTCGCTGTCACCCAGCCACTCATGGTCCCACTCGCCGAGCTTATAGTCCCCACACCCTTATCCATGACACTACCCATCACCACTTTTCCCACACTACCACCCCTACCCGAGATGCTCCCTACACCACCACCTGCACCATTCACTATGGATGCAGGAGCCCCATTTCTGACACCCCCATTTGCACCATATACTCTAGGTGCGGGAGACCCATACCAGGTACCACCCTACTGCTTCACTGGACTACCGAGCTTTGCCCCACCCTTCACACCACTACCCATACCCGATATCGTCGGCCCGTCTCAGCCGACATACACTGACATCCCCGGGCCGTCGCAGCCCCACGGGATGGCCCCACTGTCAGGACCCGCATGGTCCACGGTGATCTCACTGGAGAGAGATTTCCAGACCCTCACCGACACGGTGCAGCGCACCGTGAGTCAGATGGAGCAGCAGGCCCAGCTCATGTGGGCCAGGATCATTGATGCCAGGGATGCACTGGCACATTATGCTGAGGAGCTGCTGAGCATGGATGCTCATTGTGGCCTTACGGGCGACGCACACTTTGCGCATCGCCAGTTCTTGTACGATCGCATTATGGCGATCAGTATGACCATCAGCATGTGCGCACCTCAGTACCAGTACCAGCACCCGCCGCCGCCACCACCACAGTAGCATTGTATCAGGGACGTTTGGGAGATCACTCGCGGACATAGCAGTAGTAGTAGTAGTATGATAGCACAGCATGGGTTATAGCACCCATCTGCATTTTTTTGCCTAGCCGAGCGGGATTGTGCCGGCATATGACATTATATTTCTAGTGTATTTCAAAGAGCAATGTAAGAGGAAGGTATCCTCGGTTTTTGTTAGTATGAACAAATCATTGTACTTGGTATTGAAATTAATGAAAGTTTTGTTATGGTAAAATATGTGTTGTGATTATCTACGATTATTATTACTTATTCTGTTTATGTTGTGATTGCGTGTTGTTATTATGGTGATTATTGTGTTCATATGTTGTGTGGTTGTTTATACTATATATGTGATGATATTGTATGAATGATTGTTGGAAATTAACCTTTGATATTGGTTATTGAAGAAACATGGCACCAGCCACAAGAAGCAACAGTGGGAATGAAAGACTACCCACGACACCTGAAGAGCTTGAAACCCTAGTTTCGGGACGTATCGCTCAGGCTCTCGCAGAACACAATGCCACGCGCACCGAAAGGTCGCGAGACCGAACCGGGAGCGACAGACGCGAAACCTCCCCTACTGGTAAGAAGACGTCGGGTATATGCGACAGGAGTCTTCGTGAAACTCCTACCTTATATTTAACATTGCTTTATTATTGCAGAAACGGCCTCACGAGAACGTGGCTGCACGTTTAAAGCTTTCCTGGACTGCAAACCACTGAATTTCAGCGGCACTGAAGGTTCTGTCGGACTAGTCAAATGGTTCGAGAAGACCGAAGCTGTGATCCGTATTAGCAGCTGTACCCCGCGACAGGCTGTCATGTATGCCACCAACCTGTTTCTGGACCAAGTTCTGACCTGGTGGAACAACCAAGTGCAGACACTGGGAGATGATGCTGCTTACTCCTTATCATGGTTGGAGTTGAAAGAACTAATGATCGCCGAGTACTGTCCGGCAAGTGAAGTGCAGAAGCTAGAGACTGAGTTCTGGAACCTCACCATGGTTGGACCGGACGTAGCTGGATACACGTCCAGATTCCATGACCTCTCCCGGTTAGTGCCTCGCCTGGTCACCCCGGAAAGCAAAAAGGTGGAAAGGTACCTCTTCGGACTGGCACCACAGATACGCGGCATGGTCACTGCTTCCAAGCCTACAACCATGCGCGAAGCTATCGACCTCGCTTTGAGCCTCACTGAAGACGCCATCCGAATGGGCACTCTAATCCGGAAAGTGTCAGGGTTGAAGCTTACTGAGTCCAGCAGTGTTGAGGGTAAGAATCTGGGTACAAGTTCAGCCGTTGGGTCAAGTGAACAGGGAAATAGGCCAAGGTTTGGGAAGCGTAAGCGCGACGAGAGGAAGAAGGATGGATCATCAGGTTCAGGGAAGAAGGGAAAAGGGTATGTAGCCACTGGACGTGGAAATAATGGGAAGCAAGGTTATCAGGGCAAGAACGAAGTAATCTGCGGTAAGTGCCGCCGTTCGGGGCACAAGACTGAAGACTGCAGATCAGGAGCGCCAAAGAACAGCGGAGCGAGGCCCTGTTTCTCATGTGGATCGCTCGATCATTGGAAGAGGGACTGCCCCAAACTTAACAACCAAGCCCGTGGGCGAGCGTTCGTGATTGGTGCCGGTGACGCACGACAAGACCCTAATGTGGTCACTGGTACGTTCCCTCTAAATGGTCATTATGCTTCAGTATTGTTTGATACTGGCGCTGATTTTAGCTTCGTATCTGTCGAGTTTAAAAGATTACTTGGTTTAAAGACTAGTAAGCTAGACACACCATATTCCATTGAACTAGCTAACGGTAAGACTATAGAAACTCGAGAGGTAGCAAAGGGTTGTAAGTTGGATCTCTGTGATCACGAGTTTGACATTGACCTTTTACCAGTCGTACTGGGTAGCTTTGACATAGTCGTTGGCATGGATTGGCTATCCGCACACCGCGCCATCGTCGTGTGCAATGACAAAGTAATTCAAGTTCCCCTCGCGAGCGGTGAAACCCTATCGATTCAAGGGGAAAGGCGTGGAACGCCACTGAGAATTATTACCAGCATGAAAGCCAGGAAGTGCCTAAGGAAAGGTCTCGTCGCATTCTTGGCGCATGTGGTAGACAAGAAGGCTGACGAGCGAAAGCTAGAAGACATTCCAATAGCCAGAGACTTTCCAGATGTGTTCCCAGAAGATTTGCCAGGATTGCCACCACCCCGACAAGTCGAGTTTCGTATCGACCTTGTTCCAGGAGCAGCACCTGTAGCGCGATCGCCATATCGCCTAGCTCCTTCAGAAATGCAGGAACTGTCCGAACAACTGCAAGAGTTGTTGGACAAAGGTTTCATAAGACCAAGCTTCTCACCCTGGGGAGCTCCCGTCTTATTCGTGAAGAAGAAGGATGGCACTTTTCGAATGTGCATTGACTATCGGGAACTGAACAAGTTAACCATTAAGAATCGCTATCCTCTTCCCAGGATCGACGATTTGTTTGATCAACTTCAAGGATCCAGTTTCTACTCCAAGATCGACCTAAGGTCCGGCTATCATCAGTTACGTATTCAAGAAGAAGACGTGCCAAAAACAGCATTCAGGACGCGTTATGGGCACTATGAGTTTCTGGTTATGCCTTTCGGTTTAACTAACGCACCAGCTGTTTTCATGGACTTGATGAACCGAGTGTGCAAACCATACTTGGACAAATTTGTTATTGTCTTCATTGATGACATCTTGATCAACTCACGCACGAAGGAGGAACACGAGGAACATCTCCGATTAATCCTCGAGGTACTTCGCAAAGAGAAACTCTATGCTAAGTTTTCAAAATGTGATTTTTGGATTCGAGAGGTTCACTTTTTAGGCCACGTGGTAAATGAAAGGGGTATACATGTCGATCCCGCCAAGATCGAAGCAATCAAGAATTGGGACGCCCCTAGAACGCCTACTGAAGTACGACAATTTCTTGGCCTTGCGGGTTATTACAGAAGGTTCATCGAGAACTTTTCTAAGATAGCACAGTCCTTAACCTTGCTAACCCAAAAGGATAAGAAGTTTGAATGGACGGAAAAGCAGGAAGCAGCGTTTCAGTTGCTGAAGGATAAGTTATGTGGTGCACCAATACTAGCACTCCCCGATGGTACAGAAGACTTCGTAGTTTACTGTGACGCCTCTCATCAGGGATTGGGTTGTGTATTGATGCAGCGAGAGAAGGTCATAGCCTATGCTTCCAGACAGCTAAAACTTCACGAGAAGAATTACACCACACATGATCTGGAACTAGGAGCCGTGGTATTCGCACTCAAGATATGGAGACACTATCTGTACGGAACCAAGTGTACGATCTTCACTGATCACAAAAGTTTGCAGCACATCTTTGACCAGAAGGAATTGAACATGCGACAACGGCGATGGGTCGAATTATTGAACGATTACGATTGTGAGATAAAGTACCATCCCGGGAAGGCAAACGTCGTAGCCGATGCCTTGAGTCGCAAGGAACGGGTTAAGCCACTGCGTGTCCGAGCTTTGGGTCTAACCATCCACACGAACCTGACTGACCGGATTCGTGAAGCTCAAACTAACGCTCTTAAACCCGAAAATGTCAAAGGTGAAAGGTTGCGGAAGATGGTTGAGTCACTGGAGTCAAAAGCGGATCAAGCTCTGTATTTCATGAATAGAATTTGGGTACCAGTGTACGGTGGATTGCGTGAACTGGTATTGGCCGAAGCCCACAGTTCGCGATATTCCGTTCACCCTGGAGCAGACAAGATGTTCCACGATTTGAAGGAATTTTACTGGTGGCCAAATTTCAAGAGAGATATAGCGGCTTATGTTGCGCGATGCTTAACTTGCGCGAAGGTCAAGGCCGAGCATCAGAGACCATCCGGTTTGCTCCAGCAACCGGAAATACCGGAATGGAAATGGGAAAGGATCACTATGGACTTCATCACCAAATTGCCCAGGACAACAAGCGGCCATGACATGATCTGGGTAATCGTTGATCGATTGACAAAATCTGCACACTTCCTCCCCATTCGCGAAACGGATAAGTTGGAGAAACTAACCCGTTTGTACATTAAGGAAGTTGTGTCAAAGCATGGTGTACCTATTTCTATCATCTCCGATCGAGATAGTCGTTTCACCTCAAGATTTTGGGAAAGTCTGAATAAAGCCCTAGGTACTCGCCTCGATATGAGCACCGCATATCATCCACAAACCGATGGTCAGAGTGAACGAACCATCCAGACCCTGGAGGATATGCTACGGGCATGCGCAATCGATTTCAGCGGAAATTGGGATACTCACTTGCCTCTGGTAGAGTTTTCGTATAACAACAGCTACCACACGAGCATTCAAGCTGCACCTTTCGAAGCTCTGTATGGACGCAAGTGTAGATCGCCTCTATGTTGGGCCGAAGTTGGCGAAAAGCAACTTACCGGGCCCGAAATTGTTCAAGAAACGACGGATAAGGTCTTTCTGATTAGAGAACGTCTCAAAGCGGCACGCGACCGACAGAAAAGCTACGCAGACATGAGGAGGAAGCCTTTGGAATTTCAAGTCGGAGACAGGGTCCTACTAAAGGTGTCACCTTGGAAAGGTGTCGCGCGTTTTGGGAAGCGCGGAAAACTAAACCCACGATATGTTGGACCATTTGAAATCCTGTCCAGAGTAGGCCCCGTAGCATACAAGCTCAAGTTACCACAAGAACTTAACGGTGTACACGACACATTCCACGTGTCGAACTTGAAAAAGTGCTTATCCGACGAAACACTCATCATCCCCGCAGACGAAATCCACATTGACGACAAGTTACACTTCGTCGAAGAGCCAGTCGAAGTAACTGATTGGAAGGTCCAAAAACTAAGACGCAGTAAGATCAGATTGGTCAAAGTGCGTTGGAATGCCAAGCATGGACCGGAGTTCACGTGGGAAAGGCTGGACCAGATGAAGCAAAAGTATCCCGCCCTATTTAAGAAGACCCCTATACCGGAGAGCTCAAAGTGAATTCCGGGACGGAATTCTCTTAACGGGGGGAGAATGTAACAACCGGCAAAATTAAGGTAATTCCGTACTAATTAATTAAACGCGATTAACGTAATTAACCGTAATTATGTGCTGAATATTTAATTGAGGCCTTAGAAAGATAGGAATTCCCAAATAATGCATAGGAATGCATGAGTTTAATAGCAAAGCATGATAGGATCGTGCGCAGACAAAACTATCCGGTATGGACACTGGCGATTACCCGGTAAAACTGAAATAAGCGAAACGAACACCGGACACCCGGAATATAAAATAAATAATATTTTCACAAAATATTATGAGTTTTGGAAACCCAAAGCCATACGAAAAAGCTTATTGCACAAATCTCCCGGTAACGAATAAAGTGCGCGTACCGCACCCGATACGCGCGTAACACGTAAATTCACCCGACAGAAACCGAAATAAATTATCAGTAATTTAACTGGACATAATTTTATAAATATTAACGGTATTTTAATATTGAGGATAAACGCGACGAAAATTCGAGAAATACCCGGGCGGTACCCGGAAGGGACTAGCTTAAACATAATGTGAAGAGTTAATTAGCAAAGTGGACCCCACCAAATGCCCATAGGGGGGCCGGCCAAGGGCCACTTAGAGTGGAGTTCACTTGAGTTTTTTTTAAAAATCCCTTCCAAATCATTTGTAATGATGAGAGTGCATGTAATAAGATTGGACAAGGGAATTAACCCAATCATTTCTCCTCCCTCTCTCTAAAACTCGGCCCATACACCCTCTTAAAATCTTTATAAGATTTTCATAATCTAACAAATCCTTCCATAATCTCACTAACCAATCCAAGCAAGATTGCATGATCTTGGAAGATTTAAAGGTGATATTATAAACCATTTGTAGAACACTTGAAGAAATCACAAAAATTCTTCCCCTTCCTCCTTCTCTTGGCCGTAACATTGCACCACCCCACCAACACCTCTCTTTCAATTTTTACTACTTCAAATCACCTCTAGTTCATCCTCATTCAAACCCTTTCTTGTGTGTTTAAGAGCTTGGAGCATAACCCACTTGGAAGAACACACTAAACCGCATCCAAAATCCAAGATTTTGTCTTCCCTAGCCTTGAGCTAGTTGTAAGTCTTGCATTGTTTTATTAATTTAAATATCTTGTTTTTGTGCTATGATGCAAGTTGTACAATGTGGGTAATAAAAATGAGTTCTAAAGAAGTAATGGGTTTTTATTAAAAATGAAGATGAGAGAATAATAAGGTGATGAAATCTTAGTTTATTTTTAATAAAAGTAGTATTTTGAAGAAAGTGTAATAATAAGAACATATTTGGATGATTGAAGATGAGAAAAGCAATATTTTGAAAAGTGACTTGAATATGATGAAAAGTGGTTTTAATCATCTTAGGATGATATAATAAAGTCATAAAAATATTAAAATGGGTTAGAAAGCCATAGGTGGAAAAATTAGTTCTTCAAAGCCCACTCACTTAGATGAGTGAAAGTTTGATGCTTTGGATAAAAATATGAAATAAACATGTTATTGATACCTTGAATGGACTAAAAGAACATTAGAAGTAAAAAGAGGTAAAAACAATTAAACATGGTGAAAAGGATTCTTCAAAGTCCACTAAAGTGGAAGAAAAATAATAACCTTGAAAGATTTAGTGAAAAATGCTACAAGTGTAAATTAAAGGACTAATATGACAACTTGGAAACCAATGGACTAAAATAACTATTTTAGAAAGTTATTGGACCAAAAACACAAAGATGGAAATATCGGTGTCAAAAAGTGTACGTAATGATTTACAAGGTCGAGTTGGTAAATAATAATAGCCTACTTGGGCATTTTAAGTAAAAAGTATATTTTTATAAAATGGACGTTTTATAAAAATAAATGGAGTCACGCGACTATTTCATAAAGTAAGATTTTATAAAATAAATACTTGTAAAGACTTGTACAAAAATAAGGTGCTTTTATATAAATGGGAATATAAAAGTATCGGGAACGTTTTTGGTAACAAGTCGGACGAGTCGGACTAAAACGTTAACTAACAAACTTAGTTACACGAACCAACGTAAACGGACTTATTACGTCGAGATAAAAATATACATATATATTTTTCGGAAATAAAATATATATAACAAGGGTGAAACGTGCGTAACACTTTCCTAAGTGTAGTAACAATATTCGTGGGAAAAGAGAAACATAACGTAACAAACTAAAAACGCTAAACGACACATGAACTTAACAAGTAGTATCCACGCGATGGTATATGTACATATACTCGTTTCCGACGAAATTCTAGTACATCTATTTAAATGGGAAAATAGATATGCGAGAAGGAAAACCGAGACGAGTAGGTGAAATATATCTACGAACGCGTGAATACCGACAAGATCCTAGTACATTTATTTAAATGGGAAAATAAATGTACGGTATGATAAGTCTAGTCGGGCGTTAAGATTATGTTACCAAACGACAAAGACTTAGCATATTTATTTAAATGGGAAAATAAATATGTGGCAAAGTAAGTCGGGTCGATTAATAAGAAAACACTTTATATTGAGCGAAAAGATCCTAAGTATAATTATTTGAATGGGAAAATAATTATACGTTGGGTGGAGTCGTGTCAAGTAAAATGTTGTACAAGTCATAAAGAATAATTATAAGAATAATATATGACTTGTAAGGAAAGGGTAATCCATCGCCATTGAACCTAGGATACGAAACTATTAAACGGGAATTGGGATAAAGACGTGGTCGGGAAGTTGGGTGTACAACTTGCCAAGGCACATACACCACAGGTGTAAGTGACTTATACGCCTAGAACCTTTGTAGGTACGGGATCACAAACTTTACTATTTTCTTTGAGCCGAGCACGGTTACAGGTGAGTCTCACGGCCCCATTTCTAAACTATTTAACGTTTTTACGGGGGAAAGATATGTTGGGATTGTATGACGGGTTGGATACTTGAGTAAAGATCGCCACTCGGGGTTGAGACCTCCCCACTATAATCATTTATTCAGGAATGAGAAACCAAAGGGATATTTGGATAGTACTATTGGTGCCTGACAAGGCCCACCCCTAATCGATAGCGTCGATTATGCATCGGCGTATGCCTGGGGTGCACTTATTCTGAAATAAAGTCGTAGAAATACCGAGTAACGACTTTGGGCGGGGGCGTTATTAATTGTCTTGGTTTGGTTATAGGCTCAAGTAAATTGTAGGACTTTGCAACTCCTATAAATGTCATAACAAGGATATTCCCACTTTATAAAGATTTATTAAATTAAAACCTGTGAACTCACCAATATTTATATATTGACGATTTTCAAACATATCTTTCAGGTAATTGATTGATGGAAGTTAGCATGGCGAGCAGGGTCGGGGATGTCTCCAAATTGGGCGTTGGGAATGTCGTGACGGGGTCTTATCTCTTTATTCCATGGATTTAGGGATAAAGGGAGAAGCCTCTTTATCATTTTCGAAAACAATTTATGATTATGTATGAATAATTTGACATGATTATTAGCATTGAATAAATGCCCGTTTTCTAATTAATATTGTGCTTTGCATTAATCTTGGCTTAATACTTTTGAACCGTCGCGCCACGTGTTTCCGCCTTAGACGTGGTGTGACAGTTGTCGAGCAGGTCTGTCTTTTCATGCATGCTTCACGGGAACCACACTTTCAGTTCCTTAAATGTATTATGCGCTACATAAAGGGAACAATTAACCAATGCCTTCTTATCTAACCATCTCTCTGTCTTCTAAACTGATGGCCTACTCTAATGTGGATTGGGGTGGATGTCCTGACTCACGACGCTCTACCTCTGGTTATTGTGTTTATTTAGGTTCCAATCTGATCTCTTGGTCATCTAAGCGACAGTCTACAGCTTCAAGATCATATGCCGAAGTAGAATACCGTGACGCCCCCAACACCAAAGCCGAACTTAGCTGGGTTCGTAACTTACTTCTTGAGTTGCGTGTTCCTATTCACCATGCTACCATTGTTTATTGCGAAAACATCTTGGTTGTGTACCTTACAGAAAATCTGGTTCAACGTCAGTGCACAAAACACATCAAGATAGATATACACGTTGTCCGCGAAAAAGTTGGTCTTGGAGATATCAAAGTCCTTCATGTTCCTGCCGATTATCAGTATGACGACATCTTCCTGAAAGTCTCCCCAAGCATCTCTTTCAGCGATTCCGTTCCTGTTTATGCCTGCAATCACCTACGGCTCATACTGAGGGGGCGTGTTAACCGAAAACATGGAAACATGATTCTGAAAGTTATATATTGTATTGTATTGTAATTGTCTCTCATCCTTGTATTATATATTGTATTTTCCTTTGGTAATTCAAAGCAAGTCATTTGACTATCTCACACCGAAGAGTGTAAGTCCAGAATCCTCTCCGAGGTATCAAACACACCCAATCGAGTGCGGAACCAAGATTGAATGTAAGAACAACAAAGAAAGAAAACAGAACCAAATGATTGTATTGCCAACAGGTGCACACGACTACTAAGAGCCGTCTGGTACACTAGGTTCGAGTACAAGAGAACAAGAAAGCAAAACGAGCAAACTAACAAGCAAACCCAAAATGTTTTGGAGCCCCCTATTTATAGATACATAGGGCAGCTCGAGTACACATGCCCAATGCCCGAAACCCACTAACCCAATAGAACAAACTACCCAAAAACGTCCAATGGGCCAAGACAGACGCAAACCTCTAAACCATGGCCCTACAATATCCCCCTAGGTTTGCGTCGTCTTAGTACAGTAACATTACTTCTTGCCACGTTTCCCGGCTTCCCTCTTTCTTTTCTTTTCTGCTTCTTTCTTCTATTTCTCTAGTGCAACTTGCATTTCTTCAGGAGATTTTCCAATGTAAGGACCGAAGATTCTGGTCTCCACTTTGCTCCTCTGATCAGCTCCCAACCCAAAATAAACTACTTGGGCAACTGCTCCAGTGAAGGACTTAGCGCAAGTCTCATAATTTGGATCACACTGGATTTGATGTTGCACCAACACATCAATATCTTCTTTGTGCAGCGACAATAGATCTTTAGCATCATAGATTCTGTATTCATTAAACTCAAACACTATGATGGCACATCGAGCAGTTGGATCATACACCTAGAACTTCATGTCTTTCAAGCATCCCTTATACATGGGTTTGTTCAGAGGTATAGTCTTTAACTTCTGAGTAGCAGGCCACCTAACCATTCGAAATGGTTTACCATCAGGACCCAAAACGTCTTTTTACTCCTCTATGTATGACTCAGCAGTTTTCATATCTCGAAAGTTTACTTTTTCCTGCTGCTGAATCCTTTTGTGAAATATCTTGCCAATTTCATTTCGTGGATTCCTAACCTAATTGATGAAGGGTCCTTTGCCAATTCGGACAAGTCAACTTTCGTCGATGAATTAAACGCAGAGGTAGAGGCATAGTATTCAACGGCCCCATTTCGTTTATGAACAATAAACATTCCATTCTCATCATTATATCTCCAGCAATCGATTCCATTTCGATTTCCATACTCATCAAAATTATCCGGAGTAATGGTAACGAAACCTTCAGGTTGTTCATCAAAAGGACCAATAGATGGCTCTGTTGTATTCTTAATCACATACGTACTCCCTGGAGTACGAGACTTTCGGGCACTAGACTGGCTCTCAAAATACTTCTTCATGTTTTCTTCATGTTCTTTTCTTGCCTTTTCTTGATCAGCTGGTGTGATGATAGTTTTCACAGATGAAGATGTCTCAGAAAAATCTTTGCCAAGTTTATTTTCTACCTTTTGGGTCAAATTAAGCAACCTTGCAGATACATCACCCAGATTCATCTCCAACTCACCAATTTTCTGGTTCTTCTCAGTGACAATTTCCATTAGACTTTGAACTTGAGCTGAAAGCCACACATTGTCTGTCTCCAACTTCAAGACTCTTGATTGTAATCTATGAACATCCACCTTAGCAAAAATATCATCATCACTATCAGTCATTCCTTTATCAGCTTCTTTCTCACTCATGATCTGAGCATCAAACTCTACATTCTTTCCTTTGTTTCTTGTGGAAAAGAAGTCTGCCTAAGCATTCTCAAATTCTACTTGAATGAATAACAAATTTCTAGCTCCAGCAGCAGAAGAGCTTCCAGCTTCATCTAGAGGCTCTGAAATTCCAACATTGCTCATGAACTGTGAGAAACATTGTGAAGCAGGACAGAAGTAGTATTAATAGGAACTGAGGTTTGAATCCTTGAGAACTCAGCTGAAGCAGAAACAGCTCTCGAACTATCTTCAGTAGCGGGCAAGACATCAGTAGTTTCTGTGACAGAATCATCTTTGTTAACACACAATCTTGGATCTCTCTTGTTTATCTTTCTAGGTCGAAGATCAGCACTTGGATCTTCATTTTCTTCAGCTTCAACAGCGGTCTCAGCTGGTACATCTAAGGAGGAATTTCTTTGTTCAGCTTCACAAACTGAATCTAGAATACTTGCCAAAACATCCGCAGAAGGAATAGTCACATCACAATTTGTAGCTTCTGGTTCCAGTATCGAATTATTCATAACAAACTCATTTATCTCTTCTTCATTGAGATCATCAAATTAAACTCGTTGAATTGCTCATCAGCCTCATCATGTTCTTTCTCACCTTCTTCAATCATATTCTCATCTTCACTAACCAAATCAGTTAAATCAATATTTTTAGGTGGTGAATGTTGCTCCTTAGGAGGAGGATCTATGATCTGTACGTCATGTTCTTTAGCAACTTCAACACGTGGAGGAACCGGAACCTCTTCAACTACTTCACTGAATATCCCAAATTTGATCAAAGGATGAATTCCCTTAAACACTTGTTTGGCTCCTTTTCTAGACTGTTTCATTAGTCCAAACACCGAAGGACCTATGAATTTTTATCAAACTTATCAACTGTTCATTCTAAATTGGGATACTTCATCTCCAAAATCAATTGAATAAACCTTGGAAACTTATAGAAATATTTCTTGTTTGTCTCCTTCACATTCATCAACATATCTTCAAAAACACACTTGGAGTAGTTGAATGGCCATCCTTCTGTCAACGCTATCACAGCAGACACATACTTCTGACTTATTCAATCTGAATTGCTTTTGTTTCATCCAATACACATCAAGAACACATGAAACAACATTCTCCAATAGCCTGGAAAAAAACTTCATGAGAACCTGACCATCTTCACCTTCATATCCCATTTTCTGAATCACTGGCAAAGTTTGATCCTTCTTGTACACAACAGGATCATCTGGAGAGTCTCCAAACAATAATACATCTCTGACATCCTTTTCACTAATTGTCACCACAGTACCACGAACTTTTGATCGAATAACATTATCTGTCTTCTTGGCTGTTGCATTCTCCCAGAAGTCAATGATCCAATCTCTTACAATCACCGGATTCTCCCTTAGAGCATGAGAAATTCGACAAGTGTTAAGTCCCATGATAAGAGATTTGAATTCGTTTGTGTGGTCCTCAGGTGGATCAGCTAAATAGCAAACAACGTTATGATCTTTATCAAAGTCAGGCACATGCTTATCCATTTCTGCATAAAACGAGCCAAGTTAGACACAAATTTTAAATAATAATTGAGTTCTCGAGTAATGAAAGAGTTTTCGGATGTCAAAGGAAATTCCAAGAGGAAAATTTTGAGTGATGAAATAGTTTTCGAGATATGAGGAGTTCTCGAGAGACATAAGGGTTCTCGAGTGACAGAGGGTTCTCCAGAAACTCAAGAGTTTCCGAGGGAAAATATGCCATTTTAACCCTTTCTTCATTCCCTTTTGAATGCTCCTCACGCGCCGTCGTCCCTTTCTTTTCCGGTGAGAACATAAACACTTAACTACGTATAATCCCTGCAATTAAGTGTTTCTAAACAAAATTTTAAGCAAGCGATTACACATTAGATTGAGCAAATACATAAAAACAAGTATAAAAAGACCTCAACGAAAGTTCATCGACAATCATCAACATTAATGATCATCTCTCTTCCACCAACAATGAAGAACAATCAGACATAGCTATCAACATTAGGGAGTTACCTTTTTTTATTATGGTTCTTTTGGAACAAAACAAACTTGGAGAATGAGATGATTGATTTTTGGTCGTTTTTTAGAGAGAGAGAGTTCTTTTGAAGTTCTTAGAGGGTGTTTTGGAGTTGATAATGATTAACCGCCCCAAATCCCTTCCCTCTTTACCCTAATTTACCGAATATAGATTTTTTGTGGCCCACCAAGTGTGTGGTGGGCCCGGCTTCAGTCCCAATGTTGTCAAAAACTTTTCCAGGTGACTTTTTAACAAAGATGGGCCCAAATTAATTTTGAGCTGGTCAATTTTATTTTTTTTAAATAAAAACATACAAAACTAACTAAACTAAAACACACATAAAATAAAAAAATAAAAATAATTCACACTCACATAAGTCTTATTAAAAATTGCTTGAGGGATCAAATCACTATGTTTCACGCCAGACTACACTTATCAGCACTGATACACTTGCCGGTTTTAGCAATTACTGGTATATTTGTCCTCTTAAACTTATTGCCCTAGGCCTTCTAGAATGACAGTCCGCAATGTTATTTTTATCATGTTTTGGTTCAATTAAAAATGAGCACTCAGATAAGTCACAATCAAATTCTAGAATCATAAGCAGTACACTCTATCATGCTAGTAGTTTTCCTGTAGCATATTTTGCACAGTATCTGTTCTAGCATTCTGAAACCATGACTGGGACTGGATTGAGAAGAGAAAAGAATAGATCAGTAGAAGATATGGTGTAATAAACAAATCAAATGATTTCTCAAATGATATAGGCTAAGGGTTTTGGACTCTTGAGGGTTACTTTTATGACCTCCTGACTGTGTCTAGGTCAACATATTTCTGGATGCAGCAGAGGGACTGCCAGGACATCTTTGGACGCAAAGGTCTCTTTTTGGTGAAATTTTGATCTACAGCACGACAACAAAGAGACTAGGTCAGCATATTTCTGGATGCAGCAGAAGCCTCTTTATTGCCTAGCATCTTCAGGTCTTTGCTTACGCAAAACAGAGGAGATACACAAGTGTTTCAGACAAGGTTTCAGACCTAGACCATAGTGTTATGCTTAGGGACATCACACAAGCCTTCAAATAGAGATTGTACTTGATTCCAAGTGATGTTCCTTACCGAGGTCATACCTTATCTTTAAGTTTTTCACAAAATCAGTCATCTTTTCAGCTGTCAAGACCAAGCCTACCAGTATATCAGACCGGAGCCAAACCATTTCGATACTCGTTTTACATGAGCCAGTCTTAATCCAGTTGTGAAAAATCATTTCATTTCCCGCATGACAGCACAGAAAACTCTATTTTTGTATTTTTAAATTTTTTATTGTTTTTGTATTTTTTGAGGATACATCCCCCTAAATTTGTGCTTAAAAAGAAAAATTAAAGAACAAATTTAGAAAAACAGAAAATAAAAAAAACGAAGAAGAATAAATTTTGCCTGACCAGGCTCAGTCCTCAAACTGGACCATTCTTAACAATTCTAAAAGAGCGACAAAACGAGCTCGATTAACCAGTTTCGTAAAAAGATCAGCAACATTGTCGTCGGCATGAATTTATTCAGGAACAATTAAACCCTGGTTAAACGAGTCTCGGATGAAATGTTCTTTAATGGCAATGTGTTTTGTCTTTGAAAAATAAACTGGATTTTTCACAATTTGGATAGCTGCATCATTATCACAATAAATTGGAGTATGAGAGAAATCCAAACCGTAATCCACCAGTTGGTGCTGCATCCAAATGACATGTGAACAGCACGCCGATGCCACAACATATTCAGCCTCTGAAGTTGAGACAGAGACTGTTTGCTGCTTCTTACATCGCCACGAAATTAGCCTGTCACCTAAAAATTGACACCCCGTTGAGGTGGATTTCCTATCAATGTCACAACCTCCATAATCGCTGTCAGAGAAAGCAAACAAATCAAATGGAGAGTCCCTAGGATACCAAAGACCGAATCTGGGTTTCCCTTTAAGGTATCTAAAGACTCTCTCGACAGCTTTAAGATGAGAGATTTTAGGAGTAGCCTGATATCGTGCACACTGGCACACAACAAACATGATGTCTAGTCTGCTAGCAGTCAGGTACATCAGTGAGCCAATCATGGACTTGTATAAGGTCGGATCTACAGGTTCTCTTTCCAGATCTTGAGTTAGACCCGGTGTTTCTGACATTGGAGTGTGATTAATCTTTGCTTTAGAAAACCCAAACTTTGCAAGTATATCATCCACGTACTTGCCCTGATGAATTAAAATATCCTCAGCACTTTGACGGACTTGTAAACCCAGAAAGAACGTTATTTCACCTAATGCACTCATTTCAAACTGCCTCTTCATCATTTCTTCAGAGTCTTTGCACAGTGCATCACTTGTGGATCCAAAAATGATGTCGTCCACATAGATCTGCATAAGGATCTGGTCTTCATCTACTCTCTTCACAAACAAAGTCTGATCAATGATGCCACGTATGTATCCATTGGCAAGTCAGTGGCCCGTCAATGTAGCATATCATGCACGAGGTGCTTGGTGTAGACCATACAAAGCTTTATCAAGCTTATAGACATGCCCTGGATATTTTGGATCTATGAATCCTGGTGGTTGAGAGACGTAGATCTCTTCTTTAAACTTTCCATAGAAAAAAGTTGTCTTGACACCCATCTGATAAACTGTAAAGTTCTTGAATGATGCATATGCCAGAAAAATTCTGATAGCCTCTAGACGAGCAACAGGAGCATATACTTCATCATAATCCAACCCCTCAATCTGCCTGAAACCTTGAACTACCAATCTTTCTTTGTTTCGAACAATTACACCATTGTCATCTCTTTTGTTTCTGTATACCCATCGAGTACCAAGAGGACGTTTTCCCTGAGGCAACTTCACCAATCTCCAGACTTGCAACTTGTCAAACTGATTAAGTTCATCCTGCATAGCATTAACCCAGCTTGGTTCCTGTAGTGCCGCAGCAGTAGTCTTTGTCTCAATCTGTGAAATAAAACACAAGTACAAGCATTTGTTGATGTTGCCAGTTTGAATTCTTGTTAAAACACCAGCATCCACAGGACCTATCATAGCTTCATATGGATGATCCCGTTGAACACTTGTGGGAACACCAGTGTCTGGAATGATTGAACTATCCGTTTCTTCAACTTTTTCATTATCACCTTCCTCCACAATGCACTCAGGAGGATAGGATCATCAAATTTAGAAGTGAGATCATCAACAGACAGGTCTTCATCATCTACATGTGGTGAAGTCTCTTCAGCTTCAAAGGGAGAATTTTCAGAATGTGTTGCAGTTCCGGGCTCGTTTGTTAGAAATTGAAAGCAGGAGGAGTTTGCTGTACCAGTGGGTCTACAGAATTCTTTGGTGGAGACCCAGGTGCAACATCCCCCTCATCCTCTGCACTATCAGACAAGGACGATGAGGTGCCAACAGTGGACATAAAGTGACCTGCAGAACCTGCATTAACACTAGAAGACACTTCATTAAAGATCTTGAAAGACTAAAACAGAGACTCATAATCAAACAACCAGTCAGGACCAGCTCGAGCATCCGTATCATTTTCTTCGAGCCAAAGCACGTCGAACGACTCTACGATCTGTCTTGTCTGTTTATTATATACCCTATAAGCCGTTTTGCCAGCATAGCCAACAAAATAGCAGTCGTCAGCCTTCGCATCAAACTTAGGTCTTGCTTCCAGGTGCAATAAGGTAAATGGACACCCAAATGCTCTAAAATGCTTAACGGAGGGTTTGTATTAAACAAGACTTCGTAAGGCATTTTCATTCGTGCTTTGTTTACTAGAACATGGTTTTATACGTAACATGCCGTATTCACAGCCTCAGCCCAGAAGAAAGTCGGAAGCTTTGAATCACACAACATTGTTCGTGCAGCTTCGATTAATGTGCGATTTCGTCTTTTAGCCACTCCATTTTGTTGAGGTGTTCTTGCAGAGCAGAACTGACGAGCGATCCCTTTCTGAGCACAGTAGTAGTTTAATTCTGCATTCTTGAATTCAGTCCCGTTGTCACAACAGATCCTTTTCACCTTGATGTTGGTTTGATTCTCCATTAGAACAATAAATTGTTTAATTATGTCTGCAGTCTCACTTTTGTTAGCTAAAAAGAAAACCCAAGTAAAACGCGAGTAATCATCAGTAATAACTAAACAGTAAGCTTTGCGAGAAATACTTAGAACATTTTTTGGGCCAAACAGGTCCATGTGAAGTAACTGAAGTAGAGAATCAATGGTATTCACCAACTTAGGATGATGAGGCTTTCTATGATGTTTACCCTTTGCACACGCAACACATTTTTCAATTGTTATAAAATCTTTAACGCGTAAATCTCTTACCAACCCCAGTTAAGCAAGACGGTTTAAATTCTTAGCATTTGCATGTATGAGACTACGATGCCATAGTATGGCATTATCTTAAGAAACTTTTGAAAACAGACATGTAACATTTTCAGACGGAGGTTTAAACGTTCATGTCAATGACATAAGCATTTCCTCTACGTTCAGACTTTAACAAAAACCCATTCATCTGGAATCACTACTCCAGGTTTCAATATCATGCATCCCTTATCGAGTGAATGCTGAGTTCCCGAATGATGATGTAGATCTGATGGAAGCTCTCGAGTGCCCAAAGGTGTTCGCGAGTGCAGATGAATTCTTGGGTGAGTTCTCGTGAGTTAACAATAGAGAGAGAAAGTTATCAGTTTGGTTTGTGTTTGTTGTTGGATCTTGAGAGAGAAGGATTTGAGACTGTTTGAGAAGAAGGTTAAAATCAATTGTGAAGAGAGAGGATAGAGTGTATGTTAAAAGTTGTGAAAGTAAATTGTTGAGAGAGAGAGAGAGAGGGAGAGAGAGAGAGAGCAGGAGGAATTTGATAAAGAAGAATTGAAAGAGAAAGAGTTAAGTAAAAGTAAAAAGCAAAAGGTGTTGGGAAGAGCATTATCTAGTTGGTTTTTGTTTATAACGAGTTGACGTTAACCCGCGCGTTGCAGTGGGTTGTTAAATATGTGTCTTTAAAGCATTTTCGATGCAAGAGGGTATCCAAAATCCGGATCTACCACAATATCAGCATGCCATATTATTCGACATTCCTACCTTGCAAAAAAAAAAAAAAACATTTTTCCTCCAATCCCTAAACAATCCAACTCAAACCCCGCATCGGCAACAGCGCCGCAGCCTCCTTGCTAGGAAATTGAGAGTGGTGGTCACGGGTTGTAGTACCCGAATATGTTTATGTGTGTAGGTGAGAGATGAAGAGAGTGAGTAGTGGTTAGTGTGTAAAATGATAACACACGTGATAAAGAGTAACGTTAACACATATTAAGATATTTTGGGATATTTCACATTAAAAGTACATGATTGATGAAACTTAAGGTAGTCTAAAGGTGCACATTGTTATCAAAGTATATAGAAAAAAATAAAGTTAAGTAAAAGATCTAGACATATTTATGTATAGTATAATTAATTAATAAAAAATAAATATATACTAAACTTAATTAACCCACATAGAAAAAGTAGAACAAATAGATTCATAGGCTACATCTGTACATCTAGTCTAAGCTAAGATTTGAAAACATAAAATTTGCCTCATATT
This sequence comes from Ambrosia trifida, assembly GCA_028751855.1. NCBI lineage: Eukaryota > Viridiplantae > Streptophyta > Magnoliopsida > Asterales > Asteraceae > Ambrosia > Ambrosia trifida. The sequence continues at coordinate 16,648,880 of CM054130.1, forward strand.
AAATGGAAAATATATTGCATCTTTTTTGAGATTAGATGCACACAATACAAAGTGTGTCTTCTTCGCTTTCTCCGTTAATATAACCACAAGTTCAAAAAGCAGTCACCGGTTGCGAACGGAATGAGTCATATCATGTTTTTTCTATTTTGCTTTTTCGTGTCAACAATTCTATATCATGGAAAGCAGTCACCGGGCATGTGTGTGTTCGGAGGGGTTACGATGATTCATGGTTGCATTGCGGTTTTGCGACAGTTAGTAGTTAAATGCGGATATCCGGTGATACTTTAATATTGATGGTATATGTTTCACTTGCAAAGTATGTGGGTTAGATCAGTGAAAACGGCGACGTTTGACGCAGACAAACCCATACGAATCACAGGAGAAGAAGAGGAGGGGGTTACAAATCGCCCAAGATGAAAAGGCGGCGGTTACGACTCACCGGACACGAAGAGCGACGGTTGCGAGTGGCCGGAAGGGTGATATTGACGGTTTTTGCTTTAAATGGGACTTTGGTGTACAGATCATCATATGCATCAGATCTTTGCTCAAACCATCAAATCCACTTTTCCTATATTAGAATAAACACATGGTAATTACAATTGAATAAGAAAACTACACAAAAAATATTTATCACGGAAAAAACATATGTTTGAATCAATTGTTAATTTTGATGGCGTTCATAATAGGAGGATTGGTAAATGAACATTGAAACTGAAATTATGGGATTTTGCGAAGTTAGACAACTTTAGAATCGGTATCGGTGGAGGCGATGCGAAGTTAATTAACAGAGTCAATATATCATTTAAATTATTTAGTGAAACTGAAAGGAAGATGAATAGATGATGGAATTTAACTGCCGTTAGATGACAAAGTTAAGTTACTATTTGTATATATATATAATAATAATAACACAAGTAATAATAATAAAAATAATTATAAGGGAGGTCGGGATATTATTAAGAGTGTCGTGGTTCAATTTGGGGTGCTCCACTTTATTGAACTCGGATTGACTTGTTGACTTGCTTAGACGTCCTATGCTCGGACTAAATTTTTGTGGAACGTCTAGATTTTTGGAGATCACGGTTAAGAAAATTAAAAATGTGTTCTCAAAGTGAGGTGTTTGAGCAGAGACTTGAGAGTTTCAGTTACATTGCTGCTGAAACTGTGTATGCACTTATTGGCAGATTTACCGAACTGCTGTCAGAAATGAAGAATGCATAGATCGTGATGTCAAATCGCTGGATCAACAAGATTCTTCTGGACGCTTTAAAAAGACTTCCAGATCAGCCAACATGCAGCTGGTTTAAGTATGTCAATTGGATCATTATAGAAACAAGTTGGTCAAAAATGACGTCAGATGAGTTAATCTTACTCGTCAAAGAACATGCTAAGCGTGTAAAGCTGAAGACTCAAAGTAACTCCTCTGCTACAACATGCTCATTCGCCTCTGACACTTCATCTTCGAATTCAAACTCTGACTGCTCACCCGCTCGTGCTGCTCCTGCACCTGAGGTATATTCTGATATGTTAGCCGCTTTTTGTTGTACTGAGCAGTGTAAGTTAAAAGTTAAGGGGTTTAGAGAATAAACTCTCTCTGCATTCAAGCAGCTCGAATACGAGAAAATGGCCACATGGGATATGAAAAAGAAATTTCTATCCTATAAAGAAATGGTCGAACAACAAAAACTCAATAGCAACCGCTTGAATCAGGAGGTGAGCGAACACAAGTGTCGATACTTACACTTCAGACGATTGTCTGATACTTTAACTGCGGAATTGATCGACTTCAAAGAAAAGTTTGAAAATCTTGACTTTCACTTTAAAAAATTTGATTGCTCTAGTGAAAAAAAACAGAAAAAATGATCAATGCCCAGTTGAAGTTCAGACATAAGGAAGTGAGGAATAAGGGGTTGGGTTTTGTGGAAATTCCACCTCCTTTTAATGAAAATTAATCCTCAATTCCTATGTCGGATGAGGAGTTACTGGCTCTACCTATCAAAGGATACAGTCTTCCAATAGAAGAGCCAACTAGTCGACCATCGAGGGATCAAGTTGAAATCTCCAAAGCTGAATCGGTCCCCATTAAAATCTCTAAACCTAAGAATCGACCACCTAAGCAAGAGCAAGGTCCATCAAAAACTTTTGTCAAGTCTCAAGATGCTTCAAAGCGGACTGAGACGTTAAATTTTGAGAAAAATAAAGAAACTGACAGAGTTTTTGATGTGAAAAGAGATGAAGTTCCATTTTCCAATGACACAACCGAATCAAATGGAATGTTGAAGGAAACTGTTTTAAAACCTGAACCAACCGCCCAATCAGACTCAAATATGCCCTTTGAGTTTGATTTCATGAAAACATTCAACAATCTCTATGAAGAGTACAAGGCACAACACACCATTGACTCAGTTGTCCCACAAACTTCTGAAAGTGACTCCACATGTGAATCACATGACCCGACTGAATCTGAGAAATCGGCATCAGTTGAATCTCGTGATTCAGGTTGTGAGTCCTTAAGAGGAGCTGAGTCAACGGGGGATTCAGTAGAGCCACCACAAGTTTCTGAATCAAGTGGCTCAACTGAATCAGATGTCACACCCTCGACTGAGCCAAAATCTGAAGAATTTGTGTGCTCAAGGCCAGTCGAGACTGAAAAAGAATGTGATGATCCCACATCCAAGATTGTTGGCCCAGGTGTGATAAAGCCAACAGTCCATGAATTTAAATGTGTCAATGTCACTGATGCTTTTACTTCATGTGCAGATAAAGTTAAGGTAGAAGTTAAGGTTTAGGGGGATGATCTTGCTTGCACTAACAATGCAGGTGTTTGTGTGAAACAGTCTAATTTGTCTGCAGATGTTGTACCTTATGTTAAAAAGACTATTTCTGAGCTATCTGTTAATGGCACGACTGATAAATATGTGCCACCACATAGAAAAACTACCTGTGCTAACTCTCATGTATAGGTTCCTGAAGTTAAACAAAAAGATCAAAGACAGTCAGCATCACAAGGACAATCTTGTTCACACGGGTGTTCAAGATCTTCTAAGCAAAGCAGAAAGACTAAGAAGCCTGCAAACAAATCATCCAACAGATCCCATCACTCACATTCATCAGTGGGATCAAACAGACCGGGATCTTCTCCTTTTGCAAAGAAGCAGACATGCTATACCTGTGGAAGACCCAGCCACATTGCAAGAAACTGCACACATCGTCCTTACGTGCCCTACTATAGACAGAATCTGAGGGTTACACCAAGGGATAACTAATACTCCAAGCCAATGAAGTTTAAGAAACCTAAGGCAAGGAAGAATTTGAATCCCAAAGTGAAACCCTCTGATGGAGACTGGAATGCTGCTAAGAGCAAACGGAAGGTTGTTTAACCACAGAAATCAAAACAACCTGAAAAACCGAAAGCTGCTACTCCGAAAGTAGCAAAACCGCTTGTTAAGCCTAAACAAGTCTGGAAAGCAAAGGCGGCAGCAGCACCTGGTTCAAATGAGAATAAGAACATGTGTTTGAGAGAAGTGTCCTACGTTGACGCTTCCAGAGTGCCCAAGACCGCGATGGCCTGGGTACCAATGTTTAACTAATCTCCTTTCTTAGTGCAGGGACATCCAAAAAGGATTGTCGACGACCACTGGTAAGTTGATAATGGTTATTCCACGCACATGATAGGTGACATCTCTCTGTTTTACATTGATTTTAAATTCTTAAACAGTGAGTATATTTACTTTGAAGGAGAAAATGGAGATAAAATCAGCTAGAGAGGTACACTCTAAACCTGATGCATTGAATTTTGAATGTAATTGGCCTTTAATTCGAGAATGGTTTTAGAAAAACACAAAAAGATTTTTCTTAGTTTTAGGTTGTAAATTTGTTCTTTAAATTTTCAATTTTAAGCACAAATTTAGGGGGATATACCCTCAGAAAAATACAAAAACAATAGAAAATTCCGAAAATGAGAATTTCACGGTGCGAAAAAGAAGAAATGATAGTACATCAATGGTGACGTGTGAGTGCTTAAGAAAACTAGACTTCTTTTCAAAAAGGGCAAAGTCGCGGGGGAGATGCCAAAAAGCTTTAATGAAAGAAAAAATTACGCCGTTAGTCCTTGTGGTTTCCTTCCAGTTTCAATGTAAGGTATTAAGGTTTTATTGTTTCACTTTAAAGTATTAACCTTTTAATTTGTTTCAATGTCAGGTATTAGGGACTAACCTAGTTAAAACTTAACTAGGTTTGAGGGGTATTATGGTCCATTCACCTATATATTCAGTTTTTAATGTAAAAAAATTACAAAACCGTGGGTTCATGGACTCGAACCCAGGTTCATTTGCAAATAACAAACACTTACAACCACTAGACCAAGACAATTGTTTGATGAATGTTTAGAAACAACAATATTTTCATATAATAACTCAATGTTCATCTTCTTCCCCAATTCACTTTCTAAACCCTAACCCTAACATGCAAATTTTAGATCTGCAATGGTTTCTGGGGCCCATATTCGAGTGATGGCCCCTGTTTACCTCAGTCACCAAGATGAATCCCTCCTGGTGGACCCCGGATCTGATAATCGGTTTCCTATTCATCGCCATCTGGTGAAATATGGGCCTGCAATGGCTTCTTGGGCCCAGATTCATCCGATAGCCCTCCTGTTTGACCCAGGATCTGATAATCAGTTTCCTGGTCATCACCTTCCGATGATATTTGGGCCTGCAATTGTTTCTTGGGTCCAGATTCATGTGGACCCCCAATCTGATAATTAGTTTCTTGGTCATCACCAGCCGATGAAATCCGGGCCGGCAACGGTTTCTTGGGCACAGACTCATGCGATGGCCCCTGTCTAACTCGGTCACCAAGCTAACGCCCTCCTGGTAGACCCTGGATCTGATCATCAGTTTCTTGGTCATCACCGTCGGATGAAATCTGGGCTTGCAATGCTCTATTAGATCTAAAATTTGCATGTTAGGGTTAGGGTTTAGAAAGTGAATTGGGGAAGAAGATGAACATTGAGTTATTATATGAAAATATTGTTGTTTCTAAACATTCATCAAACAATTGTCTTGGTCTAGTGGTTGTAAGTGTTTGTTATTTGCAAATGAACCTGGGTTTGAGTCCATGAACCCACGGTTTTGTAATTTTTTTACATTAAAAACCGAATATATAGGTGAATGGACCATAATACCCCTCAAACCTAGTTAAGTTTTAACTAGGTTAGTCCCTAATACATGACATTGAAACAAATTAAAAAGTTAATACTTTAAAGTGAAACAATAAAACCTTAATACCTTACATTGAAACTGGAAGGAAACCACAAGGACTAACGGCGTAATTTTTTCTTAATGAAAAGATGAGCAAGTTAGAAAATAAAAAGACAGAAGTTTTAAATTTATAATTAAAACGATAATTGCTCAACGTTCTAAACACGACACAATAGGCAAGCGCACCTATCGTATATAGTATAGAAATGTGCAAGTACCGAGTATGGAATCCGTGGACACGATTATTACTACTCAGCTTCCTAAAATTACTTTAAAAGACTTTTTAAAATTGCAAGAGGAAAAGAAAAATGAGAGGTGAAAACTTTTAAGGAAAATCAATAGCAAAACAATGGTGTTGCTTCGGGATCTGATGGAACTTCGGTATGAAATAGCTATCTTCATTTTATATTGTTGCGTTTGAGCGCGCACTTATGCTTAACTTAGAATTGCAACCGCATTTTCTAGAGGTGACTGTTCTCGCAAAGCTGTACAAACGACTGTGTTCTTAATGTTATTATGAGGGTCTCCCGACCTGGTGAGCTCACCTCTCAACACTGAAAGTAAAGTAACAAGAGTCTGTGTCGACTCAACCCCGAATTACCCACCTCCCAGTGTTGCGATATAGACATCAAACTACTCTAGACTTTTATGAATAACTTGTCGGTGGCCGGAGCATGACCGAGCAAGTTACCACTTAATATCATAGAGGAGTTGTGACTTACCAGCACACGTGCATCCCCTACTTGGTTTAATTAACTTCTCAAAAAGTGACTGGTCTATCATTAACTGTGCGGCAATATAATGATGGAATAAAATAAAGACCGTTTTATTCCAACACGAGTTCCTCAAGCCATAACCCACATCAAGACTTCACATGGACCATGAAACCAAGATGTAAGATTTAGGATTAACTTATCATTAAAACCGAGTATAAAGACCATACCGACCCTAAATGAGATCTTGATAATAGAGGATTAAGTCTCAAAGTGTGCGTACTTCTACCCACAAATGGACTAATCACTAGTCATGGGTTTAAGTTCACAAGTGCATGGGTTGTTACACACCATGGGTACACTCATGAGTCCTTCCCATTTCTTATCAAGACACTCACAAGACCAAAGACTAAGTGATTTGTTAATTAGACCATTAAACAAAGTTAGAATAGTGAGAATTATTAAGAACCCAAAACACCACTTAAAATAAAAGATAAACTATATTAATTCATACCTAGTGTCCATCCTCACCCTAACAACACCAACAGAAATCTAACCTAGCATGGTTGATACAACAAGCTCACAAGGTGGGGTTTGTGTACAAGACATGTTGGAAGGGTGTATGAAGATTTCTAAGGGTTTTGGATGATTTTGGGGTGTTTCTCTCTCACTCAAGGTATTTGTGGAGTGATCCCAGGCTCCAAGGGATACCTCTAAACCTATCAGGGGGCAGAAACTTCGTGGAGAAGTGTTGGATTGGGAGTGGGAAGGGATGCTTCAAAATATGGGGTGAAAGCCTCTATTTATAGGCATTTTAGCTCTTGCACGCCCTCGACAACATTCTGGCACGCCCATGCTTGACAACGGGTACTGTTAGAGAGTCCTTTGTGCAGAATATGTTGGGTTGTTGCTGAGCACGCCCGTGCCATATGTATTGGCACGCCCGTGCTTGTCCTGAAAACCAACCGTTTTGTCAGTCTTGGTCGGTTTTTGCCTTGAAGATCACGTTGGAGTAAAGCACGGCCATGCTTCATCATTGTGCACGCCCGTGCACATCCTGAAACTCTGAAATTGACCTCCTTTGACTTGTAAATGTTGACTTGTTGACCGGGAAGGTTGCACGGCCGTGCCATGTCTGGCAGATCTTCAAAGTCTTCAAATCTTCGTCCTTTTTGTGCCGTTTTGTGCGGGTTTTCACTTCTTTTCATCACCGGGCCTCCAAATCTTCATTTATCCACAAAGAAAGATAAATCATGATAAAACAAAGATAAAAGCACGATTTAGATCATAAAACAAGTGGTAATTGTGGGTGAAAACATATCAATTTTTTGTCACATCATAATACCTCACACTTAAGCGTTTGCTTGTCCTCAAGCAAACCGAATTTTAGGCAATTTTAGTGGGATAAAAATGGTAAGTTTAACTCGATGTGCCGAGCTTAACTTACCTCCTAAGAGTCTAACTTAATAAACTTTCGGGATTTCGGGCATGGCTTTCGGTGAAACTTTATTACAACAATTCCTAAGGTGGTCCCTTTTTCCTTTTTCCTCACTTCTCTCATTCACTCAGGTTTCATTTGTGGGATGATCACTCAAATTCTACCCGATGGACGACGCGAATCATAGGCTTGGGTGCAAATCGCAACTCCACCGCTTTTTATTGAGGTAGAGTGTGTAAATCAATAGGACTTTTCGGGGTTTATTTAGTGGGATGGTGAGAAAAAGCATAGGAATGGAGTCTACCACCGTGACTGATTTCGGGTTCGGTGCTTAAGGTGTTTGTTGGAATCTCGGTGATCTTCTCCTTGGACTTCACAGCTCGACTGTGGCCTTCTCTTGTGAATCGTTCGGCGCGAGGGCCGCCTAATAGCCTCCACTAGGTTGGGTCGATTACTTGGTCTCTTCAGACAACATTGCAAAACTTTTCTTTTTGAAGTTCCCTTGATTCTCTTATTCATACACACATTTTTTATTTATTTTTTTCAAAAATAAAACACAAATTTCTCATGGTGCTTGCTGGGTGATGGCCAACACATGGTATGCTCTTCTAATGGCTTTCTTTTGTAGCCTCATCACGATCTCGCTTCTTGATTCTTGCTTCTTGATTCTTGTCGTGCGGCTTTTGCGTCAAAGTCCCAAAACCGCCAAAGAGCTTCCTCAACACCTAAACACCTCCCTAATCTCGTCATGGCAGTGGCTAAATGAACGTAAGGAAATGAAAAGGCTAAGGCTCAAAAATGGGTGGCTAGGGGTGGGGAAAATATATGAAAGGCTAATGATAATGAAATGGGTAAGTCCTAGGTGCCTAAATCATTTTCACACACTCTCCTCTGATGCGGTCTCGCAGCGCATAAGTCACATAAGTTCTAATCGGGTCATACCAATCGGGGAATATCTCTCAAAACAACTGAACGAGCATATGTAAAATATATATATATATATATATATATATATATATATATATATGAAATGGTGTGACTGATAAGGCTCAATAATGCTCGCATGGAAAAGGGTAAGGGTTGTTTAAGGAATTGGGAAAACCCTAAGCTGCTCTTTTCGTCTACCAAAAACCTCCCTAATCTCCCGCAAAATCGTTGGGCCGACTCAAAGGGTTTTAGAATGTTTTTGTTGCCAAAAACTTCTCTTAAAAACATTGCCTTATTATTGTAACACCCCAACCGATGGCGGAAACATCGGGATGTCACGTATTGATGATTGTTCAGTAGCTCATGGTAAATAATAATTCTTATTATATGATTTAGATAAATTACATACAATTGTTCTACAAGAATTCATACATCAAATTGAATAAAACTATGCACATATCTTCAAGCATTAATTCAAATCCTCAAGCAAGTAGAACCTGAAACATGTTAAGTTGAAAATATTTTGGGTCAACAAAAGTTGGTGAGAATTACATAGGTTTTGATAATCGAATAAAATTGTTGTGCAATTCATGTGTCATGGCAATCTAGTCCATATGTGAAAACATACTAGAAGTAAATCGAGTGCATAATCAACCATTGTGACTGTTGTATTGTGGTACATCCCATACGCTCATGGTTCACTCGTTTATATTGCAGTAACAAACACCCACGCAACCTTTGTAGGAGGCACGTATCCGAGTGGGATTGTCAGTCCAATAGATCTATCAATGTATACCGTTGGCTGATAAATGTTTATGCTAGAATTGTGCTTACCCTAGTCATGTTCAAGACATAATGCAACATAGAAAAACACATAGACACATTGATGATTGAATTGCATAAATGATGTTGTAACATGTTTCACCCCAAAAATGGTGATAAATAGAAAAGGGGCTATGTAAAACTCACCTTAGCAAAATGTTATGTCTCGTAAAAAAATAGAATAATGTGTTGTGAATGTATGCGAGGCGAATCCCAAAGACTCAACAACGTAGCTAGTCCAAATTGAAGAAAACGAAAAAGAAAGAATATCAAGCTTCCAATTCGCCAATTACAAGAGCTTATAATCAAAGTTTCAATTGTAGAAGTAATAGACTATAGAAGAAAGGTATAAGGGAAAGTTTAATCGGATTGAAACAATCGATTTAGAGGTGCAAAGTATAATGGGTCATAGGTGGGTTTTTATACTAGTTTTGGAGTCAATTAGCCATTAAAATTGGTCAACACCATAAAGTAAGGTTTTATGATGAATTGACTATTTGACTAAGACTTTGACTGTTTGACTAAGACTTTGACTAGGACTTTGACTACTTAACTCAAGGCTTTATTTAAAAAAAAAAAAAAAAATCTTGTATGTGAAAAAAAAAATTTAGAATCATATTATTATTTTTATTATTATTATTTATATACATTTATGTATGTATATAAGTTGTGAGTTAGGATAAATAAAGACTTAGGCACATTTGTATAATATTAATGATAAAGGTGTAATAAATATATATATATATAAGGGCTTTTTATGTATTAAAATTTTGGGGAAAATTTTGCGATGTTACAAGTATTACGGTTTGCCGACTGCTTTGAGGTACTTTAAATTTTTATAAAAATTTTAAATACCTCACACTTAATTCTCTTACACCATTTTAAATTAATAATAGCAATATATGTAAGTGCAAAGAAAAGTGGGCAAGTCAAAAGGAACAAGAATCTCCCCTTTTCGTCTTCCAACGGTCCGCATGTGGTCGATCCCCGCAGCTGCCTTGTCTGCTATCTCGAGAGAAAGCACTTGGCATGATCTTCAATAGTTTATTAGTAACGAAAATAAAAATAAAAACAAGCTACTGGTCCTAATGCCAAGAGGGAATACGTGGGTGATAGAAAGTATCAAGAGTGAACGACCATACCTGATGGTTCTTGACGGACTCATCTACCATATGCACCAACCTCTCAACTTATTCATCCTAAGCTACTAATCTGGGCTGCCTCCACGGTAGCGCCATGTTTTACGTCTTTGGCTGGAAAAAACGTGTGATACTCAGACTGGTCTCTGGTGTTGTTTCTCTTTTGGGGGTTTTTCTTTCTCCATCCAGTTCTCTGACGACTGTCCCAATATTCATCTATCCACTTGGTGTTGTCAAGCCTTACCGCTGATTCTTCCAGTGGTGCTACTGTTGTACCTTTTCGGTTTTTCGATAAAATGAAGCTTATCGTCAACATGAATCTCATCAGTGGGAATGATCAAAGTTTCATCCAAGGGACACTTTTCCAGGTTAGACACATGGAAGGTATCATGTGCACCATTAAGCTCTTCAGGTAACCTGAGCTTGTAAGCAACGGGACCAATCCTAGCCAAGATTTCGAAGGGGCCAACATATCTAGGATTTAACTTCCTGCGTTTTGCAAAACGAACTACACCCTTCCAGGGTGAAACCTTCAACAGGACCTTATCATCGACTTCAAATTCTAGGGGCTTACGCCTATTATCCGCATAGCTTTTCTGTCGGTCGCGAGCCGTTTTCAAACGATCTTTTATCAGAAAGATCTTGTCAGTCGTCTCTTGAATAATTTCTGGTCCGGTTAATTGCTTGTCACCAACCTCTACCCAACACAAAGGAGATCTACACTTACGTCCATACAGAGCTTCGAACGGAGCAGCTTGAATACTTGAATGATAACTATTATTATATGAGAATTCAACCAGAGGCAAATGTGAATCCCAGTTACCACCAAAATCAACTGCACAGGCTCGCAACATGTCCTCCAATGTCTGAATAGTCCTTTCACTTTGACCATCAGTTTGAGGGTGATATGCTGTACTCATATCTAAGCGAGTACCCAGAGCATGTTGCAACGTCTGCCAAAATCTTGAAGTGAATCGGCTATCTCGATCCGAAATAATAGATACAGGCACTCCGTGCCTGGATACCACTTCTTTGATGTACAAACGAGCCAGTTTTTCCATTCTGTCGGTTTCACGAATGGGCAAGAAATGAGCGGATTTTGTTAATCGATCGACAATTACCCAAATAGTGTCGTGACCACTTGATGTTTTGGGCAACTTTGTAATAAAATCCATAGAAATTTGCTCCCATTTCTATTCAGGAATTTCAGGTTGTCGGAGCAGTCCAGACGGTTTTTGATACTCGGCTTTTACTTTCGAACATGTCAAACAACGAGCCACATAAGCCGCAATGTCTCGTTTGAAGTATGGCCACCAATAAAATTACTTCAGATCTTTGAACATTTTATCAGTGCCAGGTTGAATCGAATACCTTGACTTGTGAGCTTCGTCCAAAACTAGCTTACGCAGGCCACCATACAGAGGTACCCATACTCGATCCATAAAATACAAAGTTCCATCCGTCTTAGACACCAACGAATCAACCATACCACGAAGATTTTCCTTCTTCACGTTTTTAGGTTTTAGCGCGTTACTTTGCGCTTCACGGATGCGATCGGTCAAATTGGTATGGATCGTCAAACCCAATGCACGAACACGTAACGGTTTGGCCCTTTCTTTCCGACTTAAAGCATCCGCAACAACATTTGCTTTGCCGGGATGGTACTTGATTTCACAATCATAATCATTTAACAATTCCACCCAACGTCTTTGCCTCATGTTCAGCTCTTTTTGATCAAAGATATGCTGCAAAGACTTGTGATCAGTGAAAATTGTGCATTTGGTACCATAGAGATAATGCCTCCATATTTTTAGTGCAAAACCACGGCACCAAGTTCCAGATCATGTGTCGTGTAATTTTTCTCATGCACTTTCAACTGTCTGGAAGCATAAAAGATTACTTTATCACATTGCATTAATACACAACCCAAACCTTGATGCGAAGCATCACAGTATACCACGAAATCTTCCGAACCTTCAGGTAGGGAAAGAATTGGAGCATCACATAACTTTTGCTTCAACAATTGGAAAGCTGACTCCTGTTTATCGGTCCATTCAAACTTCTTGTCTTTTTGGGTTAACATTGTCAACAATTGTGCTATCTTAGAAAAATTCTCAATGAATCTTCTATAATAACCCGCAAGACCAAGAAATCGACGCACCTCGGTAGGGGTCTTTGGTGCTTCCCAATTTTTAATCGCTTCAATTTTCGCAGGATCGACATGTATACCCTTCTCATTAACAACATGGCCCAAAAAGTGGACTTCTCGAATCCAAAAGTCACACTTAGAGAATTTGGCATACAACTTTTCATTCCGCAAGAGCTCGAGAATTAACCTTAGGTGATTTTCATGCTCCTTTTTGGTTCGCGAATAAATAAGAATATCATCAATGAACACGATCACGAATTTGTCCAAGTAAGGTTTGCACACCCGGTTCATCAAATCCATGAAGACAGCAGGAGCGTTCGTTAGTCCAAAAGGCATGACAAGAAACTCATAGTGACTGTAGCGAGTTCGGAATGCAGTCTTCGGTACATCTTCTTCCTGAATACGCTGATGATACCCGGACCTTAGGTCAATTTTCGAATAATAACTAGAACCTTGAAGTTGGTCGAACAAATCATCGATTCTAGGAAAGGGATAACGATTCTTGATGGTAAGTTTGTTCAACTCACGATAGTCGATACACATGCAAAACGTACCATCTTTCTTTTTAACGAACAAGACCAGCACTCCCCAAGGTGAGAAGCTTGGTCGAATGAAACCTTTGTCCAACAATTCTTGCAACTGGTTGGACAATTCTTGTATTTCGGAGGGAGCTAGGCGATATGGCGATCGCGCCACAGGAGCAGCTCCAGGAATAAGATCAATACGAAATTCGACTTGTCGGGGAGGCGGCAATCCCGGCAAATCTTCAGGGAAAACTTCAGGAAAATCTCTTACCACGGGAATATCTTCGAGCTTACGCTCTTTGGACTTCTTATCAACAACATGCGCTAAGAATGCATAACAGCCTTTCCGCAAGCACTTCTGGGCTTTCATGCAAGTAATAATCCGCAAGGGCGTTCCACGCCTTTCCCCTTGAATAGAGAGAACTTCATCGTTCACTAGAGTCGAATTAACTTTTCGTCGCATACCACGACTGCATGGTTTGTTAACAACCAATCCATACCAATAACGACGTCGAAACTACCCAGGACGATCGGTAGAAGATCAATACCAAACTCATGCCCACAAAGACCCAATTTACAATCTTTTGCTACTTCATCCGTTTCAATATTTCTACCGTTGGCCAATTCTATGGAGTAAGGAGTATCTAGTTTACTAGTCTTTAAACCAAGAGAATGTTTAAAATCAATAGACACAAAACTAAAATCGGCTCCGGTATCGAAAAGAATAGAAGCATAGTGATTGTTAAGGAGGAACGTACCGGTGACAACATTTGGATCCTGACGTGCTTCACCGGCACCGATAACAAAGGCTCTTCCCTGGGCATGATTTCTAAGCTTTCGACAATTCTTCCTCCAATGGTCAGTGGATCCACATTCATAGCATGGACGCTTGTCACTAAGAACCACAGGCATTCCTGTATAGCATTTCTCACCACTGTGACCAACCCTTTTGCACTTCCAGCAAACAGTTTGGTTTCCACCACCATTACCTTGGGAATTTTGTCTTTTACCGCCATTTTGAGTAGTGCCAATAAAACCTTTGCCCTTTCGATTAGACCCAGATTTGTTACCAGAAGAGTTGTGGCTCTTGTTCCCTGAAAACTTTCTTTTACGACCAGAAGACTGGCCTTCAACCACAGTGTTCTTGGCCTCAGAACCTTTCAGCTCAGAAACTTTACCATCAGAAGCCTTTTTCGACAATGTGCCAATACGTATAGCATCCTCTATCAGGCTGAGAGCAAGATCAATTGCTTCGCGCATAGTAGCAGGCTTTGAGGAAGCGACCATGCCACGAATTTGAGGGGCCAAACCATAAAGATACCTCTCAATTTTCTTCGACTCAGGAGTGACAAGGTGGGGTACCAAATGAGAAATATCGTGGAATCGGGAGGTATAGGTAGAAACATCCGCCCCGATCATGGAAAGGTTCCAGAATTCAGTTTCCAACTTTTGAATTTCGCTAGCTGGACAGTACTCCTTAATCATTAGTTCCTTCAAATCAGGCCATGAAAGAGCAATGGCTGCTTCATCGCCCATGGATTGCACTTGACTGTTCCACCAACACAGTGCGTTGTCCAGAAAAAGGTTTGTAGCATACATGACTTTTTGTTCATCAGTACACTTGCTGATACAAATCACAGCTTCAAGTTTCTCAAACCATTTCAGAAGACCAACGGATCCTTCAGTGCCATTGAAGTTGATTGGCTTGCAATCCAGGAACATTTTGAAAGTACATGGGGGAACATGATTGCCAGATTCTGCAACATTACACAATAATGCCATCATAAGATAAGTCAATTTGGGACGTAACCCAACATATACGACATCTCAATGATATATACCTGACGTGGATCTTTTGCGAGTATTGTCGCCTCGACTACCAGTTCCGCCAGAGCCCCCGCTTTGAACGGTGCGGTTGGCCTCAAACTGGGCCAGGGCGGCAGCAATTTTGTCAACAATTAGTTGGTCTAGTTGTGCCTGAGAAGTAGGCAACGGGTCTTGCGTTGTTTGTCTTGTCGCAGGTGGCATTTTTATACTTCAATATAAAATATCAAAGAATAATTAGACATATATTTAACCAATATTGTCATGCACGTCATACTCATAAAATAAACATCCCACAAGATTCGTAACTCATCACCAAATAATCATCACATCAGAATATGAGAATCACATAGCAAGAATAAATAATAGTTGTAATCATAACAATAATAACAACCATAACGGAAAATAACCACAATACAATAATATATTTTACCATAATACATCATGATTTTCATTCATTTTCATTAATAACGATTACATCATTTGTTCATACAACAAAAGGTGGTGATATCTAATCCCACATACATCGTTTGAAAATAACAAAATATCATAACATACTACGCTAGTCATAACTAATCTAGCTAGGTAAAATACAAAAGATACAACATCCATCACTACTACAACCATCTCTAATAGCTACCACGATCCACCATCAACCGGAAACTTGACTAAGGCTGGGAAGGAGGCCGACGAGCGTACTGTAGAGCATTAAGCCGAACGGCTGCGTCCACGGCAGCAATGTGATCATAAATCCGCTGGGCGCGATCCATATGCTCACCAAAAGGAAGACCACGTAAGCTATCCACGCGAAGTAGATCATCAGCGACGCGAGTCAGCATAGAGTTCGTCTCTATGATGCGTGCCTAAATGGACCGCATCTGTGCATCAACGTGGGAGTCAGTGGAAGAAAACGTCTCTGTCAGGGTCAAAAAGTCTTGCTCAAAAGCGAGCAAAGAGGAAACAGCAAAAGCTGGCATACGTGCCGCCTCACAGGGAGGATCGGGAGAGAAGCTAACAGGTTGAGACGGACCTACCATCTCAGGGACACCAGGAAAGATAGGAGCTGGCTGGGAAGAACCAGCCTCAAAAGGTACACTGGGAACCACATGGGTAGCAGGGAGAACGGGAACAACAGGGACAACAGAGATAACAGGAGCAACAGGGACATCAACAGGGTCGACAACAGGCAACACGGGGGAGCGAGGTGGTGCCTCCACCTCGGGGCTGGCAGGGACAACATCCCTGGGAGCATCATCACTATCAGTAGTGTGGGCACGCATCCCAGCGCATCTAAGCTCGCTACTGCGGGCAGGACTTCCATCCAGAATAACAGTAGGATGATCACCCTCCATGGGCTCACCCTCGTCATCCGAAACAAATGCACTATGAGGCGCTACCGGCACCTCACCAACAACAGGAAAAGGCTCGACACGAGCCACGAGAGTAGGGGCAGGAATCGTGTGACACCCGGCAAATTCAGGTTAGTAACGTTGACTAAACTAGTAAGTCTACCTTAGCGAGTCATGCATATTACGTTCTTAACGGGGTCATTCGAGTCGGTATGATGATTCTAGGAATCATCGGGAGTCGCTACGATGATCCGCGGGGTCATCGGGAGTCGGTCCATAACCATGTGTACAAGGATTGGTGATTCGTGGAATCGCCGGGTTTAATGCACACACGAGTCTCGAGTCTCGGGAATTGGTGAATGGATGTAAACGTGTTAGTTATCATGCATTATATGTTTGGAATCATTATGTGACTTGTTGGTATGTGAATACGTGTTTATATGTGTTAAAATAGCGTTTAACGCGCCGAAAACCCAGCTTGGAGGGTTTCAGGCGATTAGGATCTGGAAAAGGGCCTAATCGCCTATATATAGGCGAGTAGGAGGATGATAGCAGGCGATTGGGACCTAATCGCCTGATGTAGCATGCGATTAGGCCCCCAATCGCATGCTATGGGCTGCTAATCGCCTATACTGCAGAGTCCGGGTCAAAACACCTATAAATAGAACCCTTAACTCCCCAAACACCCTTAGAACAACCCTAGTTGATCCCAAGCCACCCACACACCTTGAAACACCTCTGGAACTCATTTTGCTACAAAAATCACCATCCCCAAGCCTACACACCTTTCTTTAACAAAATCTAAGGTGTGTTCTTCATCCCTAACCTTTGTAAAGTTGTTATTTTGGTTCCCCCAAAGGTCCAGACCTTGTTTTACTAAGTTGTGTCTTTAAAAACCTTTCAAAAGAGTTCTAAACCAAGTCTACACCTTAATGCTTGTTATATGTGAAGTTTACATGCATATGTTGGTCTTCTTGGTGATTATAACATGAGTGTTTCCATGATATGATTGTACTTCTGTTATGTAGAGATTATTAGGAAGGTTATCTTAGAGTTTGAGCCATTGTTGTTGTGTTTTGATGAAAATGTGTATTTTGACCCATTTGAATGTTCTTGAAGATTTAGGATGATTATGGTATGATTGTTGATGCAATGTTGTTAGAATTCATACTAGGAAGATGTTAGATCAGAGGTTTGATGAATTGCAAGTTTGTAGAGATTGAAATCTGATTGTTTCCATTTAAGGAAAGATAAGGTTGGTTGGTGAAACCTAGTACTTTGCCATTTTAAAGATGTTTTCAAACGTTTATGGTCACGGTCTGGACATTCGGGGACTGGTTAACCTGCGGGTTGTTAGTCCGGATACTTATACACATCTTATGATAGGTCGCCGCTATTTGGGGCTATCATAACATAATTACTTAACTGTTTTCAAGTAACGCAATCCGAGGTGAGTTTCACAGCCCCACTTTTACTGTCTTGCTTTCGGGGGAGAAACATGCATTGTACAAACTATTTAAAGGTCATGTTATACTATGGGCACTTTATGTTACTATACGGCTTTTATAGAAAGTCCCAGGGGGAAACCATGAATGTGCTGGAACGCACAACAGGGGAAATGTGGATAGATCTATTGGGCCTCACAAGCCCCACTCGACGGCGGGGCCGGGCGGGTGCATATTGTCTCTACCTATCGGGTTACCGAGGCATCGGTAGCCCAGTCATCTGGGCTGGTATCATCTTTTGGTTCATGTTTAGTAATGGGTTCCCAACCGTAGTAGTAAAAACACTTAACGTCTAGCTAACGTTCTTATGACATAGTATTAACGGGAATGATCTTTGTGAACTTGTGACAACACTTTATAAAAGAAAACCTGTGAACTCACCAGCATTATATGTTGACATCTTTTTGGCATGTTTTCTCAGGTCGTTAAGGTAGCAGTCAATGGGCTAGGCGCACGAAGTCATGCACAGCGTCTAATATTTTTGAAGCATATTAAAACAATGTTTTGTAAACAATGATATGTCTTTTGGTTGTAAACAAGAATGCTTCCGCTGCTGGTTTACAGCTCAAAGCATGATATTTTGGTTTTAAATATAATTATGAATGCATGTTTGTTGTATGTTTATTGTGATCGTTGACTGAGATCCTGGTGTGTCACGCGCCTCGCGGTAAAACCCCGCACGTGGAATTTGAGGGTGTGACAGATTGGTATCAGAGACAACGGTTATAGTGAACTAGGACTGCATGTAGAGTCTAGTCTATAACTGAGTCGCACACACTAGACGGTCACAATTAGTCGAGTCTTAACAAGTGGGTAACAACATGACTTGTCGGGAGTATCGGTGTCATCATCTTCTACGCCACATCATCTATTTACTCTTTATCATCCTATTTCTTGACTCGTCCTTACTATGATTCGATGGCGAACGATATACTACTGAACTTTCTTGACGGCGGTGTGCATGGGGGTAGCTTCGGCGTACTCTTGAGATCTATCCAGGGATTTGGACATCTCCCTTCTATGCCCTAATGGACACGCACGTTCTTATGCATACTATTTTGTACTTATACTTATGATAATACCATGATTGGGCGTTAGTGTACGGTGACTTGAACTTCAAACTTAAAGCACGCCTGGAGGACCATGTAGAACAGTTTATCATGTCGGGTGCACACGAGATTATAAGCTGTGATGCATGGGATCCCTGGCGGACTTTGGGCTTGAACGGATGGACCCGAACTGGGCTCGGTCTAGTTTCTTGAAATTTCTAATGGGTTATACCACGGGCAAGCCTAAATCTTTTGTTTCTTATTGTGACAGAAGATGTCGGGGGCTCGTGGAGGTCGCAGAGGCGGCCGTGCTGGCGGTCGTGCTGGCGGCCGTGGCCGTGGGAACATTAATATGACCCAAGCGGAGTTGGATAACCTGATGCAGCAGCACGTGAATAATGCTCTGGCTGCATTCCAAGCCGCTCATAATGCTATGGGTGGTACGTCGGTTCTCACCTATTCTAACTTGTTCTGGGGTACTGTGCCCTTTCCTTGATTTTCACCTGTGTGTCTGTCCCAGGTGGTGCTGTCAATCCTCCTCCACCCCAGTGTTCCTACAAAAAGTTTATGGATTGCAAGCCCCACAACTTTAGTGGCACTGAAGGGGCAGTGGGACTGCTCCGCTGGTTGGAGAAAATTGAATCGGTTTTCTCGATGTGCAGCTGCCCGGAAGGCGACCGGGTGAAATATGCTTCTGCGACCCTGGAGGGTCAAGCTCTGACTTGGTGGAACTCCACCACCCAGACTATGGGTATTGGGGAAGCCCACGCTATGCCCTGGGCGGAGTTCATTCAGTTGCTGAAAAACGAGTACTGTCCGAGGGATGAAATCCAGAAGCTTGAGCACGAAGTCTGGAATCATAAGATGGTGGGGTCCGAGATTGAAACTTACACTGCTAGGCACAATGAGTTGGCGGTGTTGTGCCCTGATCTGCACGCACCCGAATACCGAAGAATTGAACATTATGTCGCTGGGTTGGTACCGGAGATTGCAGGGTTGGTTGCTGCGGGTAATCTCACTGTTTATTCTGAGGTGGTTCGGTCGGCTCACAGGCTGACCAACATGAAGGTGGCTGAAGGGGTCTTGCCTCCTCGAGGCGCTACTGTGAAGGCTCCTGATAGTAACAAGCGGAATTGGGAAGCTATGGGAAAAGGCTCGAGTTCGGCTCAGCCTCAGCAGGTGAGGAAGTCTGATACTGGGGGATCGTCGTCTGAACAAAAACCGGGGGGTTATACTGGGAAACTGCCAAAATGTGACCGGTGTGGGTTTCACCACAACGGTCGTTGCGAGGAACGGAACCGCTACCACAGGTGCCATAAGCTTGGGCACCAGGCAAAGGATTGCAGGGTTAATCTTCAGGGTAACCGGAACCCACCTGCTACACCTACTCCGGCTCCTCCTGTTGCTGCTCCCCAGGGAAACCAGGGAAAACAGGGGTGCTACAATTGTGGTGAACTTGGTCACTACAAGCGTGAATGCCCCAAGTTGAAGCAGGGCGAGGCTGGGAAGAACGGGTCGGGTAATGGAAACAATGGGGGCGGAGGCAGGAATGCTCGCGCCTTCGTGATTGGTTCGAGCGGGGCTCGACAGGATCCTGACACTATTACTGGTACGTTTCTTCTCGATAATCGCTATGCTACGGTTTTATTCGATTCCGGTGCCGATAAGAGTTTTATATCTCTTGGGTTTAGTCAATTGCTTGATAGGGTACCTACACCTTTAGAGGCTAAGTACTTGATAGAATTGGCTGATGGTAAGAAAGTAGAGGCGACGCACGTCCTTAGGGAGTGTCACCTTGAGTTGTCGGGTTATTCCTTCCCTATTGATCTTATGCCGGTGTCTTTGGGTAGTTTCGATGTTGTCGTGGGTATGGACTGGTTGTCTCTGTATCATGCTGAGATCGTTTGTTTTGATAAAGTCGTCCGACTACCTCTCCCTGATGGAGAAATTCTGTTGGTGCACGGTGAGAAGAGCGGGGTCCCGTTGAGTATCATTTCGTGTATGAAAGCCTATAAGTATCTTCGGAAGGGGTATTCTGCCATTCTGGCGCTTGTTTCGGTTTCGTCTGAGGAAGAGAAGAAGATTGAAGATATTCCTGTTGTCCGTGACTTTCCCGATGTATTTCCTGAAGACTTACCTGGTCTTCCGCCTTATCGTCAGGTCGAATTCGTTATTGAACTTGCTCCAGGTACGGCCCCTATTGCCCGAGCCCCATATCGTCTTGCACCTCCCGAGATGCAGGAGTTGTCAAACCAGTTGCAGGAGCTGTTAGAGAAGGGTTTCATTCGACCCAGTTCGTCCCCGTGGGGAGCCCCTATTTTGTTTGTCAAGAAGAAGGACGGGAGCCTAC
This sequence comes from Ambrosia trifida, assembly GCA_028751855.1. Taxonomy (NCBI): domain Eukaryota; kingdom Viridiplantae; phylum Streptophyta; class Magnoliopsida; order Asterales; family Asteraceae; genus Ambrosia; species Ambrosia trifida. The sequence continues at coordinate 16,669,930 of CM054130.1, forward strand.
GAATGTGTATCGACTACCGGGAATTGAACAAGGTTACCATCAAGAATCGTTATCCTCTTCCCCGCATCGATGACTTATTTGACCAGCTTCAGGGTTCTAGTTTCTATTCGAAGATCGATTTGAGGTCGGGGTACCATCAGTTGAGGGTTCGAGAAGCTGACATTCCGAAGACCGCCTTTCGAACTCGCTATGGCCATTTTGAATTCCTGGTCATGCCTTTTGGTCTCACCAATGCACCGGCCATTTTTATGGATTTGATGAACCGTGTTTGTAAGCCTTATCTTGATAAGTTCGTGATTGTCTTCATTGACGATATTCTAGTCTATTCCAAGAACGAGGTGGACCATCAGGAACACTTGCGTCTTGTTTTGGAACTCCTGAGGCGGGAACAATTGTACGCCAAGTTTTCTAAGTGTAGCTTCTGGTTGCGTGAAGTCCAATTCCTTGGTCATGTTGTTAATGAGAAAGGAATTCACGTTGACCCAGCTAAGATTGAAGCCATTAAAGACTGGGAAGCACCAAAGACGCCATCTGAGGTGCGGCAATTCCTGGGCCTTGCAGGTTATTATCGCCGTTTTATCGAGGGATTTTCGAAGATCGCTCAACCCCTCACCTCGCTTACCCAGAAGGACAGGAAGTTCGACTGGGGTGATTCGCAAGAGTCAGCCTTCCAGATGTTAAAGGCTAAACTCTGTTCTGCTCCTATCTTGTCCTTGCCTGAGGGCACGGACGATTTTGTGGTTTATTGTGACGCTTCTATCCGGGGTCTCGGTTGTGTACTGATGCAGCGCGAGAAGGTCATCGCCTATGCTTCTCGTCAGCTCAAAGTTCATGAGAAAAACTACCCCACCCATGATCTGGAATTGGGTGCTGTAGTCTTTGCTTTAAAGATTTGGAGGCATTACTTGTACGGTACCAAGTGCACTATTTACACCGATCACAAGAGCCTCCAGCATATCTTTGATCAGAAGGTGTTGAATATAAGACAACGTCGCTGGGTCGAGCTTCTTAATGATTACGAGTGTGCTATTAAATACCATCCTGGCAAGGCGAATGTGGTCGCAGACGCCTTGATCAGGAAGGAAATGGCTAAACCTTGTCGTGTTCGAGCTCTTCAGCTCACCATCCATTCCGGCTTACCTGATCGAATCCGTTCGGCGCAGCAAGAAGCTTTGAAAGAGGAAAACCTTAAGGCTGAAACCATGCATGGTGCTGATAGCCACCTTGAGCTCAGGTCCGATGGGTTACACTATTTTGCTGAACGTATTTGGGTTCCTTTATTTGGGGCTTGCGGGAGCTCGTTCTAGATGAAGCTCACAAGTCCCGGTACTCTATTCACCCTGGCTCCGATAAGATGTATCAAGACCTAAAGATACTTTATTGGTGGCCGAACATGAAGGCGGACGTGGCTACGTACGTAAGCAAGTGCTTGACCTGTGCCAAGGTCAAGGTCGAGTATCAAAAGCCATCCGGTCTTCTGCAACAGCCTGAAATTCCCGAGTGGAAGTGGGAGCGGATTACGATGGACTTTGTGACCAAACTCCCGAAATCGCCCAGTGGTTGTGACATGATCTGGGTGGTTGTTGATAGGTTGACAAAGTCTGCACACTTCCTCGCTATCAAAGAAACCGATGGCCTCGAGCGTTTGGCACGGTTATACCTCAAGGAAGTGGTCTCTCGGCACGGGGTGCCTGTCTCTATTATTTCTGATCGTGATCCTCGGTTCGCCTCTAACTTCTTGAAGTCCTTGCACAAGGCTTTGGGTACTCAGTTAGACATGAGCACAGCGTATCATCCGCAAACTGACGGTCAAAGTGAGCGGACAATCCAAACGCTAGAAGACATGCTTCGGGCATGTGTGATCGATTTTGGCAAAGGGTGGGAGAGTCATCTACCGTTGGTGGAATTCTCCTACAACAACAGCTACCATTCTAGCATCAAGGCAGCTCCGTTCGAGGCTCTTTACGGGCGGAAATGCCGGTCTCCCCTTTGTTGGGCCGAGGTGGGTGAGAGTCAACTCACCGGCCCGGAACTTGTGTACGAGACTTCCGAGAAGATCGTACAAATCCGCAACCGCATGGCAGCAGCTCGGGATCGTCAAAAGAGCTATGCCGATCGTCGTCGCAAGCCTTTGGAGTTTGAGGTTGGCGACAGGGTTTTGTTGAAGGTATCTCCGTGGAAGGGCGTTATACGTTTTGGGAAGCGGGGCAAATTGAATCCTCGGTATGTGGGACCGTTCGCGATTCTGGAACGGATTGGACCGGTAGCATACAGGCTTGATCTGCCAGCTGAACTCAGTAATGTTCATAATGTCTTCCATGTCTCTAATCTGAAGAAGTGTTTGGCGGATGAATCTTTGGTTGTTCCTCTCAAAGACATCAAGGTGGATGATCATCTGCGTATTGTGGAGGAACCGGTGGAAATTCTTGACTATAAAATCCGTAGCCTTCGCCGGAGTAAAATCCGCATTGTTAAAGTCCGTTGGAACTCAAATCGTGGACCGGAGTTCACGTGGGAAAGGGAAGATCAAATGAAGGCTAAGTATCCCCATTTATTTCCTAAACGCGCGTTTGAATCAAGGCATGTCTCTGCTGAAGCTGAATGAATCTCGGGTCGAGATTCCTTTCAACGGGGGGATGATGTGGCAACCGGAAAATTTTTCTCCTCTTTCGTCTCTTCCTTTTTGGCCTTGGGCAATTTTCGGGACGAAAATTCTTTCAACAGGGGGATGATGTGACACCCGGCAAATTCAGGTTAGTAACGTTGACTAAACTAGTAAGTCTACCTTAGCGAGTCATGCATATTACGTTCTTAACGGGGTCAGTCGAGTCGGTATGATGATTCTGGGAATCATCGGGAGTCGTTACGATGATCCGCGGGGTCATCGGGAGTCGGTCCATAACCATGTGTACAAGGATTGGTGATTCGTGGAATCGCCGGGTTTAATGCACACACGAGTCTCGAGTCCCGGGAATTGGTGAACGGATGTAAACGTGTTAGTTATCATGCATTATATGTTTGGAATCATTATGTGACTTGTTGGTATGTGAATACGTGTTTATATGTGTTAAAATAGCGTTTAACGCGCCGAAAACCTAGCTTGGAGGGTTTCAGGCGATTAGGATCTGGAAAAGGGCCTAATCGCCTATATATAGGCGAGTAGGAGGATGATAGCAGGCGATTGAGACCTAATCGCCTGATGTAGCATGCGATTAGGCCCCCAATCGCATGCTATGGGCTGCTAATCGCCTATATTGCAGAGTCCGGGTCAAAACACCTATAAATAGAACCCTTAACTCCCCAAACACCCTTAGAACAACCCTAGCTGATCCCAAGCCACCCACACACCTTGAAACACCTCTGGAACTCATTTTGCTACAAAAATCACCATCCCCAAGCCTACACACCTTTCTTTAACAAAATCCAAGGTGTGTTCTTCATCCCTAACCTTTGTAAAGTTGTTATTTTGGTTCCCCCAAAGGTCCAGACCTTGTTTTACTAAGTTGTGTCTCTAAAAACCTTTCAAAAGAGTTCTAAACCAAGTCTACACCTTAATGCTTGTTATATGTGAAGTTTACATGCATATGTTGGTCTTCTTGGTGATTATAACATGAGTGTTTCCATGATATGATTGTACTTCTGTTATGTAGAGATTATTAGGAAGGTTATCTTAGAGTTTGAGCCATTGTTGTTGTGTTTTGATGAAAATGTGTATTTTGACCCATTTGAATGTTCTTGAAGATTTAGGATGATTATGGTATGATTGTTGATGCAATGTTGTTAGAATTCATACTAGGAAGATGTTAGATCAGAGGTTTGATGAATTGCAAGTTTGTAGAGATTGAAATCTGATTGTTTCCATTTAAGGAAAGATAAGGTTGGTTGGTGAAACCTAGTACTTTGCCATTTTAGGAAATAATTGCTTAGAACATGTTAGATCAGTGATATGTTGGGGGGTTTTGCTTGGAATGGGTTGGTAAATGATTTAGGTTTGATATTGGGTGTTGTTACATGTTTCGGATCTGATTTGGAGGGTTAAACGCGTGAAAATCCGTTACACAGCAGCAGCAGGCGATTAGGAATCCTAATCGCCTGATGCTGAAGGCGATTAGGCATGCATGAAGGCGATTAGGACCCTAATCGCCTGATATATCAGGCGATTGGGCCCCTAATCGCCAATAGGCTGAAGCTACTCACGTGTTGACTTTCCTAATCGCGTGTACTGCTGTCGTAAACGCGTTTTGACATCCCGGAACATGATTTGACACCTAGGAACATGATAGGAACCCCGGGATACACCCAATGACTTAGTAGGGCGTGTTCGGACCTGATTATGCGTTAATCGGACATTATGCTAGACTAGGTGAACTATTGCGCGTATTAAGTGTTTAATTGCATATGTTGCATGATGTCTTGTATTTACCTAACACGTGGGATGTCGGGTCACCAATGGGACGTCGGGTCTTGTCTGGCACGGTCGGTTTAACAGTTAAAGATGTTTTCAAACGTTTATGGTCACGGTCTGGACATTCGAGGACTGGTTAACCTGCGGGTTGTTAGTCCGGATACTTATACACATCTTATGATAGGTCGCCGCTATTTGGGGCTATCATAACATAATTACTTAACTGTTTTCAAGTAACGCAATCCGAGGTGAGTTTCACAGCCCCACTTTTACTGTCTTGCTTTCGGGGGAGAAACATGCATTGTACAAACTATTTAAAGGTCATGTTATACTATGGGCACTTTATGTTACTATACGGCTTTTATGGAAAGTCCCAGGGGGAAACCATGAATGTGCTGGAACGCACAACAGGGGAAATGTGGATAGATCTATTGGGCCTCACAAGCCCCACTCGACGGCGGGGCCGGGCGGGTGCATATTGTCTCTACCTATCGGGTTACCGAGGCATCGGTAGCCCAGTCATCTGGGCTGGTATCATCTTTTGGTTCATGTTTAGTAATGGGTTCCCAACCGTAGTAGTAAAAACACTTAACGTCTAGCTAACGTTCTTATGACATAGTATTAACGGGAATGATCTTTGTGAACTTGTGACAACACTTTATAAAAGAAAACCTGTGAACTCACCAGCATTATATGTTGACATCTTTTTGGCATGTTTTCTCAGGTCGTTAAGGTAGCAGTCAATGGGCTAGGCGCACGAAGTCATGCACAGCGTCTAATATTTTTGAAGCATATTAAAACAATGTTTTGTAAACAATGATATGTCTTTTGGTTGTAAACAAGAATGCTTCCGCTGCTGGTTTACAGCTCAAAGCATGATATTTTGGTTTTAAATATAATTATGAATGCATGTTTGTTGTATGTTTATTGTGATCGTTGACTGAGATCCTGGTGTGTCACGCGCCTCGCGGTAAAACCCCGCACGTGGAATTTGAGGGTGTGACAAATCGGCTCGAAAGGAGCCTCAGACACGACAGGCACACTCGGGCCAGCCTGACCCGATGGCCCAACACGAGAAGATGGGGCGACCTAATCAAAGAATCCTGGAGGGAAGGTACGAATAGCAGGGACAGGGTAAACAGGGAATGTGGGTGCGGGAGCGACAGGTGGTGGGGAAGTGACTGACGCCTCAGACATCGCATCCTCCTCACTAGGGTCCTCCTCCTCATACTCACCGTCGACCATCATCTCATCCGGCTCGACCTCATCGTCCGAACTCAATACCACAACGACAGGGGCGTTGGGAACGTTCTCCACAATCTGAACACTGCTATCGGAGTCAGACATGTACTCGGATTCTTCAGAAGTAGGCATTTTCTTTCCTGGCAAAAGTACCGTACTATATATGTATGAATATTTAATTAATTTAAGCAAGAACATCTATACTTCCAAAATTTTACCATCTACTTTTTGTTACTTCCCTTGGCGTGCTTAGCTAGGCGATTCGGGACTTCCTTTTCTAACATATTTTTCGTGTTTGTTTTTAAGAAAATATATTTTTTTCTCTTTCAAACCAAAAACCGGTTATAGTCTAGATTTTTCCAAAATACTAGTTCGCTATAACCTTGGCTCTGATACCATTTCTGTCACACCACGACAACGGCGGAAACACGTGGCGTGGACACGAAAGAGAAATGTTTCATAGCCAGGAATAAACAAACACATAATTTAGAAAATAAACATTCATTAGACGGCGGAAAGTATTTTGCTTAGATACACGTCCCAAAATGTAGTTTTTAACGAAATAAGGATTTTAAACTATTTCCCAATCCCATAGAAAATATTAGTAAATCCCTAACAAAAGTCCGTCTCGTCTTTATTTCGCCCGCCCTAGCCATTGCACGCCTTCACACTCTTAGTTACCTGAAAGATATGTTAGGAAAACGTCAATATATAAATATATTGGTGAGTTTCTTAGGTTTTGACACACAAATAAATTAACATTCATTTGTAAATAAGTGCGCATAACGAAATAAGAAATGTGCTACATATGCTATTAGGGTTGCAAGTCCTAATACCGATGGAATCCCCATAGGCCCGTAACCAAAACCAGACTATTTTACTTTGCCCCGCAAGTTGTTTACATGGTAACAACTAATTTAGAATATCGTCGCACCCCGTGGTCCTTCCGTGTTGATCGCTAATCAACCGGGGTGGGTCTTGTCAAGAACCAATAGTACTATTCCCATATTCTACGGCTACATCCCATTGTATAAATGGTTACAGTTAACCGCGGAGACTTCACGTCCCATGTGACTTTACCGTTACCCATGTGCCCATCTTATGTACCATTTCATACTCTTACATGTTATCGCACATTTAATTCTTTCTTACATATCTTTCCCCCAAGTTTAAAAACAGTAAAACATAAAAGGGGCTGTGAAAACTCACCTCAAGCGTGTCACGAAATCAGAAAATAGTCTTTGCCAAGTCCAATGTGAGACTACCTACACGTGTCCTAATTTAATAAGGCACTGGTCTCAGAGTGCGTGTCTTACTGGAAAGTTGTCTTTCCCCAACTCCCGATACCACGTTTACATATTCGGTTTAATTAGGAATATACCCTAGTCTTAGGTCCGTTGGTGATGATTTATCCCGTTACAAGTTTCACTTAATCTTATAATATAACCGTTGGTATTAATTACTAAGTTAGTTGGTTTCGTCATTGCGAACCCCAATCATTGCCCGTTTTCCTTACACGTCATGATCTTTAAACATATTTATCAATATGTATTTACTAACTTATATTAATATTTCGTTATATCTTCCGACTCGACTCACTTTTATTATATATTTTTCCCCATAAAAATAAATATACAAAGATCTTGTCGAACGAGATTCATTTTATGTTAAGTATTTATTTTTCACATAAGTATACATATACTTATAATAACATACTTAACTTATTTTATTTCTTACAAATTCTCCCATCTTACTTCCAACACTTAGGAAAGTGTTTATGTATATTTTTCACCCTTTATCATCCTTACATATAGTTTGTTCACAAAATATATACTTATTTTCTTACTTGGAATAATTAGTCCGTAATCACCGCAATAACGTATACTCATATCTTGTAGGAAGTTATACTTGTATACTTATCCGTCCGATTTACTTTTTGTCCGATTTATACCTTGTTCATTTTACACTCTGTTCATTTTACACTTTGTTCATTTTACAGTTTGTCTGATAGTTCGTCGCATTAACATACGTCCGCTTCCCCGATTTCTTAACTTATATATATATATATATATATATATATATATTTTCTTGTGTAGGAAATCATACTACTTGCCGGTTTACGCATTTTCCTACTTTCGAAAATATATAAATATATTTATTGAAAATATATTAACTTGGATATTTTATTCCTAAAAAAATTCTTACAACACTTTTACATCCCCATAAATGTAAAAATGCTCATTTTTATACAAAACATCCCAAGTTATTTAAATTACCATTTTCTTTTTAAAAATGTTAGTATTTATATTTTTCAACACATATGGTAAATTTATATTTTTATAAAATACTTTTTATAAATATAACATTCTTACAAGTAAAATATTTGTGTAAGTTTCTTCACTTTTACAAAAGCAACCCTTTTAGAATCTAACTTTTCATTCTTAACCTTTAACTTTCCAAAGTTACATTTTTTAACATAAGGTTTCCAAAATCACATTTTACACCCATGGACTTTCCAAAGTAACTTTTCAAATCTCTATCTTTATAAAAGTTACATATTATTCCCAAGACTTATAAAAATGACAATTTCTATGACGACTAGTAAACTTGAACATGTCAAAATTTACAATAAGTGTTCTTTTCACTATCCAACACTTGTATTAGTCTCATATGGTCATTTTATGTCTACTAACATGTTTGATTTAAGTCTTGGAGTCCATTTGTTCATACTTGTATTTTTAAAGTCTACAACTTTATTTTTGTGATTTTAGCTTCATTACATTTTGTTACAAATATTTCATGTTCAAAGAGTTCCATTAGTCATAATATGATGATCAAAACCATTTTTAGATGTATTAGGTGTTATTTTATGTTTTTCATCCTAAACAACTTTTAAAAAAAATACTAGAACATACAATATTGTTGTAACAAAATAACATCACCAACCACCCTAAAACTTATGTTTATGATCATCTTTGTAAACATTTCATTTCATTTTTAGAAAACACACAAAACCTTGTTTCAAAACTTTGGTTAAAAACACCCCAAAAACAACTTGCAAGTTAAACACATAAATAAATAAAACATAAACAAGATGAGTTTTAAGAAACTTACTACTAGCACAAGGCTAGGGAAGTCACAAAAACAAAAGATTATGATGGGGTTATGTGTGTTCTTCCAAGGGTTAAGCTCCTAGCTTGATAACACACTTGATTTATGGTAGGAAATGAAGTGATTTTATGTATTTGATATGTTGAAACACAAAATAAATTTTAGAAGGGTGTTTGGCCGTGAGTTTAAGCGAGGTGTGGAGGTGTTTCTTTTTCTTTTGAAGTATGGAAATATTATGAGTTCAAGTTGGTTTATAAAAGCCATTTACACATGTGATTATAAGTTATTATAATACTAAACTTTAGGCATGCTTAAACCTCATAATAGTTTTGTACTTTGGGAGACCACAAGGTGGCTAAGACACCATAAAAGGGCCGGCTCTAGGAGGCCATGTGGGTCCCTCATCTTTTTACAAAATATCTTGCAAGTATATAGTTAGATTTCACTCGTTTCGGTTAGGGTTTTTCGGGTTTTTGCGCGTTCTTATTACGAGCTATTTCGGACATATAATTGTCTTTCAATTACCCTTAAACATAGCCTAGTTTAAGTATTGGTAAATTATTTAGGCTCCTACCAGGTGAAATTATATATTTTATGCGCATCGGGTGCGATACGCGAACTTTATTCGCTACCGGTAGATTTTAATTCGGAATTTTCATTTATAGTTTTGGGGTTCCAAAACACTTTATATTTCATAAAAATATCTTTTATTTATATCCTGAGCATTCGGGATAATTTTCGGTTTACCAACGTCCGTTTCGGACTAGTTAATTCTTATGCGATTCCGTCGCATTTCTAATTAAACTATGGCATTCCTATGCCATCTATTGGACTCCGTTATTTTCCGAATACTCTAATATACCTAATTGATATTAATTCTTGCTTAGAACAATTAATTACAAATATTAATTGCGTACGGATATACCTTAATTTTGCCGAACGTCACAGTAAACGACAATACACTTCACACAACGCCCCACTTGGTTTAGCTAACCCCTCATTGTCGTGTCCGTTATGGTCATGGACACTCTAGGTTCTGCGAGAGCTCTAGGATTTGCGCCTCCCTACAAATCCATTTGAAGCGACCCTACTTCTCTCTAACATAGGTGATTCCCCTGAATCATTAAAAGCAAAAGTTATATTGATTTACCACACTCATTAACATAAATATGCTTAACCTCGACACACTGTCACTGATTGGAATGGACTAGGAAGTATAGACTCCCTTTAGTATTTTGGGGTGCCCCCCACAGTGACTCACTTTGGTCATATGATTAAGTTTTCCTATTGAATCTAGATCTTAGGATCTCCAGTCAACTAGATTAGGTTTCCCTCATACTCCTTTTTTGCGTGGGCTTTAGTCCCATTCCTCTAGACGACATATATACTATCTCTTTGCTTAAGCCTTTCGTTAACGGGTCGGCAATGTTATCCATTGACTTCACATAGTCAATTGTGATAACACCCGTTGAGAGTAGTTGTCGTATCGTTTTGTGTCTACGTGTTATGTGCCTCGATTTGCCATTGTACATTGTGCTTTGGGCTCTACCAATCACCGACTGGCTGTCATAATGTATGCAAATAGCTGGTAAAGGTTTACTCCATCTTGGAATATCCTCCACAAATTGACGTATCCACTCCGTCTCTTCTCCACATTTATCTAAGGCGATAAATTCAGATAACATCGTGGATCTTGCTATAACAGTTTGCTTCGAAGACTTACAAGTTATAGCAGCACCCGCAAGTGTAAACACATAACCACTTGTTGATTTGGAATCTTTGATATCCAAAATCCAGTTCGCATCAGTGTATCCTTCAACCACAGCTGGATGACGGGTATAATGCAGTCCATAGTCCCGTGTATATCTTATGTATCTAAGCACCCTTGTTATACTTTTCCAATGTTCATCACTTGGATTACTCGTATATCTACTTAGCTTACTCACCACGTATGCCAAGTCGGGTCTAGTACATGTCATTAGATACATTAGACTACCAATGATCCTTGAATACTCTACCTGAGCAACACTCTTTCCTCTATTTTTAACTAGATGGTGGGTGGTATCAATTGGAGAACGAGCTTTAGCCTTGTCTCCTTAATTGAATTTTTCAAGGATTTTGTCCACATAATGAGATTGAGTTAGAACAAGACCATTTTGGGTTCTAAGGATTTTTACTCCAAGAATAACATCTGCTAGACCCATGTCTTTCATGTCAAATCTCCTTTTCAACATGTCTTTAGTAGATTTAACCATCTTATCATTACTCCCAACGATAAGCATATCATCCACATAGAGACATAAGATCACATAACCTCCTGGTGTGTCTTTTGAATAGACACATTTGTCGCACTCATTTATTTTGAAACCATTGTCAAGCATGACTTGGTCAAATTTATGATGCCATTGTTTTGGAGCTTGCTTCAAGACATACAATGACTTGACTAATTTACATACTTTTCCCTCTTGACCTGGGGCAGAGAAACCCTCGGGTTGCTCCATGTAAATTTCTTCTTCTAAAGCGCCATTTAGAAATGTGGTCTTTACATCCATTTGGTGAACATCTAAATTTCTTAAAGCCGCAATCGCAAGAACCAATCTTATAGAGGTTATTCGTGTTACAGGCGAGTAAGTATCAAAGTAGTCTAGACCTTCCTTTTGTCTAAATCCTTTGATCACTAACCTAGCCTTGTATTTATCAATACTTCCATCATTTTTCATCTTCTTCTTGAATATCCAACGATATCCAAGGGGTTTAAACCCGGTGGAAGATCTACTAACTTCCAGGTATGATTTTGCAATATAGAATCAATTTCATTCTTAATTGCTTCTTTCCATTGAGGTCCTTCTGATGAGGAGACCGCTTCGCGGTAGGTATTGGGCTCACCCTCTACCATGTAGCTCAAGAAGTCTGGACCAAAGGATTTTTTCAACCCTTGTCCTTTTGCTTCGTCTAAGGTCACCCTCCTCAACCAATGTTGATGGACCTGCTTGGTCATCGTTATTGGCATTGATGATCTAAGAAGTGTTTGTCCTAGCATAGGAAACACATGTTCAAAGTACTCGACAAAGTTAGGATTTACCTCCATGAAAGTGTTTTTGTGTACATAAGGATTCTTGGATTCATATGCAAGAAAACGATGCGCAGTACTTTGATGTGCATACCCAATGAATATGCAATCAATAGTTTTGGGGCCTATCCTAAGAGCCTTAGGAGGTGGTACAGTCACCTTGGCTAGGCACCCCCACACTTTCAAGAATTTGTATGAAGGTTTTCTACCTTTCCACAACTCATAGGGAGTCTCGTCCCTAACTTTTAGAGGTATCCTATTCAAAAGATAATTAGCCGAGAGAATGGTGTCCCCCCACATTTCACGGTTCACTCCCGAACTTATCAACATGGCATTCATCATTTCTGTAACATCCCGAAAATCCGCTTCACTTAATTACGCTATTAGGCGTGAATAAGAAATGACAAGATGAAGTAAATAGTAGAATGAGCCGTTTATGGGTAATAAAATGGGATGATACGAATGTGGGTTATGTTCTAATATGAAAATTACTAATGGAAGTTATTATCTTTATAATGGGGAAATAACACTAGAAAGAAACTTGCATAGTTAAGGTTATGATAACAAAAGGCTTTGGGGTAAACTTGAGGGACTTGTGGTGTAAATATGGCACAAAACAAATGGTCCAAACACACCCCAATAGGGGTAAACAAATTCAGCCCTCAAAGAGGGCATTCTTGAGCTTAAACCAAACCCTAAGTCCCTAAAGTTGAAGAATTGATGCAAGAGGTTGATGTAAGAGATAAATGGTTGGTTCTAGAGGGCTAATCTTCAAGGATTAAGCTTTGGTAAGAACCCTAACCCCAAATTCGTGTAGGATTCGAACCCCACATGTGGGTTTTGAGCAAAACATGTTAAATTCATATTATTGCTTGATTTTAAGTGATATTGATCATCTTTAATAGTTTAGAGATGAGCTAATCACTATAGGTTGCTTGTTTGCAAAGGATGATAATATTGGGTTTTCATTTGAGCTTTGATGTTGCTAAATTAGTTGTAAATACATGTAATGGTAGGAATGATGTGTAGTTGATGATATGCATGTGGAAAATTGGTCATGATTGAAGGTGATTATGCGTTTTGATGGAATGCGTGTATTAGAAGCTTGTACATTGAGTTTAGAATGTTGTACGCACACCATGTGTTTGATGAAATGTCTAGATGAGTATGATGTATGAAATTGTATGCAAGACTTGACAAATATGAAAGCGTTAGTATGTGTCGAATGAATTCTATGTGCACCAAAGTAGTCATATCATGATATGTGTGCTATAACATGCTAATGTAATGTTTAGGGTAAAAAAAATTGATATGGAGTAGTATATCGGTATGGATGTATGTATCTAAATGTTGAAAGTTGCATACGTGATAGTTGACTTTCTGAAAAGTCAACAATGTAGAATAACATGATTGCGTGATTAGAAAACACTATGTGATGCATCACATGTTAGACTATGAGGCATATATGATAATAAGTGGGATTACATGATGTGAGAATAAATGTGGTGATGAATGTATGTTTTAAGTATGATAGAAATTGACTAATGAAAATCAATGTGATATTTGGTTGGGAATGGTTGTTAGTGTGAATGATCATGTATGCTAACAATGATGTGAACATGATGATATGAAAGGATAGGAAGGATGGACTCAAGCATGAGAAGCTAATGGGTCAATAGGAGGCAAGTAAACGAGCATGAACTTGGAGGACTTGAGGTAAGTGGTTCTTATTCCACTTAGGATAATGAATCTTAACATGTATATGTGTTTGTAAGTAGTATGAGGACCGTGAGATGATGGAACGTAAATAATGAGGTTGAGGCTTGAATTGGAGTTTATAATGGAATAAACGTGGCTTCGAATGGATCGGCGTGGATGGGTCTAGAAGGGGTAGAAAGGAGAAACAAAATGGGAATGTGCAGAGTCCACCGTAAGGGTACGGTGGCACCGTTCCCTTACGGTGGCCCCTGCAATGTTTTTCCCCACCGTAGGGCAGAGGGGATACCACCGTTGGGTTTTGTGGTCCACCGTAACCTTACGGTGGCCACCGTAAGGTTACGGTGGGACCTGGAAATTTATATTTTTTTTTAGTTTATTCTATCGTATGTTGATGTTTCGCTTACGTACGCGACTCGTAATAGCGTTTAACGCATCAATTAATATTGTTGGACCTCGTGTAAGGCTATGTAAGGGTGTAGCATGTAATACTAATGTTAGTTTTGTAATATGATCATAGTACGAAATGATACAAGTGCGTGTAGTTTAATTGATACGTTGCTCGATGGTATCAAATACGATAAGTAGATTGTCATGATTAAGTAGATTGAGAATGTGCTGTACATATGGGTACACATGCTCAGGTTTGAGAGAGAATTTCATGCATGTAAGGGTTGGTAATTATGAGTAGATTGAGTATAGGGCTGGAACGTCATATTTGTCGTAGAGATTAGCGAAGAAAGAGTAACATGACGGGTCAAGTAAGTTATAAAAAGGACTTGTATGTATTGTAGAATTATACGAAGGAAGTGTATGCTTGTATGTATTGTAGAATTACATGAAGGAAGTGTATGCTTGTATGTATTGTAGAATTATACGAAGGAAGTGTATGCTTGTATGTATTGTAGAATTATATGAAGGAAATGTATGCTTATATGTATTGTAGAATTATACGATGGAAGTGTATGCTTGTATGTATTGTAGAATTACATGAAGGAAGTGTATGCTTGTATGTATTGTAGAATTATACGAAGGAAGTGTATGCTTGTATGTATTGTAGAATTATATGAAGGAAGTGTATGCTTGTATGTATTGTAGAATTATACGAAGGAAGTGTATGCTTGTATGTATTGTAGAATTATATGAAGGAAGTGTATGCTTGTATGTATTGTAGAATTATACGAAGGAAGTGTATGCTTGTATGTATTGTAGAATTATACGAAGGAAGTGTATGCTTATATGTATTGTAGAATTATACGAAGGAAGTGTATGCTTGTATGTATTGTAGAATTATACGAAGGAAGTGTATGCTTGTATGTATTGTAGAATTATACGAAGGAAGTGTATGCTTGTATGTATTGTAGAATTATACGAAGGAAGTGTATGCTTGTATGTGTTGTAGAATTATACGAAGGAAGTGTATGCTTGTATGTATTGTAGAATTACATGAAGGAAGTGTATGCTTGTATGTATTGTAGAATTATACGAAGGAAGTGTATGCTTGTATGTATTGTAGAATTAAACACTACAAAACTTCCACTTGAAACATCTAATTGTATTATAGTTAAAATAAAAATTATATGTAATGAGTTCAAGTAAAGTCGTAATTACATATAGAGTTACTAGTTTTTTTTACAATTTTTGTTTTTAATTAAATTATTTAACTATTGTTTTTTTAAATAGAACATAAGATAAAAAAGAAAAGTCTAAATTTTACTACAAAACATCAATTACTTTAAATATAATATAATATATAAATACGGTCTGCCCGATTTGCCGTAAGGTCTGCATGGATGAATACGGGGAACATGCAGTTCATTGTAAGGAGTTACCCGGTTTCAAATATCGGCATGATTGGGTTCGAGACATTCTGTGGGACATTTTAAGACGGGCTGGGATCTCAGCCAAGAAGGAGGCCCCTGTGAACTTCCTCTCGGATCCAACAGAAGGGAGATCCACTCTGCGACCAGCAGATCTCCTTGTCTTTGGGTGGGCCGGGGGGAAACATGTTTGTGTTGACCTGACGGGTGTATCTCCCCTAGTTGGGTTGAGGGATAGTGGCTTTGTAGCAGGGCAAGCGGTGCGAAAAGTAGAGGAAAAAAAGGTAGAAAAACATGCTAAAGCCTGCGAGGAGAACCAACACGTTTTTGTGCCCCTGGCCTTTGATACCTTTGGCTCATTGGCACCGGAGGCTACCCGCTTCCTGACCAGGGTCCAGCGGGTTATTCATAGTAGTGCCTCGGCTTCGGGTGGGCATGGTTACGTTTTTAGTAGATTAGGATTTGCTATTCAGAAAGGGGTGGCGGCGCAGCTTGTTGCTCGCCTGCCCATTATCTTAATGTAATTTTCCTTGTTATTAATATCGAATTGCCAAAAAAAAAAAAGTTAATTATTAAGTTAAAAAATATATATATATATATATATATATATATAAAGAGTTACGGAGTATTACATTTTGAAATCATATAGGTTCTCCTCAGGCCTCAAAATTCTTAGGATACTGAAATATTAACTTTTGTAACATCTGTGAAAAAAAAATAATACCTTTTTAACGATACTTTTGTTTCACAATCATAACCTTTGGATAAAATATGTGTCCCATTGTCTAAGTTCTGGAAGATACGTTTTCTGACCCTTCATCTCTTACCTTCCTCTACCCTTCTTTCTATCTCTAAATTCATCTCCAACTGGAAACAACTTTCTGTCAAGATACGGCCGGATCAACAACATATCATATGAGTTTTTTTTCTGTTTATGTAGACACCTCGGGTCGGTTCGGGTTTCATGTGGAAGCCACGGGTTAGGACCGAACCCGAACCCGAACCCGAAACCGAAAATTGTATAATCTGAGAACCGAGCTCGACCGAATTACATATGGTAAGGTACGGTTTCAGGTTTTGTCAGGCCGGTTATCGGGTTTTTCTCGGGTAGGACCGAGATCTGCTCACCCCTAGGCCAACACGTAAATTGTTTTTTATGTAACTTGGTCCAGTTGATTATCATTGGTTACTAGTACTGCCCCAATACGTAGAGTGCCTGGAGTGGGGCGGGAATGGGGGCGGGAAGGGGGGTAACACCGCCGCCATCATTGGCGTGGAAGGGGCGGGAGGCTGGGGGCGGGGGCATTTGGCCTGGCGTGGGGCGGGTGTTAGTGCCACGTGGCGTGGAATCATTGGCCCATCTTATATTATTTGACCGTTAAAAAAAAGAAAGAAATTTTCAAAAGTTACCGTTGGGTAACGGTTTAAAAAAATAATTTTTATTATATATATATATATAACAATACCCTCTTCTACACAAACACACCCTATTTTTTTCATAAAATCCTCTCCAAACTATCATATTTTAAAAAAAAAAAATTGCAAGATGCCGGACGACTCTTCGAGTTCGGATGATATGTTTGATCAACTCGCTTTGGATGACTTGGGCGAAGGTGCCGCAGAGTTGTTAATGGCGAGCGTTCAGAAAGTCGTTCAAGCTATAGCGGACGACGAAGGGACCTCCGAACCACCCAAGCGTAGAAAGTCTATAGTTCGTGAACGACAAACCGCAAATGAGTCATTGGTACGTGATTACTTCTCACCCGAATCAACATACGATGAAAAAAGTTTTAGGTGGCGTTTTCGTATGAGTCGTAATTTATTTTTAAGAATAACAAATAGAAAATAATTATGAACATTTCAAACAAAGGCCCGATGCACGTGGTCAGATGGGATTTACCGCGATGCAAAAGGTCACAGCCGCGCTTAGATACTTGGCTTATGGAACCAGTTCCGACATAATGGATGACTATCTAAAGATGGTCGAGCGAACGGCTAGAGAAAGTACTCAGTTTTTTTGTGCGGGCGTCGTTGAATTATATTTAAAAAGAGATTTGAGAAAACCTACATTTAGTGACGTGCACCAACTTTTAGAGTTTCACAAAGAAAAACATGGTTTTCTCGGTATGCTCGGTAGTTTAGATTGTATGAAATGGGAGTGGGAACTTTGTCCAACAGAGTGGCAAGGCCAACACGCGAGCGGTTTTCATAAAAAGCCGTGTATGATGCTTGAAACGGTTGCGTCACAAGATCTTTGGATTTGGCATGCGTTTTTTGGTGTGCCCGGTTCGTTGAACGATAGAAATATTCTTAATCAATCCCCAATCTTCAACGATCTTGTAAACGATGTTGCACCAAAAGGAACTTTTTTTTTAAACGGGGTAGAAATAAGTACGGGTATCTTCTAACAGATGGAATTTACCCTGATTGGGCCGTGTTCGTAAAATCGTTTACACGGAGGACTACGTTAGACCCTAAGAGAAAAAAGTTTAACAAAGCTCAAATAGCTGCACGGAAAGATGTTGAGCGTGCTTTTGGTGTGTTGCAAAAAAGATGGCGCATTTTGTCCATGCCATGTAGACTGTATGAAAAACCCCAAATAAGAAATGTGATGTACGCATGCATTATATTACATAATATGATTTTGGAGGATGAAGGACGTGCAATATGCGAGTACTTTGGTGAGGAAACGCAACAAAGTCAAGAAAACATTACTGATAAAGAAAGAAACGTCAACAACTCTGAAATCAAGAATAGCCAAACACATCATAACCTTCGAGCGGATCTGGTTGATCATATTTAGAGTATACCAAGAGATTACCCATCTGACGATAACGATAGCGATAACTAAAACCATTTTCAGTTCATGTATTTTTTTAAAGTGCCTTTATGTTTTTTAATTTTCATGTATTTTTTGTTAGTTCGTGTATTTTTTTATTTACATTGTAGTTTATTAAATGAATTTATATTTATGTTTTTATAAAATTGTGTTTTTTTATTTATTAAAAAAGAAAATAAAAAACAAAAAAAAATGTAAAAGCAAGTGTCACATGTCACAACCCCCCTTCCACTCTCCATAATCCCCCTGGTCCCACAATTACCACATGAGGCTTCATCCCCTCTTTCCTCACCACTCCGAGTAGTCGTAAAAGCATCTTTGTTGCTTGACCCCATAGTTTTCTTTCTACACCGGTCACCCCCAAATCTTTACCGCGCTTGTAAACCTTACAATTTATTATTCCATAATCAAAATCGAAATCGAAATCGAAATCAAAATGTCAGACAACATCCCTTTTGAAATCCAGGTGGAAATCATGAAAAGGCTTCCTATTAAATCATTGCTTCAATTTCGATCAGTCTCCAAGACGTGGAAGTCTCTCATCGATAGTTCTCAATTTATTGCAGATTATAGCGGCCACGTGGAACATCTTCTTGTAAGTTATGACAATCATGTCGGTGGTAAACTTGAGCGAAACTATGTTTCAATTGTAGATGATCATACTTTCCCTCAACATAGAGTTGCCCCTATTTTACCCCCATTGGTTAATAAGCTTAAATATCCTATCATTATCGGCAGCTCTCATGGGTTGTTGTGTCTGTATAGCGGTGAGGATATGGCTGTTATCTGGAACATTTCTATTAGAAAAGCGGTTGCTGTTGGTTTGCCTAATGTAGCAGGAGTATATGCGACCCTTTTAGGTTTTGGGGTTTGTCGTCAGACTTGTGATCCTAAGATTGTCAAGATTAGACATATTGGTTATGGGAGTGTTATGGAAAGTCTACCTGATATCATTCCAAGGCAAGTTGAGGTTTTCTCATTAAGCACGGGGGCTTGGAGAAGTCCGTATGGCAGCAATCTCCCTCGTACGTCATTTGGATTTCGTAATTTTTATGTAGTTACAGATGGGTTTTTGTATTGGTTGGTTACCAATAGTATTACCAGGGATGGTGGACCTACGGTTTATAACTTGATCCTTTCATTTGATATCACTAGTGAAGAATTTAAAGAAGTAAATCTCCCTGATAGTTTAGCCCATTTGGATCGTATGAAGTTGTCTATGTCTAAGCTAAGGGATTCTCTTGTTGCTATTGAATGCAACGTAGAGGCCTATAGTCCATTTTCCATTGTGTGGATGATGGAGGATGGTATAGAAAAGTCATTTACAAAGTTATTTAATATATGCGCACCAGATGGATCAGGAATTTTAGAAGTATGGGGATCTACGAAACGTGGTGAACTTATAACGGAAGTTGTAGAACATCCAGATATGCCGCTTGCTGATGCACAACTTCTTGTTTATGAACCCGACTCTAAACACATCAATAGTCTTGGGATAACCGGAGAAAGTTCGTTATTTATAGTGCATCGCTATGAGGAAAGTCTACTTCTGCTAGATCATCCGGATTTAATTATTTATGACAAAGGTAAACGCTACATTTTCAAAGTGGAGAGCTAAGAAGATTAAAGGATTTTGAAGCGTACAAACAGGAAGCAAGGTATAGAACAATAGTTTTGAAAACATTTCGCACACTCCATTTATGCTACACAAGATGATCTTCAGCTTCAAATTGATCTGGTTTCATATTTCCGTCACTTCATATTTGTTATGCCTTTAATCACCCTGTCTTTCATGAACTGAGACTTTAGTTATTCTTGGTTTATTACAAATTTCTATTCAACCGCAGATCTTTTGTGTATAACTAGAACAGACTTCATTATTCAATGTTTTAGCTGTTAAATCACATAGGCGGCTCGGTTGCATGATCTTTAGACTTTACAACTCGAACAAGGTGTTTGTATTTTATAGTGTTTAAACCTTAGCTTTTTCAATAAAATATATATAATATCATGGATTTAGCCATCACCGATTAACGTTCTAGCAGTTTTGGATTATGTTCTGATTGCAAGGTTACTGTTGTTTACGTGATTATGGTGTGTATTTACTATTTATACTAGTATTCGTCTATTGGTCCAAGATTCCCGATGTTTTCATGATTATGTGATGCATTCATGATCCATCCTGCGTTGTTCAAGATAAGGATTAGTATTATGTATGCTGACTTATAGTAAACCTACCAGCTATTATGATCTTTGCTCATGGGAGTACATGGTTGTTGATCACAGTTGGAAGATTAAATGGTTTTCAATGATTTTTGAATTTAGCTAGATTCCATAGTGGAGGCGAACATTAAATAACTACTGAAGTTGTAGGATGTGTTCTGTTATAAAGGTTGCGAAATTGCTGTTTGGGTCGGGTCAATGCCTCAGGCCAAAATGAAAATAAAAGGAAAGTCAACATATACAGTATTTAGTCAAAATTATATGGAAAACGCGTGTGATTGTCATTTGTCCTGTTTGAACTGAGATTGATAGCTCATATAAATGTTCTTCTGCTCCAACTTTAGGATGAAACTAAGTGGATAAATGAGTTTATTTGATATTAAATTATTAATCAGCCTTTTATTTTGTAATGTAGTCAAGAAGACCATAACTCAAGTTTAGAGATGCAGCTGGTATGTTCTTTCTTTTTTCTCTCATGAACATGGTTTTAGTTTAATTATATAGTTAAACTTGTACTTGAAGCCATATGGTTTTCAATAGGGCTGCAAACGAACTGAACTTGAACTGTTCGGCGGGAAGTTCGTTTGTGTTCGTTCGTTTAATAGATGAACGAACACGAACAAAAAATTATGTTCGTTTAGTTAAACGAACGAACATGAACAGAGGTCGCGTTCGTTCGTTTATGTTCATGAACGTTCGGTAACTTGTTTGTTTATGTTCGTTTGTGTTTGATAGTTTATTAAGGTTTTTAATTTTTTTATACTTTTATTTTTTATTATTTTACCCAATAAACAATATATATGAGGTAAATATATGACTATATGAGATCAATAAACCTAATTTTTGTATCCAAGATCATTATATTTTTCCACGTTCAGGCGCTGATGCCCTCCACCTCCAACGCCCTCTGCCATCCACCTCCTTCAACGCCCTTCTCCAATACTAAGTACGTTTGAACAATTAGGTTATATTTTCGGTGGATCTAGCTAATGTCTTAATGTACGTGAATTCGATGTTACTCAAAAGTTAATATATGTCCGTTTGTGTTTTGTTTCCGTTCATGAACATTTCTTTGTGTTCATGAACACTTGTTTGTGTTCATTAATGTTCGTTTGTGTTCATGTGCGTTCATGAACAAAATTAACAAACGAACACGAACATGAGTGTTTTCTTAACAAACGAACACGAACAGAAAATCTCGTTCGGTAAGTGTTCATGAACAGTTCGTGAACACATAATTTTCTTAACAAACGAACACGAACAAGGCCTTGTTCGTGTTCGTTCGGTTCGTTTGCAGCCCTAGTTTTCAACTTGCTTTTACCAGGTAGCATTTAAACACTGAATTCTCTTTTACATTGATTTTAAGTGAAAACCATTTTTTCGAATTCTGTTATTTAAGGAAAACTAAAAACAATTTTAATATTTGTAATTACAAAATACAAGTTCGTTCTTACTCAGAAGTGGGTGTAGAAAGTTAATCATATAGTCAATTATCAAGTTGTTTGTTATAGAACATACAGAAAAATATGACAAGTAAAAGCAAGAACTTCAATTACTTAGGGGCCCTTTTGTCATGATGTCGTGTTGGTTTGCTACGCAAAACCTCTCTCATACACTCTTACTGAAAAGTTACGTAAATATATGAACAGTTAGACATGGCAATACAATATACTAGCATCTTATGTTTATGCTTTGGGTTAACCGTTACTTTATTAAACAAGTGCATAAGTTTCTTTGTTTTAATTAACACACGGATATGTAAATAAGACTTCTTAGGCGTGCACTTTTTTAGCAATTTTGGGCTGTGCAAAAGGGCAAAATCGACTGGCCTGAGACCGAGTCGACACACATAAAATCCAGAACCGAGGACCGCCGGACCTAGTAGTTCATTTCGGGTATGGGTTTTATAGGCTTAGTTATTAGGTTTACAGTACAAGACTGAGACCAGTTATGAGGATCACGTTCAAATCATAAAATAAGATTCATAACCTCAATAATATTTTGTGTTACGAATACTCATTTGCTCGGCCCAAATTTGAACTTTTCCTGGTGACTGTCATCACCATATTTTGTAATTTGTACTTACATGAAACCACAATGAATGTAAATGATTTGTTTTAGACTTTTGTTGTAGAATTTAACTACATACCATTCGATTTGTTTGGTGCATGCGATTTTTGGGCTGAGCTAACGTTTTTCACTTGATTTAATATGCACGCTACATGTTTGATGAAATGTCTCAGTAAATTTTTATACAATTACTATTTGTGTTTTAACTCATTTCGTTCTTCTTTTGACAGTGAGGTCATGTTGATTGGAACAATAATTGGTAGTTATGAGAGTCAAATTATGCCTAATAATTTTTCATGTACTTGCTTCTTTATGCATCAAAATATGTATCTCATCACTTTGTACAAAGGGGTTCTAACCACCTGCATGCAATTATGTATTGTTGTACAGTTCTTAAAACTAGCTTAAGTTATATGTTCATGTTTGACGTTGGATTTATTTTACTCATGGAGATTGGAGAGCCTCACAATTTTTATAATTGTGTTGAATGAGTAAATGATACCAGGTGTCGGTACTGACTTTTTGGTGTTATCGGTACCGTAACCGGTACATTACCGATTTTACGTTCAAATACCGGTACCGTACCAACCATTTTCAATATCAGTACTGCTACCATTTTTGACGGTTTTCGGTATTATTTTTTACGGTTTTCGGTACCAGTACCATTTTTGACGATTTTTGATACCGGTACCGACTCCATCTCTGTAAGGAAGGATATTTTTCTGAATGATTTGCATTGCCAAAAAGGTTATAATATTTACAGCACAGAACCGAGAGCCTGTCTCCCAATCAAATAAATCGTATAATCTATACAATCATTACTATAATACAAATATACTATCTATTACACCACCTCAGTCAAAGTGAGAGGAGGCCGGAGCGAAAGTCTTTAAAAAGAATTCGTGGGAGCCCTTTGGTGAAGATGTCAGCGATTTGATAACGAGACGGGACGTGGAGGATATAGACGTTGCCTTGCTGGACACATTCGCGAACAAAGTGCATATCCAGCTCAATATGTTTGGTGCGTTGATGCTGAATTGGATTTTCAGAAAGGTAAATGGCACTGACATTGTCACGATAAACCAGAGTGGCACGGTGCAATTCAAGAAGTTGCGGAGCCAACAAATTTTTGCGACAATGTTTGTATGACTTACATTATAACACACTTCCATTTTTATTTACTTTTTTTTTTCATTTTCATGGTGTTTTTCTTATTTGTTTGTTTGAGGGTCCACCTTTATAAGGATGGACGAGATGCCCACAGGATGAAGTCACGGCTTCAGCCGGGTACCACTGGAACACTGTTACAACCACCATGGGTCCAACTTGCAGGATGGATTCAGGATCCACGAATTCGTACCGAATGGATGGGATGCTGTTTGCAGAAAGTTTAATTGTTGTATTTGATTATGTTGTATTGGATGGTGATACGGCACAATATTATTTGATACTAAGTTAAAATGGATAGTGGGTATGACTAGAAGGGTGCCACTCCCTTTAGGGATAAGGTAGGTTTAAATTAGATTACATCTTCCTATTAGTTGGGTTTATGGGTTCAAATGGATTCTTATAAATGTGTCTCCTCCAACTTAAGGTCAAAGAGTTAAAAGACACGTGTGTTGTTAATTACATTACATAATATCTATTAATATATATAAAAGAAAATGGTTTTGCTGACGTGGCGTCCATTGGAGGCCTCATCCTCCACTTTTTTGTGCCAAGTGGATTAATAATAGAGCTTTTTTGAGGTTTTTGGAGTGTTTCCCTTTTTAACCAAAAAAGAGATTGAAAAACGCACGCGCAAACCTAACAATCCTAAAAAGTTGCATCCGCCTCTTTTCCTAATAATCGGCTCATTTACTCATAACAAAAACCCTAAAATTTTTTCCTCTGAAAATCTTCTCTCTGAAAAGCACAATCTATCAAGAACGTCATTAACAAAAGTTTACTCTCTCACTTCTTCAATACTCTGTAAGTTATAACTAACGTTTGTTTCATCTAATTTTTAGGTTTTTTATCCCTGTTTTGATTATTTTCATATGTCGATTGTTTTTCAGAGTTATCCCTACTATCATCATCAAGCGTTTAATCGTTAGTAAGTATTTGATATTCAGATGTATGATTTAGATCTGTAATAATGTTAATTTTTAAATAATTTTTTAATAAGAATGTTCTTGGTAGAAGGGATTTCATACTCAGATCTATAATGAATTGTTTGTTTGTTTTTGATTTAGATCTGTAATATTTGTTTAATATGTAGTAAGAATTTCATATTCAGATCTATGATGAATTATTCAGATATATGATTAATTGTTTGGTTTTTATTTAGATCTGTAAGAATGTTCATTAATTATTTAGATCTATTAAAATTTTGTTATTTTAAAATTTGTGTTTTATTTAATTTTCTAATAAGAATGCTGTTTGTTTGTTATTTTATGAATTTTGCAGATTTGAATAAAACTATTGTTAGATCTGCATATAAATGTTAGATATTAATACCTGTTAGAGTAAATTGAATGAAGAAGAATGATTTTGTTAGATATTAATACCTGTTAGATTAAATTGAATGAAGAAGAATGATTTTGTTTAAGTAATGCGTTAGAGTAAATTGGATGAAGCAGATGTTAGAGTAAATTGAATGAAGCAGATGTTAGAGTAAATTGAATGAAGAAGAATGGTTTTGTTTAAGTAATATGTTAGAGTAAATTGAACCTGTTAGAGTAAATTGAATGAAGAAGAATGATTTTGTTAGATATTAATACCTGTTAGATTAAATTGAATGAAGAAGAATGATTTTGTTTAAGTAATGCGTTAGAGTAAATTGGATGAAGCAGATGTTAGAGTAAATTGAATGAAGCAGATGTTAGAGTAAATTGAATGAAGAAGAATGGTTTTGTTTAAGTAATATGTTAGAGTAAATTGAATGAAGAAGAATGCTTTTGTTTAAGTAATATGTTAGAGTAAATTGAATGAAGCAAATGTTAGAGTAAATTGAATGAAGCAGAATGTTTTTGTTTAAGTATTTATAGATTTGCTGATTTATTGAAGGAGAGTAAATTGGTTGAAGCCTTCTTTAAGTATTTATAGTTTTGTCAAAGGTCAGTTAATGTATTTTAGGTCACATATATACATGTATGGTAGTAAATTTAAGGAGGTTAGTTGAGCTGTTAGACTCAATTGAATGAAACATAATGATTTTGTTTAACTATTTAGAGATTTCTTGAGTTATTGAAGTAGGTTAGTTGAGCTGTTAACGTCAATTCAATGAATTAGAATGATTTTGTTTAAGTATTTATAGAATCGAAGGTCACTTAATGTATTTTAGGTCACATATATACATATAAGTTACTATATTTAAGTTTGATGGTTTTCTGTACGAATTTGTAGATTTAATAAGTTGAGATAATGGAATTAGTATGTGTTAGGTTGATTTTAATATTGTGTTATAAATTTTGTCAGTTTAGTGAAGGTTTATGTGAAGTTTTAGTTGTTATGATCCAATTACTACAATTTTTGTCATATTAGTTAAGATTAACTTGAAAGTTATATTCTGGAAATATGACTTTAAGTTAGTTGAATTGTTAGTTTAAATAAATTTATCATTAATATTAATATTTTAGTTGAAAAAGTTTTGTTATGTTGCAGAAACATTGAAATGGCTCCATCATTTATCAAGTTAATAATTCACTATGAGTATACAAATCAGGTATGGTTAAAAATAGTATATTTACTTTATCTGTTTCATGGCAAGAAAAATAGTTGTTTATAACATTTTAATTGTATTTTTTGGTAGGAACTTCCAACATGTTATCATGTTTTGCATACAAAGGAGAACTTTCCAATCGGTTCTGTAATTGTAAGGCATAAAAATGGCATGATTTGGGATGCAGAAATAGTTGAAGACTCAAAATCTAAATCATACACAATATGTAATGGATGGAAAAGTATTGTGGATTATTTGTATATTGATGAAGACGACTTTGTTATCTTTGAATTGATTGGGAAAAATGTATTCAACTTGATACATTTAACTGCAAAGGATGTAAGTAAAGGCTTCTATTATTGGTTTCTTACCCCAGCGACGAAAAAAATGGTATGAAGTTTCATCTTGTCTTAAAAAATTGAATAATTGAAGTTTATATTATATAATTTCTAAATTTGTAAAAATTGTTTTAATATGTTTTTAAAAATTTCAGGAAGTTCCAACTGAATATGTTAAACAGCATCTTGAAGTGAAAGAATTTGGGAAATTGAAATTCAAATTGCGATTTGGATTTGCTCACAATTGGGAAGTTGTCATTGAAAAGAGAGATAAAGGGTACTATTTTACTGATGGTTGGAAAAACGTATTCAAAGATCTTAGTTTGTGTATTGGTGATGTCTTGATTTTTGAAAAAGCTGGGAGTCAAGGATTTAATGTGCGGCTTTTTGTTTACACCGGCTTAGAAGTGAAGCCATTGCAAAAAGAGGCCAGAGTGGTAATGTTTTAGCTTTATTGTTACATAGTGTAAAATAATTTATACTGAACCTAATTTTGTTTATGATACAGGTATGGGAAGAAAGAATTAAAAACGTTACAGGACTAAAAGTGAAGGTAAATTTGTAAAAAATTTGGTTACATATTAATTTTGTTGTCTTTAATAAAGAAGTAATTTTAACTTATTTTGTTAATCTTTAGGGACTTGATGAGATTACAGATAAATCTTTAAAAAGTTCAGATGGTACAAGAGTGTGTAAAGATTTTGTTAAAATGACAAAAACTTGGTTGGATAAAATAAAGGTAAATTTTTGAATCAGTAATATATGTAATATTACGTTTTAAAGTTATTATTTACCATAATTTTGGCCAATGTTTGATATTTGGATAACTATTATATTATGTTACAGAGATTAAGTGATTCAGAAAATCTTAATGTTGATACTAATAGAAGGGAAACAGCATCATTTGTTTCGTACGCATTGGCATTTCCGGATAAGTTTGATGTGGTTGTTGACACATATGATGTATGAGAATTTGTTTATCATATTTACATATATGTATATAGATGCATATGAGTTATCCAGTTATTAATACTTGATAGTTGTTAATATTGTTCAGGTTATGAGAAGTGGAGTTCCTAACTATTGCGCCGTTGCTTTAGCACTCAATGAAATGGGGTACGTGTAATAAATAATTTAATTCTTTAAAAAGTAAATGACAATAATTTAAATTTTAATGTAAATTTATGTTTATTTGGAGCAGGTATAAAGCAAGAGGTATCACACTTGAAAGTGGTGACTTTGCATCTGTATGGTGTCAAAGTAGGAAGTTTTTTCAGATTATTGAAAAACAATTTGGTATATCTGGATTTGCATTGGTTCAAGTTAGTGTCAGAAATTTTAAAAATGATGATATGTTAGAAGCTTCAAAGAAACAAGTGAGTTGAAAAAGTATTTTGTTACTAATATATTTTTAGAAAGATAAATCGATATATAAGTGTAAATGTTAAAGTGTTAGTTTGTAATAAGGCGATAATTCGTTATTGTAGACGTACAATATGGTTCCTGATTCAAGTTCTAAAGAAGTCGAAGGCAGTATTGATGAATCAGTTAAGAAAAAGAGAAGGGTTGAAGTGAAGTCAATCAATGTCGATTTGGTGGAAGTGATTAACATTCCAAGTGATGATGAACAGAAACCTGAAGTTAAAAAGATGAAAGTAGAACTTGTGAAGAAAATCACTCACCGATTTGTTAAGTTTATTTAATTTAATAACATATTTATATTTAAGTTAACATAATTTGCACTAATAATTTCTTTATATTTTGCAGCGTTTACCTGCTGATTTGAGTAGGGAATTATACGCTGATAATGTTAACGAGTTGAAGATCAGATTTGAAAATGGTGATCCTATAAAGAAAACTTTGAGAGTTGAGAGATCCGGGAAAGATATTCGTATTGCTATCAGTAAATGGGAAAAATGTATGGCAATACTTGGATTGAAGAATGGAGGAAATTATCGTTTGACATATTTGAAAGTAGAAGGTATGTTGGTCTTTTCGAATCCGTAGGATAAAAGTACGAAAGTTGTTCAGTAAGAAACGGTAAGTAGTATAAAAGTAC
This sequence comes from Ambrosia trifida, assembly GCA_028751855.1. Classification (NCBI taxonomy): domain Eukaryota; kingdom Viridiplantae; phylum Streptophyta; class Magnoliopsida; order Asterales; family Asteraceae; genus Ambrosia; species Ambrosia trifida. The sequence goes on from CM054130.1 coordinate 16,698,526, forward strand.
GAAAGTTGTTCAGTAAGAAACGGTAAAATGGATGATGTGTTGATAGGTATGGTTGACAAAAAACATGGTGCTTTAGTATGAAATATTTTGCGATGTTATTAGAATTGGATATAATTACTTAGTATTACGTTTTGGAATCTATTACTATAATGTGAATGCATGTATTACCCATGATTATGAATTTTCAAAGATAGATGATAAGTTTGTTACTACTTGAAATTTTTGTTTGATGTAAATGTTATTAAAAATTATGAATTTTCAATATGTGTCACAACACAATGTAGAAACAAATAATATTTTGGTTTTAACAGTAAACATTCATAATATTTGCCTATGATAAATTGAAAAACTTAATTGACTTTTACAAATTATTTGCATATCATTCTAGAGTTTAATAAATGTACAAAAAATATATTATAAAATGTTGATTTAATGATTAGGTTATTGATGTGTTTGAATCTTAAATTTAGAATTAACAAAATTTTTTAACAAAAAATAATATCACACATTATTTCAAAATTAGGCTGAATACAATACTTAATTTTATAATAAATAAGAATATGTTATATGTTGACATGTTAAAAGAAAATTTTTTAATACAAATTATCATGACAAGTTATTTGTAAATTACCCTGAATATAATACTAAATTTGATAATAAATAAGAATATGTTATATGTTGACATGTCAAAATGTTGTGTATTAATAATTTTAAAAACTTTCAAACCGTTCCATGCAAAATTAAAATGAATATTTTAAAATTTGTCAATGTTTACAACTATTATAGAAATTAGTTTTATAACATGTATTGAATGGAAAAAAACTTTTCAAATAATATATTAACAATACGAAAATTTAATTTAATCTTTTAAAATTAGAATATGAAATTGAAATTTAAATATTTGAAATTAATAGATAAAAAGATGTACTCCTTATTACGAAAATATTTTGAAAAGATATATTATATTTAAAATTAATAGATAACAACGAATACAAATAAAAGATATGTAGCCGTGTTATTATGTCAATAAATGGTAGAAGATTCTGGAAGGGTTTAATAAACATGGATAATTTAAAAGGTAAAGATATCCATATCTTATAAATTTAAATTGTAGATAGAGTTTCCATTTTAAATTACATACCTTAATTGAAAACCTATTATAAATACATGTTATTGTTTTCATTGAGTCATTCAGAATCAGTTAGTTTTCATCTACTTCTTTGATAATCAGGTTAGTCAATATAATAAATCGTATTTACATGTTTTGTTAAATAATTTGTACTCAATGTATTATTAATATATTGTTTTCATTGGAAAAGGTAAACAACTTTGAAATAAGCATTAAGTGATGCTTTTTTCAATGCAGTAAAGTTAGAAAAGCAGGAATTGATATAAAATTCCTTCTTATTGTTTTTTTTTTCTTTTTCAACAGGAAATCATGGCAAGCAATCAAATTGTTTTGGTCAAAGATGTTAAACCAAGGAAAAAGAACACAAGGCTTCGAGTTAAAATAGCAACTTTGTGGCGAAAAAAGATGAATGGCTGTGAGAATAAAACATATCGTGTAGATATGATTTTGATGGACGAGATGGTAACTTAATTTTCGCAATTTTTACAAATTTTAATGTACTACAATTATGATATGACTAAATTTTGTTTTGTATTTATTGTAGGGCGATTTAATTTATGCAAATTGTATGCACACAATGTTGGAAAGATTTGATAGTATGCTAAATGTTGATGAGAAAATTTACTTAAACAATCCTTTAATTTCAAAGGATGATGCTAAGCAACATATTGATAATGATAAAAAACTTTCGTTTAATGATAAAACAACCATAATGAAATGCCTAAATTGGGAAGGCCCTAATTTTGCTTTCAATTTTGTAAGTTTCAAGACAATTCTTCAGGAAAAATTGAAACATAATACAAAACTTGGTATGTATATTTTTCCCTTTTTAATTAATTTTTTTAATATCAAGTTAACGTTAATTAAAGAACACCGTTACATAATATATTTTTTTTTGTGCAGACTTTTTAGGGTATGTTAAGGTATGTTATAACTTAGCATACGTTGACAAGAAAAATGGTTTAAAGAGTCCTAAAATTAACTTCAAGCTACGTGACCTTGAGTAAGTTTTTTTTAAATATAATTTACGAATTAAAAATCTAAAAATATATTATATAACCTATTTGATGTAACATATTTTAAAAATAATAGTGGAATTGAGATCGATGCAAGTTTGTGGGAAGACAAGGCAATAGCACTGTCAAGTTTCATGTCTAATCCGGAACGTGATCGGCATGTTTTCCTTTTGGTACAATTTGGTCAAGTTAACAATTATCAAGGTATTTAATGTTTTATGACTTTTAATAAACTATATTTTATGTTGTATATTAATTTACAAAATTTATATTTTTTAGGGAAAATGAGTGTGACAAACAGTTATGAGGCTGCAAGAGTTTTCATAAATGAAGATATTGAAGAATTAACAGCTTTCAAAAATGCGTAAGATATATATAATTTATTATTTTCATTCATGCATAAAATATTAATTTATATACTTTAATTTTAAACTGTAGGTACCTTGAAAAATTTGTTGAAAAGCAATCTTCACAATCATCAAATACCTCAGTTGGAACGTACATGATTTCAAATGTCGAAGATGAATTTCTAAACAATTCACGTTTTATAGTTACTGCTTTTATTCCAACTATTAAAACAGTAAGTTTTGTTAACCTTACAATTAATTTAAAATAAAATAAGTTAACTAATAATTTAAATGAGATTTGCAGGAATCAAGAGTTATTATAGTTGGGAAAATTAGCGAAATTGGAACAGATCTTCAATGGTACTATAGAGGTTGCAATTATTGCAAAGCAAAAGTTGAGCAGAAATTTGTTTCTTATGAAAGAGATGATGGAACCATTGGAGGAAAAGAAGTTTTTAAATGCTCAAGTCTTAAGTGTGAAGATCTTGAGATTAAAGAAGTTATAAGGTACACTCATCTTTAAAATTTTAAAGTTATTTACAAAATTTGTACAGTTATCAATAACAATTTATCGGCAACAGGTACAGGATCTCATTAAAGGTAGATGACGGTTGTGGAAGTATCAAAATGACACTTTTTGATTACGAAGCGTGTAAGATATTTGGGAAGCCTGCAAGGTATTTTGTTGAACAAGAAGAAGAGGTAAATTTCATGAAGTTTCTTATTTTGATAATTACTTAAATGGTTACATATTTATATTGGCCTTTTATAATATGTAGATGATAAACAATGATCAAGTTCCACCATCATATCCAAAAGAGTTTGAGGAAATTGTTGGTAAAAAGTACGCTTTCATAATCAAAGTAACTCCATACAACATTGATCATCCCGACTCTCAGTATGGAATATCAATGCTTACAAAAGATGAAGGCTTACTAGCAGCAATTTCAAAAAAGTGGAAGGTTGAAGAGGTAATTATTTTTACTTTTAAATTATTTACATCTACATTATATGTTTTTAAATAATCTAACCGTTTTGTATTTTTTTAAAGGTCCAAGCAAGATACTCAGTTGATGAAAACAGAATTGTTGAGTTAGAAGATGATAATGAAGAGGTTAATAATAATTTAATAACAACCGTATTTATATGTTAAAATAAACTTTACATGTATCATTTAGCTAACTCTTAAATGTTATGTTTTTGCAGGATAGACTATCTTCAACTAATGCAAATGAAAGTCAAATGTCTACAAGAAAGAAAGTTGCTGATGAAGATGGTCCTTCTACAAAACGTACTGTTGAAGATGTTTATGAAGTTGAAGAGCCATCAAAAACTTCAATTTCCAAAAGAAAGAAGCTCATTCTTGAAGATGATTGAACGAAGAATGCTGATTCCATAATCTATGAATAATTATTAACTATTTTAATTTTTGTTTCTTTACTTGCAGTTTACGTTTAAAACATTTGGTGACTTATGTTGGTTTTTGTTTATGATCTGAACTTAAAATTATTCATGGTTTTATTTAGAGGATTTTATTGTTTGATAATTAAGATTTGTCATTAATTTATTTACATTATATACATCCATTACTGAACTATTTAGACAAAACAAAAATCTTTCAAAATTAAATAATTATTTACATTTAGTCATTGTATTTAGGGCCAAAATTAATTTCAAGCCCAATAAATAAAAACTAAAGTCGGCCCATGACATAAAGTATTAGAACGATTACTTTCAGGTTGTATTAAATGAATCAAAGTTTTTGTATTCTCTCTCTACTTGCACTTTTCACTTTACCAATTCTCACTTTACCATCTTCAACAATAATCAATCTGATTTTCATCCATCATAAAGAAGTTTGGTATGTTAACTTATAAACTATTCTCATCTTTACGTTTATATTATAAACTAATTTTTAATCACTTATGATGTTTAATTGTATGATTCAACGATTTTGATTTTATCTTTTCATAAAAAAAAAAAATTATACTTTAGAATAATCATTGATTATTATCCTTTTATTATTCAAATAACATGCATTTTGGAAATTAGTATATCACATAATTTGTCTTTAATATTACACTAGCTGACTACCCGGGAACGTCCCGGGGTTGTAATATATAATATTAATGAACGTTAAATGGTTAATTGGACTAAGTATTGTATATGGTCGGTTTTTATGTTAAAAAGTTGTTTGGCAGTTGTTTTTAAAATTAAATGGTTCACAATGTATGCTACTCTTTTGGACATCCATGAATTGAAGAAGGTCTTTTGGGAGTTCATTTGTTGCTTGTGTTTTGACAGATTATTGGTTTTATTAGTTTGGCCCAGTAATTAGTGGTGGGCTTGGTGGGTTTATGTTATTAAGAGCCATACTCCTCTTGCAATTTGATGATGAACTTTATTAGGATAGTGTTGATGAAAGAAGTGTGTAAATTAAGCTGATAAACATGTAACAAAAGCATTGAAGCACAAATTAAGAAAAGTGGTTAAAAGTACCAACTTTAAGTCAAACATAGGTAGTTAAACATCGTTAGATGATGTTATGGATGATAACAAACGTCATAGTTCAAAAGGTGGGACTTCAAAGTTTTAACATACTACTTAGCATCTAATATTAGGTAGAGATTTTCTAATCATTATAAATTGCAAGGAGACCTTCACTTTTGTAGTATTTGAGGCGATATCGGCCACCATTGCGGATTCCAAGCTTTTGCATACATGTTGCCCACTTACAAATTGCAAATCTAACTTTAGTTCCTGATCTTTCTGCACGAATGTTTTCCTTAATGATATTTCCATCAGCAAACTGGATCTCTATTTCAGCTCCATTAACGAACTCAGCGTCTTGTGAAAAGCATGTAGGAAATCGCTGCCATAAGTATAAAGTAAAATTGGACATTAGAAGATAAAGTTGTATGAATGAAGTAAAAGAAAAATCTTTAAAGAATAAAAATGATTGAACTTTACAAATTTATGAGTAAGTTGTCTGACAATGGTTGGATCTTTATTAGCAGTAACATTCAAAGGAGGGTTATTTGGATCAACTGAAGATTCATTTACTGGAATGTCATCATCTGAATCAGTAGCAGCATTTTGAGGTTCATTTTGATGGAGAAGTTGGTGATGTTGTTCAATTGGATCATCAGATGTTTCAACAGCAGAATTATTGATTGGTAAATGATCACCAGTATCAGATTCATCACTGTAAATGTAGATTAATTCATCTGCAGTAGTGAAAGAAAGTGTAAAAAAATTGTTAATATCATATATGTGAAAATATTTTTTGTTATTAAGAGTTATTAAATTTATCATTAATGAATGTATAACAATATATTATTATTTTGTTTTATGAAAGATGAAATTGAGGTTTTTGTGAATTTGTTCATTAAATACTGTGTAACACAACACATTTTAATGATACACAAATATTATCTATTTAGGTTAGATTTAGATATCCTATATGTAGGCTACCGGACGTTTCCCGCAAGTGTATAATTCCAAGTTAATGTCAAATCTATATAGGATTCTAATAAAAAGAATATTTAGCTACATTATGAAGAAAATGTTATATTTATATATATAGGATTTTCCCAAAATTAATAAACAACCTATGTTAACTACTCTAATCCTATGCCCTAAATTTAACACATTCTTTTTTTCCTTAGGAATAACCTTGGCATATAAATCATAATATTAAATTACAAAAAAAGATTGTTAATTGAATGGTACCTTGGTTGTTTGAGTCGTTGTCGTTAGGTTGAACACCTGTGCCATCTTGAAGGAACATTTGTATAGTGAAGGTAGTTTGGTTAACCTTGGTAAAAACTAAAGAATCTCCAACTTGCAATTTTAAATCTTCAAATACTTTCTCCCATCCGTCAGTCAAATAGAAAACATCAGATCGCTTTTCAACTCGGACTAACCATTTAGCAGTTCCAAACCGGAGAGTAAACGGTTTATCAAGATTCTTATTTTCAAAGTGGTGTGTAAGGTGTTCAGATGACAAGATCTGCAAATATAATTTATAATTAATTATAAAAATGATGTGAAAATTAATGTAGTAAAACATGTAAATTATTTATATAAGTAAGTATATATAATTGTATATTACAAAAATGATGTGAAAAGTAATGTATTAAAACATGTAAATTACTTATATAAGTAAGTATATATAATTTTATACCTTGCATTGTGTATCAGTTGTGAAGGAGATGTTGAACGCTTCTGAATTGTCTTGACCTATGTGTAGTCTTATAATTTCCATATTGAATTCAATAGCGTCAACAAACTTGAAAATTATCAAATCTCCAAGTGTAAGGTTTAAAGCAGGTGCAGCGTATTTCCAACCTCCTGTAATGGAGTACGTATTACCTTCTTTAACAATGTCAACCCACCAACCACGACTACCAATCTTGCTTAAGTAAGCAATGCGACCAGGTAAGTTATGTTTTTGGCGTAACAGTTCATAACATGGCGGAAGAGTCTGAAAAAGGTAATTGCTAATTAGAAGTAAGAAACAATGGTAAATAAAAATTATTAAATGTTAAAATCATAAATGGAAATAAAAATGTTACCAGAACTGTTTCGTAGTTTCCGACAACAGGTACTATGAAAGTGCAGACCATTTTATAGTTTTTAATGTGAGAATCCTGTAAAATCTATATTAAATTATGAATAGAAGAAAAGATTATAGTTTATTATGAAGAACATTGATAAGAAAGAAGTATATTTTTTGATAAACTTAGTTATGAGAAAGAATGAAGACATGATTAAAGAAAGAAAAGTTTTCACATAAATGAGAAAAACCAAAGTTAAACACCAATAACATAATAATTGTTATATATAAAATTTAAAGATGTCTATAACATGGTTTTCAGAAAACAAAAACACACAAAGAAGAACAATGAAACATAAAGAACCATGACTAAAATAATGTAATTGTAATTTGCTATTTGCTATCTTAAACATTAAACATTCAATAATTAAAGAAATAATTCATATTTTGAATGATTTTCTTCATGAAGAAAAGCAGATTATAACTACAATATAGAAAAGGGGAAAAGAATTACAATGAATTAAAAACCTAAAAAACACAAAGTTAAAGAACAATAACATAATAGTTGTTTTATAGAAGACTTAAAGAAGCCTATCAACAGTTTTCGTAACACAACAGCATGCATAGAAGATCAATGAAACATAAAGAACCATAAGCAAATACAATGTTTACACTATGATAAAGATAAAACATTCATCAAGTTGACAAATAATTGAAACTTCGAACTACTTGTGTGGTTAACAAAATCAGATTATAAGTACAGTATACAAAAAGGGTTAAAAAAACCAATAAGTTGAAACCCTAAGAATAGAAAGAAGAAACATATTAATGGCATTCTAATATCTGTTTGTAATGATAAAGAAGTATGTAAAGATTATTGAGTAAGAAAAATACTTGAAATATACCTTGTTGAGGCTGTAAGGTTGATCAGAATGATCGATTGTTAATAATATTGAGAAAGATGATGGTTAAGTTGTTGTTGATTAGGTTTAAGGGATGGATGAAAAGATATTGGTAAAGTAAATTTCTTGGGAAGGGGAGAAGATCAACTTTTGAAGATGAAAGGAATGGAACGGTTAGCAAGGAGGATATTGTAAAGTGTTTTCATTGGAAAGAGGGAAAGTTTTGATGTGAATAAAAGAAGCCGGTTTAAAAAAAATATAAAATAAACATATTATAAAGAGAAAAAATAATGTAGGATTTAATAATTAATAAAATGGACATACAAAAAGATGTAATATAAAGAAACATTAAGAACTTAAAAAAATTATTAGAAATATAGATGTCTATTACAAATATGAAAAAACTTCTTTGTAGACGACGTTCTTGGTTTCTGATTGTGGTTCGCCATCTTTGTTAAGAATCAACAACCTTAGGCCATCTTTACTTTTAACTCTTGATAACGCAACATAAAGTTGACCATGTGTGAAAACTGGTTCTTTTAAGTAAACGCCAACTCTTGACAACGATTGTCCTTGACTTTTATTGATCGTCATGGCAAAACACACTGATATTGGAAACTGCCTTCGTTGGAATTTGAAAGGAATTTTGTTGTCACTTGGTATCATGTTTATTCTTGGAATAAAAAATTTCAATCCAACATTGCTACCAGATATTATCTTAGCTTCAAGAACCCTTTTTCCAAGTTTTGTTATCTTTAATCTTGTGCCGTTACACAGTCCTTGTTGTTGGTCAAGGTTACGTAAGAGCATTACCGGTAGACCAACTTTGAGAACCAGTTTGTGGTTAGGCAAACCTGAGAAAAAAAATATTAAATATATGATAAAAAAAAATAATTAGGATAAAGTAAATACTTTTTGAAACCTGATATTTGAAGATTATTAAGAACGTCAGGAGAATACAATAGTTGTTGAAATGGGTTTAGAACCTCCGATGGACAAATAGTGTCTGAACTAAGATATTCTCTTTCTTCTCCTGGGAACAAAGCTGTCAATCTATCGTTAATATCATGAACAGTTTCATTTTTTGGAGCAAGGATTGCTCTTTCAGAGAAATATGATTCATTGTTGTGTTGTTGAAGAAGTGATGGATAAACAAAGTCAATTAAACTTTGAATAGGATCAGATGTATTAGAAATAAGCAAATCATTAGGAATCATAATGTTTGCTTCTCCATCGTTTGGATCGCCAACTCTTCCTTCACCAACTTTTAGAATCCATTTAGCAAATTCTTCTGTCTCTTGAAGATTTGCTGTTTGTGAACCGGTTGTCAGTCTCATATTTCTTGTTAATGTCAACAGGTTGCATTGTGACCATAAAGATGATGATGTTAAAGTTGCACTGACAATGTCTTGCCTACTGCCATTTGGAACAACAGGTAAAATTTGTCTGAAATCCCCTCCAAAAACAACGACCTTACCACCAAAAGGGGGCTGTGATCTTGTATCGTTCATTGGTGTCAAAATGTCTTTCATTGTTCGATCAAAGAAATATTCAAAAACTTTGTAGTAAAGAATAAAACACATATGTTTGTGTATATAGAAAACAAAATTTGTACATAAAAAATAAGAAACTGATTGACCGACAACATGCAATTATTTAAGAATAAAGAAAAAATTTGGTTGATATTCCGTTTTGCTTTTTGTGTTTTTTGCGAAAATTTGAGAATTAGATATAGAACATGCAAGTATTGGGATTGAAGCAAAAATTTTCTGGATATTCGGTTTTTGTTTTTTGTTTTTATGCGACAACTTTGTAGTCAGATTTTTGTACTTTTGAAGTTTAAAAGTCAGAGTTTGACGTTTATGCTCTGAGTTATAGTAATATGAATATAAAGGTGATGAATAATTAAACAATACCTTGATTACTGTGATAAAACTTTAAAAAGCTTCCAAAGTTTTGATGATTGGAGACAAGTAATGAACATGCAAAAAGTTTATCATAAAACGTGTAAAGTATCTTTAATAATATTAAAGTGTAAAACAATTTAATTAATCAATTACCTTTACGAAACTTCACAAAATCTGCCAACAATTGATTGTTTCAAGAACATGTGAAGACTTGGTTAGAAAACTTTTGCAGATTTCAAGGTTATACTTGAGAGTTGGATATGTATATTGAATGAGACAATTCTTTTTATAATGATAAAGTATAAATGGAAAATATTTTATCATTATTATGAAATCAAATATTAAATTAATGTTTATCTATAAATCTGTAAATGATAAAGTAAATTAAAATAACATATAATAGATAATATTTATAAAGATTTGTATTATTTTCGATAAAGCATTTGTAAATTTAAAAATTTAAATATTACATATGGAATTCTTAATAGATATAATATCTCTTTATTTATTTAATACAATTGGCGGCTGATTAATAATTGCACCAAATAATGTCCCATCATATTGAAGATGAATATTTATGGATACATTTAATTATAGCATTAAATACTTTGTTGACAAACAAAAAAATTCCATTAAAGATACATATTATCTTCTTAACATAGATGTTAATTAATGACATATTACATCGCATGCCACGTATACATAGTTTTAAAACACAAAATTGGAGTACATTAATTTTCATATGAATAAAGTCCTACTTAAACACTATTACGATAGCATTAGCAACTATTAAACAAACAAAATATGGGTACTCCAAAAGTTGATAAGCATAATGTAATCGCTAGTACGATAAAGTAATTATAATTTATCTAGGTTATTCCTAATGAAGGGAAAAAACGACCAAGCATTCCTTTTTCACATAAGTGATACGATACCGACGGCCATTTTTTAAACCAAGCTTCTTCATACAAGACTTCCATTCACCGATAGCGTACCTTCTTTTTCTGCCGGCTCCTTCAAAACGAATATGCTTAATAAAATACATTCCATTCTCAGATTGGAGTCTCAAGCTTCCAACATTGTGAAACTCACAATTCCGTCCAAAAGGTATTGGGAATCGCTGATAAGACATTTGATAAACGTTTTGTATTACTTTACAAAGACATTTTACATAATAAAGTAAAGTAATAAAGTTGTATAAAATCCTTACAAATCGGTAAGTGACTTTTGTGATTATCTCATGAGTAGGAGGAACATCTTCATAGTCCACTTCAATTGCAGGATACATCTCACTTTCAGAAAAACTGAATTCATCTTCATCAATAGTGTCGTTATAATTGGAGTCAGATAACTCGCTTGAGACTTGAATAATTTCAGGAGGGACTATTTCATTCTGTACTTGTTGTTCATCAACTTCCATTCCACCCTCTCGAAATAACTTTAAATTGAATTTATAGTCGTCAATTTTTGTAAACATCATGAAATCTCCTATACGCACTTTAAGATGTCCAATAACTTTGTTCCAACCATTGGTGAAATAGAAGGCAACATCAAAAAAGTTAATCTCTACTTTCCATTCATATATATCACCAAATTGTAACATAACTTCATGTGGAAGAGGTTTTCCTTTCAAATGGTGAGTCATAAAAGCATAAGGCAAATGCTACATAAAAAAATATTATTTAAAGACAACATATAAATTACTAAATATATAAACAAAAAGAATGCAAGTTAAAGTTTTACCAGCATTGTACTTGGTGGTATTACAAACCAAAATGGAAACATGTTGGGTATATCGTTCTTTTCAGTTGCTTTTAAAACCGTCAACTTTAATGTAAGATGGTCTAACAACTCAAACACAAGGAAATTCCCTATGTTTAAGTCAAGATCTTTGACCACTTTGTTCCATCCAGTTGTTATTTCAAAAGAGTAAACATTGTTCTCAATTGTTACACCCCACATTTTGTCATAATCTTTACTTATAACAACTTGTCCAATAGGAAAGTTATGGTTCTCACGTAGCTCCTTGTAACATCTCGGAAGTGTCTAACAAAAATTAATATATTTCAAATAAAGTATGTAAAGAATAAGTATAAACATATTTTGAAAGTATATTAACTTTAACATTACCATGTACTCTGAATTGTTGTACTCGATTACTTTGAAAAAAGACTTCACCATTTTAACTTTTGGTTTAATCTGCAATGAGTTTTCTGAAAGTGAGTAAAAATAATTACAAATTATCAAAATTACAGATCCAGAAAACATCAATTTTATATTAAGCAAAAAAATGTAAATTTTAAATTTTTGATTTTTACTATATTATGTTATATTTGTTTAATATGTAGAATGTAATATTAAAGACAAATCATGTGATATACTAATTTCCAAAATGCATGTTATTTGAATAATAAAACGATAATAATCAATTATTATTCTAAAGTATAATTTTTTTTTTTATGAAAAGATAAAATCAAAATCGTCGAATCATACAATTAAACATCATAAGAGATTAAAAATTAGTTTATAATATAAACGTAAAGATGAGAATAGTTTATAAGTTAACATACCAAACTTCTTTATGATGGATGAAAATCAGATTGATTATTGTTGAAGATGGTAAAGTGAGAATTGGTAAAGTGAAAAGTGCAAGTAGAGAGAGAATACAAAAAGTTTGATTCATTTAATACAACCTGAAAGTAATCGTTCTAATACTTTATGTCATGGGCCGACTTTAGTTTTTATTTATTGGGCTTCAAATTAATTTTCGCCCTAAATACAATGAGTAAATGTAAATAATTATTTAATTTTGAAACATGGCCGACTTTAGTTTTTATTTATTGGGCTTCAAATTAATTTTGGCCCTAAATACAATGAGTAAATGTAAATAATTATTTAATTTTGAAACATTTTTGTTTTGTCTAAATAATTCAGTAATGGATGTATACAATGTAAATAAATTAATGACAAATCTTAATTATCAAACAATAAAATTCTCTAAATAAAACAATGAATAATTTGAAGTTGAGATCATAAACAAAAACCAACATAAGTCACCAAATGTTTTTAACATAAACTGCAAGTAAAGAAACAAAAATTAAAATAGTTAATAATTATTCATAGATTATGGAATCAGCATTCTTCGTTCAATCATCTTCAAGAATGAGCTTCTTTCTTTTGGAAATTGAAGTTTTTGATGGCTCTTCAACTTCATAAACATCTTCAACAGTACGTTTTGTAGAAGGACCATCTTCATCAGCAATTTTCTTTCTTGTAGAGATTTGACTTTCATTTGCATTAGTTGAAGATAGTCTATCCTGCAAAAACATAACATTTAAGAGTTAGCTAAATGATACATGTAAAGTTTATTTTAACATATAAATACGGTTGTTATTAAATTATTATTAACCTCTTCATTATCATCTTCTAAGTCAACAATTCTGTTTTCATCAACTGAGTATCTTGCTTGGACCTTTAAAAAAATACAAAACGGTTAGATTATTTAAAAACATATAATGTAGATGTAAATAATTTAAAAGTAAAAATAATTACCTCTTCAACCTTCCACTTTTTTGAAATTGCTGCTAGTAAGCCTTCATCTTTTGTAAGCATTGATATTCCATACTGAGAGTCGGGATGATCAATGTTGTATGGAGTTACTTTGATTATGAAAGCGTACTTTTTACCAACAATTTCTTCAAACTCTTTTGGATATGATGGTGGAACTTGATCATTGTTTATCATCTACATATTATAAAAGGCAATATAAATATGTAACCATTTAAGTAATTATCAAAATAAGAAACTTCATGAAATTTACCTCTTCTTCTTGTTCAACAAAATACCTTGCAGGCTTCCCAAATATCTTACACGCTTCGTAATCAAAAAGTGTCATTTTGATACTTCCACAACCGTCATCTACCTTTAATGAGATCCTGTACCTGTTGCCGATAAATTGTTATTCATAACTGTACAAATTTTGTAAATAACTTTAAAATTTTAAATATGAGTGTACCTTATGACTTCTTTAATCTCAAGATCTTCACACTTAAGACTTGAGCATTTAAAAACTTCTTTTCCTCCAATGGTTCCATCATCTCTTTCATAAGAAACAAATTTCTGCTCAACTTTTGCTTTGCAATAATTGCAACCTCTATAGTACCATTGAAGATCTGTTCCAATTTCGCTAATTTTCCCAACTATAATGACTCTTGATTCCTGCAAATCTCATTTAAATTATTAGTTAAGTTATTTTATTTTAAATTAATTGTAAGGTTAACAAAACTTACTGTTTTAATAGTTGGAATAAAAGCAGTAACTATAAAACGTGAATTGTTTAGAAATTCATCTTCGACATTTGAAATCATGTACGTTCCAACTGAGGTATTTGATGATTGTGAAGAATATGATAAACAAATTCTGTTTAAGTATTTATATACATCGCAAAATATTTCATACTAAAGCACCATGTTTGAAAATTCTAGTAGTAACAAACTTATCATCTATCTTTGAAAATTCATAATCATGGGTAATACATGCATTCACATTATAGTAATAGATTCCAAAACGTAATACTAACTAATTATATCCAATTCTAGTAACATCGCAAAATATTTCATACTAAAGCACCATGTTTTTTGTCAACCATACCTATCAACACATCACCATTTTACCGTTTCTTACTGAACAACTTTCGTACTTTTATACTACTTCCCGTTTCTTACTGAACAACTTTCGTACTTTTATCCTACGGATTCGAAAAGACCAACATACCTTCTACTTTCAAATATGTCAAACGATAATTTCCTCCATTCTTCAATCCAAGTATTGCCATACATTTTTCCCATTTACTGATAGCAATACGAATATTTTTCCCGGATCTCTCAACTCTCAAACTTTTCTTTATAGGATCACCATTTTCAAATCTGATCTTCAACTCGTTAACATTATGAGAGTATAATTCCCTACTCAAATCAGCAGGTAAACGCTGCAAAATATAAAGAAATTATTAGTGCAAATTATGTTAACTTAAATATAAATATGTTATTAAATTAAATAAACTTAACAAATCGGTGAGTGATTTTCTTCACAAGTTCTACTTTCATCTTTTTAACTTCAGGTTTCTGTTCATCATCACTTGGAATGTTAATCACTTCCACCAAATCGACATTGATTGACTTCACTTCAACCCTTCTCTTTTTCTTAACTGATTCATCAATACTGCCTTCGACTTCTTTAGAACTTGAATCAGGAACCATATTGTACGTCTACAATAACGAATTAACGCCTTGTTACAAACTAACACTTTAACATTTACACTTATATATCGATTTATCTTTCTAAAAATATATTAATAACAAAATACTTTTTCAACTCACTTGTTTCTTTGAAGCTTCTAACATATCATCATTTTTAAAATTTCTGACACTAACTTGAACCAATGCAAATCCAGATATACCAAATTGTTTTTCAATAATCTGAAAAAACTTCATACTTTGACACCATACAGATGCAAAGTCACCACTTTCAAGTGTGATACCTCTTGCTTTATACCTGCTCCAAATAAACATAAATTTACATTAAAATTTAAATTATTGTCATTTACTTTTTAATGAATTAAATTATTTATTACACGTACCCCATTTCATTGAGTGCTAAAGCAACGGCGCAATAGTTAGGAACTCCACTTCTCATAACCTGAACAATATTAACAACTATCAAGTATTAATAACTGGATAACTCATATGCATCTATATACATATATGTAAATATGATAAACAAATTCTCATACATCATATGTGTCAACAACCACATCAAACTTATCCGGAAATGCCAATGCGTACGAAACAAATGATGCTGTTTCCCTTCTATTAGTATCAACATTAAGATTTTCTGAATCACTTAATCTCTGTAACATAATATAATAGTAATACAAATATCAAACATTGGCCAAAATTATGGTAAATAATAACTTTAAACCGTAATATTACATATATTACTGATTCAAAAATTTACCTTTATTTTATCCAACCAAGTTTTTGTCATTTTAACAAAATCTTTACACACTCTTGTACCATCTGAACTTTTTAAAGATTTATCTGTAATCTCATCAAGTCCCTAAAGATTAACAAAATAAGTTAAAATTACTTCTTTATTAAAGACAACAAAATTAATATGTAACCAAATTTTTTACAAATTTACCTTCACTTTTAGTCCTGTAACGTTTTTAATTCTTTCTTCCCATACCTGTATCATAAACAAAATTAGGTTCAGTATAAATTATTTTACACTATGTAACAATCAACCTAAAACATTACCACTCTGGCCTCTTTTTGCAATGGCTTCACTTCTAAGCCGGTGTAAACAAAAAGCCGCACGTTAAATCCTTGACTCCCAGCTTTTTCAAAAATCAAGACATCACCAATACACAAACTAAGATCTTTGAATACGTTTTTCCAACCATCAGTGAAATAGTACCCTTTATCTCTCTTTTCAATGACAACTTCCCAATTGTGAGCAAATCCAAATCGCAATTTGAATTTCAATTTCCCAAATTCTTTCACTTCAAAATGCTGTTTAACATATTCAGTTGGAACTTCCTGAAATTTTTAAAAACATATTAAAACAATTTTTACAAATTTAGAAATTATATAATATAAACTTCAATTATTAAATTTTTTAAGACAAGATGAAACTTCATACCATTTTTTTCGTCGCTGGGGTAAGAAACCAATAATAGAAGCCTTTACTTACATCCTTTGCAGTTAAATGTATCAAGTTGAATACATTTTTCCCAATCAATTCAAAGATAACAAAGTCGTCTTCATCAATATACAAATAATCCACAATACTTTTCCATCCATTACATATTGTGTATGATTTAGATTTTGAGTCTTCAACTATTTCTGCATCCCAAATCATGCCATTTTTATGCCTTACAATTACAGAACCGATTGGAAAGTTCTCCTTTGTATGCAAAACATGATAACATGTTGGAAGTTCCTACCAAAAAATACAATTAAAATGTTATAAACAACTATTTTTCTTGCCATGAAACAGATAAAGTAAATATTGTATTTTTAACCATACCTGATTTGTATACTCATAGTGAATTATTAACTTGATAAATGATGGAGCCATTTCAATGTTTCTGCAAGATAACAAAACTTTTTCAACTAAAATATTAATATTAATGATAAATTTATTTAAACTAACAATTCAACTAACTTAAAGTCATATTTCCAGAATATAACTTTCAAGTTAATCTTAACTAATATGACAAAAATTGTAGTAATTGGATCATAACAACAAAAACTTCACATAAACCTTCACTAAACTGACAAATTTTATAACACAATATTAAAATCAACCTAACACATACTAATTCCATTATCTCAACTTATTAAATCTACAAATTCGTACAGAAAACAATCAAACTTAAACATAGTAACTTATATGTATATATGTGACCTAAAATACATTAAGTGACCTTCGATTCTATAAATACTTAAACAAAATCATTCTAATTCATTGAATTGACGTTAACAGCTCAACTAACCTACTTCAACATATAATCATCTTGTCTTAAAAAATTCTGTCTAACAGCTCAACTAACCTCCTTAAATTTACTACCATACATGTATATATGTGACCTAAAATACATTAACTGACCTTTGACAAAAGTATAAATACTTAAAGAAGACTTCAACCAATTTACTCTCCTTCAATAACTCAGCAAATCTATAAATACTTAAACAAAAACATTCTGCTAAATTCTATTTACTCTAACATCTGCTTCATTCAACTACTCTAACATATTACTTAAACAAAAGCATTCTTCTTCATTCAATTTACTCTAACATCTGCTTCATTCAATTTACTCTAACATCTGCTTCATCCAATTTACTCTAACGCATTACTTAAACAAAATCATTCTTCTTCATTCAATTTAATCTAACAGGTATTAATATCTAACAAAATCATTCTTCTTCATTCAATTTACTCTAACAGGTATTAATATCTAACATTTATATGTAGATCTAACAATAGTTTTATTCAAATCTGCAAAATTCATAAAATAACAAACAAACAGCATTCTTATTAGAAAATTAAATAAAACAAAAATTTTAAAATAACAAAATTTTAATAGATCTAAATAATTAATCAACATTCTTACAGATCTAAATAAAAACCAAACAATTAATCATATATCTGAATAATTCATCATAGATCTGAATATGAAATTCTTACTACATATTAAACAAATATTACAGATCTAAATCAAAAACAAACAAACTATTCATTATAGATCTGAGTATGAAATCCCTTCTACCAAGAACATTGTTATTAAAAAATTATTTAAAAATTAACATTATTACAGATCTAAATCATACATCTGAATATCAAATACTTACTAACGATTAAACGGTTGATGATGATAGTAGGGATAACTCTGAAAAACAATCGACATATGAAAATAATCAAAACAGGGATAAATCAACCTAAAAATTAGATGAAACAAACGTTAGTCAATAACTTACAGAGTATTGAAGAAGTGAGAGACTAAACTTTTGTTAATGACGTTCTTGATAGATTGTGCTTTTCAGAGAGAAGATTTTCAGAGGAAAAAATTTTAGGGTTTTTGTTATGAGTAAATGAGCCGATTATTAGGAAAAGAGGCGGATGCAACTTTTTAGGATTGTTAGGTTTGCGCGTGCGGTTTTCAATTTATTTTTTGGTTAAAAAGGGAAACACTCCAAAAACCTCAAAAAAGCTCTATTATTAATCCACTTGGCACAAAAAAGTGGAGGATGAGGCCTCCAATGGACGCCACGTCAGCAAAACCATTTTCTTTTATATATATTAATAGATTCTACATATTAAACAAATATAACATAATATAGTAAAAATCAAAATTTTAAAATTTACATTTTTTTGGTTAATATAAAATTGATGTTTTGTGGATCTGTAATTTTGATAATTTGTAATTATTTTTACTCACTTTCAGAAAACTCATTGCAGATTAAACCAAAAGTTAAAATGGTGAAGTCTTTTTTCAAAGTAATCGAGTACAACAATTCAGAGTACATGGTAATGTTAAAGTTAATATACTTTCAAAATATGTTTATACTTATTCTTTACATACTTTATTTGAAATATATTAATTTTTGTTAGACACTTCCGGCATGTTACAAGGAGCTACGTGAGAACCATAACTTTCCTATTGGACAAGTTGTTATAAGTAAAGATTATGACAAAATGTGGGGTGTAACAATTGAGAACAATGTTTACTCTTTTGAAATAACAACTGGATGGAACAAAGTGGTCAAAGATCTTGACTTAAAGATAGGGAATTTCCTTGTGTTTGAGTTGTTAGACCATGTTACATTAAAGTTGACGGTTTTAAAAGCAACTGAAAAGAATGATATACCCAACATGTTTCCATTTTGGTTTGTAATACCACCAAGTACAATGCTGGTAAAACTTTAACTTGCATTCTTTTTATTTATATATTTAGTAATTTATATGTTGTCTTTAAATAATATTTTTTTATGTAGCATTTGCCTTATGCTTTTATGAGTCACCATTTGAAAGCAAAACCTCTTCCACATGAAGTTATGTTACACTTTGGTGATATATATGAATGGAAAGTAGAGATTAACTTTTTTGATGTTGCCTTCTATTTCACCAATGGTTGGAACAACGTTATTGGACATCTTAAAGTGCGTATAGGAGATTTCATGATGTTTACAAAAATTGACGACTATAAATTCAATTTAAAGTTATTTCGAGAGGGTGGAATGGAAGTTGATGAACAACAAGTACAGAATGAAGTAGTCCCTCCTGAAATTATTCAAGTCTCAAGCGAGTTATCTGACTCCAGTTATAACGACACTACTGATGAAGATGAATTCAGTTTTTCTGAAAGTGAGATGTATCCTGCAATTGAAGTGGACTATGAAGATGTTCCTCCTACTCATGAGATAATCACAAAAGTCACTTACCGATTTGTAAGGATTTTATACAACTTTATTACTTTACTTTATTATGTAAAATGTCTTTGTAAAGTAATACAAAACGTTTATCAAATGTCTTATCAGCGATTCCCAATACCTTTTGGACGGAATTGTGAGTTTCACAATGTTGGAAGCTTGAGACTCCAATCTGAGAATGGAATGTATTTTATTAAGCATATTCGTTTTGAAGGAGCCGGCAGAAAAAGAAGGTACACTATCGGTGAATGGAAGTCTTGTATGAAGAAGCTTGGTTTAAAAAATGGCCGTCGGTATCGTATCACTTATGTGAAAAAGGAATGCTTGGTCGTCTTTTCCCTTCATTAGGAATAACCTAGATATATTATAATTACTTTATCGTACTAGCGATTACATTATGCTTATCAACTTTTGGAGTACCCATATTTTGTTTGTTTAATAGTTGCTAATGCTATCGTAATAGTGTTTAAGTAGGAGTTTATTGCTATGAAAATGAATGTACTCCAATTTTGTGTTTTCAAACTAAGGATATGTTAGTAAAGTATTTTCTAAATATTATGCTATTTTGTGTTTGTTACTTATGTATACGTTGCATGCGGTGTAATATGTCATTAATTTACATCTATGTTAAGAAGATAATATGTATCTTGAATGAAATTTTTTTGTTTGTCAACAAAGCATTTAATGCTATAATTAAATGTATCCATAAATATTCATCTTCAATATGATGGGACATTATTTAGTGCAATTATTAATCAGCCGCCAATTGTATTAAATAAATTAAGAGATATTATATCTATTAAGAATTCCATATGTAATGTTTAAATTTTTAAATTTACACATGCTTTATCAAAAATAATACAAATCTTTATAAATATTATCTATTATATGTTATTTTAATTTACTTTATCATTTATAGATTTATAGATAAACATTAATATAATATTTGATTTCATAATAATGATAAGATATTTTCCATTTATACTTTATCATTATAAAAAGAATTGTCTCATTCAATATACACATCCAACTCTCAAGTATAACCTTGAAATCTGCAAAAGTTTTCTAACCAAGTCTTTACATGTTCTTGAAACAATCAATTGTTGGCAGACTTTTGTGAAGTTTCGTAAAGGTAATTCATTAATTAAATTGTTTTACACTTTAATATTATTAAAGATACTTTACACGTTTTATGATAAACTTTTTGCATGTTCATTACTTGTCTCCAATCATCAAAACTTTGAAAGCTTTTTAAAGTTTTATCACAGTAATCAAGGTATTGTTTAATTATTCATCACCTTTATATTCATATTACTATAACTCAGAGCATAAACGTCAAACTCTGACTTTTAAACTTCAAAAGTACAAAAATCTGACTACAAAGTTGTCGCATAAAAACAAAAAACAAAAAGCGAATATCCAGAAAATATTTGCTTGAATCCCAATACTTGCATGTTCTATATCTAATTCTCAACTTTTCGCAAAAAACACAAAAAGCAAAACGGAATATCAACCAAATTTTTTCTTTATTCTTAAATAATTGCATGTTGTCGGTCAATCACTTTCTTATTTTTTATGTACAAATTTTGTTTTCTATATACACAAACATATGTGTTTTATTCTTTACTACAAAGTTTTTGAATATTTCTTTAAAAAAATATTATACATTACCAATTTTTTTTTATTTATAATAAATTGTATAAATGGTACACATATTTATTATATTTTATAATTTTATAATTCTAAAATTTTTAACTATTATATATTATTCAAGCAAACTTATTTTTATTGGTTTTATAATACATGTTATTATATGTCTACATTATTAATTATTGGAAGTCTTTTGATCTATCCTCACGGCAAACAATATTAATATTCTTTTCAGTTTTATATTAATTATGTTAAAGATTCTTATATTCTTTTAATGATATATTGATGTGTCTCACATAAATAAGATTTTCCTAATTTAATACATTCAACAATTACGTTTTTCAAACTTATGTCATACATGATTTAAAATTTATTTTTAATTAATCGTCAAAACCATAATAGTGGTTACATTATTAAAGTCAAGGCCTTTTTTTTTACGTAAATATAAAATTATAAATGTTTCCTTCTATATACTTATAAATTTAGTAAAATTTAAAAAATATTTCTGAGTTTTATTAATCAAAACAGGGAATGACTAAACGAAGAGAAAATCGAATTTCAATTGCTAATGAAGCAACAGGACAATCAAATTCATTAGAAGGTACTCTACTACCTCTTATTAAAAGATTAACCTTTTCGCATAACAAAATTACTAATTTTATTACTAACAAACTTTTTTTCCAGCTACAATTGCCGCTGCAAGAGGTAATCAAACACTGTTTCAGTACTAATATGTTCAATAAAACTTTTTAACATTTCATTTACATTACTAAATTTAACGTGTATGTTAACATCAATTTTCAACTTTAATTCCAGAGGCACTTCAAAGACGTATCAATGCAACTCAAAGACGTCAACTTAGGAAGAGAATTATTGATAATAAGAAAAGAAGACGACTACTACAAAATAATTTACATGCCTCTTCATTGATTTCTCAAGAAAACAGCTCATCAATAGTTGTTGATGCCATTCCATTAACAACAATTTTACCAGGTAAAATATGTACTATGTCTATTGGAACAATTCATTATTTTTATTACATTTATTACTTATATCTTTAAATATGTACATTATCAGTTACAACTCCAGCTCAAAGGCGTCATCTTAGAAAGACAATAATTAACAATAAGAAACAACAACGATTGTTAAAAAGCTCCACCCATACATCGTCTTCGGTTTCTCTACAAAACAACACACCAATGGTTAATCATTCAAATGTATTACCATCAAATGTACCTGGTAATTTTTTATTGTAAACGAATTTTTTAAAAAAAATTTTTCAACACATAACATATTTTGTTTGTTAATACAGTTAATGAGGCTACTTATAGGCGTCAAATGAGAAAACAAATTATGGATATGAAAAAAAGGAAGCGAGTAATTCAAGAAAATCCACAAGTTCCTTCTTCAAGTCACACAGCTCAAGGTATTGTGCATTAGGTTCACATATTACTTTTTAGTAAATTCTTTAAATTTGTAATTAAATTTTGTTGTTTACTAAAATAATTCATATAGATGTAAATTCGGCTGCTTACAAACGTAGACAAAGAAAGATTACTCTTGATAATAGAAGGAAAAATAAAGGACTTAATCATAATACTCAACAACAAGCAGAACAACGTATAAAAGGAATATCTCGTGGTACGTACTAATTTATTCTTAAGTTCAAGTTATTTTTTTTTATACCAAATATAAAATACTGTAATAATGTATTGTAAATTTAAACAGCGTATTTAGACCATGGAGATCAAATTGTTACATGTCAACTGTGTCATGCCAAGTTGTGGAAAAAAGAGGCAGATAGGACAAGAGAAACCATGGACCAACAAACATATTCAATGTGTTGTGGTTATGGTAAAGTTGAGCTACCTGTTTTAAAAGACGCAAGGGAAGATTATCAATCATTATTTAAAGGCTTAGATTCAAAAAGCAAATACTTCATAAATAACATAAGACGTTTCAACTCGATGTTCTCTTTCACATCAATGGGTGGAAAAGTTGACGAGAACCTTAATAACGGAAAGGCACCATGCATTTACAGATTAAGTGGTCAAAATTGTCACAGTATTGGCAGTTTACTTCCGAAGGATGGAACAACTCCTAAGTTCTCTCAACTTTACATTTACGATACTGAAAACGAAATTACTAACAGGGAGCAAATATTCAAGTATAAATTTTATTTTATACAACAATTTTTTTTCATAATTATATAATATATTTTTTAAAATTCTTATATTTTTTAAACTATTTCTTAGGAACCAAAAGAAGAAGCCAACAATAGTTGAGAAAAGGTTAAATTGTGAACTTATACAATTTTTCAAGACAGTTTTAGATGCTGAAAATGAGTTGGTGAAAACCTACAGAATGGTCCGTGATCACATTCACCAAAATCCCGAAGTGTCTCTAAAACTTCGACTAATATGTGATAGAGAAAAAGATGGTAGAACGTATAACTTGCCTACTTCGTCTGAAGTTGCTGCTTTGATAGTAGGAGACATCACAGATGCTGCTCAAAACCGAGACATTATTGTTGAAACTCACTCTGAAGGTTTGCAAAGAATAAGCGAATTACATCCTTCATACCTTGCATTACAGTATCCGATTTTATTTCCTTATGGAGATGATGGCTATAGAATTGACATACCCCATAGAGATGGGATTGTTACAACAAAGAAAATACCTCCGAAATGTACAATGAGGGAATTCTTTGCATATAGGATCTAGGACCGTAACGAAGGTTATTCTTTAATTCTTAATGCAAGAAGGTTGTTTCAACAGTTTTTGGTTGATGCATACACCATGATAGAAAGTGAAAGGCTGGTATACATTCTTTCTAAACAAAAACATCTAAGATGTGATTCATATGAAAATTTGTACAATAAGGCAAGAAATGGTGATGGTGATTTAAGCCAAAGTGGAAAACGAATCGTCTTACCCTCCTCATTTACAGGCGGGGCACGTTACATGCAGCAAAATTATTTAGACGCTATGTCGTTGTGTAAATGGTACGGCTATCCAGATTTCTTCATCACCATAACCTGTAACCCAAAATGGCCTGAGGTTAAAAGATTTTTACAAGACAAGACCATTCAGCCACAAGATAGACCAGATATCTTGTCCCGAATCTTTAAACTTAAACTAAATGCTATTATCAAAGATTTAAAAGATAAGCGTTATTTCGGATCTATAAATGCAGGTATTTACAATTGATTTTCAAAGTTCTTTCGTTTTTTTTAATTTATTATACTAATAATAATTTTGTATAATTGTAGTTGTTTACACTGTGGAGTTTCAAAAGCGTGGCTTACCCCACGCACACATTTGTTTATTTTTAAAAGCAAATGATAAAGTCATAACTCCAGCTCAGATAGATTCTTTTATTTCTGCCGAAATACCATGTAAAATCCAAGAACCTGAGCTATATGAATTGGTCGCTGAATTTATGAT
Source organism: Ambrosia trifida (assembly GCA_028751855.1). Lineage (NCBI taxonomy): Eukaryota > Viridiplantae > Streptophyta > Magnoliopsida > Asterales > Asteraceae > Ambrosia > Ambrosia trifida. Next base: position 16,723,474 of record CM054130.1, read on the forward strand.
CCATGGACCTTGTGGAAGTGTGAACTTGAAATCACCTTGCATGATTGATAAAAAGTGTTCAAAAGACTTTCCAAAGAAGTTACAACCAGAAACAACTGTTGATGAGAATGGTTTTCCTGTTTATAGAAGACGTGATGATGGCTTCACTGTATCAAAGTCAGGGGTTGATTTAGATAACAGATATGTTGTGCCATACAATAAAAAACTTCTCAAACGTTATCAAGCTCACATTAATGTAGAGTGGTGCAACCAAGGTGCTTCCATAAAGTATTTGTTTAAATATATAAACAAAGGACCAGATCGAGCCTCTCTAGCATTTACAACAGAGGAAGGCGATGCACAGCAGCCCCAACAGCGTAATGAAATAAAAGAGTACTATGATTGCAGGTAAATATTCATTAACACCTATACCTTTTAAATAATAAAATTTTATATTTCTTCTCTTTTTCTTCACTAAACTTTTAATAATAACATAAAATTATATTTATTTTATCACTTTTTTTATTCACTAAAAACTAAATATTACATAATATTTTTTATCATAATTTGATTAACAACTATCTTTTTATTTGAGGTACGTATCGGCATGTGAGGCATCTTGGAGAATACTGTCTTTCAAGGTGCATTATAGGTATCCATCTGTTATGAGACTTCCTTTTCATCTTCAAAATCAGCAAAAAATAGTTTTTGGTGCAAATGAGGATATTGACAATGTCTTAAGTAAGCGTAGTGTTGCTTCTTCAATTTTCTTACAATGGATGGTTATGAACCAAAAAAGTTCTCTTGCACGTACATTGACTTATGGTGAGTTTCCTACAAAATTCACATGGAAGATTAAAGAACGATGTTGGAAAGAAAGAAAGAAGTCTTTCTCTACAATTGGTAGAGTTTATTCGGTGCCTCCTTCTTTGGGTGAACCTTACTTCCTACGTATATTGTTAAACATTGTGAAAGGGCCAAAATCATTTGAAGACATCCGAACTGTCAACGGTCAAGTATATACCACTTTCAGGGATGCATGCTATGCAAGAGGACTTTTAGATGATGATTCTGAATATGTCGAAGCAATTATAGAGGCCAGTTTTTCAGCTGTTCCTTCATATCTTCGATATTTATTTGGAACACTTCTTACATCCGAAACTCTTTCAAGGCCTGATTTTGTATGGGAGCAAACATGGCAGTTACTTTCTGAAGATATCTTATATGAGAGACAAAAAAGATTTCCAGGTTAATAATTTTTTTAACCATTTACTAAATACTATAACTAATATAACATGTTTAACTATTACTCATTAAAAAAATTAACAAAATTCATTTATTTACCTTTAAATAATATTTATTTTAATTTCTTCTCAGGTAGAGTCATTCCAGAAGAGGTGATAAAAAATTTAACTCTTTTGGAAATAGAGACTTTCCTTCGTAGAAATAACTCTTCATTAAAAAGGTACAAAACAATGCCTTTTCCCAACACGGCTTCATTGTCAGATATTGACAACAGATTAATCAATGATGAGTTATCATTTAACCAAGAAGAAGTACTTAAAGAGTTCAATAGCCTAAAACAGTCTTTAACTTCTGAACAACAAAGCATCTTCGAAAAAATTACCAATGCAGTGGATAATGATACCGGTGGAGTTTTCTTTGTTTACGGATTTGGTGGAACTGGAAAGACATTCTTATGGAAAACACTTGCTTCATCACTTCGAAGCAAAGGGGAAATTGTGCTGAATGTTGCTTCAAGTGGAATTGCCTCATTGTTAATGTCACGAGGTAGAACCGCACATTCAAGATTTCAAATCCCTATTAATGTAAATGAAGACAGCCTTTGCAGTATTACACCAAATACCGATGAGGCAAATCTTTTAAAGAAAACTAAGTTAATAATTTGGGATGAAGCACCAATGATACATAGGCATGCTATTGAAGCCCTTGATCGAACAATGAAAGACATTTTGACACCAATGAACGATACAAGATCACAGCCCCCTTTTGGTGGTAAGGTCGTTGTTTTTGGAGGGGATTTCAGACAAATTTTACCTGTTGTTCCAAATGGCAGTAGGCAAGACATTGTCAGTGCAACTTTAACATCATCATCTTTATGGTCACAATGCAAGCTGTTGACATTAACAAGAAATATGAGACTGACCACCGGTTCACAAACAGCAAATCTTCAAGAGACAGAAGAATTTGCTAAATGGATTCTAAAAGTTGGTGAAGGAAGAGTTGGCGATCCAAACGATGGAGAAGCAAACATTAAGATTCCTAATGATTTGCTTATTTCTAATACATCTGATCCTATTCAAAGTTTAATTGACTTTGTTTATCCATCACTTCTTCAACAACACAACAATGAATCATATTTCTCTGAAAGAGCAATCCTTGCTCCAAAAAATGAAACTGTTCATGATATTAACGATAGATTGACAGCTATGTTCCCAGGAGAAGAAAGAGAATATCTTAGTTCAGACACTATTTGTCCATCAGAGGTTCTAAACCCATTTCAACAACTATTGTATTCTCCTGACGTTCTTAATAATCTTCAAATATCAGGTTTCAAAAACTATTTACTTTATCCTAATTATTTTTTTTATCATATATTTAATATTTTTTTTCTCAGGTTTGCCTAACCACAAACTGGTTCTCAAAGTTGGTCTACCGGTAATGCTCTTACGTAACCTTGACCAACAACAAGGACTGTGTAACGGCACAAGATTAAAGATAACAAAACTTGGAAAAAGGGTTCTTGAAGCTAAGATAATATCTGGTAGCAATGTTGGATTGAAATTTTTTATTCCAAGAATAAACATGATACCAAGTGACAACAAAATTCCTTTCAAATTCCAACGAAGGCAGTTTCCAATATCAGTGTGTTTTGCCATGACGATCAATAAAAGTCAAGGACAATCGTTGTCAAGAGTTGGCGTTTACTTAAAAGAACCAGTTTTCACACATGGTCAACTTTATGTTGCGTTATCAAGAGTTAAAAGTAAAGATGGCCTAAGGTTGTTGATTCTTAACAAAGATGGCGAACCACAATCAGAAACCAAGAACGTCGTCTACAAAGAAGTTTTTTCATATTTGTAATAGACATCTATATTTCTAATAATTTTTTAAACTTCTTAATGTTTCTTTATATTACATCTTTTTGTATGTCCATTTTTATTAAATATTAAATCCTACATTTTTTTTCTCTTTATCATATGTTTATTTTATATTTTTTTTAAACCGGCTTCTTTAATTCACATCAAAATTTTCCCTCTTTCCAATGAAAAGCCTTTACAATATCCACCTTGCTAACCGTTCCATTCCTTTGATCTTCAAAAGTTGATCTTCTCCCCTTCCCAAGAAATTTACTTTACCAATATCTTTTTCATCCATCCCTTAAACCTAATCAACAACAACTTAACCATCATCTTTCTCAATATTATTAACAATCGATCATTCTCATCAACCTTACAGCCTCAACAAGGTATATTTCAAGTATTTTTCTTACTCAATAATCTTTACATACTTCTTTATCATTACAAACAGATCTTGGAATGCCATTAATATGTTTCTTCTTTCTATTCTTAGGGTTTCAACTTATTGGTTTTTTTAACCCTTTTTCTATACTGTACTTATAATCTGATTTTGTTAACCACACAAGTAGTTCGAAGTTTCAATTATTTGTCAAGTTGATGAATGTTTTATCTTTATCATAGTGTAAACATTGTATTTGCTTATGGTTCTTTATGTTTCATTGATCTTCTTTGCATGCTGTTGTGTTACGAAAACTGTTGATAGGCTTCTTTAAATCTTCTATAAAACAACTATTATGTTATTGTTCTTTAACTTTGTGTTTTTTAGGTTTTTAATTCATTGTAATTCTTTTCCCCTTTTCTATATTGTAGTTATAATCTGCTTTTCTTCATGAAGAAAATCATTCAAAATTTGAATTATTTCTTAAATTATTGAATGTTTAATGTTTAAGATAGCAAATAGCAAATTACAATTACATTATGTTTAGTCATGGTTCTTTATGTTTCATTGTTCTTCTTTGCGTGTTTTTGTTTTCTGAAAACCATGTTATACACATCTTTAAATTTTATATATAACAATTATTATGTTATTGGTGTTTAACTTTGGTTTTTCTCATTTATGTGAAAACTTTTCTTTCTTTAATCATGTCTTCATTCTTTCTCATAACTAAGTTTATCAAAAAATATACTTCTTTCTTATCAATGTTTTTCATAATAAACTATAATCTTTTCTTCTATTCATAATTTAATATACATTTTACAGGATTCTCACATTAAAAACTATAAAATGGTCTGCACTTTCATGGTACCTGTTGTCGGAAACTACGAAACAGTTCTGGTAAAATTTTTATTTCCATTTATGATTTTAACATTTAATAATTTTTATTTACCATTGTTTCTTACTTCTAATTAGCGATTACCTTTTTCAGACTCTTCCGCCATGTTATGAACTGTTACGCCAAATACATAAGTTACCTGGTCGCATTGCTTACTTAAGCAAGATTGGTAGTCGTGGTTGGTGGGTTGACATTGTTAAAGAAGGTAATACATATTCCATTACAGGAGGTTGGAAATACGCTGCACCTGCTTTAAACCTTAGACTTGGAGATTTGATAATTTTCAAGTTTGTTGACGCTATTGAATTCAATATGGAAATTATAAGAATACACATAGGTCAAGACAATTCAGAAGCATTCAACATCTCCTTCACAACTGATACACAATGCAAGGTATAAAATTATATATACTTACTTATATAAGTAATTTACATGTTTTAATACATTACTTTTCACATCATTTTTGTAATATACAATTATATATACTTACTTATATAAATAATTTACATGTTTTACTACATTAATTTTCACATCATTTTTATAATTAATTATAAATTATATTTGCAGATCTTGTCATCTGAACACCTTACACACCACTTTGAAAATAAGAATCTTGATAAACCGTTTACTCTCCGGTTTGGAACTGCTAAATGGTTAGTCCGAGTTGAAAAGCGATCTGATGTTTTCTATTTGACTGATGGATGGGAGAAAGTATTTGAAGATTTAAAATTGCAAGTTGGAGATTCTTTAGTTTTTACCAAGGTTAACCAAACTACCTTCACTATACAAATGTTCCTTCAAGATGGCACAGGTGTTCAACCTAACGACAACGACTCAAACAACCAAGGTACCATTCAATTAACAATCTTTTTTTGTAATTTAATATTATGATTTATATGGCAAGGTTATTCCTAAGCAAAAAAGAGTGTGTTAAATTTAGGGCATAGGATTAGAGTAGTTAACATAGGTTGTTTATTAATTTTGGGAAAATCCTATATATATAAATATAAGATTTTCTTCATAATGTAGCTAAATATTCTTTTTATTAGAATCCCATATAGATTTGACATTAACTTGGAATTATACACTTGCGGGAAACGTCCGGTGGCCTACATATAGGATATCTAAATCTAACCTAAATAGATAATATTTGTGTATCATTAAAATGTGTTGTGTTACACAGTATTTAATGAACAAATTCACAAAAAGGTCGATTTCATCTTTCATAAAACAAAATAATAATATATTGTTATACATTCATTAATGATAAATTTAATAACTCTTAATAACACAAAATATTTTAACATATATGATATTAACAATTTTTTTACACTTTCTTTCACTACTGCAGATGAATTAATCTACATTTACAGTGATGAATCTGATACTGGTGATCATTTACCAATCAATAATTCTGCTGTTGAAACATGTGATGATCCAATTGAACAACATCACCAACTTCTCCATCAAAATGAACCTCTAAATGCTGCTACTGATTCAGATGATGACATTCCAGTAAATCAATCTTCAGTTGATCCAAATAACCCTCCTTTGAATGTTACTGCTAATAAAGATCCAACCATTGTCAGACAACTTACTCATAAATTTGTAAAGTTCAATCATTTTTATTCTTTAAAGACTTTTCTTTTACTTCATTCATACAACTTTATCTTCTAATGTCCAATTTTACTTTATACTTATGGCAGCGATTTCCTACATGCTTTTCACAAGACGCTGAGTTCGTTAATGGAGCTGAAATAGAGATCCAGTTTGCTGATGGAAATATCATTAAGGAAAACATTCGTGCAGAAAGATCGGGAACTAAAGTTAGATTTGCAATTTGTAAGTGGGCAACATGTATGCAAAAGCTTGGAATCCGCAATGGTGGCCGATATCGCCTCAAATACTACAAAAGTGAAGGTCTCCTTGCAATTTATAATGATTAGAAAATCTCTACCTAATATTAGATGCTAAGTAGTATGTTAAAACTTTGAAGTCCCACCTTTTGAACTATGACGTTTGTTATCATCCATAACATCATCTAACGATGTTTAACTACCTATGTTTGACTTAAAGTTGGTACTTTTAACCACTTTTCTTAATTTGTGCTTCAATGCTTTTGTTACATCTTTATCAGCTTAATTTACACACTTCTTTCATCAACACTATTCTAATAAAGTTCATCATCAAATTGCAAGAGGAGTATGGCTCCTAATAACATAAACCCAGCAAGCCCACCACTAATTACTGGGCCAAACTAATAAACCCAATAATCAGTCAAAACACAAGCCACAAATGAACTCCCAAAAGACCTTCTTCAATTCATGGATGTCCACAAGAGTAGCATACATTGTGAACCATTTAATTTTAAAAACAACTGCCAAACAACTTTTTAACATAAAAAACGACCATATACAATACTTAGTCCAATTAACCATTTAACGTTCATTAATATTATATATTACAACCCCGGGACGTTCCCGGGTAGTCAGCTAGTTAATAATAATAATCAAACTAAATGAACAGTGACCACAAAATGAATAGTAAAATATTAATATTTTATTTATATTATTATTTTATTTAAAAACTTTATTATATTATATACTATTAATATATTATATTATATACTATTAATATATTATACCGATCCTGACAATACCGATACCGAACGGTACAGTATCGGTTCAGTATCGGTACGGTACCAGTATGGTATCGGTATTTTACCTTAAAAATATCGATACCATACCGATCCCGTACCGATACCGATAACACCGAAACCGAAAATCCATAAATATGGCTACCGATACCGATCCCGAAACCACTCGGTTCGGTACGCTATCGGGATCGGGACGGGACAGGATCGGTATTCGGCCTTGTATGCTCATCCCTAATTAATATATTATATACTATTATTTTATTCATATTATTTTATTAAAAAAAATTTATTATATTATATACTATTAATATAAATAACATAATCTTATGTAATTTCGTTACAAATTTCATGTGTTACCTTATGTGTAGATTTCTTTATTTTTTTAAACGTTTACAACCAAAATGGAATCTCGATTGTATAATTCATTGATTGATTAACACCTCATCTAAATCTCGATTGTAAAACGCGCAACGCGCGTGATTTTATACAACTAGTTCGAATTAGTAAACCTTTATGAAATCATATATGAATTCTATACTAGTAGCATGCCCGAGTTATGTGGTGGGGAACACAGACACTTCTAAGGGTATACATGGTTTGGTTCGGTTGTTAGTCTCAACTGAAATCAAAGTCATCGATTAGTCGATCTTATTAACCAACTGGTTAATTGGGCTAGTTTATTTTGTAAGATTGTCGTTTTTAGCCCGATTCAATTACTTTTTGTTAATAGCCAAAACCAATCATTGGCTAATTTTTTTCTTAGAAGTAGATAAAATCAGGGTATAGTTACATGAATCGAGGTATAAAAGCTAAACGTATATGTATATATAACTTGTTCAGTTTCGGTTTGGTTAATTTTGGTTCATTAGGGGTATAAAGTAAAAAAAAATACAAATTTAAAGTTAATTCGTTTTTTTGTTTTTTTGCTAATTCAACTTTCAGGTTGTTTAGTTTCGTATATTTTCAATTATTGTTCACCTCTGTATATTGTTACTCATGTAACGCATTTATTTTTTTAAACCAAAAATAATAACAATACTACACTCATATTAAAGAGAATAAAATGTTCGCTTTTTACGGTGTAATGTATTTTTTTTTTAAATTTAACCTATGAAAACATTATGCCCGTTTAAAAGTCGGGTTCACTAGGGGTATAAATAAAAACAATATTAATTTTAAGTTAATTCAATTTTCAATTGGTTTGTTTTCATCTTTTTTTGGTTTCGTATATTTTCAATTATTGTTCACGTCTATATATTGTTACCCATGTGACACATTTATTTTTGTAAACTAAAAATATAAACAGTACAATACTTAAATTAAAAAGAATAAAATTCTTGTTTTTAGGGTGTAATGTTTTTTTTTTTTTTTTTAAATATTAACTATGAAACAATTATAGCCATTTAAAAATGGTGGACTAGTTAGGTTAAAATAAGGAGGAAAAATGTAAATTTTATTTAAATAAGGAAAAGTTAACTAAAGTTGAGATAATTAAAGTTTATTTATGATTAGAGTATGAGTAATGGAAATCAATAATCCTAACTATTGACTATTAGCCAATAACAGTCCCAACTACGAAAATAACCACTAGTGTTCCCAACTTTCGACATATTTGTCACCAATGGTCCTAATTAGTCTGATCACTAACGCCGTTAGTTGCATGCTGAGGTGGCGTCACATCAGCAACCCACGTTATCGGACATGTGTATTAAGTTGTGACACGTAGGACGCCACATCAGTAACCCCACTAACGGCGTTAGTGATCAGACTAACTGGGACCATTGGTGGCCAATATGTCGAAAGTTGGGACCGCTAGTGGTTGTTTTCGTAGTTAGGACTGTTATTGGCCAATAGTCAATAGTTATGATTATTTATTTCCAATATCCCATTAGAGTATTAAAGTGTAAAAGTATTTGAAAAACTAATTTACCATCATTTTAAGGTTATACATTATGCATTAAAGAAAAAAAAAATCTTAATTTTTTAGTATATTAAAATATTACTATGAAATGCATTATAGACATTAGAGTTAATTGCAGTTTTCGTCCCTGTGGTTTGCCTAAACTAACAGGTTCAACCCAGACTTAACACCCTGAGTACCTGTGGTTTCATTTTCTAACAATTTAGATCCCTGAGACTAACGTCGTTAGGCTTGTCCGTTAGTTTTGGGGTAAATTAACTAATATATCCCCATCTTCTCCAACCACCACCTACAACACCACCTGCAACACCAATCACCACCACCATCTCCACCGCCACCCTCCCTCTCCTCACCCACCCATTAACACGCGAGCACCCCTTTAGCCGGTTAGTTCTTTATTTCTTCTTCCTTTACAGTTTCTTTGTCTTTTTGCCCTTAAACCCGAGTCCTGATTATTTTAGATCTCTTCCGTTAATTTCTTCACCTTTAATTTGCAAAGGCCTACATCAGAAAGTTACACAACCATTAAAAACCATTAAATCACAATATCCTTATTTATTTTAGATCTGTTTACATAATTTTAGATCTGATTAATATTAATAATAATATTATTACGAGATGTATAGATCGTAATTCTGGAGTTCACGTTGCAGTTCAAGGACACGGAGTTGTTTTAATTCATCGAGCCACGGAACAGCGGTGTTGTCGATGGTTGAATCAGTGACGTCATCGAAAACGACGTCGTTGTTGGTGTCGTCGTTGTTGGTGGTGTCGTTGAAGGGTTGTTTGAATTCGATGTATTTCTATTGACGGCGGAGGCAAGGAGGAGCTCCTCCCATGTGCCCCATGACGACGACAGAGACGACTGCGCTGTGGTTGCCGACGGTGAGTGTTTAGGGTTATTATCCGGATGGTGGTGTTGTAGGTGGTGGCGGTGGAGATGGTGGTGGTGGTGTTGCAGGTGGTGGTGGTGGGTGGGTTGATTGGAGAAGAAGATGGGGGAGGGTGGCGGTGGAGATGGTGGTGTTGCAGGTGGTGGTGGGTGGGTTGGTTGGAGAAGATGGGGAGGGTATAAATGTTATTTCATCCACAAACTAAAGGGTATAATAGTTATTTCTCTACAAATTAACAGACAAGCCTAACGGTCATTAGTTTTAGGGATCTAAACTGTTAGAAAATGAAACCACAGGTACTCAGAGTGTTAAGTCTGGGCTAAACCTGTTAGTTTAGGCAAACCACAGGGACGAAAACTGCAATTAACTCTAGACATTAATATAAAATATTATTGGATTTTATTAATGCTCAAAAGTTTGCAACATTATTATATAATTTAACCTTATGAAATTATTTGAATTTAGTTTTCCAAACATTAACACATTGACCGATACACTTTCAACTAAGGAAATGTTTTATGACAATCACAACTTTTAAACTATCATTCTCAACAATCTCATAAAAGTTAACATAATTAGTTTTTGCTAACGTGGATTGCTTATATGGCAAAAAGTCAAACTTTTACTTATGTATGTATTTATATGCCAAAAAAAAAAAAAAATCAAAGTTTTGCTTAGATAACTACTTAAGTGACATATTTTTAATGACGTGGACTGTTTATATGACAAATAAATCAAAGTTGATTATTAAAATCCAATAAATCTCAAATAAAATAAACAATTGTCTTAAAACAAAATAGGAAAGTTACATCATAATATTTTATTTTCATATTGACTATACATAAACTAGCTGATTACCCGGGAGTGTCCCGGGGTTGAGAGATTTTTTTTATTATTTTATATAGTATTTGATGTAATTGTCATTTTCCATGGTTGAAAAATCTAATATGAACTTTCTAAATAACCAACTTAAAATTGTGCCTATAAAAATATCATTTTTTTCCTATTGTTGGGCCTTTGTTAGACTGCAGAAGTCAACATTTCATAAAGTTTGACTACTTTAGTCAAATGAACTCAGTTTCATCATGTATGCCGACACGTGATAGTTAATAACTATAAGAAAAATGCAATATTATTAATGTGAGATTACTAATAGAATTAATCACAATTTCGTAATTTAAGTTTAGACTGTACAACTCAACATTACATAACATTCCACAAAGTTTGACTTTGATAGTTACATGAACCTAATTACAAAATGAACCTTGATATAAACTGCTTCGACGAACACATGAAAAATGCGTAAACCGAGTAAGGAGAAACCTTACAACATTTCAATCAATCAGAATAGGTATTCAATTGACCAAAATAACACTAATAAAGAACCAAACCTTTTATCAATAAACTGATTCAATTGTTCTTGTAAACAGCCGAAAACGCTTCAATAGCCAGCGTAATCTTTCGATTCGCCTCGGCACACCTCTACGCCAAACTCCTGACAATCTCAATCTCCAACTCCTTATCATCTCGAGTCGACACCTGTTCCGCTTTTCCTAAATACACAATCCTCCCATTCATCAGCAAACGAAGGATTAAATTTAATTACATTTAAAACCCTAATCGGTCGTAATGACGGAGATTACATGCAATATCTAACACTACACCGTAAACGACACAATCCATGAACGTTTAAAGCATATTCGGTTACACATAAATAAAGATGGATTTATATATTGGGTTTCATACACGGGTCATGGGTTGGAAACATTGCACCGCGAGATTAATAAACAAAAGCAAGATATGTACCATTGGAGTCTGTGAATTAACTACAACCTGCAGTGAATGTGGCTGTCGGCGCTGTCCACGCTGCCTTTGTACACTCCATACCGGCAATGTTGTTTTAGAAAAAATGAAAAAAAACTGGTAGTTGATGTCTTGTACCTCACTACTACACAATTGATTTGTTGGTGCTCCATCTTAATTTTTAGTGGTGCGGTTATATATTCTACCGCACCTTTTATCCAATAGTGATTTAATGATGGTTTTTGTTTTCATTTGTTGGTGCTTGAAGTTTATCAAGTGTACATGCTCATTTAATGATTCATTTCTATTGTTTTGATGATGCGGGTCGCATTTTAAAAATAATAATATAAAATTTCAACACTTATGCCTATTGATAATATATTTAAAATTCAAAGTAAAACAACTAATATATATATATATAGGGTGTGGATAATATGGAAACCCTATCTTTTGAAAAAACCTTGCAAACTCTATTGTGACCATTGATCAAGTTTGATCAATGGTTCATAATTAATTTGTATATAATAATCAAAAGCAAGTGGGCCACTATAATAAAAAAATAGGAATAAGGGCATTAAGGTAATCTTACTTTATGGCACTTTTTTCTGAATCCTAGGTTTAAAAAGTTTGATTTGACACTTGTCAAGTCACCTCTCTCCTACTTTATGCCACTTTTTCCAGCACCAAAATTAACGTACGTTAGTGTTGTGATACAAAAATTCTGACCTCGTGTGAGACATCACTAACATGTGTTAACAGGCATATACTAAAAGAACATAATAAAAGAACACATAAAATGTATATTTATTTAAGAATTGATAAAAAAATTCTGACCTCGTATGAGACATCGCTAACATGTGTTACCAACCATATACTAAAAGAACATATTAAAAGAACACATAAAATGTGTATTTATTTAAGAAATGATAAAAACGATCATAACAATCAACACTAAAAAACATATCAAAAATCGTTTAATACAAATTTAATTATTTGTGAATTTTCAAAAAAAAAAACTATCATAACAACATAGAAAAAATCTAGCTATGCTTCGTTATTGATCCTCATCATCATCTTTAACTCAAAACATCTATTCACCTACAAAAAAAGTAAAACGTGTTAGCTGGGCTCTACAAAACACATAATGGGACATCAATGGCATGTGTTAGTGTATTCTAAAACATATGTTTTACTGAAATAACGTATGTCATACAAACCGTAACACAAGTTAGTTGGGTATATACTAACATGTGAAAAGGGCGTATACTTACATATGTTTTCTGAAATAATGTATGTCGTATGAACCCTAAAAAGAATAAACCCTTTTTCAGTTTTCATAAACATGTGTTAGTCGGGTATATACTAACATGTGTTAACATCACTAACATGTGATAGGGCATATACTAACATATCTTTCCTGAAATAATGTATGCCATATGAACCCTAACACATGTTAGTTAGGCATATACTAGCATGTGTTAGCATCACTAACATGTGTATTAAAAAATTATAATCTTTATAAAAAAAACATCACTTACAACAGCCACACTACCAATGCCGCCTTCTTCCTAATAGCCTATTCCTGAAAACCAACACTAGAACAGAAACACATGTTAGTTGGGCATATACTAAAACACATGTTAGTTGGGCTCCCCCAACTAATATGAACCCTAACACATGCTAGTATCTAACAACTGTTAGTTAGGCATATACTAGCATGTGTTAGCATCACTAACATGTGTTAGCATATACTAACATAAAAAGACTACAAATTTATTCATCAATCACATGTGATCTATCAACCTCATGTCCCTAATCCAATAAAAATCTAATATAAACAAAATAATAATAATAAAAAATAATAAAAAAGGTTAACATAAGTTTTTTTTTTCATTCAAGCATTTGATCGAACACTTGGTATGCGAACAAAAACTATCCCCAAAACTGTTATTATTATTATTCTTACATAACCCAAAACCTAACAAAATCAAAACGTAACACAAAACACACAAATCAAAGGGTCAAACATGGTCAACAAAAGAGTATATATGCTCATCCCTTAATACGAGTAAGAGTATATCTGTAAGTATTATGTGGTTAGTTTTTTTTTTTTTGTTAACATGTTCCTGAATTTTAGATGAACTGAATCCTGAGAACTTGTTAGGTATGATGGATTCATTATCAGTTTACAACGAGATTAAAATTTATTCGGTTTAGAGAGGTAAATTGTTTTTGTGATTTTCGTTTGGTTGTGGATTGTGTTTTTGGACTGAATTGGTGGTGGCGATTTGCAGGTGGTTCTTACTCCCGTTCACCTTGCTACCGGGATGGAGCGTGCTGCAGGAAGGGAGCTTTTTTAGAAGATTTGCAATGCTAGAAGATTTAGTGAAGATGAGGTTATTGAAATATTGGAAATTGGAGTTGATTTGTTTGACAGAGACTCATAGATCAGTTTCTTTAGCTTGAACTTGTGTTATGATTAATGTCGCGTGTTGGTGTTTCAGGCTAGATAGTACTTCCAACAGCTTATTTATGGATATGATGTTGGATGTCTAATTAATAAATTTTATTAAGTTATGTGTTGTTAATGTTGTGCAGCAAATATGCCAGAAATTAGAAACTTAAGAACGCTCTTTTAGATGGGAGCCTTGCAGCATGGCTGAAAATCTGCGATTTGGGCTATTTAAAGGTAATCATATTGTAACTGTTGTTAAAGGTCTTATTGCAAGTATATTGTATTTTTTAATTGTTTTGGTTATTTTGTAGCTGCACTCCAAATCTAAATCCATTATAGTGCTGGTCTTTCCAGGTTTAATTGTGCAGAACCTATCAATTTTGTACCAGCTTATTAGTTTCCTTATTGTGGCTATGGAGCGTAACTGTATCAATATTATCACAGACCTGCTATATTGTCTCATGAAGAGCTTCTTCGGGTGGTAGTCAAGGTCGATCTGTTTTTATTTTTGTTTTATCTCAGTAAATAGGAATAAATTAGTCAGCAGTTTGTTTCATGAATCTAATAATCTTTACCCTTATTTCGTGTGATTAAATAACAAACATTGTTTTTTCATAAAAAAAAAACAGTTTTTTTTTTCATAAAAAAAATATTGCACATAGTTTAATTGTGCAGAACCTATCATTTTTTTCCCTTTGGAAAACAGTTTTTTTTTTTTTTTTTTTTTTCATAAAGAGCTTTAGATTTAGGTTTGACGGTCAAAGTCAAAAGGGTGTCAATTAGTGAAAAAACTTAGAATGCGAGTAATTCACTTTGTCCTTTTCTATTACTAAACTATGTGTAATTTATTAGCTATGAAAATATATTCAGCCCGTGAGATGGTTATAAAAGGAAGTCAAGTCTAAACAAAGAAGAATAAGGGTGTTTCAAGCCACTGCATTTACGTATGTATGCATATGCATGTGGTTTGTTTATATGTACATCTCAACATACATGCATTCTTGTGTGTGTATAATTTTTAGAGGTGAAGGATTGTTAGGGTTTCTTTGTATTATATTTGGTGTTTTGAAGGAAGGTTGATATTGGGTATAACATCTCAAATGGGTCAAATAATAAAGGCCAAAGTTTAATGGGGAACAAGTTAAATGGACCGAACATGTTGAAAATACCCAAAGTCTATGTTTAACACATCCCACTTAAATTGTTTTATTTAGAAATATAAATCATTAGCCTAATAATATTTGCTTTATTATAATGCTCATCTTGCTAAAGTTTTGGATGCAAAACAAATCTATTTGTTTTCCCATGGAAACTAAATGCCTTGACATTAAAAACCTATTGGTGTTTTTGGATATTGATTTTTTGTAAGGCTAAAGAGTTTTATGAGTTGCAAGTCTCATTATCATTACCTAACTTTTTGTTGATGAAGTATTATATCCTTAAAAATATTTCCTTCAAGCCAATCTAACTATAGAGAGTTTACATTGATGACTCGGAGAATAATTATTCACAATGACCGAAGAATTATTTAGCTTCTCCTTTAAAGAATATGATGGCAACAAATTAGCCGATGTAAATATGAAGCCCATTAAGGGTATCCTTCTCGATTTGTGTAGGTTACCCTTTTCATAACTTAATTGTTTTGTTTTTCTTGAATCTCTGACTGTCATTTTTCATTGTTAATTGCTGGAGTACGTAATCTGTTACCCGATGTTTTCTTTGTTATAAAATGTTCATTTGTTGACCCTTACCTGGCGTGCTTGAACCATCTTTACAAGATACTAAACCGTTAAGCAAATAAAATTTACCACCTTTTCACTCATGATCAAAATCAGTTTTTATTTCGAAAGAACTAATCGTTGTCGTCTTTTTCTTGCAGCCGCCGCATCGCGCGGGTTTCCTACTAGTATGTCTTAATGTACCATGTTGGGCCTTATAGGAGACACTGGGCAATGGTAGATCATATATGTCTTAATGTACCCCATTAGTCTTTAATGGATCACACTGGTCTAAGGCAATGACAGATCATACATGTCCCAATAGATCATATTGTTCCTTATTGGTTCATAATGGGTAATGGTAGATCACACCTGTCTTAATGGATCGTATTAGGTCTTATTGGATCAGAATGGGTAATGGCAGATCATACATGTCTTAATGGACATGGCCGGCTAAAGCCCAAGCTGAGGAGGCCATCTGGCTTGGGCCTATTTTTATCGGGGCACATTTTTTAATAAAATTCCTATATGCGTGTGTGACCTCGAGCTCGGCTCGATTGTAGGTTTCCAAGCTCAAGCTCGGCTCGGGCTCGGCTCGTTTGTTAGTTATTAATTAATTTATATTAATTTTAATACTTATTTTATATATATTTTGTTTATTTATTCATAGTTTTATAAATACTAATTATTATATATATATATATACATATTTAATATATTACTTAAAATTTATATATATAGTGGGTTCGTTATGGCTCACGAGCCGGCTCGAGCTCGATAAACAAAGCTCGAGCTCGGGCTCATTTACTAAACGAGCTTGGTTTTTAGGCTCGGGCTCAAGCTCATTTAGACTCGGCTCGTTTCAAGTTTTTTCGAGCCGAACTCGAGTGACTCGGCTCATTTGCACCCGTATGTAAAAGGATTTACAAAATTTTCACCTCCAATAAATTCCCTCCCAAACCTCTCCTTCAATTTCAAGTCTCCCCCCAAATCCACATCCCTTTATTTTCACCCCCAAAAAATTCCCTCCCAATCCCTTCTTTCAATTTCAACTCCCCCAAATCCACTGCTACTTCGTTTGCTCTCCTTTTCAGCTTATAGCCCTAGCTATCTACTCTCTGTGCTTCATATTCTTCTTCCTCCGTCACTATTTCCGTCAGGTGAAAGCAATTCGTTGCATTTAGTTTTTTTTTGTTGACCTAATCGATGCTAATCACATATTTATTTTGCTTTCTGTTCCGTAGGAGCACTTTAACTTCATATGTTGGTGTGTATCGATTCTAATCGGCTGTTATTGATTTCATCAAAGGTTTAATTAAACGACACTTGCTTATTTATATTTGAATCGTGACCTAATTTGAACTAAACATTTAAAGTTTATCATGTAGAATATAGATGTGTGCTCCCCTTCCATTTATGACGACTGTAAAGCTGAACCTTTATGTTTTGGATGATTTAATATGATATTTCATTTCATAATTGATCGAGACTTGTGTGTTTTCGCACTAGTGTATAGTATGTTTGTTTGCTTATGTAACAATGTTTCATGACAGATTTCATATTTTGTTTCAGAAAATAGCATTGTTTTTGGTGATATGGAATTCTAACATTGAAAGTTTTTTTTTTTTTTTTTTTAAATATTCTTATGCTAATAAAAGTAGCCATTAATGAAGTTCAGCACTATGTTTGATCGAAGCAACATATGATAACAAATGAAAGCATATTAATCACTTAGGGCTTGTTTTAGGTTTTGAGTTTGCCTTCATATAGATGTCAAGTTCTAATAATATGAAAAGGTAGCAATGCATATGTATTTTTTTTGGCCATAACAGCTTGCATCTTAGCAGCAATCTTGTTAGCTTATTAGGAGCAATCTTGTTAGCGGCCTGTACAAATGGGCGAGCCCCAGCATGCCGTGTTCGTAAACATAGTGGTTCTTTAGCCGAGTCATGTTGTTTAGAGCTTTTACTCATACTCTTAACTTTTTTTTCATTGTTTTTACAGTTAGTTGTTGCAAGGAAAAGTGGTGTGGTAAGTACATAATAACATCATGTGTGTGTATATATATATGGAAGTCTTGCACTTGATTGCTTTGGTTCCATAGCGAATATCACAGGTAAAGGTAATGAAGGGTTATTTTCTATAGTATTCCATTCACTTGTCTTTTAATGTTTTGTTCTCTTAGACTTCAGTTCTACGTATATAGTCTCAAGAATGTTCTTTAGCTAATGTGCACCTATTGGAATGGGTTGGGCTGACTCGTCAATGCTTTCTTTTAGTTTGTAATTAAAGAAAAAAAAGAATACAATGTATTTACTTACTATTATCATATTTTATAATAATAAAGTGCTTATATGTAAAACATATGTTATAATAATAAATGATTTAGAATATATATATATATATATAACAAAGTCTTTACTCTTATATGATACGTCGTCCACCATATTTTAATATGTGCTCTTGGTAGGAGAGCTTGGGAATGAGGATTATTGGGATCATTACGGCAATAAGAGGCTTGATCTTGTGGTGAGTTATTGTTTTAGTATGCATTAGTGTTTATCAAGTTGTTATCTTTTGTGTTAATGCAGCTTTTTCAGAAGTTAACAAGGGGTTTAAGAGAGGTACACAAGGTAAATTTATTGTTTTTTATAATTTATTTTTTCTAGATTCTTGATAATATAGGATGTTGTAGGTTAATCTTTTCTCTTTTTATGCTTTATATGTAGCTAGTCTTCATTGTAGTTTAGACATGTTGGAAAGGATAGACGGAAAAAGCTTGTCGACCATGTTTAGGATATTTCTAAAGAAGTAACCTTTTGTATATATTCATATACTTTGTCTATTGCACTAAATTATATGTATTTACAATCTTGCCTTTTTATTTGTTTGTTTTTAGTTATGGAAAGAAGATGGGAAGCATACGCAATCAAAAATTGAAGAACTAACTTTAAGATTGATGCCGGAATTGATTCAAAAGGCGTTAATGGTCCGAAATGAAATCGTCAAAAGCGTCTCAAGGTCAGCCCAAATTTTACCCTATAATAGTTATTTAATCTCTAACGGGTCAAATAAAAACTCGTTTATGTATGTGTATTGAGTATAAATGTATTTAGACATCTAAGGTTTGTAGTGATTGTGGCATTACTATCTAAGGTTTGTATAGATTGTGGCATTCCCACAGTGGCCGCCTATGTTATTAGCCCGAAAATTGGCTGTTTTCTTAAGGTTAGCGCAATGCCCAGCGTGCAGCTAGCTTAACTTATGCAGCCTTTGTGCCAGTTTCTATACAAACAATAGGAACCTATGTTTTGTTGAAGGTAACTGTAGATTGGTATCATGTGTAGGCATTATTATTTATGATGTTACATGTGTCCTTTAGCAGTGTTATCAGTGTATAGTATTTTTTAAGCATCATTTTGTTAATTCACATTGTTTTTTGTTAGGCGGTTTCTACGGATCGATTAACAAGGTCTAAAGAGTTCGGTTTGGGCTGAAACTTATTTGAAGTGGACGGGTCATCATTTTTTGTGTTTCATTCGAAAAACATGTATTGTATACGTTTGTGTTTCATTCGGAAAACATATACGTTTTTGGAAACGATGTTTAATGTTAGTTGGGTTTTTTGGTATGTTATTTCTAACTTTTGCCATGTATATGTGTGTGTGGGTGTTGCTGGTAAACTGGAGAGAAAGAAACTAAATCCAAATAAATTTCCTGGAAATTTAAATTGAAGAAAATATATACTTTTTGGTAAAATTTGGTGATGCGGTTGTGAGGTCCAGGTGTCAAGATGCAGGGAAATGCTTTGTTGGTGCGTTTGTAAGAATTAAAGAGGTGGTTCCATGGACCTGCATCATCAAACAATCAATTTATTGATGCTGCATGTATTGGTGCTGGTGCTACACTGCACCTTTAATTTATATACACTGCATCTTCAAACAAATTCTGTACTAGTGCCTGCTGCTTAGTCGTTGTAGGCAGCGGCTAGGCCTTTAGATCTCGTTTTCGTCCTCCTTTGACCCGCCATTTGCAGCTGAACATGACAACATTCTGAATTTAATTATACGCAATCTAATATAATAATTATATTGCATCCTACACGCACATAATAGCTAACAGTACATGATAGACAGTAGCATATTGAATGTGCATTAAACCTTAGATAACAAACAAAAGGCAGAGAAAACATAACTCATTAACCGGTTGCAATTTGAAAGAAAGAAAATTACCGTAACATACCAAAAACAACAACTTTTCCGACAAAAATAAACCCGCACTACACAATATAAAATTTAAGTACATTCTAACAGTTCTATAACTTTAATAATATCAAGCTTCCAATGACTTCGGCATACTATCTAATATCTATTATATTACTTAAGACTATATACAAATAAATTCAGTCATGATGTGGGTAAATGGGTTTGGATAATTGGTCGCGTATCATAAGGTGAACTCTTGTGTCAAATGTTTCAGGTTTTCACATCGAGTTCGGTCCATTCGGCGTCTTTCGCCATACTTGCATGCAAATCATTTACTAAATTGGCATCTACAGAGATTGCTTCATGTATGGACCCTTGTTTTCTTGATGGATTTTAGGATACTGCCCTTTTCAATTGTGGTAGTAATTGTACCACTATACTACAATTTGCTTGCTGAAGAAAATAATATTGATATACTAATGGTCAACGACTCATCTATGATCATTTAACCGGTTCTAAAGGAAATTATTAGTGCTCAAATGTAACGGTGATGCCATATATATTATACTTTGTAATTTAGGCATGGGAACATATAAAGATCTTTTTGGGACACTGATGGAATCTTCTCAATCTTAAATATTGTTAATATTGATAAGCCATGTTCATTAACTTGAATACACAAAAATTCCCAGTTAAGGATTCTCTATGTAAACTATATATCTACTTATACATGAGCAAAAAGATATATTTTTATGTACTATTACAATGAATGTTGACCATTACAATAAACATTGACATCAACGGGGTAACATGAATTATTTTTATAACAGTGAAATGACCAAATGGGTCAAAAGAATTCAAATGCTTACAAAACTGGGTTTTGACGTCCGCTCAACCTTCGATGCTATGGTACTCCATTCTCCTAGTATGAATTGCAAACTTTCTTTTTTCCTCCATGCTTTGGCTACCAACATGTTCATACTTGCCTAGCATCTGACCTGTATAATTATGTAAGTTGCAATGTAAAACCATCAATGCACAAATAGAAAGAAGGCAAATATAACTGCCTCTAAATTAATATCTATGTTCTACCTCTAGATTAATAATTATGTGCTTATATTATTTATTTAATTTCTTATATTACTTATTTAATTCCTTCACATATCTGGTTTTATATTGCAAATGTACAGTAGTCACTACCCTCAAATAAATATAAAGAAGACATAAACTCCTGCTACAACCTAAGATTATATATATATATATATATATATATATATATAATTCAGACATTTCATGTTTAGTTACTACTTGCCAGAATACTTGGAACACGGTTGTCCTGCACCATCACTTCCATAAAGTCGAGAGTTCTTGAATGATATAAAGACATAAATGTCTCATGCTATCTCGAATACCTAAATATATGCAATGTAACAATTAGGTCAGACACTAAATCCCAAAAACCATAGAATACATCCAGTGGCGGATCTAGAAACATTTTTCAGTAGTAACGTTTTTCATTTTTTTCATTTTAGTAGCAACGTTTTTCAAATTTCGTAAAAAAAAACCAAATTTTCCACTAATTTTCCACTACGCGCGCGAAGTTGAGCCGCAACGTCCGCACCCCCTCCCCATAAACTAGATCCGCCCCTGAATACATCTCAAAAACACAAAGTTTGCCCTGATGGCAGGGTTATGAGCATCTATGTGATTTTAATCCAAACAATCATCCAAAACATGTTATTTAGCCTAGACTGGAATAAACTCAATCCATAACATCATCACGAATACGATAACACGTAATTGCAAGTAGTTTTCACATACGTTCACGTATACACATAATTGTAAATAAATTAACACAAGTTCTTATACACTTATTCGTTTGATTGTTTCACCAACGTATTGCCAGCTGACCCAAGATAACTACATCGAGAAAAAAGATATAACAGAATCAAGAATACAAAAAAGAAAAACATAAAACTCTTAATGAGGTAAGCACATACACAAACTATCCTATGCGGCTTTGTCATATGAACAATGGAATTTATGGCCACTTCGTTCATTCTCAAAGCGCCTATCAAACAAAAGAATATCATCAAATGTATTTTCATGTTTATATAACTATGTTATATAAACTTCATATATGTTTTTAAATAGCCTGTATGAATTTTAATCAATATGTAGAACCAAAATAAATGTATAGCCTCATAATGATGTGTTGTTTATTTTAATATTAATATTTCAAATAATACAAAACAATGTATGTATAATTGTATATGAAGCTTGGGTTACCTAAGAGATCAAACGATTAAGGTTTTGGTAGGTAGGACGCTCGATGTTAAGAGATCACCTGCAGATATCATATATACTTTTAAAAATCTAATATTAAATTATACTATATTATTAATTCTAATATTTCGTCAATACATACTTCTTCCTGTAGTCAACAGAGAGTCGCTCCAGAAGCAGGGAGCCCAAACCAGAGCCAGTACCACCACCACCACCAACAACATTAAAAACCAAGAAACCCTGCAATAATAATCAGCCCCGTAGCTTTCTTTAGTTATTTAATAATTAGGATAAGAGAAAATTACACAATTAGTCCCTGTGGTTTGCCTTTAGTTTCACCATTAGGTATTAAGGTTTAAAAGTTTTATGTTAAGGGTTTAAGTTTAGTTTTTGTTACATAATAGGGTATTAGCACTAACAAAGGTTAATATTTAACTGAGTTTACCCTCATGTGAGAAATGGTAAACCACAAGCACCAAATGTGAAATTTAAGTGGGGCCCACATAATAATCTAAAATAAAAAATATTCATGCTTGTAGTGGGGTCGAACCCGGGTTGATGACCGGGTCAATCCTAACATCCAATTTTTTAACCAACTGAGCCACTTGTTGATTTGGTTTATTACTAAAACGTTTTTTTATAAATGCGGTTATCAGATTGAACCTGCACACCCCAAACCCCCAAGTTCTGGTATTAATAATAATATATAAAACAAGGTGTCTGACAGTAACAAAAAATCTTGTCACTCATTACTGCTAATCTTAATCTTAATGTCTTCTTCCCTTCAATCTCGCTGCTTTTCTTTATTTCTCTTTTAATGGAGTTTCTTTAACACAAGACTACTACTGTTACAAAACAAAGTTCCTACCTTTTTCTTATTTATTTAAACTTTTATCACACACAACAAAAGCCCATCACTTCTTTTGCCCACTTTTGAGATGGGTTTGATGTATGGGACCAAACAGAGTCATAACAGCAAGATTTGGTCCGAGTCGGGTTCAAGGTACTCAACTAAATGGGTCACATTCTTCTGCATTGCTAGCTTTTGTTTGGGTGTCATCTTTATTAACAGGTTGGTTGCAGATTTCATATTCTTTGTTTCTTGAAATCTTGAATTTTGCAGTGTGTTTTACTTTTTTTTTTTTTAAGGGGAAATGGATTTAAATACTCCCAACTATCGCCTATTGGCGGATAGCACCCCCAACTATCACTTTGGCGGATAGCACTCCCAACTTTCAACTTGTTGGCCATTATCACTCCCAAACTAACTGGGGTCTAACCCAGTTAGTGTTTGTGGCCAAAATGTAAAAAACAAAACTTAAGGGACCATTTTGAAACTTATTATTATTATTATTATTATTATTATTATTATTATTATTATTATTATTATTATCTATATCTATATATATTAACAGAGAGAGAGAGAGAGAGGGAGTTCAGAGAGAGAGAGAGAGAGTTCAGAGAGAGAGAGAGACTCAGCCCACTATCTGCCGCCACCCCCACCACCACCCCGCCACCACCACCACCACCACCATCTGCCATCAGCCTCCCCAACAACCACCGTCTCCCTCGTCACCCCCAACACAAACACAGATCTAGAGAGAGAGAGAGAGAGAGAGAGATGAAGCCACCTTCTCCGGTTATCCCTTCAGACCGGTCACCACCTCCGGTTACAAACTTAATTATTATTATTATTACTAATTCCCCTACAACTTCTTCTTCTTCCTCCTCTGTTTTCGATGAACAACCGGAAATACATATCCATTTCGTCTACTCAGCTGCAGAAGAAACCTTTCACGAACGAAAACCCTCCCTAAACATATCCATTCCGTCTGCTCAGCTGTAGAAGAAACCCACGACGGAGGAACGCCAGAAATACAGAGGAGTTCGACAACGGCTATGGGGGAAGTTCGTCGCAGAGATTCGTGACCTAAACAAGAAAGGCTCTAGGGTTTGGTTAGGGACGACGGAGAGTGAAGGGTTGGGTAGGGTTACCAGTGGGTCGGGTCGGGTCAGGTTAAGGTTGGGTTCAGAGGGTGGTCTGGGTCGGGTTTATAGGTTGTGGTAGGTGGATGAAGGTGAAGGGTGGTTTCCGGTGGAAGGTGGTGGTGGTTTCCGGTGGAAGGTGGTTTTCCGGTGGAAGGTGGTGGTTTCCGGTGAGAGTGGTGGTGGTGGTTTAGAGAGAGAGAGAGAGAGGGGGGGGGGGGTTTCTATTGCAGAATATGAGGGGGGGGGGGGTTATAAGTTAAAGGTTTGATTTAAAAAATGCCCCTTAAGTTTTGTTTTTTACATTTTGGCCACAAACACTAACTGGGTTAGACCTCAGTTAGTTTGGGAGTGATAATGGCCAACAAGTTGAAAGTTGGGAGTGCTATCCGCCAAAGTGATAGTTGGGAGTGCTATCCGCCAATAGGCGATCGTTGGGAGTATTTAAATCCATTTCCCTTTTTTTAAATAAAAATAATGTTTTTACAGGTATTAACAAAATCCAGCTCTTGAACAAGAACATGACATGAAGGATTATTATTATTATTATTATTATTATTATTATTATTATTATTATTATTATTATTATTATTATTATTATTATTATTATTATTATTAATACCAGGATTTGGGGGGTATGCAGGCTCAACCTGATAACCGCTTTTATAAAATAACGTTTCAGTAACAAACCAAATCAACAAGTGGCTCAGTTGGTTAAAAAATTGGATGTTAGGATCGACCCGGTCATCAACCCGGGTTCGATCCCCACTACAAGCATGAATATTTTTTATTTTAGATTATTAGGTGGGCCCCACTTAAATTTCACATTTGGTCCTTGTGGTTTACCATTTCTCACATGAGGGTAAACTTAGTTAAATATTAACCTCCGTTAGTGCTAATACCTTATTATGTAACAAAAACTAAACTTAAACCCTCAACATGAAACTTTTTAACCTTAATACCTAAAGGTGAAACTGAAGGCAAACCACAGGGACTAATTACGTAATTTTCTCTTAGGATAATTAATATTGATTTGAGTAAAACGTACCGATCAAATCCTCCAAAGCAATAGAATTTCGATTGGTGATGGTGATGATGGAGGATGGTGGGACGGAACAGAGGAGAAGGTGGTGGGAGGACGATGTTGGTGAGGATTGAAGAAACGAAAATAAAAAAGATTTTGAGTGCAGAGAAGGAGAAGAAGAATAAGGAGATGGGGGCTAGGGATTTGAGATAATGAGAAGGCGTAAATAATTTTAGAGTTTTATGTTATTCCTTTTTTAGTTAAAAAACGAAAATACTCAAAATCACAAAAAAACTCTTAATTATTAAGCCACGTGGCACTCTCAATGGGAGGTTGAGGCCACCATTGCACGTCACGTCAGCATATATCAATTCTTTTATATATATATATTAATAATTAATAGATTAAAGGGTTATTGGATTTTATTACTCCTAACTATATGGTATTGGCCGCTGCCACTCCCAACTATCACTTTGACTCCTGCCACTCCCAACTTAACACTTTGTTTGTTGTGTCACTTCGGAGGTACTTGCCATGTCAGATCCAAGTCATATCCACGTTAGATCCGGAGTGTCACAACAAACAAGGTGTTAAGTTGGGAGTGACAGGAGCCAAAGTGATAGTTGGGAGCGACAACGACCAATACCATATAGTTGGGAGTAATAAAATCCAATAATCCTAAATTAAAGGATATTACACTTTATAAAATGTTAGAATAAAGTAGATATTATTTGTCTTAAATAAGTTTGTATTCAAAACAGATTAGTTTTTTAAGGAGCATTGGATTTAAATAATCCCAACCATCACTTATTGGCTGTCACCGGTCTTAACTTATGAAATGTGCGCTGGCGGTCCATCAACGAACCATAAAAATCAAAATACTAAGAATGATATTGACCCGCAAAAGGGAATTTGACACACAAGCATGCTATATAAGTTGTGACCGATGACAGCCAATAGCTAATACTTAAAAGGTGGATAATATGTTAATCATGATCTGTTAGTGGACAATATGTTAAAAGATAAGACTTCCAACACACGTTTCATTACCAACTGATAATTGAAATTATTTAAATTTAATGCTCCTTTTATAAAAAGCTAACACACTCCTAAATTACACCTTACCCAAATTGATTGATTAATTAGTCATTTTTTTAGTCATTCAAAATTAATTTCAAAATGCAAAGTAATAGAGCAACTTTGTACCAAAGGGCCTTTAGCCTAGTGGTATCAAGGTGTTGGATAAGGCTTGCCTTTCTAAATGGCGAGGGATCAAATCCTGTTGGTGACAAAATAATTGGCCGTTCAAAGAAAAAAAATGGAGTAACTTTGTGTTTATATATATTTTAAACAGTCAACGGTACACACCCATAATGAAGCCTTGCACCCTTCAGGTCCGGTCCCCGGGCCTCCCTAAGGTCCAGCCCCTCATTTCAGAATAACCCTACTCTGAGTGGGATTCGAACCTGTGACCTCCCAGGGTAGGAACCCCACAAAGTGGGTAAACCTTCTCACCTCTATTGCAACTATTAGGCTACAACATCATTGGGAACTTTGTGTTTATATGATTATAGTTTGTCGTATTTTAACTTGTATTTTTTTTAATGCCAACAAAATTCACTAATAAGCTCCCTTCGAAGTCCATACTCAGTCAAATGAGGACCCTTTCCATCCGGCATAGCTAGACATGTAAGGGAGCTCCTGGTTTCACCAAATCAAACTCATAACTTTTCAGCCATGGGTCTTCTATCATTGAACCTACATACCACTCCACCGTAAGATGGTTGGTAAAAAATAATAGAGCAACCATGTACATAAATTTTCATTTTCATACACGACATCATTTGGTTAAGTACTTTTAAACGTTATATGAAAAATTTGGAAACACTCCACCAAACTTTCCCGATTTTTTTTTTTTGCATAAATTGGCATTTTTTATGGTGGGTAAGTGTTTCTAGGTAGGGTGGGACAAAAAAAGCACAAATAGGTAAGTCACCAAATGGGTTGGCGACATTGAATAAAATTTTTGAAAGTATGAAACCCAAATGGCAACATTGAATAAAGATTTTTGAAAGTATTACACCCATTTGGCGACATTAATAAAAAAAATTTGAAGATATCTAATCCATTTGGCAACAATGAATCAAAATTCAATGTAACAAACCCATTTGGCGACATTTAATCTATGTATTAAAACAAGTTAGCGACATTGAATTAATATTATTTGAAAGTATGAGGTCAAATTGGCGACATTGATATTTGATTAGGGTTTATCAATGTATCTAAATGGGTTGGCGACAATGAATTGAATTAGGGTTTAGGAAGGTTGGTGACATTGGATTATTTACTCGTATTATTTAACAAAGACATGTTGGGTTTGTATTTTTAAATCTCATAATTTAATTTTGAGGGTCTGCCAATTGGTTTCAAGACTTTCACAATAATTGTACTAAGTCGCCAATTGGTTTCAAGACTTTCACAATAATTGTACTACGTCGCCAATATTATAAAAGTATTTAAAAAAATTTCAAAATTCTACAATTTTTCAGCTATTTAAGGGTTAGACCCCAACCAAAATGGGCACAACCTTTTTCTTAGAAAACCTGATTCCCCCCACAACCATCACTCTTAAAAACAACCTTTTTTTTTAGAAAACCTGCTTCCCCCCAAAACCTTCCAACCACAACCGATGGCTTCATTCTGTCTATACCTGGTTAGATTATACTGGGGTGGTAGTTTTTCATACGTTAACGGGGCTGTTCAACGTGATGATTCTCTAGTAACAACTAGCTTTATCATGCGAGTGGAGATGTCATTTGAAGAACTAGTTGAAGCCGTATGCAGTCATATTAACATTAACAAACAATCGGTTACTGTTCAACTACTGCTTGCTTTCACTTTCCAAGGGTCCTCTCAAACATCCAAGATCTTCAACGACGATGGGGTTCGAATGATCGACTATCTGGCCGTAGAGGCACGTGGCCATTTTGTTGCGGAGATCTACGTTGAATGGCAAGAAGCTACTCCATTACAGCATATTAGTTTTACCAACCTGTTGCGTGACGTGGCCAACGTAAATGTTGATGCACCCTTTGGGTCTCAGCATGATGCGGAATCAATCCAAGTTGATGCCGGTAATGACCAAAACGACGAGGTAGGTTCCCCTTTGACAGACGAAGAAACAGTTGCGGTACCTCAATATGTTGCCGGTAACGACCAGAACGACGGCTTCGATGACTCCGGAAGCGGGGACTCTGAAGACACGGAAGACAGTCATCGCTCAGCACCCGTATCAGATGACAGTTCCTCTAAAGAGGAGGCCGCAGCCAGTCAGGGGCCCCGGTGACCGAACCAAGTGACGGATTAACTCTCCAGTTACGTCCACATCAACACAACGATCCTGAAGATGATGTTGATGTAACTGATTACGTGGTTCCAGATTACGAAGATGACGACTTTGTCTTATGGAACCCAAGTATGAAAGATATCCGTGTTGGTATGTATTTCAAATCGAAAGATGAGGTTGACCGTGCAGTTAGACAGTGGAACGTTCGTCGTGGTCGAGAGCTGTTCGTTAGGGAAAGCAAGAAGAGATTATACAAGGTCATATGTTACACCAGAAGACCAAAATTTGTAAATCCTTTCAGTGGTGCTCGAAAGTGTGAGTGGCGTTGCACCGCAACCAAAGTCTGACGCGCACTATTGGCGAATTATTGTGTGGGGTGGCGAACACACATGCTATTCAACGGTGGTACGTAACAACAACAGAATTTCACGATAGAAGGTTATCGCATCACATATCGTCCCACAAATTCGTGCGGACATTAAGTTTAAGGTAAAACAGATTCAAACGTATGTCAAGCAACATTTGAACGTTGATGTTACGTACTCTAAAGCGTGGCGAGCACGAAGAAAGGCAATTTTGAGGCGCTACCCACGTGTACCACTTGGTTGCAGGATCGGAACCCAGGTACCGTTGTTTCTTTCTATAACCATCCACATGGAAATTGATGTATAAATATATCATCAAACGTGGTGATATTACCTTACTCCTAATAAAACTTGTCAAATATGAAAATTGATGTATAAATATACCTAAAAATAACAAATTTTATTGGTTTTTTTGCCTTATTTCCTAACCATATTTCCTTGATTGGGTATGTAATGTAAACTAACCACTACTTTACCCCTTTGTCAAATTTGCCATAACAGAGGAATCAACCCATGTGACCCTACACTTTATAAACAGTCTACATACATAACTTTACACATGGTTTGCTGATTGATTTTGACATCTTTACAACCGGAGCTCCTAATAATACAACTTGAAAGTTTCATAATTTTTGAACATGTGTACATTATTGTTTATCAATTTACAAAAAAACATGTGTCAAAGCTGAAAATTATTGATGTGTAGATTATTGTTTATCACTTCTTGTATATTAAAATAACCTGAAAATTTTACACAACGTAAATCTATAAGTCAATGAAATTTTCCCAATGGTCTTGCATTTTGCAAGAACTTTAGTGATTTTTACCATAAACTTTTGACAAAAACAAAAAATTATTGTTTTGCCCTTTGAGTACTATTATATTTTTCGTAATTTGCATAGTACTATAAGTTGGTTACTGTAAATTACCGAGCTGCCAACCGGACGGAATGATCGAAATTTACGTCTATGTGCGGGCCTATGCTTGGAAACCTTTCCCATGCCCAAAGCTGTAGAATGAAGGCTGGGCCAGAAAGGGCTATTGCATCGGGTGCTGTGGCATCACACAGGATTCTATACAAACATGCTAAAACTGCACTACCCCAACTGTACGATGAACATCTTCGTAGATCATCTAAAAGTCTTAGACGGTGCAACGAAATTCTATTGTTGGCATTATCCGGAAGTATTGTGCAACCAATAAGATAAAATATTATCAAACGTGCACGAATAACGCACTCTTCGGCGGTTGCTTCAACTTCATAAAATGGTTTCTCTAACTCTCTTATAATAGTAGGTGACTTAAGAGCTTTGCCAAGAAAATCATTTTGCCCGGGGTGAAACCCAACAAAGTTTCACACATGTTGATGGCCTGCTGCTCTGTAAGGGGAGTTTCCGGACCCGATACCACAACACCCTCTACCGGTAATCCCCACAACACGTTGATATCCTGTAACGTGATGGTGGCTTCACCCACAGGTAGATGAAATGTGTGCATTTCTAGCCTCCACCGCTCAACCAACGCAGTTATCAGTGCGTGGTCCAGGTACCGATAACCACAACTTAACACCCCACCAAGCCCGGCTTCTTGTATGATACTTTTTACCCGTTCACCTAGCGGGTTTTCATTCAGAAATTTCCATAAACTTCTATCACCACGTTTCACCATTAGGGGTTGGTTGTATTTTTCAGGATTTGTGAAAACAGACAACGTACGGTGGTCGTTGTGTAGAAACAACACATCGTCTTCAAGAGGACCGGGGTGTATGTTGTAATTCATTTTCAGATCACTGCTAAATATTTCCAACTTTGAAAGATTTTGAGAGTTTGCAAAATGGGAAAGTTTTTATTGTCTGAAGGAAAATTTTGAGACTTTGAGTTTGCTGTCACACCCTCAAATTTCCACTGCGGAGTTTTACCGCGAGGTGCATGACAAACCAGGACCCATAGCCATAAGTATCATGAACGACTCTAAATGCCCAAACCATTTAGTTCGTTTTTAAGAAAAAGTTTCAAAGTTTAACCAAGCAATTTAAAGTAATGCGGAAGCGTAAACAAAGTAAAACATTTGCAAAAGTCTGCGCAAGACAACGCGCCCAAAACCAAAGTTTAAAAGTACGAAATAATAAATATCCATAACCCAAGACACGAATGATGCATGCCCTAAAACGTGCTCCGTACCTAAGGACCTGCAAAGCATGCTAAAATGTGTCAACATAAAGTCGGTGAGTTCACTATAAATGTAAGCGATGTAGATAATAACGTAGGTTCTCAAAACCCCAAAAGTCCAGTGTACAACGTTGGTCCTTCCGACCCTGTAAACAATAGCTAATTCAAATGTCAGGGGTAGCTAGCCCACTCATGATAACTAAAACCGGCGAATACCGAACTACTAATGAACAAGTTCCCATAACCGGGATAAAGATGCCTTGCATCATTGTCCATCGACAATGATTATGTTTGAAGCTAATAGTTCACATCCGTGCTCCCAGCACGATGTGAGGTTTGTTAGACCTAATAGCGCTATCAACTAATTAACCCGCTTGCCCAACCGGCAATTGATTCGGTATTTTGAAGGACTTAAAAGATGTGTTTGGTTTAGTTCATCAAGGACATATACATGAATTAGTAAAAATAGATTCACCTTGTGAACCATGCACCCCAAACCCGGGATGTGTAAAAGAAAGTTATCTCAAGATAGACTAGAAAACGTTACCAATGTGGTCTCAACCCGAGACGCATGCTTTGAGAAAAAGTAGTGAAACTCACCTTATCGCGTAAGCAAAGAATCCAAACAGCAAGTATTATATGCTACCGACACCCTAACAACAGTGTCACTACGTGAGTATAGGCGTAACATCATTACACCATATAACTCGTTTGTCCAAGGCGTTTTAAATATTCAAAAGTGTGTATGCAACGCCTAGTGATTCTACATGCAATAGTAAACCCTACGGACTCGTTGGTGAATGAGTTGGTTATAATTAGTTTCTACAGCCCGTATGTGTCGTAAACATGTGTACTTCCGTTATATGTCAATTTTAGATCACCTAAGACCTCAAGTAATCACATAAGCACATAATACACAATCTGTGTTTTCAGGACAGATTGTGCGCCATCAAAACGAATTTATTTAAAATAGTAAACCAGTGAGTTATCCTCCCAAATTTTTACTGAATTATCTTTGGGATTCACTTGGTAATACCTATTTTTTTTTTGTCTTAATTCCAAACACAAAAATTATAAAAATTCGTACAACACAGCAGTGTTCAGAAAATTTCCACAACAGGTCAGTTTAGTAGGAAAATTCTTAAAAATTGTGTATTCATCCAAACGAGATGAATCCACTTGGAAAAGCTCTATTTTTCCAGTATTGACCTACTGTAAAAATTTCATAACCTAACTCCTTGTAAATCTCAAGTTATGGCCATTTAAAGTTAACCCAATTTACAAATCCGAAAATCTGATATGACCCCTAATCAATTAAAATTCCAAAAACGACTCATCCTACGTCCAAAACACATGATTTTACCCATTATGAAAAGCTAAGATCAGGTGTGACCTAACCATGCCAAGAAAACCCTAAAATTATTATGTTAGAGCCGTGTTACAGCTCCTACAAGTTTGACTAACCATTC
Source organism: Ambrosia trifida (assembly GCA_028751855.1). NCBI lineage: Eukaryota > Viridiplantae > Streptophyta > Magnoliopsida > Asterales > Asteraceae > Ambrosia > Ambrosia trifida. Next base: position 16,756,123 of record CM054130.1, read on the forward strand.
TGTCCAGATTTTAGTTTCGCCTAAATCATACTTTAATCGCCTACCGTGTGCACAAAAACTATTATCATTCACCAATCATCAACACAAAACATTCCTAATACTTATTTTATCAGATTCTATGATTAAACATGTCAAGATCAAAGCTTTACGAATCAAAACACCAATTACTTGCGCAACAAGTATCCTACGATGTTACTAAGCGTTTATGAGTATGTTTAATCCATTTAATCTACAAAAAGATTCATGCTTTAATGTTTTATAAATTCATTCAGACCTGGACAAACTTATTATATGATTTTTATTAATGAAAACACAAGATAAAAGCATAAGAAATCGTAAGATATACCCTTAGCTCTCTCAATCGATCAATCGCGCGCCTTGGAGCCTCCCAATTGATGATCTTGAGCCTTAGCAGAGGTTGTTTGAGTGAAATATTCGTGTGGGGCAGTAAGGGGGCGATTAGGGTTGAGTATGGGGGTTGCATGGGAGTTTAGGTTGCTTAAATATAGGTTTAAGGCGGTTTAGACCCGTCAGTGTGTTTCGAGCGGCCGCTCGGTGCCTGTGAGCGGCCGCTCACAGGTCCGGGTGGCGCGCTCGTTTCTCGTTTCGTCTCCCGACGCGTTATCCTTCGACGTTTTCATTATTTCGGACCGTAGCAAGTGTAACCCCATGCATTAAGACCCTAATCAACCTCATGCTCCACTTTTAATGATTTCTATTAACGTGTTCGGTTTAGGTTCACATATGGTTTTCACATAAGTTTATTTTTCACCAACGTCCGAGGTTCACTAATCATGCAATCACACGTTGACTCACAATCATGCACGTATGTCTTATCTAACTAACCCTAGTTAAGTATAATGCAAGGAAATGTAACTAGAGTTTAGTTAAAGTGAGAACCTGAATTTTCGGGGTATCACATCATCCCCAAGTTGAAAAGAATTTCGTCCCGAAATTCAGCAAGTAAACAGTAAAGCCAGCTAAAAATGTATGCTTGGTTTCCGGATGTCACATCATCCCCAAGTTGAAAGGAATTTCGCCCCGAAATTCACTTTGAGCGAGCTACTTTATGTTCGGCATTTGATCTGTGCACAGGTTCAGGTTCAGAAAAGAGGTGTGGATATTTGAGCCGCATCTGGTCTCTGCGCTCCCACGTGTATTCCGGTCCTAGACGGGAATTCCACCGTACCTTCACGATAGGTATAGTGCTTTGCCTGAGTTTCTTGACGCCCTGCTCAAGAATCTCCACTGGTTCTTCCACGAACCGTAACTGGTCGTCCACCTGGATCTCCTCCAGCGGTACTACCAGTGTAGTATCGGATAAGCATTTCTTCAAGTTTGAGACGTGGAATACATTATGCACTCCACTGAGTTCGTCTGGTAGATTCAGCTGATAAGCTACCGGACCAATCCTTTTAACAATCTCGAAGGGTCCAACATAGCGGGGATTCAACTTCCCTCGTTTCCCAAAGCGTATCACTCCTTTCCAAGGTGACACCTTTAACAAAACTTTGTCCCCAACCTGGAACTCCAAAGGTTTTCTACGTTTGTCCGCGTAGCTTTTCTGTCGATCACGAGCAGCAGCCATTCTGTTTCTGATTTGCACTATCTTCTCAGAGGTTTCGTGCACGAGTTCGGGACCTGTTAGTTGGCTATCCCCAACCTCAGTCCAACAGATAGGAGACCTACACTTGCGGCCATAAAGTGCCTCGAAAGGCGCACACTGAATCGAGGTGTGGTAACTATTGTTGTAAGAGAACTCGATTAAGGGCAAGTGCTTGTCCCAGTTATTACCAAAGTCCACCACGCATGCTCGTAGCAGATCCTCTAATGTTTGGATGGTACGTTCACTTTGTCCATCCGTCTGTGGGTGATAGGCTGTGCTCATATCGAGACGAGTACCTAGAGCATCTTGGAGAGTAGTCCAGAATCGAGAAGTGAATCGCCCATCGCGATCAGATATAATGGAAGTAGGCACTCCATGCCTAGAGACTATCTCCTTGATATAAAGGTTCGCCAGCTTCTCTAACGAGTCCGTTTCTTTTATCGCCAGGAAGTGGGCCGATTTGGTTAAGCGGTCCACGATAACCCAAATCATGTTATGGCCCGCTGTTGTTTTTGGAAGCTTCGTAATGAAATCCATGGAAATCCCATCCCATTTCCACATCGGTATCTCTGGTTGCTGAAGTAGGCCTGAAGGTTTCTGATATTCAATCTTAACCTTCGCACAAGTCAAGCACTTACTAACATAAGTGGCTATCTCTGCTTTCATGTTTGGCCACCAGTAGAGAGTTTTGAGGTCCTGATACATTTTGTCCGAACCGGGATGCACTGAATAACGAGATGTGTGAGCCTCATCGAGCACTAGTTGTCTAAGATCCCCTGAACGTGGAATCCAGACGCGATCCATAAAGTACTGAAGCCCATCCGACTTCAGTTCCAGGTGTTTGTCAGCACCATGCAATGTTTCCAACCCGATATTTTCCTTTTTCAAGGCCTCGCCTTGGGCTTCACGTATTTTATCAGGCAGATTAGAGTGTATGGTAAGTTGTAAGGCTCGCACACGTTTGGGTTTCGTTTCCTTACGGCTCAGGGCATCAGCTACTACGTTAGCTTTCCCTGGATGGTACTTGATAGCACAGTCATAATCATTCAAGAGTTCGACCCATCGTCGTTGCCGTATGTTTAGGACCTTCTGATCAAATATGTGCTGCAGACTCTTATGATCTGTGAAGATTGTGCACTTCGTTCCGTAGAGGTAGTGTCTCCAAATTTTGAGAGCGAAGACAACCGCTCCCAGTTCCAAGTCGTGAGTGGGATAATTCTTCTCGTGAACTTTTAGTTGTCGTGAAGCATAAGCGATCACCTTCTCGCGTTGCATCAAAACACACCCTAGCCCTTGGATAGATGCATCACAGTACACCACAAAGTCCTCCGTACCCTCAGGTAGTGATAATATTGGAGCACTGCAAAGTTTGGTCTTAAGTAATTGAAAAGCAGCTTCTTGGGCATCTTCCCACTTGTAGATAATCCCCTTCTGTGTCAAAGCAGTGAGGGGTTGAGCGATTTTTGAGAATCCCTGAATGAATCTGCGATAATAGCCTGCAAGGCCAAGGAATTGTCGAACCTCGGTGGGAGTCTTAGGGGCCTCCCATCTTTTAATCGCATCAATCTTAGCGGGATCGACCTGTATTCCTGCCTCGTTCACCACATGACCCAAGAATTGGACCTCACGAATCCAGAAGTCACACTTGGAGAATTTTGCATATAGCTGCTCACTTTTCAGAAGTTCCAAGATGAGTCGTAGGTGTTGCTCGTGCTCTTCCCTACTCTTGGAATAGATCAGGATATCGTCTATGAACACTATGACAAATTTGTCTAGATAGGGTTTGCACACCCGGTTCATGAGGTCCATGAACACAGCTGGTGCATTGGTCAGCCCGAAGGGCATTACCAAAAATTCATAGTGCCCATAACGAGTTCGAAAAGCTGTCTTTGGCACATCCTCCTCTCGAACTCTCAGTTGGTGATACCCCGACCTTAAGTCAATCTTGGAATAGAAACTCGACCCCTGAAGTTGGTCGAATAGATCATCTATGCGAGGTAAAGGGTAGCGATTCTTAATTGTCACCTTATTTAATTCCCGGTAATCGATGCACATACGGAAACTCCCATCCTTCTTCTTCACGAATAAGACTGGGGCTCCCCACGGTGAAGAGCTAGGTCGGATGAAACCCCTATCCAATAGCTCTTGGAGTTGGGTAGATAGTTCCTGAAGTTCGCCTGGTGCAAGGCGGTATGGTGCACGCGCAACTGGGGCGGCGCCTGGTGCAAGGTCAATTTGGAACTCCACTTGGCGAACCGGTGGAAGTCCTGGCAGCTCCTCTGGGAATACATCAGGAAAATCTCGGACCACCGGGATGTCCTCGATTTTTGTTTCGACTTCGGCTCGAGTGTCAGAAATGTTAGCCAATATGGCTGGATAGCCCTTCCGTATGCACTTCTGGGCCTTCAAGTAAGAGATGATGCCCACCATGGCACCACCGCGATCACCCTGGACAGACAATAGTTCCCCACTGGGGAGGGGGATACGAACAACTTTCTCCTTGCAGAGAATTTCGGCGTGGTGCTTGGACAACCAGTCCATGCCAATCACAAGATCGAAGCTTCCTAGGGTGATAGGTAAAAGGTCGATGGCAAACAAATGTCCATCTAGTTCGAGCCTACAGTCACGAAGAATGTGGGTTACCTCAACAGGCTTCCCATCAGCTAGTTCTATAGAGTACGGGGTCTCGAGTAATGTAGGGGCTATCCCTAGTTGTCCGCTAAGTTTTGATGACACAAAACTATAATCCGCACCAGTATCATATAAAACAGAAGCGAGAGTGTCGTTCAAGGAACACGTACCCGTCACGACGTTGTTATCGTTCCTCGCTTCCCCAGAGCCAATCACGAATGCTCTACCACGCGCCCCATAGTTGTTTCCATTGTTGTTGTTGTTATTACCAGTGTTGGTGTTATTATTTCCTCCATTGTTTCCATTACCGTTCAGCTGGGGACAATTCTTTTTAAAATGGTTCTCGCTACCACACTGGTAACACGCCTTTCCACCCTTCTGTTGCTGACCCTGCGGGGGTGGCTTACCCTGAAGGTTGACTCTACAGTCTTTCTGCACATGCCCCAGCTTACCACAACGATCGCACTTAATCCTGTTACATGGCCCAGAGTGGTGATAGTTGCACTTAGCGCACTTGGGCCGATTTCCGTGATAACCACCTTGAGTCTGAGTACGGTTGCTGTTGTTGTTGTTGTGGTTGTCGTGTTTCTTGTTCGGGTGCTGCTGCTGTTGATTACCATTACCCGGGGGTTTGCTAGACGCACTCTCCCACTTTCTCTTATTATCACTAGTGCCAGAGGATGAAGCACCTCGAGGGGGCAGTAGTCCCTCCTCTACTTTCTGGTCAGTCAGCTGGTGTGCCATACGAATCACTTGCTGAAGATTGTTGAAGTTGGCAGCAGTAACCATGCCCTTGATCTGCGGCACCAAACCCTTGATGTACAGTTCAATTCGCTTGTAGAGCGGGGTTGAGTAGTTAGGGCACATAGTGGCTAGCTCATGTGACCTAGTGGTGTAGGCTTCAATATCCGACCCCACCATTTTCAGATTCAGGTACTCAGTTTCCAGCTTCTGGATTTCATCCCGAGGGCAGTACTCCTCCCTCATCATCTCCTTGAAAGCATCCCAAGGCGTAGCATTTGCCACATCCACACCCAGTATTTGCTTCTGAGAGTTCCACCAAGATAACGCCGCGTTCTCAAGTGTACCAGCGGCATATTTGACCCGGTCAGCTGGTGGACAGTTGCACATAGCAAAGCATGACTCCACCCTTTCGAACCATCTAAGTAGTCCAACTGCACCTTCAGATCCCCCAAAGTTTTGAGGCTTGCAGTCCATGAAAGTTTTGTAGGTGCAGGCTGGAGGGTGGTGTGGTTGTTGACCTACGTGCAAACACGGGAGTCATATGAGTAATAGAGTTTAACGCTGGAGCTCGTAGAAGGAGTAAAATAAAACGAATTAGTGTTACCAGCTTGGATAGCTGCGAGGGCTGCAACCACCCTGTCGTTGACCAGTGCAGTCAGCTCAGCTTGTGTTAGGTTGATGTGTCCACGTCCATGACCTCTTCCCGCCATCGTAGTTCTACAAATATACTATACACATGAGACTACAATCGTTTGTACATCACGGTGTACTAGTAAATCACGCACGTATAAATAATAAAATAAAAGTTAAATCAATAATAAAATACCAACGTTCTAAAACAATCCAAAAGATCACCCAGTCACACGAGATTAAATAGAAGTCATAATATACTAGGAACAAAATAAATAACTAAATAAATAATAATAAATAAAATCAATCGTCGTCCGTAGAGATGACTGATCCTTCATCCTCACTTTCCTCCGGTAACTCCTCAGGTTCTTCCTCCTCTTCCTCTTCTATAAGAGCTGCATCAAGTGCTGCTCCCAAATCATCAAACTCATCCTCCATGGGTTCCTCTTCGGGGTCCTCTTCCCCAATTGGTTCCAAGGCTTCCATAAGCTGGTTGCGAACCATGGCTAATTCCTCTCGAGTATGTGCCAACTCTTGTTTGGTAGCAGTAGCATCCTGTTTTGCTTCCTCAGCCTCTTTCTTAACTTTCCTTAGTTCGCTGAGTAAGTAGTCAATCTGTCCCGCCACATGTGTCAATGTCTCGTCAGCATTTCTTCTCCAGAACTGGAACTCCTTAATACCAGTGTAAGCATTATCCAACTCAGTGTGTACATGCCTCACCATCCCTGCAAGTGTCCTCTCCCACGAGTCCACAATGGGAGGTACTGTAGCTGGCACCCCATAACTTACGACCCACGAGTGTAAGATGTCCGTGAACCAACGCCAACGGTTAGTGGCTTCACTCGGCTCGAGTGACGAAGATGGGGACTCATAAGGGTCATACATGGGGCGTCGCTGCCCGTCATGAGCACGGTAAGAGTAATTTCGGTGAGCGGGGTTAACCATAATTACCTGCAATATGTTAGGTTAGTGTTCGAAGTCGAGAAAAATAAGCGTGCACTGAAGACGATGAGTGTACTAATACTTATGCTATAATGATTATAGTCTAGAATGCAATGCAATTCCTAGTTCACTATAACCAATGGCTCTGATACCAATCTGTCACACCCTCAAATTTCCACTGCGGAGTTTTACCGCGAGGTGCATGACAAACCAGGACCCATAGCCATAAGTATCATGAACGACTCTAAATGCCCAAACCATTTAGTTCGTTTTTAAGAAAAAGTTTCAAAGTTTAACCAAGCAATTTAAAGTAATGCGGAAGCGTAAACAAAGTAAAACATTTGCAAAAGTCTGCGCAAGACAACGCGCCCAAAACCAAAGTTTAAAAGTACGAAATAATAAATATCCATAACCCAAGACACGAATGATGCATGCCCTAAAACGTGCTCCGTACCTAAGGACCTGCAAAGCATGCTAAAATGTGTCAACATAAAGTCGGTGAGTTCACTATAAATGTAAGCGATGTAGATAATAACGTAGGTTCTCAAAACCCCAAAAGTCCAGTGTACAACGTTGGTCCTTCCGACCCTGTAAACAATAGCTAATTCAAATGTCAGGGGTAGCTAGCCCACTCATGATAACTAAAACCGGCGAATACCGAACTACTAATGAACAAGTTCCCATAACCGGGATAAAGATGCCTTGCATCATTGTCCATCGACAATGATTATGTTTGAAGCTAATAGTTCACATCCGTGCTCCCAGCACGATGTGAGGTTTGTTAGACCTAATAGCGCTATCAACTAATTAACCCGCTTGCCCAACCGGCAATTGATTCGGTATTTTGAAGGACTTAAAAGATGTGTTTGGTTTAGTTCATCAAGGACATATACATGAATTAGTAAAAATAGATTCACCTTGTGAACCATGCACCCCAAACCCGGGATGTGTAAAAGAAAGTTATCTCAAGATAGACTAGAAAACGTTACCAATGTGGTCTCAACCCGAGACGCATGCTTTGAGAAAAAGTAGTGAAACTCACCTTATCGCGTAAGCAAAGAATCCAAACAGCAAGTATTATATGCTACCGACACCCTAACAACAGTGTCACTACGTGAGTATAGGCGTAACATCATTACACCATATAACTCGTTTGTCCAAGGCGTTTTAAATATTCAAAAGTGTGTATGCAACGCCTAGTGATTCTACATGCAATAGTAAACCCTACGGACTCGTTGGTGAATGAGTTGGTTATAATTAGTTTCTACAGCCCGTATGTGTCGTAAACATGTGTACTTCCGTTATATGTCAATTTTAGATCACCTAAGACCTCAAGTAATCACATAAGCACATAATACACAATCTGTGTTTTCAGGACAGATTGTGCGCCATCAAAACGAATTTATTTAAAATAGTAAACCAGTGAGTTATCCTCCCAAATTTTTACTGAATTATCTTTGGGATTCACTTGGTAATACCTATTTTTGTTTTGTCTTAATTCCAAACACAAAAATTATAAAAATTCGTACAACACAGCAGTGTTCAGAAAATTTCCACAACAGGTCAGTTTAGTAGGAAAATTCTTAAAAATTGTGTATTCATCCAAACGAGATGAATCCACTTGGAAAAGCTCTATTTTTCCAGTATTGACCTACTGTAAAAATTTCATAACCTAACTCCTTGTAAATCTCAAGTTATGGCCATTTAAAGTTAACCCAATTTACAAATCCGAAAATCTGATATGACCCCTAATCAATTAAAATTCCAAAAACGACTCATCCTACGTCCAAAACACATGATTTTACCCATTATGAAAAGCTAAGATCAGGTGTGACCTAACCATGCCAAGAAAACCCTAAAATTATTATGTTAGAGCCGTGTTACAGCTCCTACAAGTTTGACTAACCATTCTGTCCAGATTTTAGTTTCGCCTAAATCATACTTTAATCGCCTACCGTGTGCACAAAAACTATTATCATTCACCAATCATCAACACAAAACATTCCTAATACTTATTTTATCAGATTCTATGATTAAACATGTCAAGATCAAAGCTTTACGAATCAAAACACCAATTACTTGCGCAACAAGTATCCTACGATGTTACTAAGCGTTTATGAGTATGTTTAATCCATTTAATCTACAAAAAGATTCATGCTTTAATGTTTTATAAATTCATTCAGACCTGGACAAACTTATTATATGATTTTTATTAATGAAAACACAAGATAAAAGCATAAGAAATCGTAAGATATACCCTTAGCTCTCTCAATCGATCAATCGCGCGCCTTGGAGCCTCCCAATTGATGATCTTGAGCCTTAGCAGAGGTTGTTTGAGTGAAATATTCGTGTGGGGCAGTAAGGGGGCGATTAGGGTTGAGTATGGGGGTTGCATGGGAGTTTAGGTTGCTTAAATATAGGTTTAAGGCGGTTTAGACCCGTCAGTGTGTTTCGAGCGGCCGCTCGGTGCCTGTGAGCGGCCGCTCACAGGTCCGGGTGGCGCGCTCGTTTCTCGTTTCGTCTCCCGACGCGTTATCCTTCGACGTTTTCATTATTTCGGACCGTAGCAAGTGTAACCCCATGCATTAAGACCCTAATCAACCTCATGCTCCACTTTTAATGATTTCTATTAACGTGTTCGGTTTAGGTTCACATATGGTTTTCACATAAGTTTATTTTTCACCAACGTCCGAGGTTCACTAATCATGCAATCACACGTTGACTCACAATCATGCACGTATGTCTTATCTAACTAACCCTAGTTAAGTATAATGCAAGGAAATGTAACTAGAGTTTAGTTAAAGTGAGAACCTGAATTTTCGGGGTATCACATTTGCGACCTCTATCATCCTTGTTATATAATAAGCACTTCTGTTTTCTATCATCCATGCTTATTCCTTCTTGCAAATCGTCTATTCACCGTGTATGAAATGAAAGGTTATTCAACTGCAACCCTACTGATGTCATACACACATTGACAACCTGCATGTATAGTAACCTATTAATACAATAATATAAAGGACACCACATGTAAACCCGTGACTACATATGTCGCCAACTTGTTTTCATACAATCAAATAAAGACAAAATTTTCACTGCACTCCTCAATGAATGTCGCTAACTTGTTTTCATACAATCAAAAAAGTAGTTTCAATGTCGCCAAATGGATTGTATACAATATTAATGTCGCCAAATGGATTAGATATCTTCAAAAAATTTTATTCAATGTCGCCATTTGGGTTTCATACTTTCAAAAATTTTATTCAATGTCGCCAACCCATTTTGTGACTTACCTATATGTGCTTTTTTTGTCCCACCCTACCAAGAAACACTTACCCACCATAAAAAATGCCTGTTTATGCAAAAAATTCAACTTTCCCTTTCATCACTTGGTAAACCCTAGAAATTCATAGCACCAAAATCACACAATGTCAGACAACATACCTTTTGAAATGCAATATGAAATCATCAAACGGCTTCCTATCAAATCTTTGATTCAATTCCGCTCGTCTGCAAAGCATGGAAGTCTCTCATCGAGAGCACTGATTTCATTGCTGATTATACCGCCAACCACACATCTGTGCAACATCTACTTGTAAGGTATGAAGATGCACTTAGTTTTGAGCAAAAATATGTTTTAACTGTTGATGATGATGATACCTTTCCGCAACACAAACTTCCCTCCACTCACCTATTGCTTAACACGCTTATATGCCCTAAAGTTTTCGGCAGCTCTGATGGCTTGTTGTGTTTGTACTGTTGTTATCACAAAGGTCGTGATGTTCCCATAGGTATCGTTGTTCTTTGGAATCTTTTAATTAGAAAAGCTGTTGCTATTGTTGTGCCTAATGTAGGATGTGATGAATATGAAACGCTTCTTGGTTTTGGGGTCTGTCGTGAGACTAATGGCCCTAAGATTGTTAAGATTACACAAATTGAGTGGTATAGCAATTTACTTTAAGCACTGGGTCTTGGAGAACTCCTTATAGCACCAATCTCCCTCGTAAATCGATTCATTTTGGCTCTGAAAAGGTAGTTGTAGATGGGATTCTTTATTGGCTTGCTAGCGATAGGCGTCCCTTGGATGGTGTATTTAGGCAATGTAATTTGATTATTTCAATTGATATGACAAGTGAAGAATTTAGAGAAGTAACCCTCCCCGATAATTTAACCCGCCACTTTGATGTGTCCATATCCAAGCTAAGGGAGTCTCTTGTTGTGCTTGAACGTGTTGCGGAAAGGCCTGCTGTTGATGAACCTCCTGTTTTCAGTGTGTGGAAGATGGAGGATGGTGTTCCGATATCATTTACAAAGCTATTCACGTTTGATGTTAACAAGCCACATGCATCAGTATTGGGGTTTAGAAAGACCGGTGAACCTGTAATTCAAATTACAGACGATGATCTTGAAAGAAAACTTGTTGTTTATGAGCCTTACTCAAAACGCATCGATAATCATGGGATTGATGGAATGGAGTTTCCATTATTTTATGTGTTTCCCTACATGGAAACACTATTTCTACTTGATCAACCAAACTTTACCGTTTATAATGGAACAGAAACCCTCAGATTTTAAGACGATTTGGGTTCATAAGGTACATCACTTCATATTTGGTATTCCCTTCGATGACCCCATGTTTCAAGAACTGAATTTCAGTTACTTACTTAGTTGCAAGTCTCTTGCTTTTGGCTAAAATGTGTATCTTCCTAAAAACAAATATCCATGAGTTTAGGTTTGTAAGATTTGAAACATGTATGTTACTTTCTATTTTCTAATGTTTATCATGCATTTGTGATTCATCATTTGTTCAAACAAGGTTTAGATTTGAGTATTGAAGGGGTAGGGTACTTTTCCCTAGCGCTCTCAGGCGCACCCTACCCATTATCCAGATCCTCCGCCTAAAACAACACACCTAAGAAGATAACACAGCAGCGCCAAAGGCACTGCTCACTCCGCGCAGAAGCACCAGTTGACAGCGCCTGGGTACATCCCCCCTGGAGCCCAACTTGCCACCTCCCATCAGGTGTCAGCTGACAACTGGCCAGCCGCCTGACACCGTCTGACATCAGAGGAAAAGGAGTCCCCTCTGCTGAACCAGCCACAGTGCGCCACGTGTACCAATGGCAGGGCACCGCCCAGCCGGCCAACCACGAAGCGCCACGTGGCCCAATCAAGAGCAGCCCTCCTCAACTTGGATCACTTTACCTAACTAAGGATTGAGATCCAACTAAATGGGCTCATAAGCAACCGGCTCGGGCCTCAGGCCCAAGCCCATTGATAATTAAAGTGGGCCCTATGACCCCAGGCCCACGCACCTCCTATAAAAGGAGGACTTGGCCTCCTTTCTTAGCACGGTGAATCCACCAATTAGAATCAATACACTTGTATCATTACTTGTATCCCTTATCAATAAAGATCATCCTTTTCAGTGGACGTAGGTCTCACAAGACCGAACCACTTATATCCTCGTCTACTATATTATTCTGCTTGTCGTTTGTGCACATAACCATAGATTAACCATCGTCGTGAGCAAAGGATTATACCCTGCAGCGAACACGAGTCATTGCACCCCACACCTATCACTCCATTATATACGTTGTTTATACTCGTTGTTTCTTCATTGGCGCCATCCGTGTCAGCTGAAAGAACTAAAAACTTTCAAAACTACATCCTTTAAGCTCACCAAATGGCTGACCTAACCCCTGTCGGAGCCACAGTAGCAACCCCTTCTGCAGTCATTCAGACTACCAGAACGGGAATGCTCCAAACTCCTGACAAGGGCATAACACAAGAAGCCACAAGGGAAGAAACACCGCCCCGGGCGGTTTCTTGCTCAGACTCATCTGAATCTGACATACCCACTGCACCGGTGGACCCCGACGAGTGGCTTTTTCGCAGACAGCTCAAAAATACCAAGATCTATCAAAACATGTTGGCAAAACTCCAAACCGACAAGTCCAAAAGCAAGGCTTCCCCATCGGCTAAACACAGCCGAAAGGGGAAAGAAAAGCAAGCCACACGTCCCAAGTCTCGGGGTGGAGATCGCAGTAAGAACACACGCGATCAGGACCTAGCAGACTCCGCATCAGAGTGTGATGGCTATCAGCCAACCAGCGACTCAGACACAACAAAAATCTCAAAATCCAAAAGGCGAAAACTGACAAAAAATCAATCGGCGTCATCACACAAGAAGGAAGACGACGACTTAAACAAGCCATACAGGCCCAAGTCGTTCGCTCTCACCTCCAAATTTTGTCAGCGAATAGCCACCGCACCTATAGAAAAACAGGCAAAACTCCCAAGCAGCATCGGCAGGTACGATGGCCTGCGAGACCCCACTGATCACTTACACGACTTCGAGTGCGCTGGAACCACAGTCCTCTGGCCTGTACAAGTCTGGTGCCACCTGTTCGCGCAAACCCTTACAGGCGCAGCCAGAGTTTGGTTTGACAACCTTCCGGTATGAGGCATCCTAGACTTCGATGACCTTATCCAGAAGTTCAAAGATCACTTCTCCCATCTCATGCGACACAAACGAGATAAGGCCCACATCCTCCTATGTCAGCGCACAGACAATGAATCAATAGAAGACTTCATTGTGCGCTACAACAAGGAGGCGCTACAAATCGGCTGCGGAGAAGAGCTCATGCGCGCAGGCTTCATTAATGGAGTACGCAGCGACGATTTGATGAAAACATTATCCGGAAAAACGGGCGTCCCAGATTCCTGGGAAGAAGTCATCAAAGCCTCCAACGGACGAAGGTAAATACTCACCCGCCAACGACGCGCGACAGACAATCACCAATAAGCAATCAAGGGACCAGAGAAGCCAACCCAAAAAGAATACCGACTGGACGTCACTCACAAAAACTCCGTCACAAGTGCTCAAGACAGAGCAGGTCACTTTCAAGGAGCCCAAAGTACTGGGCAAAAGAAAGAACGTCGACCACACCAAGTATTGTGAATACCATAACGATTATGGCACCTGAGGGACAACTGCTACAGCCTAAAACTAGAAATAGAGGCGGCATTAAAGACGGGCCAGCTCGGCCATCTTATTAAAAACATCAACAAAGGTGGGCGCAACACCAACCAAGACGATAAACGCGAAGAACCCGGAAAGAAACAAATCCGGAATCTACAAACGAGTTACATCCGGCATACCCCGCACCATCATTGTAACATGATCTCCTCCGCGGGAATACGCCAGAATAAGGGTAAGTGCCCAAGAGAGGCAGACCCTCCGCAACAGCGCCACTAATTGTCACCGCCGTCGTAGGACATTACCGAACGCAATCCATGTTTCTAGACGGCGGAAGCAGCACTGACATAATCTATGATCAGTGTTTTCAACAACTGGACGAGGACGACAAAGCCCGTCTCGTTCCAGTTAATGCACCAATCTCAGGCTTTATCGATGAAGTCATCATGCCACGCGGCATAATCACCTTCCCGGTCACTTTGACAGACGGTACCCACGAACGCACAGAAATGTGTGACTTCATGGTTTTACCAGTAACATCTCACCACGACGTCCTACTAGGGCGGGAAGGCCTGGCGAAGTTCAACGCCAACGCCTCCACTCCCCACCAAATGGTAGGCCTCCCCACTCAAACCGGCATCGCAATAATTCGAGGGAACAAACAATGCCACGCAATCGAGGTGGCAAAACCACAAAAAACGTAAACCCGTTTGGAACCGGAAAACTGGGTCCTCAACCCCAAATTCCCAGACCAAACGGTCATCATCGGCTATGAAATCTCCAACACCATAATAGCGCATCTCAAGCAACTCTTGGTCAGAAACATAGACATATTCGCCTGGCAACCATCTGACATGATCGGCGTTCCAAGAGAAATCGCGGAACACAAACTCAACACTTACAGATCTGTGGAGCCAGTCGCCCAGAAGATGCGCAAAATGGGGCCAGAGAAAACAAAGGCGATGAATGAACAAGTCAACGAACTACTCCACGCAGGCATTATCCGCCCAATACACTACCAAACCTGGGTAGCCAACCCAGTCATGGTAGGAAAAACAACGGGCGGATGGCGCATGTGTGTCGACTACAAAGATTTGAACAAAGCCTGTCCAAAGGATTGTTACCCTCTTCCAGAAATTGACTTAAAGGTGGACTCCCTCGCACCATATCGCTTCAAATGCTTCCTTGACGCCTACAAAGGCTACCACCAGATCCAAATGGCAAAGGAAGATGAAGACAAAACGGCCTTCCGCACGGATACAGGAATCTTCTGCTACACCAAAATGCCTTTCGGCCTAAAAAATGCGGGAGCCACATATCAGCGACTCATGGACAGCGCTTTCGTTGACGAAATAGGCGTACGCTTGGAGGTATACGTCGACGATCTCGTCATCAAAAGCAAGGATGAAGACAACATGCTGGAAGACATTCAGAAAACATTCAACCAACTGCGAAAGGTGCGCATGAAGCTTAACCCCAGCAAATGTTCCTTCGGCATGGAAGAAGGGAAATTCCTGGGAGTTATTTTCACGCGGGACGGGTTCCGCGCAAATCCAGACAAGGTCCTCGCCATTGAAAGAATGCCTTCACCAACATCCATCAAGGAAGTCCAAACCCTAATGGGACGCCTCGTCGCCCTCAATCGCTTCCTTTCCAATTATGCTTCTAAGTCTTTTCCATTTGTAGACACTCTAAAGAATTGTCTCAAAAAAAGTAATTTCCGCTGGACCCCTGAGGCGGAAAAAGCTTTTCAAGAAATGAAAGAATGTCTTATGAATTTACCTACTCTCACAGCACCATTACCCAGGGAACCATTAACCCTATACCTCTCTGTCACGGAGCGGGCAATCGGCGCGGTACTCCTTGTAGACCGAAAAGGCGTTCAAACACCCATCTACTACATTAGCAGAACCCTGCTAGATGTAGAGACCATGTACTCTACAATGGAAAAACTAGTGCTAGCTCTCATTCACGCATCGCGCAGACTGCGCAGGTATTTCCACGGGCACCCAATAAATGTTCTAACAGACTATAGAATCAGCGATGTGTTACGGAAACCTGAAACCTCAGGTCGCCTAGCAAAATGGGCGATCGAACTGGGTGAACACAGTATCAATTACAAACCCAGACCCGCAGTCAAGGGACAAGTACTCGCTGACTTCGCCACCGAAATACCGACAGACAAAATCGCAGAATGCCTAGCCGAGCAAGACCCCGCACCACCAACGTCCGGAAATGAAAGCTGGAAACTTTACACCGACGGCGCCTCAAATAGAGACGGCGCAAAAGCAGGTTTACGCCTAATCAGCCCAAACAAAAAAGAATACACTTACGCCATACGCTTAGATTTTGCCGCAACAAATAATGAGGCAGAATATGAAGCGCTACTAGCAGGACTGCGCATCGCACAGCAAATGGGAGCTTCCCACCTCGAAGCACACGTTGATTCACTGCTAGTAGCCGGACACATCAATGGCACATACGATGCAAGGGACGCCACAATGGCCCTATACCTACAGCAGGCCAAGCTACTCATGCGCAAATTCACTTCCTACACGGTCACCCACATCAACCGGAGCGAGAACAAACCCGCAGACGCATTGAGCAAAATGGCTTCCACGGTCTTCGACCACATGGCCAAAGACCTCCGTGTTGAACTACAAGAAAGGCCATCCGTCCCGCCGAGACAAGTAAACGTCATCCAAACAGGTACTACATCTTGGATGGCGCCACTCAAAGCATACTTGACATCTGGGACATTACCCGACAACAAGGCGGACGCACGAAAAATCCAACACAAGGCCTTGCACTATGAGTTGACAGAGGGAATCCTCTACCGACGATCATACTTGGGCCCCTTACTGCGATGCGTCGACAAGGAGGAAGCCTCCTTCCTCATCAGAGATATTCACGAGGGTATCTGCGGATTACATGCAGGACCCAGAATGGTGGTTGCCAAATTAATGAGCGCAGGATACTATTGGCCCGACATTCATCCAGACCCAGTAGCAGAATTGCGCAAATGCGATTCCTGCCAGCGCCACGCACCAAACACCTTGCGTCCCAAAAATGACTTGGTACCCGTCACAGTGGCGTGTCCATTCCAGAAATGGGCGATAGACCTTGTCGGCCCATTTCCCACAGCGCCAGGAAACGTCAAGTTCTTAATAGTGGCAATCGACTACTTCACAAAATGGATCGAAGCAAAGCCACTAGCAAAGATAGACGGATCGCACATCAAGAAATTCATATGGGAATTCATCATATGCAGATTCGGCTTACCGTACCAGATCATAAGTGACAACGAAACCCAATTTACAGACCAACACTTACAAGAATGGCTGGCGCAAATGGGGGTCCAGCAGATCTTCACATCAGTCGCTCATCCCCAAGGGAACGGCCAAGTCGAAAGAGCAAATCGAAGCATCATCGAAGGTATCAAAAAACGACTCGGAATCAAAAGAACCGGATGGGTGGACGAAGTTCCACATGTCCTATGGGCGAACCGCATACTCGCAAAAACCAGCAATGGCGAAACCCCATTCAGCCTAACCTACGGTTCCGAAGCCGTTATACACGCAGAAATCGGATGCCCCTCCGCAAGAGTACTCATGGCGGATAAAGGGCAAAACAACAAAGAACTACGACTAAATTTAGACCTACTTGAAGAGCGACGAGAACTCGCCGCCATCAAAGAGGCCAGATACAAAAATCAGTTGGAGCGCTACTACAACCAAAAGGTTAAACTACACGAGTTTGACATTGGGGATTATGTTTTCCGAAACAATAGCGCTTCGAACACAGAGAAGCAGGGAAAACTTGCTCCAACCTGGGAAGGGCCTTACAAAGTTCAGGAGATCTTAGGCAAGGGCGCCTATGCGCTAGAGAGAATTGATGGTACGCCCGTCCCGCGCTCTTGGAATGCGGCACAGTTACGTTTCTGTTATATGTAACCTTTGTAAACACTTAGGCTACACATGCCTAAGTCCTTTTCTAAAGGATTCTATGAAGTTTTTACCGCCTACCTTACTTGTGTGCACTACTTGATCCTCGGGTCTTCAAGGCATAGATATTAAACATAACTATCGCCGGACTCAGTAATCAAATCCAAACACAATATCACACAAGAAGTTTAACAATATATACAAAATAAACTTAGAAGTTTTCATATATCACCAAAAAGGGGCGTTCAAGCTGCCCATAGCTTTACAAGCAGAAACCAAAAACCATCCTAAAAACACTCTAATCTTCCCCAGACTCTTCAAAGTCCACCAGCTGCTCCTCCATACTCTCTGGAGTCGTCCCGGACGCCTCCGCACCAGCTGCTGCTTGCTTCCGTTTCTTTTGCGCCTCCGCACCCAAACGGTCGGATTCTTCAATAAAGTAACGGAGGGCGCCGGCAGGATCAGCATACTGATTACAGTCCGCCACTGTCTTCAGTATAGGGAATTCAACTTGCTCAAACTTAAGGAGTTCAGCTTCATACTCCTTTTCCCTGGGTTTACCATCATGCGCACCTTCAGTTATACGCCCTCCATTTAGCGCATGATAAAACCCAGTGTCAAATCCCTCGGCCTCCCCAGCAGCAGCAATGGCAACAACCTGGTCGCCGAGATTGGGTTCATTCCAGAACCGCTTGAAAATCTACAAACAAGCGATAAAACAGTCAGAGATAAACTATACAGTGACACAGAGAAAGGTAGGAAAATACTTACCCCGGCGATACACTCAATCATCACCCAGCGAACAGACTCTTGGGCCTTCTCCTGCGCAACATTGGCTTCTTCCAGAAGACTCTTTGCATTTTCCGCCTCCGTCTGCGACAAAGTCAGGGATTCCTCTAAGGAGGCCCTCTCCTCAGTCAGCGCAGCCTTCTCCTTCACCCAAGCCTCCTTCTCACTCACCAACGCAGACAGCTGGGAAGAAGCATTCACAAGCTCTTCATCCTTGGCACGCAAATCAGAGCGCAAGCCTGCCACCACCGAATCCTTGTCAGCTAACACCTTGTGATGACCTTCAGCAGTCTCTTGCAGCTTGGAATTTTCATTCTTCAGCGCCTGGATTTGATCCTTCAGTCTCATCGTCTCTTGGTTAGTGACTTGGCAGGCCTCAATCCACCTTTGATGATGTAACATCCCGAAAATCCATTTCGCTTAATTACGCTATTAGGCGTGAATAAGAAATGACAAAACGAATTAAATAGTAGAATGAGCCTTTTTTTTATGTATAGTAAAATGGGATGATACGAGTGTGGGATTATGTTCTATTATGAAAATTTCTAGTGGAAGTTGTTATCTTTATAATAGGGAAATAACACTAGAAAGAAACTTGCATAGTTAAGGTTTTGATAACAAAAGGCTTTGGGTAAACTTAAGGGACTTGTAGTGTAAATATGGAACAAAACAAATGATCCAAACACACCCCATTTGTGGGCAAACGAATTCAGCCCTCAAGAGGGTATTCTTGAGCTTAAACCAAACCCTAAGTCCCTAAAGATGAAGAATTGATGCAAGAGGTTGATGTAAGAGATTAATGGTTGGTTCTAGAGGGCTAATCTTCAAGGATTAAGCTTTGGTAAGAACCCTAACCCCAAATTCGTGTAGGATTCGAACCCCACATGTGGGTTTTGAGCAAAACATGTTAAATTCATATTATTGCTTGATTTTATGTGATATTGATCATCTCTAATAGTTTAGAGATGAGCTATTCACTATAGGTTGCTTGTGTTCAAAGATGATGATTTTGGTTTTAATTGGTAACTTTGATGTTACTAAAATAGTAGGAAATCTATGTTTTAGGCATGGATTGTAGAGGAATTGTATTCCATATGTCTTGCATGAATCTTATGTGTTGGTAAAATTACAAGTTGAAATTGAAAATAGCTAAGCATGATGGGTAGAATGATGTTGTTGATGATTAGCTAGTTAAATGGCAAAGTTTGAGAAGTCCATAAGGCTTAGAATTCACTTGCAAAAAGGGTGCACATGAAGTGTTTGATACAATGCTTACATGAAACTTGAATTGGGTCAAATGGTGTAAAATTGTATGAAATTCGTCACTTTTGACAGCCCTAGATAGTCATCTTGTAAAGGGCATATCTCATTCGTTATTAGGAGTTAGAAGACGAGCCTTATATCGTTGAAAAGCTTGTTGCACATATTACATTTCATATTTAGTCATAAGAAGCTGATTCTGAGTTGTAGTGGGTCAAAACAGCATCTAAAGTTAGCATTTCAGTTTTGACAGCAAAGCTGTTTGGTCAAAATTATGTTTCTGACCTGGTCTAAAAATATTCATATAAAATCATAGAAAAATCGTTAGGAGGTGTTCTTTATATGCTTGGAAAGGTCTTTGAATGACGCACATTTTGTATTTGATAGTCAAGATCTGATTCCGAGGTTTAGAAGGGGAAAATCGCCCTTGAACAGCAGCTGCGCAGAAAATCGCTGCACATTTATAATGTAACATTTAATAAGAAAAGGTGTAAGAATGTACACCCTTGTAGTAGTCTTGGAGTACGGATTGTAGGGAAAGAATAGCGTGTTATGTGGCCTTCAAAAAGTGTCTAAGAACACTTACTACTAGTTCATGCAACTATTTTCACTAACGGGTCAAACGGGTAGTATATGGAAAGACTTATTGAATAGAACTAGTTGTTGAATGTATTGATGGCATGTTTGAATGAGGTAGAATGAATACTAATGTTTGAATAGGTAAGTTCCAAATTAGTATTCTAACACGGCATGTTGACTTGAAAGTAAGCTAGGTACAAGAAGCTTAAAAGTCAACGGGTCAAGTGGATACGATCTCGAGCTAGGTGAAAAGCTTGGGACTATAAGTCAAACGCATATAAGGCGAAAACACTCCTACGGGCAAAGGTAAGTGACTTATGATGCAAACTCTTGGTTTAGTAATTGTATGTTCATGTATAAATAGAGAATGGGAACACGTATGAAAAGGTAATTTATAGTAAGGTAAGCGAATTGATGTTGTTGGTAAATGGGTATAGTTCACCATACAACAAGGAAAGTAGTTGGGATAAATGAGCAACAAAGATAAATGAAGTGAGGGTAATTAAGCATGAAATAAACCAATATTAACAAATATGGCATAAAAATGAATGGTAAAATGTACGGATTGATATGAGTGTATATATATATAGATGGGTACATTAAATCATGGGTGTAACTATTTAGATTGAATTGTATAGTTATGCAAGGTCACACAAATGGTAAACCGCTTAGTAAGTGGAGGTTTCTCACATTGGATGCTAGTGTAATAAAATGGGTGCATAGTTGCTTATGCCCGGTAATATGTGAAAGTGTTATGTATGTAAAGGTTGGTCGTTATGTGTAGGTTGAGTATAAGTTCGAAAACGTCATGTTTGTCCTTGAGAATACATGAAGGAAGAGTAGTATGACGGGTTAAGATAACTTGTACATGGGATTTGTACGTGCGTGTGTATTGTAATGTCATTAATCTTTTGTTATGAGGATGGTAATAAAAAATGCAGGTATGTAAGTATGAATGCATGGAAATTGGAGGATAGGATCAGGAGACCGGATCCGAACTTACAAAAAGGCGTTTGGTTATGACAATTGAGTATTGTTGATGTTATTTCCATATTGTGAATATTTTCATGAAGTCACTTAATGAACTAACGAAATGGTTATGTGGTAGTTGCAGGTTGTCAAGTCAAGCTCACAAAGAAAGAAATGGTTGGAGGTCGAGTGAGGATGCGGATTGTACGGGGTCGCGGTCACGTAAACTAATAAAGATGGGTTGTAGTTGATGTAATAAGAAACAATAAAATATGAAACACCTATAATATCTCTTAGCTATGGGTTCCAAACATACGATAATGTTTTTATAAAGCAAGAAATTTTATGGTTCGTATTTCCGCTGCGTATTTTCGGTTAAAAAGGTTTAGGGTGTTTCAAGTTGGTATCAGAGCCCTGGTTTGAGTGAAATCTTGTACATGGAAGTAAGTACTTGAACTCAAACCTATGTGCTCTTGAAATTAGTGACCCGTACAATCCAAGACTCGATCAAGGCCCAAAGGTAGAATTTAATATTAACTCACATGAGATGTTAACAACTAATTGTGGTGTTTATGTTAAGGTGAGCTTTTGTGGTGATGATGAAGAGGTCTCTAGGACATGATCCAAGATAGATATCGGAAATTGTGGAATGGATAGAATGCTCGCAGGTACGTAGTATTAATACCTTGGTACCGGTGGGAGAGAATTCTTTGGGATGGTAAAAAGTAGATGGAAAAACAACCATGTTGTTAGGAAAGGAGATTGAAAATGTAGCACGAGGCTGAAAACCAGTCCCCAGGCATAAGGTAATGATTACATGAAGGCACGTGGATAGCATGTGGACTGTGCGCCTGGCCAGTGCACAAGAAGCATGCGATGCACGTGAGACCATGAGAATCATCACAGGTATGCCTGGTAAAATTGGAAAGTAAGTGGTCGTGTGGGTGAATGGGTGGAATGAAACTTCTATAAAAGTGTGAATGTGAAGGGGGATTTCCCTTAGAAGATATCAAACTAAACGTATGTATATTGTGCCTATAAATTAATTATGGCAATGAATGAATAAGTAACTAGACGTCAGTTGTGGGTAAAGTAGACGACCCTCAAGTGATAGAGAGTAGTCTATATGAATAAAAAGTTTGAGTCCGTAGGTAAGTACGGATCAAACCTATATGAATGAAAGGTGGAATGAAAGGTAGGAATGAAAGGTTTGAGTCTGTAGGTAAGCACGGATCAAACCTACATGAATGAAAGGTAGGAATGAAAGGTTGGAATGAAAGGTTTGAGTCCGTAGGCAAGTACGGATCAAACCTATACGAATGAAAGGTAGGAATGAAAGGTTTGAGTCCGTAGGTAAGCACGGACCAAACCTACATGAATGAAATGTAGGAATGAAAGATTTAAATCCGTAAGTAAGCACAGATCATACCTATAGGAATGAAAGGTTGAAATGAAAAAAAAAAATCCCTAGGTACGCACGGATTAAACTTATATGAGTAAAGGGTAGAAATGAAATGACTGACCCTAATGGGTCAAATGGGTGGAATTGTAGAAATGACCTTGAACGATCAAATAGTGGAAATGTAAAAACATAGAATTACCCAGGTAGTGGGTCAGATTAGTTGGAATTGTTGTAGAAATATAGAATAGACTACGAAGCGGGTCATTTGGGTAGGAATGAAGGAGAGAATACATTATTTTCTCCAACCAAGATAAGCACAAGTTAATAACTTAATTTAGATATGCATGTTATGTGGCATGTAAAATGCATATATATATGTAGTGGAAGATGGTAAGGCATGGTATTAATGTGAGTCATTTAAAAAAAAAAAAATCCCTAGGTACGCACGGATTAAACTTATATGAGTAAAGGGTAGAAATGAAATGACTGACCCTAATAGGTCAAATGGGTGGAATTGTAGAAATGACCTTGAACGATCAAATAGTGGAAATGTAAAAACATAGAATTACCCAGGTACTGGGTCAGATTAGTTGGAATTGTTGTAGAAATATAGAATAGACTACGAAGCGGGTCATTTGGGTAGGAATGAAGGAGAGAATACATTATTTTCTCCAACCAAGATAAGCACAAGTTAATAACTTAATTTAGATATGCATGTTATGTGGCATGTAAAATGCATATATATATATGTAGTGGAAGATGGTAAGGCATGGTATTAATGTGAGTCATTTAAAAAAAAAAAAAACCTATGGAAAACGAATGAACGGTTGATCTTTTGGAAGATTCGTACCTCTATATGCAGAAAATGAATGATGTTGTGAGATGCAAGAATGTGATGTAGGAATTATTACAAAGTAGTAGAATATGACGCAATTACCTTGAAAAGTCGAATTGTAGAAAATTTGCAAGATAATGAATAATACGTAAGGATCTTGCATAGGAAAATGCAATAAGTAATGTAGTAAAGCACGTAAACGGGAGATCAAGAAGGAAATGTATATAATTAGACATTACAAGTGAAAGGAAACTTGCATGGACCAATGAAGGTCAATTTTCATGAATGTAAGGTATATGTCTAACCAATGATTTTGTAGATACGAATGATCGAATTTATGAATATGATGAAATCTACAAGATAGGTGATATGAAGCTAGCGAGTTGGAACTCCTTGTGAATGAACTGAAGCAAGCTAAGTATGGCGTGGACTTGTCAAGGAGCAAGTTAAGCCGACATATGGATGGTTGGATAACGTTGTAAAAGGAAGGTTAGTAAACTTAGATATTTTGTGATTGTTAAATAGAAAATTTATATATGTTGAATAGTACCCACGTATGAATGAAGGGTAGTTCAAGCATGATGTAGTTGGAAAGTCGACTTTTAAAGGTCAAAAGATGAATGAATATTAGTTAGACTCGGAGTTGTTAAGCGATGGACATATGTGTCTACAGTAAGTAGTGCATGAAGTGAACTAATAAACAAATAGGCATGAATAGAATGGCTCTGAAATTTATCAAAAGGGCTGAGGTGTATATGGTAGATGTAACGATTCAGTAGTGTCTATGGAATTATGTCTAACTTTCAAGTTAAGTGAGAATGAATGGGGAATGAATTAGTAGGTACGTTGTAAAAGTGATAACCATGA
Organism: Ambrosia trifida; assembly: GCA_028751855.1. Classification (NCBI taxonomy): domain Eukaryota; kingdom Viridiplantae; phylum Streptophyta; class Magnoliopsida; order Asterales; family Asteraceae; genus Ambrosia; species Ambrosia trifida. Next base: position 16,780,303 of record CM054130.1, read on the forward strand.
TTTAAGATTTGGGATATACGTATGTATATAGTCTAACTACTACATGGTTGAAAGGACTTAAAAGGAATGCTAATAGTTGAAAATTGCAGTAACCCCGTGATGGATGCCTTGTGACTAATACAGGAGTGAACAACTAAGTAGGATTTATGGGTTAAATATGTAACTAATCGATTTATTATGTTTAATAAGTGTGATAGGCCTCTTGTAATATAGGGGCATAAAAACAAAACATACCAATATGTTTTGCCACGAGTAAAGTTAATTGTATAGTCTATATGTGGGCTTGCAACATGGCATGAAACTTTGAATGAAATGAATGAGTAAATAAGTAAGTAGAGAATTCCTGGTATGGTAGTAATGAAGGAGGTTTCAGGGACGAAACCTTCTTTAAGGGGGGTAGACTTGTAACATCCCGAAAATCCATTTCGCTTAATTACGCTATTAGGCGTGAATAAGAAATGACAAAACGAATTAAATAGTAGAATGAGCCTTTTTTTTATGTATAGTAAAATGGGATGATACGAGTGTGGGATTATGTTCTATTATGAAAATTTCTAGTGGAAGTTGTTATCTTTATAATAGGGAAATAACACTAGAAAGAAACTTGCATAGTTAAGGTTTTGATAACAAAAGGCTTTGGGTAAACTTAAGGGACTTGTAGTGTAAATATGGAACAAAACAAATGATCCAAACACACCCCATTTGTGGGCAAACGAATTCAGCCCTCAAGAGGGTATTCTTGAGCTTAAACCAAACCCTAAGTCCCTAAAGATGAAGAATTGATGCAAGAGGTTGATGTAAGAGATTAATGGTTGGTTCTAGAGGGCTAATCTTCAAGGATTAAGCTTTGGTAAGAACCCTAACCCCAAATTCGTGTAGGATTCGAACCCCACATGTGGGTTTTGAGCAAAACATGTTAAATTCATATTATTGCTTGATTTTATGTGATATTGATCATCTCTAATAGTTTAGAGATGAGCTATTCACTATAGGTTGCTTGTGTTCAAAGATGATGATTTTGGTTTTAATTGGTAACTTTGATGTTACTAAAATAGTAGGAAATCTATGTTTTAGGCATGGATTGTAGAGGAATTGTATTCCATATGTCTTGCATGAATCTTATGTGTTGGTAAAATTACAAGTTGAAATTGAAAATAGCTAAGCATGATGGGTAGAATGATGTTGTTGATGATTAGCTAGTTAAATGGCAAAGTTTGAGAAGTCCATAAGGCTTAGAATTCACTTGCAAAAAGGGTGCACATGAAGTGTTTGATACAATGCTTACATGAAACTTGAATTGGGTCAAATGGTGTAAAATTGTATGAAATTCGTCACTTTTGACAGCCCTAGATAGTCATCTTGTAAAGGGCATATCTCATTCGTTATTAGGAGTTAGAAGACGAGCCTTATATCGTTGAAAAGCTTGTTGCACATATTACATTTCATATTTAGTCATAAGAAGCTGATTCTGAGTTGTAGTGGGTCAAAACAGCATCTAAAGTTAGCATTTCAGTTTTGACAGCAAAGCTGTTTGGTCAAAATTATGTTTCTGACCTGGTCTAAAAATATTCATATAAAATCATAGAAAAATCGTTAGGAGGTGTTCTTTATATGCTTGGAAAGGTCTTTGAATGACGCACATTTTGTATTTGATAGTCAAGATCTGATTCCGAGGTTTAGAAGGGGAAAATCGCCCTTGAACAGCAGCTGCGCAGAAAATCGCTGCACATTTATAATGTAACATTTAATAAGAAAAGGTGTAAGAATGTACACCCTTGTAGTAGTCTTGGAGTACGGATTGTAGGGAAAGAATAGCGTGTTATGTGGCCTTCAAAAAGTGTCTAAGAACACTTACTACTAGTTCATGCAACTATTTTCACTAACGGGTCAAACGGGTAGTATATGGAAAGACTTATTGAATAGAACTAGTTGTTGAATGTATTGATGGCATGTTTGAATGAGGTAGAATGAATACTAATGTTTGAATAGGTAAGTTCCAAATTAGTATTCTAACACGGCATGTTGACTTGAAAGTAAGCTAGGTACAAGAAGCTTAAAAGTCAACGGGTCAAGTGGATACGATCTCGAGCTAGGTGAAAAGCTTGGGACTATAAGTCAAACGCATATAAGGCGAAAACACTCCTACGGGCAAAGGTAAGTGACTTATGATGCAAACTCTTGGTTTAGTAATTGTATGTTCATGTATAAATAGAGAATGGGAACACGTATGAAAAGGTAATTTATAGTAAGGTAAGCGAATTGATGTTGTTGGTAAATGGGTATAGTTCACCATACAACAAGGAAAGTAGTTGGGATAAATGAGCAACAAAGATAAATGAAGTGAGGGTAATTAAGCATGAAATAAACCAATATTAACAAATATGGCATAAAAATGAATGGTAAAATGTACGGATTGATATGAGTGTATATATATATATAGATGAGTACATTAAATCATGGGTGTAACTATTTAGATTGAATTGTATAGTTATGCAAGGTCACACAAATGGTAAACCGCTTAGTAAGTGGAGGTTTCTCACATTGGATGCTAGTGTAATAAAATGGGTGCATAGTTGCTTATGCCCGGTAATATGTGAAAGTGTTATGTATGTAAAGGTTGGTCGTTATGTGTAGGTTGAGTATAAGTTCGAAAACGTCATGTTTGTCCTTGAGAATACATGAAGGAAGAGTAGTATGACGGGTTAAGATAACTTGTACATGGGATTTGTACGTGCGTGTGTATTGTAATGTCATTAATCTTTTGTTATGAGGATGGTAATAAAAAATGCAGGTATGTAAGTATGAATGCATGGAAATTGGAGGATAGGATCAGGAGACCGGATCCGAACTTACAAAAAGGCGTTTGGTTATGACAATTGAGTATTGTTGATGTTATTTCCATATTGTGAATATTTTCATGAAGTCACTTAATGAACTAACGAAATGGTTATGTGGTAGTTGCAGGTTGTCAAGTCAAGCTCACAAAGAAAGAAATGGTTGGAGGTCGAGTGAGGATGCGGATTGTACGGGGTCGCGGTCACGTAAACTAATAAAGATGGGTTGTAGTTGATGTAATAAGAAACAATAAAATATGAAACACCTATAATATCTCTTAGCTATGGGTTCCAAACATACGATAATGTTTTTATAAAGCAAGAAATTTTATGGTTCGTATTTCCGCTGCGTATTTTCGGTTAAAAAGGTTTAGGGTGTTTCAGATGAGCTAGCGCATGATCACGCTCAAGCTCTTTCACCTTATCCTCAGACTTGTACGCCCTATCCCTATACCTCTCAACCTCAGACTTCAGCTTCTCCTCTCTCTGCGCCTGCACTGACCACCTGGCGTTAAAATCAGCAATATCACGGGCAAACGCTTCATCGCGTCGCTTCAACGACTCAATAGCAGCAACCTGAAGCGCTTGCCCAACACAGATGTCAGTTATCAGCTGCGAGCGAGACAAGCTATCCTGGTACTCCCTCTCCTTAGGAGGGACCACTTGAGACACAAACTCCTCAGCAGTAAGAGGATTCGCAAAGCGGGAGTTCTCCCGAATACTCCAGTGCGGGCGCCAGATTATATCACCCACGAAGTAACCCGGGTCACCCCGCTCAACACTAGACCTTCCACCAGAAGGCGTATCAACAACCTGCCTAATCACCCCGGCATCACTACCACCCCTAGGAGAACTACCAGACGGCACCTGCTGAGAGGCAACCCTGGCGGACTCCTCATCCGCCTTAGCCTTGGCCTCCGCCTCGGCTTTCTCCTTCTCTAAACGCAGCTTTTCAGCTGCTGCTTTCTCCTCAGCTTTCTTGGCTATCTCCTCCAAACGCAGCTTTTCAGCTGCAGCCCTCTCCTCCTCCGCTTTCTTGGCAGCAGCTTCATTGGCCCGCTTCTCGGCCTCAGCCGCCTCTTGTTCTGCCCGAGCTTTCTCAGCCTCCGCTCGCGCCTTTTTGACGTGTGCGTAACTATACATATTTTACAATGGATTTTAACACACGTTTTTGCTTTAATATTTATAAAAATGGTTTCAACCTTCATATTAAAACACACACACTAGGGCAAGTGTACCCTGTCATATATGTAGTAAGTACAGATAAGAACCAAGTATCGATCCATGGACGCGCGCGGAGCAATGGTACTAAAACTCTATCCCCGATTCACCAGTAAGTAAAAGATAAGTTTGAGTTTGTTTGTAGCTAAATTAATTCTAACACATGTAAATAACTTAAGTACGACTCCAAATAGAAAATATAACTATATAAACTATAATACGCCAATCCTAGCATGTCATCTATATAAGAAATAAAGGCGTGATCAACATTCCCATTTTCCGACAGTTAGTTTCCCTTTCGGGCATCCTAACATGACAACTATACGGAAAGCTAACACGAATACACACGTTAACCACCTCAAGTCGTCTATTAGCGCGCAGCTGATATGATCTCATGAGAATCTTTAAAGATAGGTTAGTATCACCTTTCGGGAGTCCTCAACCGCACTAGTTAAGGAAAGCAATATCGAATACACAATACGACCACCGAAACTAGCATAAAGTAGAGCATTTCACAACCTATTCCATTTTACTAACTTTGAACACAAATCTACTAAGATCGCCATTTTCACTAAAATAACTAACAAAGATCATTAACTGTGTCAAAGATTAGTAACAACACCATTAAGCTTTTTAAGCTCTTTTACGTGCCGGTAAACATCTATAATCATTATCCGAGTGACTTTTACCAAACCAATACCCGGTTACAGTTTCATGGTGTAAACTTTATTAACAAGTTAACTAAAAAACTATTCTAAGCTATGAACATATATACAATTTGGCGCGCCCATACACAACGTGCTATATTTATTTACGAGTAGCTAGCTAGACTCACTTCCCCACACTTATTAAGTGTGTGGGGTGTAGAGGTCGATTTCCTCCATGGATTGGTCAACCGGTCCGTCGATATAGACTTTAAGGCGATGACCGTTGACTTTGAAAGTCAAACCCTCTGAATTTGCAATCATGACAGTTCCGTAAGGATATACTTCCTTAACGGTGTACGGTCCTGTCCATCGGGATTTCAATTTTCCTGGAAAGAGACGCAGGCGCGAGTTGTAGAGCAGGACTAAATCGCCTACCTGAAAATCTTTCTGGGTTTTCAGGCGACTGTCGTGCAGTCTCTTCGTGCGCTCTTTGTACAATATCGAGCTTTCATGGGCCTGTTGCCTAAGCTCTTCTAGCTCATGGATTTGTAAGAAACGGGTCTCACCGCCGGTCTTAAGATCCAAATTCGCTGTTTTAAGAGCCCAGAATGCCCTATGCTCTAACTCGACTGGGAGATGACACGCTTTGCCATAGACAAGCCTAAAGGGAGTCGTCCCAATAGGCGTTTTGTAGGCAGTCCTGAAGGCCCAAAGCGCGTCATCAAGCTTGTCAGCCCAATCCTTGCGGTTTTGATTAACCGACCGCTCAAGCATTCGCTTCAATCCACGGTTTGTGACCTCCACCTGTCCACTTGTCTGTGGATGATACGGGGTGGATAACCTGTGGTGAACACCATATCGTGCTAATGCGCGATCAAGCTGCGCATTGCAGAAATGCGTGCCACGGTCACTAATTAGTGCCTTCGGGGCACCAAACCGTGAGAACAAGCCTCTAACAAACCTCACGACTACTCGGGCATCATTTGTGGGTAAGGCTTGCGCCTCAGCCCACTTTGACACATAGTCAACCGCCACGAGAATGTATTTATTACCCCGTGAGGAGGGGAATGGTCCCATGAAGTCTATGCCCCAAATGTCAAAGACCTCATAGACTTGGATGGGATTCTGCGGCATTTGGTCGTGTGCCGATATGTTCGTCGCCCTCTGGCACGAATCACATGCACCGACAATATCTGAGCGTCACGGAAAAGTGTGGGCCAATAAAACCCGGAGTCTAACACTTTTTTGGCAGTGTAATTCGCTCCGTGGTGACCTCCGGTAGGCCACTTGTGACAATCACGCAATATCTGCGCCGCCTCAACCCCGAACACGCAACGGTGAATCAGCTGATCCGCCCCGACCCGGAACAAAAATGGGTCGTCCCAGAAGTAATGCTTGAGGTCCGCGAAGAACTTCCTCTTTTTATGGTGCGACAATCCTTTGATGAGGATCCCGCACGTGAGGTAGTTCGCAAAATCTGCGAACCATGGCGATACATCTTCCACCGACTCGACGCTCATCAAGAACTCGTGGGGAAAATTGTCATTAATGGTATCCCACGCGCAGTTCTCGGCATCATCATGCTCGAGTCTGGACAGATGATCAGCGGCAACATTCAGGGCACCCTTCTTGTCCTGAATCTCTATATCGAACTCTTGCAGCAACAGGATCCACCTAATCAGGCGCGGTTTCGCGTCCTGTTTGCTAAAAAGGTATCGGATCGCTGCATGGTCCGTATAGACAATGGTCTTCGACAGCACTAAATATGATCTAAACTTGTCGAATGCAAACACTACAGCTAGAAGCTCTTTCTCAGTCGTGGTATAATGCTCCTGAGCATCATGAAGAGTCTTACTAGCGTAGTAGATCGGGTGGAAGTGCTTATCCTTCCGCTGTCCCAAGACCGCCCCTATCGCGAAGTCACTCGCGTCGCACATGATCTCGAATGGCAGTCCCCAGTCGGGTGCTACCAATATAGGGGCCTCAACAAGCAAACGCTTCAGAAGGCCAAATGCCTTCACACACTCTGCACCAAACACAAACGGTGCATCCTTCTCCAACAATCGGGTCATCGGACGGGCGATTTTTGAAAAGTCTTTGATGAATCGCCTGTAAAAACCCGCATGACCCAAAAAACTGCGGATAGCTCTGACAGAGGAGGGCGGAGGGAGCCTAGAAATGATATCTACTTTGGCAGGATCAACCTCCAACCCATTTTGAGAGACCTTGTGCCCGAGGACTATTCCTTCCTTCACCATGAAGTGGCATTTCTCCCAATTCAGCACAAGACTGGTCTCCTCGCACCTCTGCAGCATCCGCTCCAGATTCCCTAGACACTGATCGAAAGAACTCCCAAAGACTGAAAAATCATCCATGAACAACTCCATGGAGTCCTCGATCATGTCGTGAAAAATGGCAATCATGCAACGCTAGAAGGTCGCCGGCGCATTGCACAACCCAAATGGCATACGCCTGTAGGCGAATGTGCCAAAAGGGCATGTGAAGGTCGTCTTATCCTGGTCCACAGGATCGATAGGGATTTGGAAATACCCCGAGAAACCATCAAGGAAACAGTAATACAACTTCCCCGACAGTCATTCCAACATCTGATCGATGAATGGAAGCGGGAAGTGATCCTTGCAGGTGGCGTCATTAAGCTTGCGATAGTCAATGCAAACTCTCCACCCCGTGACGGTCCTCGTAGGAATCAACTCATTCCTATCATTCGTGACCACCGTCATGCCACCCTTCTTGGGCACGACGTGCACAGGACTAACCCAAACAAAATCCGAGATAGGATATATCAATCCAGCATCAAGCAATTTAATTACCTCGGATTTAGCAACCTCTTGCATGTTCGGGTTCAGACGCCTTTGGTGCTGCGCACAAGGCTTATGAACATCCTCCATCAAAATTTTATGAGTACAGAATGAGGATTAATCCCCTTGATGTCCATGATCTTCCAGGCAATTGCCCGTTTATGAAGTTTCAAAACTTTCAACAACTCGCTCTTTTCTTCCACAGACAATGAAGACGATATGATCACCGGTAGACGCCACTTACACACCACTGACACTATCCGTATGGCTCATATGACAGGAAAAAATGGCCATATGGGTCGTATGAAGTGGCGAGAAATGGCCATATGAGATGGCGGTCGCCAAATCATACGGCCCTAGTGTGTTTAAATGGAAAAATTGTTTCGTCGAAAATGGAAAAATTGTTTCGTCGAAAATTACGTGTCTAGAGATAAAGATCTGAATGGTGTTCAAGTCAAGGCAACGGTACCCCCTGTGCGTAGGTGGGTAACCTAAGAAGACGCAAGGATGGGCACGGTGATCTAGTTTGTGAATGGTGGGTGAGGGTGAGAGAGGGTAGCAAAGACAACCGAAGACACGAAGATGGTCGTATGTGGGAGTGGTGCGGTAAAGGATTTCGGTGGGTGTTTTATTTTTGGTGATGGTGGACGGGAGAATATTGAGGAGATAGGTGGCGGTTTCTAAGGCAAAGTGCCAGAAGTTGGTGGGGAGAGAGGCATGGGATAGAATAGTCCGAATGAGATTGTTGATGGTACGAATTTTTCTTTCGGCTTTGCCGTTTTGTGAGGACGTGTAGGGGCAGGAGAGACGGTAGAGAATGCCGTTTGTGGTGAAAAAGTTTTGAAAGGCATTATTGACGTACTCACGGCCATTGTCACATTGAAACGTTTTAATGGTGTGGTTAAATTGAGTTTTAATAGTTGAAGCAAATTGGCAAAAAGCGGAGAAGACGTTTGATTTATTAGTTAAGGGATATGTCCACAAAAAATTGGAGTAGTCATCTAAAAATAAAACATAAAACTTGTGACCCGAGGAACTAATAACAGGAGAGGTCCATACATCACTATGAATAATATCAAATGGTAAAATAGTGCATGTCATAGAAGCAAAAAATGGAAGTTTAATACTTTTTCCCAAAACACAGGAATCACAAACATTATTAGAAAAATTATCAAAATGAATAGAACTAGTGTTTTTAACGGAAAGTAAAGGTTGACGTCCTGGGTGACCAAGACGTTGGTGCCAAAGGTCAGCAGTGATGGCGGCAAGAGCGGTTGGTGGAGTGATGGAGGAAGACCCTAGCACCAGAGGATAAAGATCACCGCTGCTGTTGCACCGCAGGAGCGGAGCCCGCGTCTTGAGGTCCTTCACAAGAAAACCAAACGGATCAAATTCAATAGACACTAAATTATCCCTAGTAAAACGACAAACGGAAATAAGGTTTTTAACTAGTTTAGGTGAGTATAGGACATTTTTGAGGATAAAGGGTGGGAATGGTTTGGGTAGGTATTTGGTACCTTGGCCTATAACCGGAATTGTATCACCATTACCTACAATAATATGTTTAGCAATGCAAGAGTTAGAAAAGGAGTGAAAATCACCTTGATCATTAGTCATTGTTGAAGATGCTCCAGTGTCCATGTATGGTGTCAGGTCAGGTTGTTGTAGAGATAGCGTGTACATGGCTTGCTCGATATCCGTTGGGGTGTACGCGGCATAGTGATTCTGAGCAGGTCTCGGGCCCAAGATTCCAGGCTGTTGGGCTGAATGTTGTTGGGCTGAATTGGCAGGCTTGTTGGTATTTGGGTAGGGGCATGGAGGGCTAGCCCAAGGGAATGGAAAGGGTGTGCATTGGGCCGGCCCATAAGGGTTTTGCTGAGGCCACTGTGTAGACCAACTCCCAAAATTAGAAGGCCAGAAAGGTATAGCAGGGGATTGTGAGCGACCGTATCCACCACGACCTCGTCCCCGACGACCAAAGCGTCCGCCGCGGCCTCGGCCGTAGGTAGGCGGTTGGCGTGTGGTATCTTGGGAAGCGGGAGGGTTTTGTCGGGTGGTTTGTGAGGTGGCAGAAAGGGCCGAAGAGGCTGTTTTGGCAGTGGCGAGTGCTCGTTCGTTTTTATCAGTTTCTGTTTGGAGCAGTTTCGAGCGAGCGGCATAGAAAGATGGCATAGGGTGGGTGTTCTTGATGATGGTGGAGATGCCCTCGTAATCAGAATTGAGACCTGCCAGAAGTTGAAGTACCAAACGATCACCTTCGACCGGAGCGTCGACATTAGCAAGCTGATCCGCGATGACTTTAATCGCCTGACAATATGCATTCATGTTTGGAAATCCATCCAGACGGGTATTCGAGAATTTGTGCATTAAGTGGATGGCACGAGCGGCCTTATTGTCATGAAAGAGATCTTCGATGGCGACCCAAACTTCGTGAGCGGTCGACACATTGTTGATAATAGTGTGAAGAAGATCGTTAGAGATCGTACTGAATATCCATTGTAACACGATGGCATCAATACGATCCCATTCTTCAGAGGCTGTGGAGGATTCGGTATCAGTTGGTGGTGGTTTCGGCTTGAGGTGGTGGTCAACGGTGAGTGCTCGGCAGTGGAGTTTGAACAAAGTCGCCCAAGAACCATACTGCGAGGACTCAATTTCGAGGGTTATGGGTATGTAGTTCTTAATATTTGTAATGGTTGTTGCGGGGTGAAGTTTGGATTCGAGGTTGACTGTGGGGATGATAGTAGTATTGGGAGGGGAAGACATGGTGGGAGATAATAGAACAGAAGGTCAGCGGGTAAGGATCGGAAAAAAAGGGATGGCCGCCGTAAGAAGAAGGAGGTACAGATCAGAGAAGAAGGCGGCAGAATTAGGTATTCTAGGATGATACCATGATAGAGTATAATGCTTGCCTCCTTCTATTGATTTACCATCTATATATAATGATACATTAGGGTCTCTATTTATGGATAGAGATTATCACATAATTACAATTCAAATCATACTATATATATATATATATTGAGTTAATAGCCATTTTTGTCCCTGAGGTTTGGGCCAGTTTGCTTGTTCAGTACAAAAGTTTTTTTTTTTGCAATCCCTTACCTGAGGTTTGGATTTTTTTGCCAAATTCGCCCTTTTGTCTAACTCAGTTAAAAAGTGTCGTTAGTGTCAGGGGTAGTGTTGTCTTTTACCCACTTTAATGAAGGGCAATATTGTCATTTGATAACCTATGATAATTTTAAATAAAAAAAAAGAAAACTCAGTATCTTCGTTTCCCCTATTTAAAGCTTATAAAACCCTAAAACACAACACAACTTCAATCGAATCATCAAAACTTCAATCGTCCCTGAAAGCATGGTGATATGCTCGTGTGGATCAACAACCATCATCAAAATCTCGTGGACAGCTCAGAATCCAGGTCGTAGGTTCTACTGTTGCACAATTGGGTGTGGGTTCGTTGACTGGGTGTAACACCCCAACCGATGGCGGAATCATCGAGGTGCCACGTAGTGACGATTGTTCAAAAGCTCATGGTACCAAAATGTAAATATTATTGAATAAACCAAAATTGTCTTACATGGAAATGGAAATACATTGTTTAAATGAAATGTAAATATTGAAGTAACGGAATTAAAATAAAGCACTAAATGTCTCTTGTTAAAACACTAGATCAAACTGCACCTGAAACATGTACAAAATAGATTTGGTCAACATATGAAATGTTGGTGAGCATTCCTAGATTTGATATATATAGTAGGTTAAAAGTTATACAATTCAAGTGCAAGCTACAGTGAAAATATGTAAACCATGTATCAAACAAATGAGCGAAATCAACCCTGTGACTGTATAATGTACTGTATGAACTGTAGTGTACTCAACCAATAAATGGATGATAACTTAACACTGGCCACGGATTCTCCGATGAAAAAGGGGGAGACTCAATCTAGGCGGGTTGTCAATCCAAATAGCGCTATCCAATGTTAAGGTCGGCTTGTACCATGTTAATGATTTCACTAAGTACAAATGTAATCCACATGTAATGTCTAAGCATAAAGCACGTTGTAAGCAATGCACATAGTACTAGAATTGTATTGTAAAAATGTAAACTTGTATTTGAAATTGTAATAGTGTACATGTAACACCCCAAAAATGTATAAAAGCAAAAAGGGGTAGGAATACTCACCTTGATTACGATAATGAACTTGCAAGAACACAAGTTTTGTGTGGCTCATCAATTTAATTTTTTTATCTGTTACACGAACCAATTTTTACTTTAATATTAACAAATTACTCAATCTTAAATTTTAGAGACCAATTATTGATGCTTACATGAACTGGGTTAATAAAGAGATTTAGTCTACCCTTTTTTTATTGAATAATAGAGAATTTAGAAAATTATATGATGGACTTAATCTTTGGTTTACTTGAGATAAGCGTGAAGCTTAGAAAATATTTGTAGGTTACTACTATAATAATGGATCCATTTTTTTTAAACCAAAGATTCAACATCATTTTCGTTTAAGGAAACCACGGTTTACAAATCAAAACCGTAGGCCTTTTGATCAGACAGAACACAAATGGAAAGGTTAGGAAATTTACCTTGGTTGGGTCTGGTTTGATGTCGGTAAGTTGACCGGAGTCATGGAGAAGGTGATACGAGTTGTTACACATACAACATTGAACCGGGGTTGGTCGAAGGTGGCGCGTAGCGGAGGCTGTCCTTGTCGTTTGGGGTTTTGTGATCATTTGTTGTGTTCTCGTTGGAGCATAGACTAGATTGAAAGATTTGAGAAATTTTGGGATGAGTTCAGAAATAAATCTCGATGAGGAAAACTAACGTAGCATGCCCGATAGTCATCTTTTATGGATACAAGTTGATCATTACTTTGAGTGAAATTTGCATAAGATGCGACCGTTTTAAAAATAGAAGGAAACAAAGGGTTGCCAATAGCATCAGTTTCGCACAGACGAAGAGATGGCGTGATTGTTGGGTAAATTCTCCTAATTTGACCAAATTCATTTATTTTCATTAATGGTTATTGTTTTCATTTGAGCACAATGATGAACCCAATTATTACTTACGTTACACATTTTTCTATAGTTTATGATTGTTGGTGTGCATGATCACTAAACAAAAACCTTAAAGAATACATGTTTCTAAACATAAATATGCATACATATTATGATATGTTTTAACATACGCATTTGATTAAAACTTATACCCGATCCATAATAAATATAAATGATAAATTTTTAGTTCGCTCTAAAATTAAATTTGAAAACGACGAAACTTGCAGAGACTATAATGGAAATATTTGAAGGATTATTATTGTCAATTTGACGAAATATGAGGGTGACGGATGTCACACTGGGCTGAGCCCCCTATGTGTACCAATCCTGCTGTGCTGGTACCTGCTCTCTTGGACACAATACGTAGGCATGAAGCCAATGTTAAGAGGATGTTTGCCAAGAAAGAAGAAACTGATCAGCTTTTGAAGAAAATGTCGAGGCAAAACAGGATGCTGAAGCTGGGTTTAGGGTTTACATGGATGATGTTTGTCCTGTACTATCTGAATCACTAATGTAGGGTTTGGATATGTGGTTGATGGGTTAATGTGGGTTAATGTAGGTTAATGATGTAGGTTAATGTGGGTCTGTATTGTAATCTTTTGTGAAGATGGAATGAAGTTAATGTTTTGGTAATATCTCTTTGTGTAACTGTGTTCAACTTAATGTTTTGACCCATTAAGGCAAACAACCAAACAATAGCATGAATATGACACTTAAAGTGTGTTGAACTTAATGTTTTGACCCATTAAGACAAACAACAAAACAAATAGCATGAATATGACACTTGAAGCTGTCCAAACTTGAATGACCCATTAAGGCAAACAACCAAACAACACAATATGAGGAGTTAAGGCAAACAACAAACACCATTTTTGAATGACCCATTATGGCAAACAACAAAGCTGTTGACTTTCTGCAGTCAACTAACCAAGCAGCACATCCTGCACAATAATCATGGACAATCATACAACACAAACCATAAATCTAACAAGAACATAACATTGAACAACCATAAAACCATAAAGACATCATTACATACCAAAAGATCAAGTTTGAACATGTCTTAAACAAGTAGCAGGAAACTAAAAGATCAAGTTTTAGTACTGATTACATACCCAAAAGACATCAAGTTTTCAGACTGATTACATAACAAAAACTACTTAAAAACCATAAAACACAACCCTTCAACCTGCATTTCCAGCCTCCCCTGATCCAGCAGCTCCACCTTGTGATCCAGCAACTCCACCTTGTGATCCAGCTACCCTTCCACAGGTCCTTGAGTTGTGTCCCTTCTTTTTGCATTTGTTACAGGTTAAGGAATTACCCTTCCTTGGCAGTTTCCCAGTAGGGTTGATTGACTGGCTCAGCTTCTGAACTTCCACCTCAGATGGTCCCTCCTTAGGCTTCCTTATCTTCTTCTGACTTGCCTGGCTAGCCTCTAAAACCTCCTCTGCAGACTTCTTTCTCTTTTTCTTAGGTCTACCATCCTGGGCATGATATTTAGGAGGAAGCAATGTAGTTGGACAGTTTGAAAGTTGGCCACATATCCTGACCATTGATAGGATCCACTGTGTTTGCATACACCTTCTTCCATGTTTCTATAGAGTAAGCTTTGTCCACCCACCTTTCAGGAATGCCATCACCTTGACCATGCAGGGCCTTGTTCCAAATACATGCTACTGCATGCCTACAAGGCATGCCAGTAAGCTCCCATTTGTTGCAGGAACAAGTCCTCTCATCTAGGTTAACAGTCCTTTGGTCTTGATGGTCATTGTAATGTGTGCTCACTTGATACTTTGAACCTCCATTCCAAATGACTGTATACTGTGAAGCCTCATCCTTGATTGTTGCAAATGCAATCTCTGCTGCAGGTGTTAATGGGCCATTACTTCTAGCAATCAGCTTATGAACCACAACAATTCTTTTCATTAGGTATTCCCTAATAAATTCAAGGCAGGTTATCACAGGTTTGTCCCTCCCTTGAATTAACTGTCTGTTGAAAACCTCACAAAGATTGTTCAATAACACATCACACCTTGCTCTACCTGAAATTGATTAACACATAACTATATTTAACATATTTAACCTAAATAGATACATGTATGCAATAACAGAAATACATCATACCTGAGAAAAAGGCCCTTGCCAATGTTTAGGTGGTATTTCCTTCAACCAATCATACAAAGCTTGATCTTTCTCCTTAACTGCCTTCGTTGCCTTCTCAAAAGCTTGTGGTGTTGTTGCAGCAGCACATCCCCATAACAACTTCTTGTACACATCACCTCTCCACCTGGGCTTCATGTTTTCATGTATATGTCTTAAGCAAAACCTATGCTCAGCCAGTGGAAACACCTTACTTATAGCAGGAATGATACCCTGAATTTGAACACAGTTAGGCATATAATCAAACAATTAAAAGCAAGTTATGTGTAAAGAAGATGGTACCTTCTGTCTATCACTTATAAAAGTGAAGTAGCTGTTAGAATCCAAATCCAAATCATCACCCAATAATTGTAAAAACCATGTCCATGATTGAGTTGTCTCAGCCTCTACCAGTGCATATGCAACTGGGTAAATTCCATTGTTAGGATCCACTCCTACAGATGTTAAGATCTGACCAGGAAATGGCCCTTTCAAAAAACATCCATCAAGTCCAGTATTGGTCTCCCTCATGCCTTAAATCTAGCTTTCAATGCACCTAGACAAATGTACATCCTCCTAAACTGTCTTGTTGAACTGCTAGGATTATAGCATGGTTCAACATCAATCTTCACAGTAGAGCCTGGGTTCGATCTCAGCAGCTCTTCACCATAGTCCCTCAGCAATGCATACTGAGACTGGTAATGACCCTGGATTTTCTCAATAGCCATTGTCTTAGCCCTGAACACTTGATTAATAGTTACCTGGACTTGATATTGTTGCTGCAACTCAGCTTGTAAAGCAGTAAGTGGGATAGCAGGGTTGTATCTCACCTTCTAAAGTACTTGCTTGGCCAGCCAGCTCACAGTGCACAACTTAACAGCCCTGGTTTGTAGACATGTATGTTCATTGTGATAAGTTTTGACAATCCAAGTGCCCTCACCACCAAGGTTTGATATATGTATAGCCCATGGGCAAGTGGGAGGTGGAATCTTCTTTCTAGGTTTAGGGTTACTTTTTTTCTTTCCAGAAATGCCCTCACCTGTCCCACTATCACCTTTACTCTTGGTGGGCCCACTATCCTTTTTAGATCTTGAATACATCTTCTTCTTTGGTTCACTTGCACCCACATTTGTCATTTTGTCATCCCCATCCCAACTACCAATACTTATGTTCCCACCTAAGCAAATAACCCTTAACCTTGATTTGTCATTTTTTGAAATGAAAAGTTGCCTCCTTGATTGAACTGCATGACTCTTGACCAATGCTTTAATTTCATCTCTATCAGAAAATGTTTGACTAACATAGAATGGATCCTCATCAGCTTTTTTACCTTTGACCTTTTTCTTGTTTTTCTTAATGATCCTACAAGCTCTCCTCAAAGTTGTATCATCATCAAAATCACTAAGACTATCAAACCCATCCAAGTCAACCTGTTCCTCCATACCTTCCACATCTTCATTCTCATTCTCATTCAAATTCTTTTCATTATCACTAATGTCAAAGTCAACTGCTGCTCTAAACTCATCCATATCCACATCATAATCCTGAACAATATTATCTTCATCTACCAAGAAATCAGAACCAGAATCAGAATCTTGTTCATCAACCTTATTTTTACCTTTCTTTTTACCTATACTACCCTCATCATCAACCTTCTTTTTACCTTTCTTTTTACCTATACTACCCTCATCATCAACCTTCTTTTTACCTTTCTTTTTACCTTTACTACCCTCATCATCAGACTCAGAATGTTCATCATCAGTAATAGGCTGTTCATAACTAGCATCATCACTTTCACTACCATTTTCCCTATCACTAACTACCACTTCATCAACCAAATCAACAAATTCAGCCTCATGTACATGTTCACTTTCATCTTTTTTAACATCATATTTCTCAGCATGTTGAACATAAACTTCAATAACTTTATTAGTTTTAGCATACTTGATTAAGCTCAAAACATCATTGTCATTACCTAAAGGTCTTAAACCAAAATCTAATGTTTCACCAGGTACCTTGAAATGGTATACAACTACGTCCTCCTCTGAATAACCCAATGTTACCAGTATATCATTCAATATTATGACAGAAAAGCGATCAGGGTCAATCTTGTCAATATAATCAGACTTACCCTCATAAGTCACATCTGGAAATTCAGTTAAGTCACCACCATGAGAAATCTTTAAACTGAAGAAATCTGGATGATTAGCTGAAAATAAACAATGAACACCACATTATTAACCTGATCATCGATATAAAAATTTAACATTTTAGAGGTTTTGTCGAATATACCATATTTCAGTTGAGGGTCGAAGTCAGAATCAGGTTCTCGTACACACCATTCCCAACATTCGTCATCCATTGTTTGATAATCAGTGTTTGAGGCGGTTCTTATGGGGTGGTTCGGATGAGGTTCGGAAAATGAATTGGGTTGCTTGGGAGACAGTTACTAAACGGGTCACAGATGGGGGGTTGGGGGTAGCGTCTCTTGAAGTTAGTAATAATGCTTTGTTAATCAAGTGGTTGTGGAGGTTTCGCAACGAACCAAGTGCGCTTTGGAGAAGAGTCATTAGCGCTATACATGGTTCTTCTAGGAGTTGGGGTGTGGCGCCTTGTAACAACGCTATTACGGGGGTCTGGAAAAATTGTGTCTCGTTTTGGAATAGGCACAAGGTTGAGGGGACAGGTATTATTAACATTCTTCGTGGGAAACCTGGGGATGGTAAAAGTATTCGATTCTGGCTTGACACTTGGTTGGGGGTCGAGCCGCTTAGAGACGCTTTTCCGGGATTGTACGCTATAGAAAAATCAAAACGGGTTAAGGTTCATGATCGGTTATTGGTCCAAGGTAGCAGCCGGTTGATAAAATGGGATTGGTCTCGTGCGCCGTCTACCAGCGATGAAGTTTCTGCCAAAGTGGCGCTGGAAAATTTGCTGCAAGGGGTGGTTTTAGACGATTCGGTTGATACATGGTCGTGGTCTTATGGGTCGTCTGTTGGTTTTGAGGTGTCCTCGGCCAAGAATTGGCTTCGTGGTCCTCCGGCCAGTATTGTGCCTTTCGAGTTTACATGGAGTTCTTGGGTTCCACAGAAATGTAATATTTTCATGTGGCGTGCGTTTTTGGACCGTCTTCCTACAAAGGTGGCTTTGGCTCATAGAAATATGTTCGTCGATAATCCCCTTTGTGTGTGGTGTGATGCGGCTGAAGAATCCATAGAGCATATTATCACCGGTTGTGGTGTGGCGCATGGGGTGTGGGACAAGGTGGCTTCTTGGTGTATGATTCCGCGTCCGTTCGTCTTTCATGTCAGAGATGTAGTATTGATGCATGAGCAGTATAGTGGTACGTCTGTCAAAAAAGCGGTCATTCAAGGTATTAATATTATCACTTGTTGGAGATTATGGAAAGCAAGGAACGAGAAGGTGTTCGACAACAAAGACTCGAACGTGGTTAACTTGGTGGTGGATATCAAGACTTTGGGGTTTCTCTGGTACAAGCATAGATTTAAGGGTGGGGTGGTGGATTGGAATCGCTGGGTGTCTTTTGATGTAACGTAATTTTTGTTAGTTGTGGATTTCCTTGGTTTTCGGCTTCTATCTCTGTCTTGGAGATAGTTGTCGGTTTTGGTTGGTGTTAATGAAAGTTTCTTTTCAAAAGAAAATGTACAAATGCTTATGCAGTATGTGCGGTTTTCTACATAAAATTTAAGCCATCAACTGCTTTAATAACTTTCATTTATTTTTCAGTATAAATGTTAAAGCTAGTTGTTGCTGTAATGATTCCATTTATTCTTATTTATTGTTATGACTGAAGAAGACCTTTGTTGACTTGCAGCAAGAAACCATTGGCAGGGGGTCTCTGTGATGCAGTCTTGCTCGCTCGTCTTAGACCTTTTTTTTTTTGGTGGGAATGTCAATTCTTTTACTCCTAAATATTATTCAACAAATCTATACATGCTAATCAATCTATCACTGCCACTATACCACAATTAGTGGTTCCGGTTATAAACCGGCTTGTTTTTTTTTTCCCTAATGATCCGAACTTGTTTAGCTCAAAATGGTTCTTAGAAACCGGATTAGGGGTGGGTTCAAACTTGGTTTGACCTTTTGAATTGGTTTTTATTGGTTTGGATCGAATCCCGAAACCTATACCAAACCATAGAGTGGGTGGGGCACAAACGTTTTCCATGTTTCTTATTTTTCTTCTTCGGCTTTCATTCCTTTCTGTTATTTATTGTCTTCTTTTCCACAAATTTGTAAAACTTTTTTACATTATAACTCCGTTGTATTAGCGTTAAACGCGAACTATGAACCCGCCGCGAAAAACGCGAACTATGAAACAGCGGCGTTGCGTGGCTGCGTGGGTCAAACACCAGTTACTAATAAACCCTATTAAGTAAGTTTAAAAATAAAATTGAACTAGTAAAATCCTCTTGTGCGTTGCGGCGGTAATTTGATCAGCATAGAATACCCAAAAAATAAAGTCGTGATATTTCCAAAATAATGGCAATACGTGTTTTAAATCGATCGAAAATCATTAAAAATGGATATCCATAACGGTTTCGATAACAAAATTTATAAAAACAGAAATTTAACTAAAGAAGAAAGAAAGTCATAAACATCAATTATTAATAAACTATATATTAAAATAAACTAAAGGAGACAATTTTTGTTGTTTGCATCTACCTGTAAGTTTAACCAACTTTTAATGTTAGATGATGGATATTACGAATCAAACCAACTCTGACCGACTAATAATGATATGAGTACCGGCATTAGTTATTATGATTTTCTACCATACTAATATTGTAATGAATCGAACTAATAACGACAGAATGTCAACCTTAACGCGTGGAGTTGAACTAGTTATTAATAATAAACTATATTAGAATAGGCTAAATTATAATTATAATATAATATATATATATATACATACACATACACACATATGTATCTCCCTCCCCCCCCTATCTCTTTCTGTCTCTCTGTAACAACCAAATGACTACGACCATGAACCGATTTTTGGTATATATATATATATATACACACACACACACCTGTTTGGAATATAATAATAACCTCACATATCTCAAACAAACCCTAATTTCCATGGCTCGTAAACCCAAGCCTAGTAGACAAGATAGGAGACTAAAAAGTTGTGTTCCCTGTCCATTCAGTGCACCGATAGCTTCTTACGGTAACCATGATGTCGTATGTGAAGTAAGTTTTTCTTTTCAGCCGATAGATTATTATGTTATTTGTTAATGATGTAGAAGATGATTTATTTATGTGATTGTAGAATCGTAAAGTTAATGAAAAGGCAGAAAGAGTTTGAAGGGTTAATGAGATGAGGTATAACAAAATCAAGAAAAATATTAATAGAAGAGGTCTGTCGATGAAAGACAACAGTAAGATTGTATGATTATAAATATTATATTTTTACTGAGTTGTTAATTCTTAAACCTAACAGTATCCATGATATTATAAAAGTTTGTTTGAAGAGTGACTGGCTTAACTGGGGAAGGTCTAAACATAGGTATCGACGTGTAAGCACAACAATCCGAGAAAGTCAAGAAAATGTTGAACATAA
This sequence comes from Ambrosia trifida, assembly GCA_028751855.1. Taxonomy (NCBI): domain Eukaryota; kingdom Viridiplantae; phylum Streptophyta; class Magnoliopsida; order Asterales; family Asteraceae; genus Ambrosia; species Ambrosia trifida. The sequence goes on from CM054130.1 coordinate 16,800,629, forward strand.
GTTTTGTTCCAGTGTTGGAGTTTGTTATTCCCGCGGGGATAGAGTGCCTGGAGACGATTCGCACAATGTGCTACAATTATGATTGTGGGATAGAGTTTTCAGATGCCAGATATGATGCTTAATGTGATGAACGGGGCTGAGCCGACAATATTTGAAGCAGCCTGTGTTGCCATTCATCTGGAGATGAATAGGTTTGTTGAGATTTTCGTGCATAATCTTGCGATATCATACTTCCTAACTTGATGGCTTGACGCGGTTGTGGGAACAGATGTGGTTGTAAGAACCAGCATGATGGTGAGCTGCTAGTAAGGTATTGCAGCAGCTCGTATGCTCAAAAGCTTCGAGGCTTCAGCATAGCTGGGAGTTTTAATAAAAAGTCTAGAGAGAGTGTGAGAGAGGTCTGATATGGGAGACCAATCTGATTTGTTGTAATGGTTTGCCCCACTATTTATAGAGGGAGATGAGTGAAAATCCTAATGGGCTTGTTTGTTGGGCTTGGGCTTAGCCCAATATATTAACTAATGATGTTGGCTATTTGGGCTATTGAGCTTGGCCTATTGCTCACCCTACATTATCAGGATAGGATTAGTTTTGTTTTAAATAAGCTTAATTCTAGGCCTTTCCTATCTAGAGATTAGTGTTATTTTGCTTTCATGTAATTGATATTTTTTTTATGTGGTGGTTCTTTGTTGGTGCTGCTATTGATTTCAGTTGTTAATCATTAACTTTCAACAAAATAAGCCTTGCCGGTGTACTTTTTTTTACCTTTCAACCATTAATTTTCAACAAAAATAATCCTCAATGTATAAACAATGACTTCTGTCAATCACAACATACACTACAAAATTGTTATCGATCAAGACTTAATTTATAGTTTTTAAATGGTTTACAAAAATGAGTCCTTATTAATTTCAAAGGTTCAAAAACTTGAGGTAGTAGAATAGATTTGGCCATCGTAAAATTCTCTACAAAGAAAAACTTATCTAAATTGTATGTTTATGTTTTATGTAAAACCATATATCTTTGGATTACATGTTATAAGGGGCGGATCTACCCATGAGGGTGCAGGCTCACACGAACCCACTCGGTTTCAAATTTTTAATAGAAATGCTATGTAAAAAATGGAATGAACCCATAGATAATTTCCAAGTGAACCCATAATGTAGGACATGGGTCACGATTTTATTAAAACAATATTAACAAAATAATAAAGATATACACTTTATGCATATTTTGGGAAACAGTAGTACACGCACCATGTACGAAAATTAAAAAGACATACACAAAAGATTCAAACCGTTGTCTTTGATAAGAACTTAAACTGTTTCTTCTTGTACAATTTTCTCTTCGTTTTTAACAAGGACTTGAACAAAGTCTTCTTGTACAATCCTAGGCAAGATCTTCAAGACATAGAGTCTTCAACATGATCCTTTTTGTGCACTTTTTAACTGCAAGAATGAACAAACAAGATGTTGACGGTTGAGGCTGAGGCACGTGTTCAACACGCTTCCCTTAAAACAGATTTCGCGCCTCTACTAAAGACAACGCGTCTGTTTCCCAGGGTACAACAGCCGAAGCAGTCTGTACTGCCGGAAAAAGCCACGCACCCGAGGTTACATCAGGTAAATTGTAGTGTTAGAACTTATGGAATTTGGTAGAAAGTATTCAACTCTATGTACTCAACATATCAAGAACCCTTCATGTATTCAAGTATGTTATGTTATTTTCTCTAGTATCAAATAAGACACATAGCCTACTATTTATACAAGAGTTAAGGATGAGTGAAGAGTCTTTCTCTTTAATTAGAGACTTAATTACTCTAATAAAAGTTAATCAAGTGAAATCAAAAACTCTACTCAAGAGTTTTCCTTCAATTCACATTATGAATACATTAATTAATAAATTTTGTTAATTAAATATCCATTCAAAATATTAAAAATTCCAACAATCCCCCACATGAATGGAGATTGATCAAAACACACAAAATTTTCAATGCAACCTCAACAGTTAAGTATTGCAGGATAGGTAGGTATTAGCTTTGAACCTTCCTTTGTGAAGCATACTTAGCCTCCTAGCAGTTTGTAGACGCGATGTCCTTGAACAAACCCCTGTTTGTGTAGACGACAATACACTTCACACAATACTCTCCTTGGCCGGGCCATCCCCTCATTTTCGTGTCCAATAATGGTCCTGGAACACTTTCCTGGTTCTGCGAGAGCTCTAGGAATTGTGCCCCCAATTCCATTTGAAGCGACCCCACTTCTCTCTAACATAGGTGATTTTTCTCAAATCATTAAAAACATTATGGTTACTATGATTTACCTACATCATTTACCATATATTATGCTTATCCTCACAATTTGTCACTGAATGTCATAGGAATGGACAAGGACGTATTTAAACACCCTTTATAGTTTAGGGGGATATATATAACCATATATACTAGCTTACACATATTAGCCATGCCCCCACAGTGACCACCCTTAGGCGTATGAATTAGTTGTCCTATTGAACTTAGATCTTGGGATCTCCAATTAACTAAGGTAGGTTTCCTTCACATGCCTTTTTCTATGGGCTTTAGTCTCATTCCACAACTTGATCTCTCATCAACCCTCAGGTTGTTGGCTCCATAAGACTATCTTTGACTTCGTCAAGTCACTACTGATAGTTTTGCAATTGAGATCAGTTGTACTAACGTGATATTGACTCGCAAGTCGTTCATGACTTATTGTCAACTCGTAAGACTATAACTCATGATCTAAACTTTGATCTAGTTATAACGTCTTCTTTTTAGACTAAAACAAATCTTATTTCAATATGAACACATATTTATTATGCATATGGCCGGTATGCTCAATCATCAGGCATTAATATCAAACCGGTTGGCATCTGAGTCTAATCAATTAGATTGACTCTTTATCAAGTTGGCATATGAGTCTAATCAACCAGATTAAATCCTTATGACCATTATGTATTCTAGATGACATCTGAGTCTAAACAACCAGATGGCTCGTTACAACCATAACCTTTATTGCCAACTTTTAACTTCATATTATCAAATGCAAGTTACCCCCCACATTTAAGCGTTATTAGATTGAAACAATCCAACACAAGATAAAAGGTAAAGAAATGTCATCTTTTTATATGGATTGAGAGACTCCTCAAACACCATTTATACAAACCTATGGTTGTTCCTTAAATGGATCTCTCCCCCACATTACTTGCACTTTGATCAAGTTTAAGTAATACTACTCACGGTGACTACTAGACACCTTGATTAGATCACAACTATCTACATCTTTGTACTATTGAAGTCACCCGAGTATAGTGTTCACCTCATATTCCACTTGTGCACAAGATGTTTTAAAGCTAAACAAGGCAACATATGCCTTAGCATGAGATGCCAACACTTTTGCGTGTATGTGTTCTCCTCACTATCCATTAGACTGAAGGAAGTTATATATTTTTAGTGTTTGTTAGACACTAAATTCATTCTCATGCCATCTTATAATTTGAATGTTTAAAGTTAATTTAATCTCCACAGAGCATCTAAATTAACATGTACTAGTCTAGCATGCTTTAGACTACAATACTCTAGCATGTGAACAGAAGATGCATCATTCTGATTCTTCACAGCCTTAAGAGATATACGCATTATCTCTTACCAACATTCATTCTTATTTTATACATGACCATGAGTTTTTTTTTTCCATATAGTCTCATATGTATGTTACATAAACATGCATTTTCCATTATTCAGTCTAAGAATATAACAATTTTGCATTTGATCTCGAAGGCTTCAGCATAACTTATAAGTACTTGACTATAAGTTTTATCTCGAGTAACTTTGGTGAACACATTCATCACCCACAAAAGGTATAAATAGTATAAGTGTACAATCACTTTTATGTTGATATTAAATCACTTAGATTCACTCTCAACAAACCAACTTCAAAATTGTGTCTTTAAGTGACATGCCTTGTCGTTTTCTTTTAAAGCTATGTATATTTAGGACACTCTCCCAATTTTAAGGTTAAAACCTTTACATACTTCCAACAACTTGAAGGTGGTAGGCATATCAACATGTCCTCCATTTCTAATGGTACTTTTGGAACAAATCTTTCTGATTCATTAAAGATTTGTATTAACATATATTTCTTCCATATGTTAAATTTAACACTTGTGAATTTCCACGATAACTTCTAATGAAGTATGTCGACATGTAACATGCTTGTGTATTTCATCTCAATACACTCACCACTTTCTTTCATGATTCTCTCATGATGTGGTTAAAATATTTGATGTCTCTTCTCCGACTTTTAGTTAATACAACAACTCTTAAGTTGTATATGTCCAATTATTTCCATGTGTTATCCGTTTATGACAATGTTCTTTAAACATTGTATATTTGACGTCATAGTTATTTATTAAAAAAATAACATTTCATACGTCACAAACCTTACTGATTTATTTCTTTGTAAAAAAATTTGCATGTGTTATCCTAAGATATTGAACACAAAACAATAATATACATTCGAAACTAAATCATAAAGTGCAAAACACTTTTAAAAGTTTAAATGAATAAGTAGACATATCTACACATCAAATCTCATAGTGTTATCATCTTCAACACTTTTATCATCCGATCAAATTCATCACAACAATATCGTCTTGCAACGTGTCTTGAGAACTCTATGCACTTATAAGTACAAGTTCCTCATTTGATCGTGAAATTTTAAAGTTGGACAGTCACAAATCTGTTCAAAACAACACCAAGTCGTTAAAAAGACTACAATTAAGTAGTAAAGCTTGAAAAATTGATCTTGTTCACAACAACACCAAGTTGTTTTCCACCATATAGTGTCAACAAGAACACTACTTTGGTTCAACATATGCTATATCTAGCAAAAGTAACAAACCGTTTGAATTATCAAAACTATGCAAAACTTGTTTTAAAATCATTCTAAAACATTTTCTTAGTTTTGCAATATATTATATTTATAATATCAATACGGGTTTATGAAACCGTATACCAAAACCCAAAATAGCAAACTTTTTATATGGTTTCAGTTTACTACACATGTACTATAACGGTTTCAAACACACATGAAAAAAAAAATCATGTTATAACGCGCACGTTATAAAATTGGACGTTTACATAAAACCTTTTCCAATGATATAGTTCATAAAAGAATCCATTTCTAATGAACATAATAGAAAAATAAAATGTTTACATAAAACATTTTCTTTTTCAAATAAAACATTTCTAACAAACATGTTAGAACTTAAATGATCATAACGCGGACGTTAGAGTCATTTTTTTTTCATGAAATATTTCCAAATATTTCGTTTTATAAAATAAATCGTATCTAAACTCATATCAGTGATAAAAATTTTCTAACACACATGTTAGAAAACTAAAACGAATTCTAACTCGCACATTTAGAAGCAGTAAAACTTCAATACGAAATATCTTAAACACGTGTGTGGTTCAAAAGTTAAACCATTTCTAACACACCTTTTAGAAAATAAACTATTACGATCCCATTTTAAAACCCGATGGTTTTCATAAACCGTTTCTAACACACATGTTAGAAGACAAATGATTACAAAAATCATTCTTGAAGTTGAAGGTTCTATAAACCACCGTTTCTAACACACATGACAAATGATTACAAAAATCATTCTTGAAGTTGAAGGTTCTATAAACCATTTCAAACATACTAGATAGCAATAAACGATTACAAAAATCGTTATAAAACTTATCAATAAATCAGTTATAACACGTTCATTAGAATTAAACGATTTCACAATCGTTACGAACTTGACAATTTATATACAATAAACAAATTCTAACACCATCGTTAGAAGTAAATGATTACAAAAATCATTATCATGCTTATTGATTTATATTAAAAAAAACATTTTCCAACACACTTGTTAGACATTATCGATTACAAAAATCGTTATAACGCTTATCGGTTTGCATAAAATAAACCGATTCTAACATGCTTGTTAGAAATAAATGATTACAAAAATCAATATAAGCCTTTTTAGTTTATCAAAATAAACTATTTCCAACACCCATTATAAGAAACGAGACGTTTAGACAAATTTTTAAATCAGTATATTTTTTCTAATATAATCATTTCTAACACACATGTTAGAAAATAAAACGTTTACAAGAAACGTATTGTTTATAAAATAAACCAAGTTCTACGCGAACGTTATGGAATTCAACGTTTACAAAAAAACGTATGGTTTACACCAATAAACCCGGTCTAACACACATGTTAGAAAAATAACGATTAAAAATTGTTATAAAACCAAATGGTTGAATCAAAATACCAATTGTTTTGTATCACGGTGTAGGATTTAACATTATACCACAATATCTATAAATCCAAACCCAACAAGTTGTACTAGATACATATTTCCCAAAACAAATATTTACAAGATTATACAAAAATCTCTAAAACAATTTGTTTTTTAACCACTTCGTGAACCCAAAATCCTTATGAATAAGGTTTTAAGATTGTAGCAACAATCTCACGAAATCTGTTTTAAGATTGTAGGACATGGGTCACGATTTTATTAAAACAATATTAACAAAATAATAAAGATATACACTTTATGTATATTTTGGGAAACAGTAGTACACGCACCATGTACGAAAATTAAAAAGACATACACAAAAGATTCAAACCGTTGTCTTTGATAAGAACTTAAACTGTTTCTTCTTGTACAATTTTCTCTTCTTTTTTAACAAGGACTTGAACAAAGTCTTCTTGTACAATCCTTGGCAAGATCTTCAAGACATAGAGTCTTCAACATGATCCTTTTTGTGCACTTTTTAACTGCAAGAATGAACAAACAAGATGTTGACGGTTGAGGCTGAGGCGCGTGTTCAACACGCTTCCCTTAAAACAGATTTCGCGCCTCTACTAAAGACAACGCGTCTGTTTCCCAGGGTACAACAGCCGAAGCAGTCTGTACTGCCGGAAAAAGCCACGCACCCGAGGTTACATCAGGTAAATTGTAGTGTTAGAACTTATGGAATTTGGTAGAAAGTATTCATCTCTATGTACTCAACATATCAAGAACCCTTCATGTATTCAAGTATGTTATGTTATTTTCTCTAGTATCAAATAAGACACATAGCCTACTATTTATACAAGAGTTAAGGATGAGTGAAGAGTCTTTCTCTTTAATTAGAGACTTAATTACTCTAATAAAAGTTAATCAAGTGAAATCAAAAACTCTACTCAAGAGTTTTCCTTCAATTCACATTATGAATACATTAATTAATAAATTTTGTTAATTAAATATCCATTCAAAATATTAAAAATTCCAACACATAACAGAAAACTGAAGATAGCTCGATGGTTAAGTCTTCTTAGTTCTACATAACAGGTCCCAGGTTTGATTCTTTCCAATGTCATGTTTTTTAATTTATGAAACGTGAAACCACCATTGCCCTCAAACAAACCGAAGTCAGATACTCAGACTTAGAGAGGATGTTATTGTAGTAAGTTTATATGTATATGGATGTGCAAAGACTTATGATAAAATTTATTTCTCAATTCTTGCTTTAGCATTATTATAAGTTTATCACCTTCAAACACAATGATTTTGTGAAAATACATTGCAACTGTTATATACTTATATGGCAAATGGTAAGCTCCTGTTGTCGACTACCTACTATATTCATTTTCTACTCGTGATTTACTAGAAGTTCACAGGAGCACCGGCATTAGTGTGGACAAATGAAAGGTGATACGGACAATATTATGGTGGGATGTTGGTCGATGTGGCGATCTTAAGTGAGATCAAAACATTATGTTTTCTATGGATAAGTAATAGAGCTAAGAAATGGAGTTTCAGTTGGGAGCAACGGTGCCAATTTTGTATTAATGGGTAGGGTGGTACAAGGTTTGTTTTCGTTTTGCTTGCTTTATGTTTGTAGCAATGGGTTGTAATGCTGGGAAGCTAGTAACTTCTAGTCTTCTGATGTAACCTTTTGATTGAGTGTGAATAAAGATTGCAACTTCCCCTTCCTAAAAAAAAACATTGTAACTCATCACTTAGTTTACCTGAGATTTATACTAATAATGGATTGAATTTTCTGGTTATACTTCTCCGTTCCATACTTCAAAGGAACATGAGGGATTTTTACCTTATGTTTTATTTATTTTATTGATGATCTTGCTAGATATTCAACTTTTATTTATTTTATGCCTAACTATATCTTGTTTTAATATGATGGAAGTTCAAAGTCACGTAAGTGAAAGTTTCAAGCATCCGTATGATCTTAGTTTTGATTCAAAAAAGAAAAAGAAAAAAGACGACATTATTAATGTATTGTACTTTTATCATGAACCTTATTTGACCTGAATTTTTATGTCAAATTCTATGAAATTGGAGCACCTAAAAACGACAAACCCATTGGAAAAAATTCCTGAATCTGCCACTGATGTTATTGATAAATCGTTATACCTTTATTTTCATGGTTATATTATTTATTATGTTTTACTATTAATATATCAATCAACAACTTTTAAATATAGAATTTGATTAAAAAATACTGATTTAATGTAATTAAATTATATGTTTTATAGTTTTTCAAAGTATTATTTGTTCTGCTCCGTAAATTTCAGGAGTATTAGCACTAACATGTAATACACACAAATACAATGAATTACGAAATATAACACGAGTCACAAAATATAACACAATGCCGATAAATATAATACGATTTCGAAGAAAAAAGACACAATGAATTACAAAAATGACACAATAACAAAATAATGAAAATACACAATGCAACATAAAAGACACAATGATATAACACATTCTAAAAACTACAATGTGACAACCGTCATTTTGTCGGTCAAAACTCAAAACATGAAAACAATTTGAATTCATATATATGAAGCGAAGCATTGTAGACTTAGTTTTATACACACTAGTGCATAGTATATATTTTTATATTAAAATATGGGTCCATTATATCATTAATGCGCGTCTACATTTTATAACGACTTTTGGTTCACGGATACGCAACGCATAAAAATATACATAGATATGTAACTCTTAGCACTCTTATATAAACATACTCTCAAATCTAGGGTATGTTTGACAATGAGCTTTTAAGAGCTTTTAGGAGCTTCAAGCTTTAAAATTTAAAAAAAAAGCTCATACTCAATAAAAAACCTTGTTTGGTTGAAGGAGCTGGAAGCTTTTAGATTAGAGAAAAAGCTCTATAGTGAAAAGCTACTATTACTAGTTTTTAAGAAAAAACTCTACTATCTACAAGCTTTTAATTATTAAATGACACAAATACCATTCTATTTTAAAAATAAAATAAAAACCTTCTTTACAAGTTTTTAATTATGCCCATTTTTGTCATTTTATACATTTTATTAAAAGCTTCAGTTACTCTGCCAAACACCAAAATATATTTAAAAAGCTTCCAGCTTGCACCAGCTAACAGCTTCCAGCTACCAGCCTCCAGCTAATTTTGCCAAACATACCCTATACTTGCTATAATAGGAGAGTCGTGAGTGACATAAGAAAGCTGAGTTGGTAAGCATAGAGTGCTTAAAAAGCTGAGGTGGCAAGCTTAGAGATAGGTCACGATTCCGTGTATGACACGAATAATGATGTCATCAATCAGTTTAAAATATTCAAGAAAAAAACATGAGCCAGTATCTTTTAGCACTGTTGAGCTCAACAACATATGTTGCTTGGCCTCGATAGACGAACAACTGTTCAAACCAATAATTGATCTCTTTACTTAATAAGCAGATGTTGTGATCATATGTTTGCAAATTTTAAACCCCTAAAGTTTGAAATTTTAAAAGGGAAGTTTTAAATTAACATATGGAATCGTGTTTCATTAATTAAGCTGCAGGTATCTTCCTTTATAAGCTTAACCACATAACCCCATAACCCTATAACAAACACAGTCATTGCTTATTGTTTATATCAGTTTTAAAATTTCTAAAACACTTTTGAAATTCAAATATTTAAATTTCAGATACGTGACCGATCTGAATCCAGCTAAAGAGGAAGGTCATATTCATGGATTAGTAGGTAAAGTATATTTCATTTGATGGTTTGGCTATCTGAGAGTTGTTGTGTTTGATCTTCATGTTTTGTTTACGGTTATTTTCAGGTTGATAAGATTCAAGGCTTTATTAAGAAACTGTTGTCTTTTGGTGGTAAAAGTATAAATGGGTGGTGGTGGTGGTGGTGGTGGTGGTGAAAGGTGGAGATGGGTGGTGGGTGGTGGTGATGAGTTAGGGGAAGATGAAGTGGGTGGGCCCCACATTAACTCTTTTTATATTTTTTTAATAACAAGGGTAGTTTAGTAATTTCACACCCACTTAACTGGATTGTTTAACCTCCATCCACTCCAGAGACTATCCGAGTTAAGTGACACTAAAATTTAGGGACTATAGATGTAATTTTAAAAGGTTATGGACTAAAGATGAAATTTGGATAAACTACAAGGACCCTATTCGAGCAATTTTCTCTTATGGTTATTTTTTAGGTTGATAAGATTCATGGCTCTATTAAAAAACTATTGTCTTTTGGTTTCTATTATTATTTATTTAATTTAGTTAATTATACATGTTATGTGTTTGATCTTCATGTTTTTTTATGGTTATTTTCAGGTTGATAAGATTCAAGGCTCTATTAAGAAACTGTGTCTTTTGGTTTGTCTATTATTCTTTAATTCTTTGATTTACGGTTTACTTTTTATCGGTGCCTTAAAGTAAATAGATTATTGATTGACTTTAATTCTATTAATTATTGTTAAAATTGCAAACTTAATGATGGTTTGAAATACTAAATTGCGTAATAATGTAGAGTATAAAATTTTTGTATATGTTTTACATTTATGGTTCTATTTTTTCATGCAGAGTTAAGATATTGGAACGTAAAATGTGATGAATATGCAGAACAAGATTTAATTAGTTGTATATTTGTCTGTATATCCATTTTTTTAGGAATTCAGAGTTGAAGCCAGAAGAAGCATGTTGATGTGCTTAGTGAGATTGAAGAGGTTTCAATATTATATACAAAGATTTTAAATATAAATGACTTTATTAATGTTTTATATACATTTTTTATGAAAATTTAGTGTAAGACATTTATAAAATTTAGGAGCCTGTTGTAATGACTTATAGTAACATCTATTATGACAGTTGTTACAAAACAAGCGTTATATAATGTCTATTATTCCAAACTTGGTTTTAGTTCACATGTTTTAGGCTTTGTACAACAGATTTTGGAACAAAGAAGACCTTTCAAGAATTTTGGTCAATATCTGTTATTCAACGGTTTTTGTATCAGTCAATGGTTCTCTTTATTTTCAGATGTTGCAATATCTATTATACATCTGTTGTAGAATGTAACTATTAAATGATGGCACCTTTGTATATATATTTAAATTTTTGTATATGTTTTGTATAATAAATAATAAATCGTGTAATAATGTAGAGTATAAAATTGTTGTATTAACAGAGATTGGACTCTTGGAGACCATTTAATAGTTATAGTATTGAACAGGTGTTGTACTGTAACAACCGGCAAAAATAAGGTAATTCCGTACAAATTAATTAATATATGATTAACGTAATTAAATGCAATTATGTGTGATTTAATTATCAAGGCCTTAGGAGATAGCAATTTCCAAATAATGCATAGGAGTGCATACGTTTAATGGTAAAAACATGATTGGATCATGTGCGAATAAACTATCCGGTATGGACGTTGGCAATTACCCGGTAATAATTAAATAAACGAAAAGGATCCCGGACACCCAGGATATAAAATAAAGGGTAGTTTCATAAAATATAATGAGTTTTGGAACTCCAAAACCATAAATGGAAGCGTCTTGTACAAATCTCCCGGTAACGAATAAAATGCGCGTACCGCACCCGATACGCGTATAACCCATAATTTCACCCGGCAAAGGCCTAAATAACCAATCAACGCTTAAATTAGACTATATTTAAGGGTTATTAAAGGTATTTTTAATGTCCGAATAACGCGTGATTAAAACCCGAAAAATACCCGAACGACACCCGAACGACGAGGGATTAAACATAACAAATATTGGGTAAATATTTGAAGTGGTGGACCCCACCTAAACCCACACAAGGGCCGGCCTAAAGGCCATAATTATGTCCATGCAAGTGTGTTATAATAATAATCTATAATCCTAGTATAAAGCATGCTTTACAAAAAGCCAAAAGTTGTAAGAAAAACACATAAGTACAAAGCATGCACATCCCTTGTCCCTTCCTCATGCAATTTTCGGCCCTAGGCCTTAATAAGCCAAAACATTGCAAGTACTCATGGTCTAAGAGTATGCACATGCTTGTAAGAGATCTTGTATAAAGATTATGAAGGATTACAAGACTTAGCAAGATTTGCAAGAAACCTCCTACTCATACATACATATACACGGCTACACACACACTCACATATCCATCCAAGATCACTTGTGTACTTATTAAATCTCTTGAATCATTAACAAGATTTCATGCAATCCATGGAAGATTACATATGATAGCACTATAAATAACATGTGTTGGAGTCTTGGAGAAACAACAAAAATCTTCTTCTTTTCTTCCTTCTTGGCCGTGAGTTTCCCCTCCCCCATACACATTCTTCTTTCAAGTTTTTACATCTCCAAATCACTCAAAACAATCCATCATCCAAACCCCTATTGTGTGTTTCAAGCTTGGAGCTTAACCATTAAGGAAGAACACACTAAACCCCTCTCAAAATCCAAGGTTTTGTCTTCCCTAGCCTTGTGCTAGTAGTAAGCTTCTTAACCTTGTTTTTGATTATTATTATTATTCATGTATGTGTTCTTAGAAGCAAGTTGTACATGAAGGGTTTAAAAGGTGGTTTGAACATAATCTTTAATAGGTTTTACATGAGTAAAATAGATGATTAAAGATATGTAAATAAATCATGGATTTGATGATGATAAGGTAGTGTTCTTGAAAATGTATAAAAATCTACACATACACTAAGTAGGATGATGATTTGATTAAGATTTATGGAATAAACTTGAATGTGTTAACAAGTAACTTTAACCATCTTTATATAATCATCTAAGACATAATGTATGATGGAACATGTTAGAAGTTCATGGATAAAGAAGATGAAAAATTAAAGTTACTTACTTAGAAGAATGATATTTTGTTAAAATGGGCAAATACATAAAACACACATACAAGTAGTCTTATATATGGAATATAAGACTAATAAAAGTGTTTTGATACAAAAATAACTTACCAATAAAAAGATGGATCTTCAAAGTCTACTATTTTGAGTGAAAAATGTTAACTTTGGAAGTTAGAGTGGAAAAATGCAACATTTGAAAGTTAAGGGACTAATATTGTAACTTTGAAAGTTAGAGGACTAAAATGGATATTTTAGAAACTATTAGTCCAAAAATGCAAGGATGGAAAGTTTGGTGTCAAAAGTATAAGTAATAATTTTCCAAGGTTGATTTGGTAAATACTAGTAGATATACTTGGGTATTTTTGTATAAAAGTATATTTTTGAAAGTTATAAAAATATGGATTGTATTAACATAAGGATTTTTATAAAATGGAGATTTTATAAAAATATTAAACAAACTTGAGAAACTTATACAAAAATGAATACTTTTATATAAATGGGAATATAAAAGTATTGGAAACATTTTTGTAGTTAAGTTAACAAATTGGGTTAAAAATACATAAATATTTCAAACCTTCCAAGTAATATGTGAAAAGAGGAAGAAATATGGATAATATTTCTATAAAACACATGTTGGGAAAAACTTGGAAAAATTAACTATTCGAGCTAAGATATCGAACTAAGACGCGTTAACGAACCGTACACGGACAAAACATGAGAAAAATGCCATTGCGGCAAGATGAGAAAATATATATTTTTAGGAAGTAAAATATATATATACATGGGTGAAAACTAATGAACACTTTCCTAAGTGTTAAAGGAATTATTCGTGGGAGAAAAACATAACGTAAGACGTTAAACAAACGTATATACTTAACAAGAAAAATTACACATTTATATATATGTACGCTCGTCTCGGCAAAATTCTAGTATATCTACTTAATGGGAAAGTAGATATGTGGGAAGGAAAGCCGCGACGAGTAGACAAGGATATATATATGTGTATGCCGTACCGACAAGAACCTAGTATATTTATTTGAATGGGAAAATAAATATACGGTATGGCGAGTTGAATCAGGCGTTGAGAATATACAATCGAACGACAAGATCTTAGTATATTTGTTTAAATGGGAAAACAAATGTGCGGCAAAGTGAGTCGGGTCGAGTGTTGAAATATATATTATATTATATCGAGCGATGCGATCTTAAGTATAATTATTTAAATGGGAAAATAATTATATGTTAAGTGAAGTCGAGTCGATGATAATAAGGTACAAGTTAAGGAAATATTAACAAGAGTAATATATAACTTGTAACGCAAAGGGTAATCTAACGCCAACGAAACCTAGGATACGCGCTTAATTAAACGGGATTTGGAATAACTTGTGGTCGGGAGTTGGGTGTACAACTTGCCAAGGCACATGCACTATAGGGATAGTGACTTATACGTCTAGGACGTTTGTAGGTGCGAGACCCTCTTTGCTATCTACTTAGTGAGCCAGACAGTGTTCCAGGTGAGTTTCACGGCCCCATTTTAAACTATTTTTACGTTTTTCGGGGGAAAGATATGTTAGGGAAAATGTTTGACGGATTTATTACTTGAGGTGTGACCGCCACTCGGGGTTGAGTCCTCGCCTCTATAATCATTTGTTCAGGGAAATGAAACCGGTGGAATATTTGAATAGTACTATTGGTGCCTGACAAGGCCCACCCCTAATCGATAGCGTCGATTATGCATTAGGTTATGCCTGGGGTGCATATATTCTGAACATTAAGTCGTGGGAAACCGAGTAACGACTTGGAGCGGGGCATTATTATTATACGTCTTGGTTTGATTATAGTCTCAAGTAGAATTATAGGAATTTGCAACTCCTATATATTGTCATAACATGGTATTTCCCAAGTATTCAAGTTTTGGAAACTAAAAACCTGTGAACTCACCAATATATTTATATTGACGAAATTTCAAACATATCTTTCAGGTAATTAGATGAAGACGAACCGGGGCAAGCTGGGTCGTGGAATCCTCCGATATGGCGTTAAACATTTTGCGGGGTTTCACCTTTATTTCCCAAGGCTTTGGGATATATTTGAGAAACCTCTATGTTGTCTTAAAAACAATTTACTTTTATGTAATATTTTGAACAAGATTTGACGCCTTAATAAATGACCCATTTTCTTAAATTACTTGTGTTTAGCATTAACCTTGACTTTATGCTCTTGAACCGTCGCGCCACGTGTTTCCGCCATTGTCGTGGTGTGACATGTACTTACAAAGGTGAAATTCAGCAGAGTTTATAGCAATAGACAATATTGAAAACAGTCAATTGTAGCAACATACTGTTGGATGAAAAAAGACATTTGAAGTTATTAACAACTGTAAAAACAATGGATGATGTTCTATAATATTCACATGTTCTAACATCTCTTATTCTACATCTGTTCTAGAAACAAACTTTGGAGTTTTAGAGACCTTTTTACAGAGTAGTATAGAACAGATTTTGTAATTACAGAGTTTTTACAATAACATATTTTAATGCAACATATCATATTGAATTCAGTTTGTGAATTTAGCAGATGTATGATGTTTCACATTTCAAACTTGTATTTTTAGAAAAAGATAGACGAACAAACAAATGATCATAAACAAATGAATACTTGATTTAACTTAGGTCTTAAACAAAAAACATCCATCATATTTTCATTAATTAACCAAAAGCTGTCAATTAAAGTGATCACATTACAACCATTGGCAATTAAAGTCAACAGTTAAAAAAACACAAAAACCACCAAAACGCTTAAAAACATGTATGTTACCAGCGTACTTTGTTTATTTTTTTTTTTTTTTTTGAAATTCACATATGTTAAAAAGCTGAAAACATATGTTAATAGCGCAAACTTTGTTTATTTTTTTTAAATATCCCATTGGTGCTTTTTAGCCCAAAACGCTTAACACATACGATAGGTTCATTTCATAGACCACATAGTATCCTTGATATTATAGGGCACTCATAGATCTATTGACATTCACGGACATTTGCTATTGACTACCATAGGTGAATTTTGTGGCCTCTTTTTTACTTGTTTACTTTTGGGGAAAAATATGATTGTGAATACATTTGTACATGACTACATTATATGGTACATGAGTTAGAAAACATTATCACATTCAAAGTCCCTGGACAACATAACCATTAACTTAGCAATAAGTCTTGGATTATATGAATAGTACTATTTGGGTTGACACCCCCTTTCATGATTAGTCGTGCTAACCTTGACTGTCATCAAATGATTGCATATTATCCATATTTTCAATGTTATGTGATAAGGCATTGGTTGGGGAGTACAGAAAGTCAGGGTTTGGTTATGGGCTCATGGTGACTATATTTTGCTTGTATATTGACAACAAACCATCATTAAAACAAACTGTTTATTTGAGTAAACAACCTACGAACTCACCAACTTTTTATTTGACACAATTTAAACATGTTTGTAACATCCCAAAAATATAGATACAGTATGGAGTATCCGAGTTATATGAAATAGATTCGTGAACGAGTTTTGACGAGTAACATAGTATTTATTGGGTCGATAAGCGAGTTTGACGCCTACATCTTGTCTTAAAAGCATGTAAAGGATCTGGTGGTCGTTTTGAAAGGTGATTTTGTAACTTTGAAAACAAGCGACAAGTTAGACGAAGACCAGGGGCCTTGTTGTAACACTTTGATTAAATTACCTTTTACATATGCAGAGGGTGTTTGTGATTGAGAGGGTGTTTGGGATTGAGTTTGGAGATGCAAAAGTGCTTATTGCCTTATGACTTTTTGAAAAAGAGTTTTAAAAAAAAAGTGTTTGAATTAGTTTTTGGGATGAGAAACGTCAAAAAATCAATAAATTGTTGTTTTTTAAGTGTTTCGTTTAACTTATTGTGAATATTGGTTGCATGAGTGGTATATTTGTATTTTTTTTCCAAAAGTCAAAAGCCAGGATTTCTAACTTTTCAAAAACAGTTTTTCCACCCTTAAAAGTCAAAAGCCAAAAGTCAAAACAGAAAGTGCTTTTGGGTTACACAAACAACTTATTGACTTATTGGCTTTTTGGAAAAGCCACTAAGTCAATAAGTTATTTTGAAACTCAATCCCAAACACCCTGAATTTGGGAATTCAAAAGTGTTTTTTATCACAGGGCCGGGCCAGCCCAAGGGTAAGACAGCCCAAACTAGGGTTTGGGCCTCACCTTTCCAAAGGCCCGTTTTTTGAAAGAAAAAAAATTATCCATGTAGTATATTAGTTTGGGCCCTAACTAATGTTGGATAGTTGCCTTGTTGCTGAGCGCTGAATGTGACGGCGAATAAGAAAAAGCCCTTCAACTTCCAGCATTCTATTGCTTAGACAACTGGTTGTCGAATACTCGAATTCTTCCTTAATGGTGGTAAGTTCCAGTTTCTTAACCTTGTGTAATTTCCATCTTTAGTTATGTTTATGATAGATCTAGGCTCTAGGTTTTGCCACATTCTCAGTTTAAACACAAAGTTTTAGGGTTAAATTTTTGCTCCAATGGTGTGTTTATTCGGAGGAATGTTATGCACCAATTAGATATTGTTATTGATTTGCTTTGTTCTACCTCTGCTATTTGTTTAAAATCTCCATTTTTAAGTTTGTATATTGCAAATTTAGCTTTTGGATAAGTGTATTTATTAAAATTCTGTAGAAATACCCTAAATCCCTAATGTTGTTGAGTTATGTACAAAAAGTAGTTATTTAAATTCCACATAATTTCCCTAATGCTGTTGTACTTTCTGTTTTGAGTATTGTTCAAAGCACTTTGATAAAGGTATTCTACTAATGATGCTGCAAACTTGATTATAATCTGTTCAATTTAATTGTTAAGGCTTGTGGCTTAGTTTTCATTTATTTGTTTTGTTTTGTAAGGTTAAAAGAAATCGAAAAGGCCTCAAATTTTTATTTTGTTTTAGGCCTCCAAATGTTTTGAGCCGGCCCTGTTTGGTCAGAAGTGCTTATTTGCTTATGACTTCTTGGAAAAGCCAATAAGTCAATACTCAATAATTTGTTTTGAAACTCAATCCCAAACACCCTCATAAGCTACCACCATCGACCAGCAAACCCTACTTCATTATTGCCGCTGTGGATGAGAAAACAAGCAGATTAGGTTTGCTTCTTGATCTCCTTTAGTTCTTAGGGTTCGTGGCTGTTGTTGCTGCGGGTTCCCGAAGAGGTATGCCATCTCCATCTTCGGCATTTTGCAGTTGAGTGGTTGCAGAGGCGAGATTGTGTATGGTGGTGGTCGAGAAGTGGTCGTGACTGTGGTGAAGTTTAGCTACGGCCTACGGGTAGTCAAAGACGATCACGGTGTCGGTGTTCATTCCAATAACGGTGGGAGGTAGTGACTGGTTATGGTGTTGGCCGCGGTGTTGACCGGCGGTGGGCACAGTGGAGGTAACGACGATTGTGGAGCTTGGTTGGGGCTGCGAGAAGGTCCGATTAGAATTGTGAAATGGTGAGGGTTTATACTGTCTTATAGAGTTAGCAGAAAGGTTTTGGGTATATAGTAACCAGAATAATATTACTTAATTCTTGAAATTTTTATTATGGTTTCTGTTGGTTTTGAAGTTCATTGGGTGCCATGTTGACTGTCTTCCTCCTACATACAAAGCTCCGGAGGTAAACCCTAATTTGGCCCTTCCTCCAAAGAAACAGTGTTCCGGCGACGACCCTCGACTCAGCCCACTGTTACGTCTCCACCATCATGCTAGGGCTCTGTTAATTTTTTATTTTATTGAAACGAAATAGATTATTATGTCAGAAGACTTGTTCCTTATTATTAATCAATCATCTGAGGAGCATATATATACTCATAGATATATTTGTGTATTTAGTTGAAAATACATACAATGTGCAGTTCAAATAATTATTATTAGCATTTTTATCTTCTCTGAAACTAATAGAGGTGCCTGTGATTTTACTTTACTTTCTAGGCTGCTGAATGCTGCTACCATTTTTTTCTAGTATCGAGTAATATCGGTGGTGTTAATATTATTATTTGGAGGAAAATATTATTATTAACAACCCTTTACAGTTCAAGGCGGCAAATATATAAATCGATTTAGCACTAGTGAGTGCTGAATTCGTTACTACTAAATTCTATTATTGAAGTTTGTTATAATAAATCATGTCTTCATTCATGGGAACACTATTGGCATTAGTATTAATTAATAATGTCAATCAATTGGCGATCTTAGGATTTTTTTTTATTATGTGTTTCTTCTTATAACTACTCTGTTTGAAGAAGAAATGTTTCATTTTCAAGTATATACACTCCTCGAACAGGTAATAAGATATATTAGTCATTTTTAACTGTCAACTATTGTAACTCAATTAAACAAGTTAGTTCTCTTAATAGCAGGCAGGTAAACAAGATTGTTTTAATAGCTGCTGTGATGTTGCATCTGACTGTAGGTTGTCGTCTTCTTCTGACAATGACTACTGATGGAAGCAAACAGCTCAAATCCCATGCTATACCGCCAGGTGAACTTCTTGTGCAGAAATTTACAGACTCACGAGCTCCTGAACTTGATTCCCTCTACTCGACAATTGCTACCCGGCTGAACAACGATTTTAGATCTCAGAGAAATAAAAGGAGAAGAACTACTAGTTTTGACAATCGGGCTTCTAAAACTAGAGTTAGAAATAAGCAAAAAGTCGGAATTTTGAACCGACCAAAAAGTGATGGAAATTTAGAGAAAAATGTCGATAAGGCTCCCCCTCGTCACATTAGGCGTAAAAAGGAGTTTAACAAGAATCTTGAAAGTGGGTTTGGCTCGTCTAGTGATGGGACAAAGAGGCTTAGAACACATGTTTGGCATGCAAAACGGTTTACAATGATTAAGCGTTGGGGTTTCCACCTTCCTCTTGGTTTGCATGGCAGGTAATGACTAGTTTATCTGGCCAACGTACACTTGTGAATTCCAATACATATGTTACTCGTTCATGTAAAGAGGCGGTGTCAGAATGGGTGGGTCTGGCTGGTTCGGTAGTGATTCAGAAAAGTTAATATTATGTATATGTTGAAACGGATCAGTTTAGGTTGACCCGGAACAATATTTTCTCAAAAAATGCAACTTTGCTAAGAAGTAGTTTGTGTAGTGAATACTTGAATATAATTACAAAAAGTGTAATATTCCATTAATAATCTTGTTTTCTAATATATATTCTAAAATTACACTATGGCCGACTTTGCACCCATTTGTCACTTGACACATTTCCGTTTAGCTAATTTTTTCTACCTTACCTTGTTTAACCTTTAAGAGATAAAACATAACCCGAATTGACCCAATTATAGATAAATGGGCCAAAGAAGCAATAAAAGATTACAAAGATATGAACCTTTGTATGTGTTGTAGGTGATTTCAGGGAGAGTATACTGATAGCTGGCCTTGTAGGTATATCAAGTATAGCATGTGTTTGCATGCATTCTTTATTTAGCACTAAAATAATTACATAGGAAGAGAAATATTTGTTGGGCCTTTGTACAATTTAGTAAAATATGTATTGACCACCATTGAACCAAACTATAGAAATTACTTAGTTGGCCATTGTACCTCAGGTTGTAACAATTATTTTGGGTCCACTTTTTCTGCAAAAGAAAGTACTTAACCTCATATTGGCAGATCTATCTGAAAATTATATATCTTCATATTTGAAGGTAGGATAGCAGTAACAGGTGAATAAAAAACGAGTTAGTCTCTATGTATCTAATTATATAAGTCTTGCAGGGTATTAACAATTTATAGTTTATTTAATGCAGCGGAAAAGGCTCAAGAGCATTCTTAAAATGGTTAAAAAATGGAACCGTTATTCATGATGCAAGTTATTATAGTGCTGTTCAACTGCAGGGTACACAGGTCGTGTTTCCTTTTTTTTCCTTATTTTTGTTTCTTGGGTGTGAAGCTTCATATGATTATATGTGTATTTTTCATATCTAGTAAGCACTGATGGTTATTTGTCTGCTTGTAGGATTCTTTATTTGCGATTCTAAGCACCGTAATGTCACCTTTTTCTTCATCAGATTCTGAAAATGTGCTTTCTGGTGGTAGTTATGCTTCTTCAATGGTATGTGGTTCTGCATACACATGTATTCACACAAGATTAATCTGTCTGTTGACTATTTTGGCGATACTTTTTTTAATCACTGTATTCACTTTTGCAGCTTCATCATGCTGGAGCAATCAATTCACACACTATTGCACCGGTTATTTATATGTGGAGACCTTTTCAGCAGTCAACGGATGGTGAGCTAGAATGTGATCGAACAAAGGGGTTCAGAGAGCTATGGATATGGATACATGCAGCTGCATTAACTGAAGGTTACAATGCTCTGAAAAGTGCTTGTGAAAGTCAGGGTAAGGTAGAATTTGATTTTTCATTAATTCTTTGAAATATGGAACTAGTTTTTTTATATGTTAATCTTGTGTAGAAATGTCTCATGTACAACTATGCCAATGTGTTTTTTGTTTTATTGTGATTTGCTAGAGGCAGCAGATCAAATTGGTTGACTTTTTTACCGGTCAAATTTGGTTGGGTTGGCTTGCAGCAAAACACCTTATTCTTAACCGATAATTATCAGCATTATCTATTGTTTTATATTTAGAATTGATATTATCTTATGTTTAGAATGTTTATCGTTTCCTAATTTATAGCTAGGGTTTCATTGTTATCTATCCCTATATAAAGGGCTCCTTGTATTCATTATTATTCATTCACAATTACAATAATTCAGAAACCTTTATGGTATCAGAGCCTCGGTTCTGATTACCTAGTTTTTTTTTCGATTCTTCTTTCTTCTGTCCAGCTAGCTACGGCTGCTGCTCCACAGGCTTCGGCCATCTCCTCATTTATCTCCCTTGTTTTCCATTCCCGTACCCTGCAAACATGACAAAATCTGATCAACCCACCTCATCCGAACCATCTAAACCCCAACCCCTTCACCCCGCTTATTTCGTAACTAATATAAACAGCAAAATCCGAACTCTCGATGGGACCACGGTCACCTATACGTCATGGGTGAAGCTTTTTAAACTTCACGCCATGGCGTACAAGGTCCTTGATCACATCGATACCACCCCACCCCCTGAATCAACTGATCCCAAATTTTCGGAATGGAAGGAATTAGACGCCCTGGTTTCCCAGTGGATTTACAGCACTCTTGCTGACAACCTCTTACCAGATATCCTAGATACCGAAGCCTCGGCTCGCACAACTTGGTTGAAACTCGAAAAAAAGTACCTTAGCAACAAACAGGCGATAGCAGCGGCCCTGGAGACCCGTTTCGTTAACCTCAGCCTGGACCAGTGCAGCTCCGTTGACGACTACTGTCAACAATTAAAAGCCCTAGCAGATCAATTACGAGATGTCGATCAACCGGTAACCGAGTCACGACTCGTTCTTACCTTGGTCCGCGGACTCTCTGCGGAATTTGACACCACCGCTGCTCTAATTAATCAGCAGCAAGCCGACTGGGATTCGGCTCGGACCATGCTAAACGATGAAGTGTTACGCCAGGAAGCTCGCAAACCCAAAGCATCATCTGTCCTTGCAGCCACCACCACCGGGAACCCTTCTGCGCAACCCGGTAACAACACCCAGCACCCACCGCCGGCCGACTATTCTTCTCAGCAGCAGTCCCGGGGACGCGGCCGCGGGTCAGGGTACAGAGGACGCGGACGTGGAGGCAGAGGCCGTGGGTATCGGCCAAATAACAACTGGGCATTCCAAGCGCATACTTACCCTCAATGGGCTTGGTGGCAAACCCCACCTTGCCCTTATCCTTCACAGGCCCCTTGGAAGCCCACTCCGCCTAGCCCACAGCAACATTCCTCAGCTAATTATACAGGCTACCCTCCTCAGTTGGGCTTCAGCCCCTTCGGCCCATACCAGGCCCAGTACAGCCCACACCAGGCCCAGTTCGATGCTCTCAATCCATCAGATCTCAGCGCTGCTTACAACACTTCTCAGCTTGCTTACACGGATCCGAATCTTTATTTTGACACTGGCGCGGAACGGACCGTCTCAAACAATAAAGGTATGATTTCTCGCCCTGATCTTTTTCCTGCATCCACTAAAATTTTGGTAGGCAATGGCAATGTTCTAACTGTTGAGGGTTCTGGCACGGGCTACCTCCCAATCCTCAACCGTACCTATATCCTACCCAATATCCTTTTTAGTCCTAAAATCATTAAAACCTTATTATCTGTTAGACGTTTCACCCGTGAAAATAATGTGTCAATTGAATTTGATCCGTTTGGTTTTTCTTTGAAGGACCTCAAAACGGGACGCCACCTGTCCCGCCACAATAGCACGGGGGATCTCTATCCAATTACACCACCAACGCTTCCGCCTCAAGCTTGCTTCCTCACCACCTTCTCTCTACCATGGCATGACAGACTTGGACATCCTGGCTCACAAGTCTTAGATATTCTTAGTCGTAATTTTGGTTTTTCTTGTAATAAAACACAACATTCTAGTTTTTGCAATTCTTGTCATTTATCTAATAGTAAACGTCTTCCTTTTTATGACTCAAATTCATTTACTTTTTCGCCTTTTGATATAATTCACTGTGATTTGTGGACCTCGCCAATTCCAAGTAAAAGTGGTTACAAGTATTATATGGTTTTAATTGATAATTTTTCACACTTTATCTGGGTCTATCCGCTCAGATACAAGTCTGAAACCTTCCCAACGTTTGTCAAATTCCACCGTCTTATTGCCACCCAGTTTCAACGAAACATCAAAACTTTTCAATGTGACTTAGGCGGCGAATTTGACAATAATGCATTTAAAACCTTTGCCACTCAAAACGGTCTTCTTTTCCGTTTTGCTTGCCCTCAAACCTCCTCGCAAAACGGCCGGGCCGAACGGATGATCCGTCGTCTAAACGACATCATTCGGGCTTTACTTGTCCATGCCCATTTACCCCCTTCCTTTTGGGTCGAAGCCCTACACACCGCTACCTACCTACACAACATCCTTCCAACTAAACGTCTAAACTTTTACACACCCACTTTCGCCCTTTACCTTCGGCATCCCACATATGATCACCTTCGTGTGTTCGGCTGTGCCTGCTACCCAAACCAATCCGCCACCCAACCCCACAAATTACATGCCCGATCCATTAGATGTATTTTCCTTGGTTATCCCTCGGACTTTCGGGGTTACTGGTGCTTCGACCCTACCACTGGCAAGGTCCACATCTCTCGCCACGTCACCTTTGACGAGGCCACTTTTCCTTTCACCATTCCCACTACTCCTTCTTATCGCTTTCTGGACGAGACAGCCCCCCCCGGGTTTCTCTTTCATCCGGCCACCACCCACACTGCCAATACCCGTCCGGCCTAACATTCACCCGGCCACCGCCCCTTATCCCATTACCTATACCCGTCGACCTCGACCACCACCGACCCCATCCTCTGCTACGGCAGCTCCAACCAACCAGCCACCACCCACGGTTTCACCACCACCACCTACGCCCCCCCCCCCCCCCCCCACCACCATCCGCCCCCACCACCAACTCCCATCCCATGACCACCCGCTCCAAAGCCAAAATTTTACACACCACCACCGTCTCTCCCGTACCCAAGACCTATGCCCAGGCCTTTGCCGACCCTCATTGGTTACATGCCATGCAAACCGAGTTTAGTGCGTTACAGGAAAATGAAACATGGGAGCTTGTGCCACGACCGGTTGATCGCCCGATTATTCGATGTATGTGGCTCTTTAAGCACAAGTTTAAATCAGATGGGGCTCTGGAAAGGTATAAAGCCCGTTTGGTCGTTAATGGAAAATCCCAAACAGTGGGAGTTGATTGCGAGGACACTTTTAGCCCGGTTGTCAAGCCGGCCACGATTCGCACTGTTCTTTCTATTGCAGTTTCCCGCTCTTGGCCTATACATCAGTTGGATGTCAAGAACGCATTCCTCCACGGGCACCTAAATGAGACGGTTTTTATGCATCAACCGACTGGGTTTGTTGATCAGCGGTATCCCAATTTTGTGTGCAGATTGAAGAAGTCCCTTTATGGACTTAAGCAGGCCCCCCGCGCTTGGTATATGCGCTTTGCCAATTATATTTTGGCCCATGGTTTTCGCAGTAGCACATGCGACAACTCCTTATTTATTTATAACAAGGGTGACCAGGTTGCTTATTTATTATTATATGTTGATGATATCGTCCTTACGGCTTCTTCAGCTTCTTTTTTGAATGATATTATCTCGACTCTCTCACGGGAGTTTGCTATGACGGACTTGGGCCCTCTGCACCATTTTCTTGGAATTAAAGTCACTAGGGATACGAAGGGGTTATTTCTGGATCAGGCCCAATACGCCAAAGATATCATCTCTCGGGCTAATATGACCACCTGTAAACCATGTGCTACTCCGGTTGATCTCTCTGCGAAACTAAGTGCTTCTGATGGGTCTTTATTTCATGATCCTACGTTATATCGTAGCCTTGCCGGTGCTCTCCAGTATCTCACATTCACACGACCAGATATTTCTTATGCCGTGCAGCAGATTTGTTTGTTCATGCACGAGCCGCGAGATCCGCATTACGCATTTCTGAAACGGATCATTCGCTACATTCAAGGCACGCTACAGTACGGTCTACGCATCATCAAGTCGGACACTCATTCATTGGTCGCTTATTCTGATGCCGATTGGGGCGGCTGCCCAGATTCTCGCCGGTCTACTAGTGGTTACTGCGTTTTTCTTGGGGACAACTTGGTTTCCTGGTCATCCAAACGTCAGCCAACCATATCCCGATCTAGTGCTGAGGCTGAGTACCGTGGAGTTGCAAACGCCGTTGCTGAGGCTACCTGGCTTCGAAATCTGCTGTTAGAGTTACACCTTCCTCTTCGTCGTGCCTCAGTTATTTATTGTGATAATGTTTCTGCGGTCTATCTCTCGGATAATCCTGTCCAACACCAGCGGACCAAACATATAGAGATCGACATCCATTTTGTTCGGGAGAAGGTCAGAGTTGGGGATATTCGTGTGTTACATGTGCCATCTTCATTACAGTATGCAGATATTTTTACAAAGGGGATTTCGCGACAGTTGTTTGAAGCTTTTCGTTCCAGTTTGAGCGTTTGTCCTACGCCCGCTCGAACTGCGGGGGAGTCTTAACCGATAATTATCAGCATTATCTATTGTTTTATATTTAGAATTGATATTATCTTATGTTTAGAATGTTTATCGTTTCCTAATTTATAGCTAGGGTTTCATTGTTATCTATCCCTATATAAAGGGCTCCTTGTATTCATTATTATTCATTCACAATAACAATAATTCAGAAACCTTTACTTATTTTCAAGTTTCATATATATTTATATGTAGTTAGCGTCTCAAATTTGATAACAAAGGTTATTTTTCAAATAATAATATTATTTTTTAATAAATTGAAATAGAAGATCCCATGCCTTACCGTTTGATTCAATAGAAAAATATAACAGAAATCGACCTATTCATCAGTAGATGGGTCAAAATTGCCTATCTATTTGTTGAAGGTTGATGTCGTAACCATATGTATTCGTATCTCAGGCTAACGAGGATTTTGCCTCGGTTAGATGTATTTCACTTGAGGGGCAATTTGGAACCATTGAAGTGATGGGTTCAAAAGCATCTTTGCTTCTTCAAAATATATTACATCCAGTTAGCAGGTGAGTCATCCAATGCTTTGATGCATTTTATTTTTAAATTTAGTATTTATTATATTATTGTAATAGTCCCTTGATGTCGTTGATGATCATGCAGCTTGTCTAATAAATCTTCTGTTTTGAGAAAATGTTCATCAATGGGAGCTGTTGAAGAACACATCCCTTGTTCAGGGATATTTTCTCTTACGGTTGATGATCCGCGTGCTTTGACTAAGGAAAACACGGCATTTGACTCGAATTATACTGATTTATGGGATGCTGAAAAAGGGTTGTGCTGTCCAGTAGAAGAAAGTATTCTTTGTATGGAAAAACACCATCAACGTCTTCTGTCATTCTGTCTTACTGAAAAAACTTCGGCTGACATTAATGCTTCAACCAGGACCCATTCTTCAAGAATTTGCCCCATTATGCTTTTAAGACGGAATAACCTTATGGACTCAGTTACAAGGTTCATGATTTTAACAGAATATTCACACGGCTACTTCATTAATGCATGTCAATTTAAAATAGAGGTGGCAAAATGGGCGAGGCAGATGGGTTGGTTAACAAGTCAAACAGTACTGTTGCCTTTTGTTGTTTTTTATGATTATTTTTATTTTTGAATATTATTAATATAACTAAATAGTTAGCACGATAATCTGTTTTTTAAAACTATCTAATTTGCAAGGCTTTATGCATTTTAAGTATTGAGTAATTCTACGCATTTGACCTGATTGGCCCGTTTTCTTTTTAACCATTGCTTTTATCCATTTGACCTTTTAGAGAGGCAAATTACACCCAGATCGATGTCATTAACACATAAATTATCATTCCCACTTAACTGCAACCTAATTTAAATATCCATGATCCAAACCTCTGACTACTCCATTGTTTGATGATTTTCAGGTGGACTATTATACTTCCTCTGAGCTGGGTCAAAGCATTTTGGGTTCCTCTTGTCTCGATTGGTGCTAGAGCCATTGGTTTGAGAGAGATGTCTTGGGTTTCTTGTGAAGTAAGTTACATGCATTTGCTTTTACATAACAAATGGGGCTAAACTTACGGGGCACATGGTCGGGTAATAGGTCCAAACGGGTCCGGTTAAGGTGATCAGTCTCACAATACAGGTTAAAATGGGCTGGGCCTACCCACAAGCTCTTTCTTTTTCTTTTTTTGAGTTGTTCTAAGTGATCAATAAGTCAAATATATCACCATGTTAGAGGGTGTTTGGGATTGAGTTTGGAGATGCAAAAGTGCTTCTGTGTAGTTAAATCGGCCGATATCTCGGTGCTATATCGGTGATATATCGGTTTTTCGGTGGTTAACAAGAATATCGGTTTGAATATCGGTCATAAATATCGGTAGCGAGAATATCGGTGAATATCGGTGATATTCACCGATATATCGGCGATATCTTGCTTAGAATATCGGTTTTTACCCCGATATATCGTTTTTTTTGGTTTTTTTGTTGTCCCAATCAAATAAATAAGGCCCAAATGTCCAAACCCTCTAAAAATATTGATCCAGAATGTCGATTGTTAAAAGCTAGCCTAATTAAATACCCAATTAAATAATTAACTACTTCAAATTTACTATTAATATTATGTTAGATTTAGTGTTTTACATTACATACACACACACATATTATAATATGAAATTACCGATATCCCACCGATATCTCACTGTGAAAACCGATATTCCAAATATCGGTCCTTGACCGATATCCGATATTTTTCCGCATTAACTACATAGAAGTGCTTTTGGTCAAAAGTGCTTATTGGCTTATGACTTTTTGAAAAGGAGTTTTAAAAAAAGTGTTTGGATTAGCTTTTGGGATGAGAAACGTCAAAAAGTGAATAAATTGTTGTTTTTTTAAGTGTTTCGCTTAACTTATTGTGAATATTGGTTGTATGGGTGGTATATTTGTAATTTTTTTCCAAAAGTCAAAAGCCAAAAGCCAGGATTTCTAACTTGTCAAAAACAACTTTTCCACCCTTAAAAGCCAAAAGCCAAAAGTCAAAACATAAAGTGCTTTTGGGTTACACAAACAGCTTATTGACTTATTGGCTTTTTGCAAAAGCCAATAAGTCAATAAGTTGTTTTGAAACACAATCCCAAACACCCTCTTAATCTAAGTTTTGAAATATCAATTATTTTGGAGGCTGTATGCATTTTGAGTACACTATGATGACTTTCAACCTATCCCCATTTTGTCTTTTTTTTTTTAAAGATTTTTTACCCATTTGACTCGTTAAATACAAAGTATAACCCAAGTTTACCCGTTGACCAATAAACATGTCAAAATTGTCACCTCTATTTAGTACTTTAAATTTTTTGAAAAGTTAACATTTCTTGAAACTTCTACACATGGTTTAAAAAAACGGGTGAGGCGTACGCTTCGAGGTGCGCCTCGAGGCGAAACTCTAAGAAAACGAGTCTGAGGTGCGCCTCATGGGGTTCAGATTGTACATACGCCTCTAAGGGCTGAGGCACTAAGAAAATGTGCGCCTCAGGTGCGCCTTGGGTAGTTTAGGGTGTTTTTGATGTGCTTTTTTGGTGTTTTAGACTTTTTGGGTCAATTATTTTATTTTTTATGTGTGTTACTGTGTTTTTGATGTTTTAGACTTTTCTAGGTCAAGTATTTTATTTTTTACAGACACATAATTTTTATATTTATTTTTTGACTGCGCCTCGAGCTTACGCCTCATGAGGCGAAGAGAAAACGCCTCGAGGCTCGTTTCTGTTCTTTTAAACTTTGCTTCTGCATATTTTCAGGCTGGGATACCAAATTTTCCATCCGAGTTTCCTGAATGTGATTCTTACTCTTATTCGATGGAAGCTGAAGTGGCCGCCATGGATCAAGAAGCAGCTCTTCGTCCTGCTTCTGTTAAAACTTTTAGCATTCCAGTTCCACCTCCATGGAACTGTGTTCAACTGGCTTTCGGAATAAATCCTAATGAATCAAAAACCACTCAAATCTGTTCTAATGAATCTGATGCAGTTGCTGAACCGGCATTATCAGACAATGATATTGTTGTAGCGAGGTCATCAAGAATGTTGTCTGCTTTCTTGAGTACTATAAACGGTGGCCGTTTGCCTCTTTTCCCACATTTTTCTGATAAAAACACGTGTTTATCTAAAATCATGAAGGATGAGAAAATACTCGATCATGACCCAGTTACCGATAGTTTTCTAGGAAATCGATGTAGAAAGGTGTGTTTTGTTAGAGTTATTCTTCAAGCTTATAAAGAAGGTGCTATCGAGGATGGAGCTGTTGTTTGTGCACCCCGTTTGGCTGATATAAAACTTTGGACTTCAGGGTAAATTTTCAACTTTAAATCTGATGCCTCTTTATTTGCTAGTGTTCATCTGATTGTATATGTCATTACAAAAAGCATTTATGATATTGATAAATATTATTTATTTTATTAAAACGATTTATGAGATTTTATTTTAAATCCACTTTGGGTGATTGTTAGGGCTGATATTTTCGCAGCTTGGCGCGGGGGGAGGGGGGGGGGGGGGGCGATAATAACCCGGACATGACACAAACGCCAAAATCATGTCACTCACATGAACTTGAACACGACATGTGTCTTTGTGAGTTGACACAGGCACAACCCGTTTAACCAGCAAATAATCATTACTTTTTCGCTTATTAATGAATTAAAATTTACATAACATTTTTGTTTTTTTGAAGCAAGTGTGTTCAAACATTGCGAGTTTTTTTCTGAACCTTTAAAATTTGGTATAAGAAATACCCAAATAGATTAAGTTATTACATAAAAAAGACATTTAAAAAAATAAAAATAATACGTAGTTGGGTTAAATGGGTCAATCCGTGAACCAGCGGGGTGACACGAAATGATTCCTTCAGCTAAATGTGCTCGCGGGTTTAAGTCTAAAGTGACCCAGACCATTTTAGACTACACCCCTAGTGATTGTCTTAACTCTGTGTTAGGCTACATATCCTACATGACATTCCAATTTTTGTGTATTGTCTCTTTTGGCCCTAACTAGACGATAATCGGTGAATTGATGCAGTTCAAACAACAAGGGTGAACTTCAAGTACCTCAGTCATCAATAGCAACATGCTTTGTGAAACAAGATTCCGGTAAATGGGAATTTCAAGTGCCTGAGGATCCTGCAGCCATGGAGTCTAATAGGTGGCCAATTGGTTTTGTCACTTCAGGATTTGTTCAAGGAAGGTTTGTATAAATGTGTCATAGCTTTGTCCATAAATGCATTTGACTTCTTGGGTAAAACATCCGTGGCTAATTAACATTCATTTTTCGACAAATTAATAAAAGAAAAATATATGTTTGCATGGTTTAATCACCATGTTTTCATTTTCCTTGCAATGTCAAGTTATCAATTACAACGGGTCGTTCTATACAGAACCAGTTTTAAGTAATGTATAATCGTCTCTTTCTTTCTCCTATGTTTTAGCCAACACTAGTGTGCGGTTTTCTACATGAAATTAAGCCATCAACTACATTAATAACTTTAATTTCCTTTTTAGTTTAACTGATTACATATCTTTTTTAGAGACATTAGATATTAAAGATAGTTGCTATTGTATTGATTTCATTATTCTTATTTATTAATATGACTGAAGATGAGTTTTGTTGACTTGCAGCAAGAAACCATTGGCAGGGGGTCTCTGTGATGCAGTCTTGCTCGCTCGTCTTAGACATGAGCAATGGAGTTCCGTGTCTTTGAAGCAAAGGAAGAAGGAAATATATGTTCTAACAAGAAATCTAAGATCAACGGCTTATAGACTTGCCCTCGCCAGAATCGTTCTTGAGCACCAACAAGAAGATTTAGATTACATTTGAAATTGGATTTTTTTTGTGGTTTTTTATAAATTTGATTTGTTTCTTTTCTTTTTTTTTTTTCCAGTTTGGTTGGTTTACCATTTGGAGTTTTTTTTTTTTTTTTCTTCGTTTTTCACAAAGAAACACTATGTAAACTATTTTTAGTCCAACCCACTCAAAACCGATTAGGGTCAGGTTCAAAACCGCCTTGACCCTTCAAAACTTGTTTTATTTGTTTTTTCAGTTTGGACCCAAATCCAACCGGTTCTCATCAAAAAATCCCCGAACCTATGCCAAACCGACAGGTTGGGTTGGGCCTAAACCTTTTTTTTTTTTTTTTACCAACAGCTCGGCTACCGATTAAGCGGTTTGGAATCGGGTTTTTTTTTTTTTTTTTTTTACCTCTTAACGACAAGTTATAAGGTTTCAATACATTCATTTTTGAAACATTGGTTGCTACATGCTTGTAATTTATTATATTAACTGGGTCGTACATTTTGTAGCCCAATCCTCTACTCTTCCATTTCCCAATGGGCCGTTTCATAAAAGGCGCTTTGGATTATATACATAGGCCTGTATTAATGTCAAAATTAGCAACGACACTGAAATTTTATGTATCGTATATAAAGGTGAACAAAAAAACTGGTTCTCAAACCCAAACCGGCCAAACCGAACTGAACTGCTTGAACCGGCTTTTTTGAAACCGATTTCGATCCCTATATCGAACCTACGGTCCTGCATCGATTCCCCATGTCCTTGCTACAAACCGAACCGATTCTAACACAAACCGAACCGAGACCGATTTTTTACACCTCTTATCGGCCTATATTTTTTTTTCTAATTGTGCATGAAAAGACCAATTAAGAACCGAAACCAAACCGAACCGAAACCGGTTCAGGACGGAATCGGTACTGTAGCGAACCGGTTTGGGTTCCTAGAAAGAAAAAAAAACTATTTGTGCACCTGTATCCGGCCAATAACCACCTGAGTTGTTGCTAATTTTTACCATATTTTAAAAAGTATTTCAAATCAAAATGTCTTTATCCCTTTGGCCTTCGATACCTTTGGCTCCCTAGCGCCAGAAGCTATTCGTTTCTTGACCAGGGTCCAACGGGTCATCTGATACGTGCACTAATGTGTGCAAGAGCTCCTGGTCAACACAATCATGCACAACACACGTTCTCCATGTCCTTGAATACTCTTTGGTAGACTAGGGTTCGCAATTCAGAAAGGGGTGGCGGCGCAGCTTGTTGCCCGTCTACCTTCTATTGTGATTGTAAATTTTGTATTTCATATTTCATATTTTGTTTTAAAAGAGTTTCAGAAGTAACCAATTGGAATCAAAATATATAATTAGAATGCGAAGTAAACCGTGAGATTGATGAAAAAAGCTCTCACATATACCAAATACAACTACAAAACAAAACATATCTAGAATAAAATATTAGAAACTACTACATAGGGTCAAAGTCCAAGGGGAAAGGGGCAAAATAGTACAGAGAAACTAAACCATGAAAAACACGATGTAAAAACACCATGAAAACAACAAAAAAAACGCCATAGAAAACGCAATTTAAACTTATGGTGTTTCATGAAAAACGCCATGTCCAATTAAAAGCATCAAGGAAACATCCGGTTTAGAAAAACACCATATAATCTCCGGTTAAAAACGCAATTAAGAAACCTAGTTCATTTTTTTCCAAAGGTATATGAATGGGATACTGGAAAAATAAAAACACTATTTAAAAAACAATGACGTACTTCATATTACAAAAGTTATGAATAGTTAAAAAGGGGGAAATAACAAATGGCATTAAGTGATTTTGGGAAAAAATAATAAAAACAAAATTGGATTTTTCTCTCATGTTTCTCCCATAATTTTTAAACGTTAATATCTTTTATATACGAGATTTTTAAAGAAAAAAATTACACCAAATTAACGAGCGTTTTATTGGTTTGAAAAAAATTACACCAAATTAATATATCTTTTATATATTAATACATGTTCCAACGAGTACCATAGTATTATATAAAAAATGGAGAAAAAAACGACTATTTTTGTGGGGTTTTGTTCATACAAGAAAAAGACACAAAATGTTCAGGTAATTTCATTAATCATGTATAGGCAAGTCACTAATTATGTTGAAACCAATAAATATGAATTCTATTTTCAACATGTATTATCATTGGAGTTGTACATTGTTTTAGGTTAGGTATTAATATTAGAGTTATACATTGTTTTATGTTAGATGTTAACAATAGAGTTATACATTGTTTAAGGTTAGACGTTGTTAACATTGGATATACATTGTCAACTGTTTTAGATTAGGTGCTACCCGAAGCTTTTATACATGTAACTGTAAAGCGCATCAGTCAATTTCATATGTAAAATTAATATGTCATATTAGATTTATCAATCCGGGACGTTCCTAAGCTATATAGTTACACATATTAGATTTAAAATTAAGAACTTGAAACTTAGAACAAATCTTTACTGGATTAACTACCCGGAAGATATACTTTAATTATGTAAAAAATACATGCAATAGAATATGCATTTTTTTTCCTCTTAAATTTAAAAAGTTTATTATGTTCAATATAGAAAAGATAAAAGAAAGCTAAGCGACTAATCCACTTGTTGTTTAGACTTTAGACATCATCTACATTGAAGTTTCCAATATAAATTATCGTTATATTTAAGCTCGAAGTGTAAAATATATCCACGCATTCTAGCCACTCATGAGATTACACCTATAGTTAAGTGGGTACTCTTTGTGTAAATAATATACTTTAACGAACTTAAAAGAAAAGCATGACACATGGAATATAGTTGTCGTTACTTATTCTGATATAAAATTTTATTATATAATATTATATTGATTATTGACAACGAGCTTTTCTTTTGTCGATGAGAATTGAGAAGGACATACAAGTAATTATTTATGAGTAAAAGACGTAATAAAAAATTAAGATGTCATAAATAAATGTGATCATGACATAGTGTGAAAGGAACCCAAGATACAAGCAAGCGGAATAAAGCATAAAGCCCAATATTCCAGTAAAATTTAAATTTATTTTTTATATATTCGAAATTTATATGTACTTTTTAACTTTTTTTATTTATTTTAATATTAACTAACTATATATTTATAGATGTGTGATTTGAATAGTGCCATGACATATTTGTAATTACAGTGTTTGTTAGGGGTAATTTGGTCTTTTTATATTTGTAATTAAAGTTTCTATCAAAATATATGAAGTATGGTTATACTTTTTTCACTTTGTTTTGCATACCTAAAAATAACCATGTCGTAAATACTTCTTAAGAATATAATTTTTATTGAAGTGTAAGATAAATATAGTATTTAAACTAACCCTTATGTATAAATCACAATAGTTTACAAAAGTGAGTGTTTTAAAAAAAAATTGTGCGACTAGATGACATTTTTTTTCGACCGGGACTAGATAGACATCTTTATAAGCTAAGGACATATTCGAAGTTGATATTTATTAAATATTATTTTATTAATTTGCTACAAAATAGAATGCAAATAGTCAGTTTCTATAATCTACATCAACCTATATTTGGATTAGAAAGTATGTATGACTAAATATACTGTTAATAAGTTTCAATAAATATATATATATATATATATATATATATATATATATATATATATATATATATATACATGATTAAATTAATAACAAAATTTTGTTAAAAAAAAAAACTCTTAATTTCAAGTTCATTCCTTTTTATTCATCAAACAAGAAGGATAAAGTATACAAGAGAAATGTCCTTTGCCCTCCAATAGAGACCAAGACAATTGTCAATTGGCGTAACCTTTAAAAAAACATTTGAATGCCAATGCTAAGTAAATGTGTTGTACTAAATAAGATTATTATCCTTTATGTTATGCGATGGCTAATGTGTTTTACAATAAGATGTAGTAAGTAGGGGTCAAACGAGTCGAGCCGAGCTTGAGCCATGCATTATCGAGCTAGGCTTGTTAAAATTTTCAGAAGCTCGAGCTCAATTCGACCTTGTATTTTGGGCTCGAGCTCGGCTCGATAGTATATTTAAAAACTCGAGATCGGCTCGAAAGCTCGATCAAAATGTATGTGGCAAGAGTTTAAACGAGCCCAAGCTCGGCTCAAGCTCGTTTTGGACCATTAAGGAGCTTGTTTTGGGCTATATAGTATTAATTGACATAAATAAACAAAGCTCGATAAGGCTCGACGAGCCCAACCGAGCTTTACATTCGAGGCTCGAGCTCGATAACCAAATGAGCTTTATTTCAAGCTCGAGCTCAATACGACTCGGCTCGTTCGATCTATTTACCGAGCCGATCTTGAGCAGCTCACGAGTCGCTCGGCTCATTTGCACCCCTAGTAGTAAGTAAGTTAGAGACATACAGATCTAACCCGAGTGTCACAACAAAGAGAGAAGGAGAAAGGGCATGCGGTGTGTATTTGTTGCTACTATGTTCACTTAGTCCAAATGCGATAACCCATACGAGATGGTCCTAATGTAACGAAGTGGACGTGATGGCCCGGATTTAGTGATCCGGGCAGGCAAGATAGTTTGGATATAAGGGGTTGTCTTCTAATTACAATCAAAAGTTAACCAATATATGTAATAAATATTTATGAATTCAAAATAAAGAAGTGATAAAGAAGGAAAGTTAAGGTAGTAGCGTTCGTTTAATGGATTGCAAAGGAATTGGAATTCGCGTAAGAACCATAATTTGATTTGGAATTTTAATGTATTTGTTTCCTAAAATAGAATGGAATCTTCATAGAATTGAAATATAGATTCCCTTCCATATTGTTCATTTACAATTCATTATTTTATTCTAACGAAAATATATATAAAATATCGAATACATTCCAATTCAATCCGAATTCTATTACATTGCTATCAAATAAACACTAATATGATAACGGAAATAAAGTCGTTACATAAAAAAACATTGTATACGTAATACAGTATGTGTTTGGTGGGACCCACCTGCATTCTATTTTAATATTTTTTCTTATTTGAACATTGTATTTTAAATTTAGGGAATGCATTATATATTTAATCTAAATGAGATGTGATTTTCAAGTTTATAAAAACTTTAGTTTATGGTGTTTAGGATTTCTAACTTTCAAAGGGGGACGGGGTGCTACCAGAATTGGTCACGGGTATCCTACTATCAGTACAGTAACATCGCCGCCACCTAAGCAGGTAGTGGTCCCGTGAACCAAAATCTGGTTGTAGTTAACGGGCTGGTACCCGTGAGTTTCTTTCTCACCCTTTTGTCTTTTTCTCTATTTTATTTCAAGTGGAGTGTTGCCTCCAAAAAACTGTTTCAGTGAAGTGAAGTGATGTAGCAGTGTAGGATTGGTAGAAATCAGTGAAGTTAAAAAAAAAACGTAGTGAAGCGCCCCGTCCCTCAAATGTTTATTAAAACTTTTTCAACTCTATATATTTTTGTTTTATTGACATTTTTTACTTAAACGACTTGAAATGTTTAATGTTTTGTAGCTTTTTTCTGAACAAAGAACACACATCATCTAAAAGCATTCTCCTAAATATACATCTTTTGTCTATCATTAACTCGAGATAATGAACATCTTTCAAGCATACATTGATATGCTAGACTTCAACCCCTTTACTTAATATGTTGTAGATACATACAAATTTGAAAAGTTGATTTTATTAAAATTTGAAGAGTTGTACGAATTGCATTTAACACATTCCATGAAACTTTTTTTTTTAAGGGTTGTATGCATTACCCATTCGTGTTAAGGGCGTAATCAAACTAAGTCAATTTGATCCGTGTTCTACTTCGAGCTTAATGAAATAATAAAACTCAAAACTCGACTTGAGTTAGAATGAACATTTATTTTTAAGTCTATGCTTTATTTGATCGATAATTTTGTTGGAGAATTCGTAGTCATCTTATGGCTGTGTGCGTGAAAGGAGGACTAGAGGAGTTGCTTGGCGTGCAACTTTTCTTTTCCCTCGTTCTTCCTTTCCTCGGCCGAAACAACACCAAGGATCACAAGGGCTATTTCAAATCTAGAAGCTATCCTAAAATTGGTGATCTACTTATAATCTTACTTATTCCAACACTTGATTTTGACACACTCTTGACACCCTTAGCCGATTTCTATGATGGGACAAGACTACAACATTCTTATTCCTTCAAGTTATCACTTAATTGGCAAAACATTCCATTGCTTTAACTACCTAAGCTAAATACCTTACCTTATCAAGTATAAGACAAACATCCCTCACCCTCTATATTACTCGGCCGAAAGAAGCTTGCCTAGGAACCATCCAAGTGCATTGTCAAGTCATCCATCAATCACATTCCTTGAAGGATCCCTTGGCCGATTTTGTACAAGAAAACATATGACAAGGGACTAGTGATGGAAACTATCTAGGATGATGGACACTTACACACAAGTAGTAACAAGACAAAAGGGTGATAACCTTCTAACTAGAGTCAACACTCCCTATTTAGGAGCCTCCAATTTTTGACCCGTGTGATACACCACAAGTCACTTCTTTCTTTGTTGATTAATCATACTTGACATCACACTTTCACTAAATTGGAACTCCACTTGTTTAAGAATAAGAAAGCAAGAGATACCTTGCCATAGATTGCACTATAAAAGGAGGCCTTGGATGAACTTGAATCCTTGCACCAACAACACACAACACCACTCTCCTTCTCCTCTATTCCATTCAGCCAAACTCACCTCCCACACCCAACCCATTCTTAAACTATAAAACAATCACTCACAAGCTCCATTGGAAGTATAGAGCTTGAAGGAAGGCACACAAGGCTTCTAGGATCGATCCATTGTCACATTACACTAGGTAAGACTCAATATCACTTGTTTGATTTCCTTATTAATCGACCCTAGTATGTTTCACCCGAACCATCCTTTTTTATGTGATAACACTCATCATAATCGACTAACACACTCATATTTAGTGTTAAATGCACTCACTAGAAACACAACACATCGCATGACATGAACTAAATCGTATAAGAGGCTTTGTAAAACTTGATATCTAGCTAAACATCCACTCTTTTGATAATCAAGCTTAAACTATGTTTTAACGGGTTATACTAATCGGTTTTATCAAGAACACCCTTAAAACGACCCTAATAACCCTCGACCATGTTTTATTAGATGTAAAAACTCATTATTGAGTGCTACATGATCGAAATCGAGGTCTTTACTATAGTCTAGGTTCGGCTATGCTAAACCGAACACATGTTAAGGTAGGATCTAACACATGTTAAACCCATGTTGAACACTAAGAAGGTTATAAACACATGTTAAAGTACACGACTTACAGAAACCAACCACACGTGTTGGACTGACGTCCACATGACCATTACTATATGAGGAAACCACTCTGTTTACTAGAAAAGCCCACTTAAAACACCCAGGGTTTCCAGATTCGCCACACATAAGTCGGTTATAGACCTCCCTTACACACAATATGGCCCACATACACAAAAACCAAGGTCCACAAATATCGGATGAACAATACGTATGATAAACAATAAGAACCTGCAATTTACCGTGCTCTAAATAATCATAGGGCAACCATTGTTCAAGGAGTAGCTATCTCACGTTATCAGTTTCACTAGACCACACTATCAGGTGAGTTTTCACAGCCCCATTTTACTACTTTTACATTTTTGGGGAAAACGTGCTACAACTAGTTCATTATCATTCGGGTGTATATTCTATTTTGACTACCATGTGGAACATGAGACAATCGGTTCATGAGATCTCAATAGTACTCGTCTTTACATTACACTGTAACCATTAGCTATCAAAGCCATGGAACACTTTAATAGATCTATTGGGTTGACACCCCCACTCTTGGTTAGTCGCTCTAACCAGTTGCATACAAAAGAGTGTTAGTATTCTACTATATATACATTGTCTTTGGTGTACAATGCACGAGGTACAACAGTCAAGAGGTTTGGTTACGAGACTCATGGTTTGCATAGTGATCATTCCCTTAGCTAGCTTATGATTGGTCATACACGAAATACACAAATATTTACTTAACACAAACAAACATGTGAACTCGCCAACATTATGTTGACAAATCTTTCATGCATATTTTTAGGTAACTGATGGAGAACAACGGGGATTTGAGAGAGAGGTTCAAGCATGCACCGGGTGGTGCCACCGAGGATGGGGTTTTGTCAAATCCGTAATATTGCAATTTTGGTTTCACGCATTTCAGACAATTTACTTGTTTTCAAACTATGTTACTATGATAACCTTATGACAATGACCATCCGTCGATGGTACTTTTAAATAAATTATGTGTGTTGCTTGTACCTTGTGCTTGAAAACCTTTCGAGGTCGCATTTCCGTGTTTCCGCCTTGGCGGGGTGTGACAGTAATTCACCGGCAGCCTTGAACACGAACTGACAGGTTGGAAGCATGCTCAAGGGTCTGTTGATTGTCCTGTTGTTAGCCAGTCCAAAGCTGATAGGAAACATCTCTTTGGGACTGTTAATTGCACCGCTGCGCTGTGATCGGATTTTATTTAAGAATTGGCCGGAATCGGAGAAACTAAACTGATCCCTGTGTTGGTGAGATTTGGCCATGAACAGAAGAGGCAATAGTAGCGTGTAGGTTACTGTTGCCTTTGTTGTCGACAAAACCAAGTTTGGATCAAATCTATTTGTCTGGTTCCGATTGTGTTTTCTGTGACGAGAGTAAGAAGGAAAGTAGCGGAAGTTTTTTTCCTCCTCTGGTTCAGAACATTTGGGTTGTGTGTGGATAAGCTTTAATTGTTTTCTTTGGATTAAACTTATCAGGCCCAATCAGAAAAAAAAACGTGAATTAGTTTTTTGGATTTGATTGAAGCCAGGTTTGAATTAAGAAGTGTAGACTGGCAGAAACTGAACCTGTTACACCCGAACCAACATCTGCTACATACAGTCGGAGGAACAAGATGGTTGAAGGCGAAAGCAGTGGCGGTTTGAATCTCAAGAAAACACATTCAACATCTCTTTAGTACTTAATGTTGAACTCGATGAATTATACGATCCGGGTGATGTGTATTCGCGCGATTTTTCACATTCATGGCGTGTGCGAGGCCATTGAACCAGGAACCGACACTGATGTGAAAAAGAATAACATGGCAATCACCTTGTTGTTTCAATCGATACTTGAAGATTTAATTTTGCAAGTTGGCAATTTAAAATTGATGAAGGAGATGTGTGACGCGATAAAGGCCTGACACCTTGGAGCCGATCGGGTACGAGAAGCGAGGCTTCAGACTCTAATGACGGAATTTGAGGCGATGAAGATGAAGGATTCAAGTACAATTGATGAATTTTCAAGCAAGTTAACAGGAATCTCTTGTAGAGCGATGTCTCTTAGATCCGAAATTGAGTAAGTGCGGCTTATGTAAAAGTTTCTCAGTGGGTTACCAAAACGGTTCATTCACATGGTAGCCTCAATTGAGCAACTACTAGATTTGATGTCCGTGACATTCGATGATGTTGTTGGTCGGATGAAAGCGTATGAAGAACGTATAAGGGACGAAGAATCACAAATGGATAATCAAGGAACCCAAACAAATTTAATGTTTAATAATTCTTCATCCAATTCGAGACAGGATTCACGCGAATCGAGTAAGGGGCATGGGAAAGGATCGAATCGCGAACGTGGTGGTGGACGCAGTGGTGGCCATTCCGGTCAAAACCGTGGATCACATGACAAGTCCAACGAAGGGGATAAGCAAAAGGGTAAAAAGGGTTATTCAAAAGTTCAATGTTATCGGTGCGACGAGTTTGGTCACTTTGTTTCAAGATGCCCAGAATGGAAGAAAGATAAACAGGCAAACTTGGTTGATGCGTAAGAAATAGACTCATCGTTATTTATGGTGCAAGATGTCCAAGAGATCGTCTACTTAAACGAAAAGAGAGTTATTCCAAAAATTTACAGGAGCGGTTCAGAATAACGAGACTCGTGGTATTTGGATAATGGGGCGATCAACCATATAACGGGTAACTTATCATTTTTCTCCGAATGAAATAAGCGTGTTTGTGGCAAAGTTAAATTCGGGGATGGTGTAGCAATCAGAAATTTTTTCTTTCTTTCTTTCCTTTCGAATTCAAGCAATTTTCGGTACGAAAATTTTTTCAACAGGGGGATGATGTAACACCCATCAAACTTAGGTTAATAACTTTTATCAAACTTATAAGTCTACCTTAGTGAAACATTTATAAAATGCACGTAACTAGGTTGGTTGAGTCGGTTCGGTGATTTAGGGAATCACCAGGAGTTGGCCTTGCACACACACTAGTCATGCTTTGGTGATTCAGAGGATTGTTGGTTCAGGCCCAAGATAAAACACTCACAAATCTATGTGCTAAGTTTCTTTACTGCTTAAAACTTGCTTGCAAATACAACATGACTGTTTGACGTGTGCGTAACTATACATATTTTACAATGGATTTTAACGCACGTTTTTGCTTTAATATTTATAAAAATGGTTTCGACCTTCATATTAAAACACACACACTAGGGCAAGTGTACCCTGTCGTATATGTAGTAAGTACAGATAAGAACCAAGTATCGATCCATGGACGCGCGCGGAGCAATGGTACTAAAACTCTATCCCCGATTCACCAGTAAGTAAAAGATAAGTTTGAGTTTTGTTTAAAACTAAATTAATTCTAAAACATGTAAATAACTTAACTACGACTCCAAATAGAAAATATAACTATATAAACTATATTTTTGCCAATCCTAGCATGTTATCTAAATATAATAAGTAATATAGGCGCGTGATCAACATTCCCATTTTCCGACAGTTAGTGTCCCTTTCGGGCATCCTAACATGACAACTATACAGAAAGCTAACACGAATACACACGTTAACCGCTTCAAGTCGTTCATTAGCGAGCAGCTGATATGATCTCACGCAGATCTTCTAAAGATAAGTTAGTCATCCGTTAAGAGTATTCTAACCTCACTAATTTAGGGAACGATACCGAATACACAACACAGCCACCTAAACTAGCATAAAGTAGAGCATTTCACAACCTATTCCATTTTACCAACTTTGACCCCAGATCTACTAAGATCGCCATTTTTACCAAAATAACTACCAAAGATCATTAACCGTGTCAAAGACTAGTAACGGCACCATTAGGCTTTTTAAACCCTTTTACGTGCCGGTAAGCATTTTTAACCGTTATTCGACTGACTTTAACCAAACCAATACCCGGTTACAGTTTCATGGCATAAACTATTTAACAAGTTAACTAGTCTACTACCGGACGATTAAACGGACGGTTTTTCAACATGTATCCGCCTAACACATTCGACAATCGCTAAAGTCATTCAAATACAGCTACAAATCCATCAACAATGAAACAAGGTTGCGCTATGATCATCAAGATCTAATACGTGAAGAACGCCATATTTATACAAAACATGATTACATACTAAACGATTGTTTTACGTACTAAATACTATTGTTCTTGCCCGTAGGCGTACGAATAACTATAATAACATCAAAATAGCATACAAAAATCAGATTTGAATCATAAAAAGCTTCAAGGATCAAACCATAAGAATGCTAAAGAGATGGATCGGATGATGAAGGATGGAACGGATGGACTTCCGAGCTTGTTAAACGGCTTTCCAGCAGCTTGGATCGTCCAAAAATCGCCCAGAAAAGCTTCCCTCAAGATCCAACATTGATCAGTGAGCTGAAATGGGGATTTTATAGCAGAGCAGAGGGTTCGAGCGGCCGCTCGGCCTCTTGGAGCGGCCACTCGCTTTATCAACAAGTGGACCAATTGCTCCTGTCGTGACGTAGGCCTTCTGGAAGGTCCCCAGAAATATCTGGGAGGGGCGCGCGGCCGCTCGAAGCCTTGGAGCGGCCGCTCGAAGGGCCTGATGGCCTGTTTTCGCGCCGAACTCTTCGTTTTTTCCTTCCTTGTGTTTCCGGGACATCGTTTAAGACCTGAAATCGTAAAGATACCCAAATAAGTACCAATTCCTATGTATGAGGTCAAAAACGTATGAAAAAAGGGAGTTAAACGGGGACTTTTATATGTGTAATTTAACGTATATCAAACCTCCCCACACTTGAACTTTGCTTGTCCTCAAGCAAACACTTAAACAGAAAATAAACGAAAAA
Source organism: Ambrosia trifida (assembly GCA_028751855.1). Classification (NCBI taxonomy): domain Eukaryota; kingdom Viridiplantae; phylum Streptophyta; class Magnoliopsida; order Asterales; family Asteraceae; genus Ambrosia; species Ambrosia trifida. The sequence goes on from CM054130.1 coordinate 16,844,559, forward strand.
CTCGCCAAGTGGCAACATAGGCAAAATATAGCCTGTACAGACGATAATAGACAAGCCAACAAAGATTTATAAACAGGTGATAAGATAACTAAAAAGCAACGACTCACTTCCGATCTTACAAGCACGCTAACCCGTACACGACTCACAATGTTCACACACACTCGGTTTTATTTATGATACATACGTGTAATGTGTATGTGTAAATCGCTCCATTGCCAAGACAATGAATCGTGCAATATCATAAGCTTGTCAAAAGATCTAGTCTTCACCAACTAACGTGTGAAAAAGCACAAATCAAGAGGTCTTTTACGGGTTGTAATGTTAGGCAAAGGTAAGGGTGCGGAATGGATATTTAAAGTGACAAATTGGCTAAAACTCGGCGGTTATGTCTAAATAATATCAACTAACACAACTGTACAAAACAAACGAGAAGATAGGCGATTTTTATTTTAAATCGAGCTAACTTATAATTCTTAACTTTAAAGCTCTAAAAACTGCTCGAATACTGCTAATTCACCCTATTTTAGGGTGTTCTATTTTTCTGGATTTTTTTTAAGCATATATATATATATATATATATATATCTATGATATATATAATGAACTGAAACTGATTATATAATCAACAAACGGGTTCTAAATATATAAACCCGAACACGAACTATTTACAACACATAAACAAGTAGAACAATAACCTAAACCGAGTTTTAACACATAAGGTTTAAAAGAAAAAGGTTATTTGGTTTAGTGGTGAAATGGTGTGGTAAATAAGAAAAAACACGGGATTAGGTTCAACATGGTTAACTAATGGACAATATATTGGTGCGGGAAACAGATAGAACGAAAAGAAAAGGCTAAATCAAAAGGGTATCCTAATTGCCTCAATCATGTTCGTACAATCTCACACGTATCTGGTCTAAACAAGTATACTAGTGACAAGTTCTAAACTGCACAAAACATCCGGCTCACTCGCAAGCATGTCAAAGAAATGTAATATACTCTAAGGCTCAAACGCTCACGTAATCGGAAGGAAATGGGTGCAAGTGTACGAATATAACACGCTCGTATCTCATCTGTTTGTCGCGCCTCGAGTTGTCTTTATCAAAATTTAGTTTGGCTTGATGTTTATATGAGAATATATACATATATGTACTTTTTAAAGGTTTTTTTTTTGTTTTTTTGTTTTTTTTAACATATATATATATATATATACAAGAGGACAAACACGACTATAATCCCTCCCCACACTTGAACTTCACATTGTCCCCAATGTGACAATAGAAAGCGTTTATGAATTAGCTATCTATAGTGGGAAAAAGGAGAATAATACTCCCCTGGTGTCGAAGGAACGCCCGGGTAAATGGACGGCATGAGCCCCGATAACGGTGCTCGCCAGTTCCCTGCAACATGAACATTCTTGACAAAAAACAAACTCATCAAATACACCCATTCATCGTCACACTTATTCAAACAAACCAAACATTACTGAAAATTAAAATGCGGAAAAGTAAATAGTTCAAGTACAAAAAACAAAATAAATCCATGGGTGCTTGCACCCATATACAGTACCAACAGGAATAACATAAACAAAATAGTACCAACTTACCAGCAATTCCTCAATCCTCATCATCATGGCGAGTCCCTGATGATCCCGCTGCATCACCACCTCGCCTCCGCTTGTCCCCCGGATGTCCCCTCTGTGGGGGATTCCCAAAATGGTTTGGGAAACAAGCATGAAATTCAGAGACAAGGTAGTCGAGGGTCGCCCCTTGATGCTGTAGGGACTCGCCATGCTGGTATAAAGTGTCGCGCGTTTCTGTTCTGAACGCGCCAAACTCATCATAGAAGTCTTGAGGATGCTGGTAGTAATACTGGTGCTGGTGAGGCAGTAGAGGCTCGTGCGGGTGTGGCTGCTGCTCATGTGGCTGCTGTGGCTGCTGTGGCTGCTGTGGCTGCTGCTGGTCGGGAGGTGGCATGTGCACTGCTGGCAGCGGGTCCCAGATCGAATTATGTTTACCTTTTAGCCTTATTGCCCCGCTTGCGTATTCGTGGACAATCCTCATGTGTCTGAGGACATCCATGTTCACCCACGAGTCGCCGGGAACCTTGGTAAGTCCCCTTCGCACATTCTTCAAAATGCCCATCCCCTTTGCGATTCTAGTCACGTACTCCCCCCCGTATATCATGCTCCCGGGTCTCATACCTGATGCTGTACTAAGAAAAGAAGCAACAAGTGCAGCAAGGTTAACTTGAACACCACTTACTAGAGCATATAGAAATAACAAATCAGGTGTGGGGCAGCCGGTTGAATCGTCCTTTTTGGCAGCAGCGGTCCCGCATAGGACCTTTTGAAAAACCCGCAGCAGTGGGTCAATGAGCTGGCTTGCTTTGGCACTTTGGGGGTTATACTGTTGCTCCCCCGTCAATTGTGCCCAAAAAGAGTCTCTCAGAACGTTGTCATTCGGGAATTTGAACATCAGTTCGTTGAAGCTCTCATCCTCGACTTCCTCGTCCGTGTAGATTCCTAGGTGGACACCTAGCTCGGCGACCGAAATGTCGCGCCACTCCCCGCACAGACGGAACTGTAATCCAAAGCGCTTACCGCTACTTTGGAAGTCCGGCTGGTCATATTTGCGCGGCCTTTGGTAGTGCAATGTGGAGAAGAACTCGAGGGTGAGTTCCTCATAAACTGGTTCCTCTATTAGGAGCAGGTTTTCCATATGCCCGTCCATCATTTCCCGGAATCTTTCCTCTTGGTTGAGCTCAGCTAATGTATCAAAGCAAATTCTTCGAGGCGTGGCGATAGAACGCCTGCGCTCCCACAATTCTGTAAAGGTATCTACGCACCCGCGTTCTCGCGGGTCCGCGGGATTAAACTGAAGGAAGCGGTGCACCATCTGCATTAAAATGCTAAAATATGTCAGTTATAATCGAAGAAATAAGACCCGGACCCAAAACACGCGAAACAAAAAAGTTAAAAATTACATCAGTCAATTGGAGCGGCCGCTCGAAGCTGTCTGCGCGCCAATTTTCGCTCTGCAACCCTGTTTTTCGATCCTGTGCATTGGCGTTTGGCCGGTTTCCAGTGTTTTAGCCAAATGCACTCCACAAGCGGCCATTCAAGCACTTGATTTTTGAAAAATTATTAACTTTGGCGCTTGAATGGCCGAACTTGCGCAATTATGAAGTTGTAAAGTGAATTTGGGATTTTAACACCTACGCGCCTTCACTTTGAAAAGCACCTTAATTTTAAGTCATTTAGCGCAAGGTGTTTAAACCCCAAATATTTAGGGAATAATCATCGAATTTTGGGCGCGTTTGTTTAGTTATGAAGAACGCCCCAAAACTCATGAATATCCCAACTCTAAACTAAAATCTAATAACTAGAATCCTTAAAATTTGGGGATTTGTTAAACATTATGAAGAATCCCCAAAAATTAAGAAAACAATACAATTAAATAACCTAAACATGATGAATTTGGGGATTGATTAAACAATTATGAAAGGTCCCCAAAATTCAACAACAAACCTAACTACATTAACATATATACTAGCATACAATCCTATAATGAAATTAATCTACAAACATACTAAAATATACTAAACAAGAGGCTACAAAATCATTCAAATCCTTAAAAGTTTTCGGACCTTATTTAAACATTATGAAGAAAACCCAAAAACTCAAAGATTTGAACAATAATCAACCACTAATCTACATTATCCAAGCAAACAATCCATTCAAGAACACTAGGGTTTGTTAAACATTATGAAAGAACCCTAAAAATTCAGAAAAAGATTAAAGAAACTAAACTATTTTACACTAGAACAAGAGAAATTACAAGAAAACTAGAGATTCATACCTTGTTCTTGAAGATTTGAAGGTGGAATTGAAGGGTTTTGGTTGGTGTTCTTGAGAGCAAGTGCAAAGTTTTTGGGTATGGTTAAAGTGAGCGGCCGCTTAACATGTTGTAGGGTTTTAATTTTTCAGTTTTTAGGTGAAATACCACTTTTTCCCTTGCAAAATTTTCGTTCAGAAGCCTCGCGCGGCCGCTCGGCCCCTTCGCGTGGCCGCTCGAAAATATATATTTTTTTTTAATAAATGCTGGGCGTTTGGAGCGGGCCGCTCGGAATATCTGAGCGGCCGCTCGAAGGTACTGATGTGCATTTTTCCTGCATTTTTCACCCAAACATGCCTGCACTTATCCGTTTTGACCCGAACAACCAACATACCTGTTTTTAGACGCTTTCTAGCATAATACCATGGGTTCAAAGCGACTATCCACACAATCACAAGGCGCGAATCAAACCTGCAAAGACTAAAAACAAACTACAACAACAAGTTAAAATTAAACAACTTAACTACAAATTAAACTACACTATGAACATATATACAATTTGGCGCGCCCATACACGCCGTGCTATATTTATTAACGAGTCGCTAGCTAGACTCACTTCCCCACACTTATTAGGCGCGCGGGTCGTAGAGATCGATCATCTCCACGGATTTGTCAACCGGTCCGTCAATGTAGACTTTCAGGCGATGACCGTTGACTTTGAAAGTCACACCCTCTGAATTTTCAATCGAGACAGTTCCGTAAGGATATACTTCCTTAACAGTGTACGGTCCTGTCCATCGGGATTTCAACTTTCCTGGAAAGAGACGCAGGCGTGAGTTATAAAGCAGGACCAAGTCGCCTACCTGAAAATCTTCTCGGTGTTTGAGGCGACTGTCGTGCAATCTCTTTGTGCGCTCTTTGTACAACATCGAGCTCTCATAGGCTTGTTGCCTAAGCTCCTCTAGCCCGTGAATCTGCAAGAAACGGGTCTCACCGCCGGTCTTCAGATCCAAATTTGCCGTTTTAAGAGCCCAGAATGCCCTATGCTCCAGCTCGACTGGGAGATGACACGCTTTGCCATAGACAAGCCTAAAGGGCGTAGTCCCAATAGGCGTCTTGTAAGCCGTCCTAAAGGCCCACAACGCATCATCCAGCTTGTCTGCCCAATCCTTGCGGTTTTGATTAACTGACCGCTCAAGCATTCGCTTCAATCCACGGTTTGTGACCTCCACCTGTCCACTTGTCTGTGGATGATACGGGGTGGATAACCTGTGGTGGACACCATAACGTGCTAACGCGCGATCAAGCTGCGCATTGCAGAAATGCGTACCACGGTCACTAATCAGTGCCTTTGGGGCACCAAACCACGAGAACAAGCTCCTCACAAACCTCACTACAACTCGGGCATCATTTGTGGGCAAGGCTTGCGCCTCGGCCCACTTTGATACGTAATCAACAGCCACGAGTATATATCTATTGCCCCGTGAGGAGGGGAACGGTCCTATGAAGTCTATGCCCCAAATGTCAAAGACCTCATAGACTTGAATCGGGTTTTGCGGCATTTGGTCGCGTGCCGATATGTTCGTTACCCTCTGGCACGAATCACAAGCACCAACCAGGATCTGGGCGTCACGAAAGAGTGTGGGCCAATAAAACCCAGAGTCTAACACTTTCTTAGCAGTGTAATTCGCTCCATGGTGACCTCCGGTAGGCCCCTCGTGACAATCGCGCAAGATCTGCGCCGCCTCCACCCCAAACACACAACGGCGAATCAGCTAATCCGCCCCGACCCGGAACAAAAATGGGTCATCCCAGAAGTAATGCTTTAGGTCCGCGAAGAACTTCCTCTTTTGCTGGTGCGACAATCCTTTGATGAGGATCCCGCACGCGAGGTAGTTCGCAAAATCCGCGAACCATGGTGATACATCTTCCACCGACTCGACGCTCATCAAGAACTCGTGGGGAAAGTTGTCATTAATGGTATCCCACGCGCAGTTCTCGGCACCATCATGCTCGAGCCTGGACAGATGATCAGCAGCGACATTCAGGGCACCCTTCTTGTCCTGAATCTCTATATCGAACTCCTGCAGCAACAAGATCCACCTAATCAGGCGCGGTTTCGCGTCCTGTTTGCTGAAAAGGTATCGGATCGCTGCATGGTCCGTATAGACGATGGTCTTCGACAGCACCAAATATGATGTAAACTTGTCGAACGCAAATACTACAGCAAGAAGCTCTTTTTCAGTCGTGGTGTAATGCTCCTGAGCATCATGTAGAGTCTTACTCGCGTAGTAGATCAGGTGGAAGTGCTTGTCCTTCCGCTGTCCCAAGACCGCCCCTATCGCGAAGTCACTCGCGTCGCACATAATCTCGAATGGCAGCTCCCAGTCGGGTGCTACCAATATAGGGGCCTCAACAAGCAAACGCTTCAGAAGGCCAAATGCCTTCACACATTCTGCACCAAACACAAACGGTGCATCCTTTTCCAACAAACGGGTCATCGGTCGGGCGATCTTTGAAAAGTATTTGATAAATCGCCTGTAAAATCCCGCATGACCCAAAAAGCTGCGGATCGCTCTGACAGAGGAGGGTGGAGGGAGCCTAGAAATGATATCTACTTTGGCAGGATCAACCTCCAACCCACTTTGGGAGACCTTATGCCCCAGGACTATTCCTTCCTTCACCATGAAGTGGCATTTTTCCCAGTTTAGCACAAGACTGGTCTCCTCACACCTCTGAAGCATCCGCTCCAGGTTCCCCAGACATTGATCGAACGAACTCCCAAAAACGGAAAAATCATCCATGAAAAATGGCAACCATGCAACGCTGGAAGGTCGCCGGCGCATTGCACAGCCCAAATGGCATACGCCTGTAGGCGAATGTGCCAAAAGGGCATGTGAAGGTCGTCTTATCCTGGTCCACAGGATCGATAGGGATCTGAAAGTATCCAGAGAAACCATCAAGGAAACAGTAATACAACTTCCCCGACAGTCGTTCCAACATCTGATCGATGAATGGAAGCGGGAAGTGATCCTTGCGGGTGGCGTCATTGAGCTTGCGATAGTCAATGCAAACTCTCCACCCCGTGACGGTCCTCGTAGGAATCAACTCATTCCTATCATTTGTGACCACCGTCATGCCACCCTTCTTGGGCACGACGTGCACAGGACTAACCCAAACAGAGTCCGAGATGGGATATATCAATCCAGCATCAAGCAGTTTAATTACCTCGGATTTAACAACATCTTGCATGTTCGGGTTCAGACGCCTCTGGTGCTGCGCACAAGGCTTGTAGACATCCTCCATCAAGATTTTATGAGTACAGAAAGAGGGATTAATCCCCTTGATGTCTACGATCTTCCAGGCAATTGCCCGTTTATGAAGTTTCAGAACTCTCAACAACTCGCTCTTTTCTTCCACAGTCAATGAAGACGATATGATCACCGGCAGACGCCCCTCCTCATCCAGAAATGCATACTCAAGATGCGGTGGGAGCTCCTTCAGCTCTAGAGACGGTGGATCCTCAATAGACGGCTTCGCCTTCTCCTCTTCCTCTCGCTCAATTTCCACAAAACGCTCCGGACTTTGGGAACCATCATCACCGATCTGATAGACCGGCTGCTCATCTATATGGCCCTCCTGCATAATGCCATCTAGGCTCCCACACAACAGATGTGTGTCCGAAACATCTCTCTCCCAAGCACCTCTGACATGAGAGCTGACACACTGGTCTACTATATCGAGATAGTATAGTGTATCGTCTTGGCTCTCAGGATGGCGCATCGACCTCTGAATGTCAAAAGTCACGTGCTCATCATTGACTCGGAGTGTGATCTGGCCCGCAGCCACGTCAACAATCGTCCTCGCCGTGTTAAGGAAAGGACGTCCGAGAATCAGAGGAACTTTGGAGTCCTCATCCATATCCAGGATAACAAAGTCCACATGGAAAACAAATTTGTCAATCTTGACAAGCATATTTTCTACAAACCCCCGTGGATACTTGATCGAACGATCAGCGAGGCGAATACTCATCCTGGTGGGTGAAGGTTCACCCAGATCCAACTTCTCGAAAACCTTATAAGGCATAAGGTTTATGCTGGCTCCCAAGTCTGCGAGTGCATTACTGACAGTCATATCACCTATCAGACAAGGGATGGTAAAGCTACCAGGATCGCCCATTTTCATGGGCAGTCTATTCTGCAGAATTGCAGAGCAGTTCTCGTTCAACAGAACGCAGGAAAGGTCCTCAAGTTTTTGCTTATTTGTGAGGATGTCCTTCAAGAATTTGGCATACTTAGGCATCTGTGCTAAGGCCTCAACAAACGGGATGTTTATATGTAGCTGCTTGAACAGCTCGAGAAATTTCCCGTATTGCGCCTCGTCTTTCTGCTTCCTAAGTCTACCAGGATATGGAACAGGAGGAGTGTAGTCAGTGACTGGCTTCGGCAGCTGTGCTGTACTTGCTGGGACTCGCCTAGCGTGCACCTCGTCCGAAGACTTAGTCTGGACCGTCTCAGTGATCGGTGGTGAGCCCGATGTGTCAGGTCCCGTGGTTTTACCACTCCTCGTCGTTATGGCATTCACATGCCCCCTTGGATTTGGCTCAGTGTTGCCTGGGAGACCACCCTGCTGTCTCTCAAACATCATCTTTGCCATCTGGCCAACCTGGTTCTCTATGGCCTGCATCGACGCCTTTTGGCCCCTCATCTCTCCCTCATAATTCGTGAAGCGCTCCTCATGCTGCTGGTAGCGCTGCTCAGCGATCTGATTTGTATTAGAGGTGTTGGTAAGGAGCTGAGACATCATTTCCTCCAGCTTAGACATACCATGAGGGGCGTGCTGCTGGGAGCTGCTCCCGGCGCCCTGGTTCTGGTATTGGTTTGGTCTCTGCTGGGACGATTGACCACGAGCCTGGTATGGCTGTTGGTTGGACTGGTAGGACTGTTGGTTGGACTGGTAAGGCTGTTGGGACTGGTAGGACTGTTGTGGTGCGGCGGCTCTCTACTGGAATCCGAGAGGGTTCTGATTGGAAGTACCAGATCTCCACCCGAAGTTCGGGTGATTTCTCCAACCCGGATTATAAGTGTTGTTGTAAGGGTTATTATGGGGTCTCGTTTGATTACCCATGTAGTCCACTTCCTCGTGGCCTGTATACATCACCCCCTGAGCACACGAGCCAGGCTCGTGAGATACCCTGCACTCCACACACAAACAATCGGACTGCGCTACGTGTTGCTGAGAGTTATCGAATCTCGTAGCCAGAGCCGCTATCTGTGCCGAAATCGCCGTATAGTTATCCACGGCATGCACACCAGCCTTGGCAGATGAAGACCTAGATCTATCATTCTGCCGGGATTTAGATTTTAGGGACGCCTTCTCAATAATGCTCCACGCTTCCCTAGGAGACTTTGTTCCGATGTCTCCCCCAGCGTATACATCAAGGCGTTCCTGAGACGCATACCCGAGTCCCTGATAAAAAGTTTGCACCAAATGCCTTTTCGAAAGCTCATGGTGTGGGCAACTCAAGAGTAGGTCTTTAAACCTTTCCCAGGCTGTGTACAATGATTCATCGTCATCCTGACGAAATGTCATGATGCGATTCCTCAGTTTTTGTGTCTTTTCAGGAGGAAAATACTGCTGCATGAATTGTTGTGACAACTCTGCCCAAGTCGTGATCGACCCTGCGGGTTGTGACAGAAGTCAAGTCCGGGCTTTGTCCCGCAGTGAGAATGGGAAGAGTCGGAGACGGATAGCATCATCGGAGATGCCCGTCATCTTAAAGGTGGCTAAAACCTCTAAGAATGCAGCAATATGTCGGCATGGATCCTCGTGCTCCAGTCCACCGAATTGCACCGAGTTTTGTATCATATTCACGATACTAGATTTGATCTCGAAATGGTCCGCCAAAATAGCCGGGCGGACAATACTCGGCGCGAGTCCATCTCCTCCTGGACGACCACTATCATTCAGCGGAATGTCGTCATCCGCCATGATAATGTCGCTGTGGGCGTCCGACCCGTTGTCGTCGGCCAGATCGTGCCTCGCCTCCTCAATTGGGACCTCAACAATAGGAGCAGCAATAAGAATATCAGAAACAAGACGCAATTTATGAAGTCTAATACGCTCGCTTCTCCTCAGGCGCCTTAGCTCCTCGTCAGAAAGATCACCAGAAGTCCCTGGGTTTGTGGACATCAACCTGCATGTAAGAATGATACAGTTGCAACAGGCGAATATATGACAAACCCAAAAAGGCGATAAAAGACAGAAAAATAAATAAATGAAATAAAGAATCAATAAATTCATGCGAAAATAACTGAGCGCAAATATATTCAAGAAAATCAAATATAAACAAATAGAATCAATAAAATGAACAGAAATAAGCAGACTAAGCCTAAAACTATACAAAGAATGAAATTAATAATTAGTCCAAATACGAACAAATAAATCTAATTAATCAAATAACGAACAAATCAAATTCATAGACAAACCAATTAATCCAATATTCAATAAATTAAATCTATCAACATCCTAATGAACGAAAAATCAATTCAAACAATCCTATAAGAAGATAAATGAACGAATCTATATGCAACCTATAAACCAATCTAAAATTAATCCAATATATCAACAGACAGATAAATCTAATAAAAATTCAAATAATCATATATGCAAATTAATGAATGAAATAACGAATCAAAGAAGTATAAACAAGTATTCACAAGCATGTACACTGGTAAAAAGTTGACTCGGTTCGTTCCTAAAGCTCGTCGCGTCCCCGGCAACGGCGCCAAAAACATGACGTGTGCGTAACTATACATATTTTACAATGGATTTTAACACACGTTTTTGCTTTAATATTTATAAAAATGGTTTCGACCTTCATATTAAAACACACACACTAGGGCAAGTGTACCCTGTCGTATATGTAGTAAGTACAGATAAGAACCGAGTATCGATCCATGGACGCGCGCGGAGCAATGGTACTAAAACTCTATCCCCGATTCACCAGTAAGTAAAAGATAAGTTTGAGTTTTGTTTAAAACTAAATTAATTCTAAAACATGTAAATAACTTAACTACGACTCCAAATAGAAAATATAACTATATAAACTATATTTTTGCCAATCCTAGCATGTTATCTAAATATAATAAGTAATATAGGCGCGTGATCAACATTCCCATTTTCCGACAGTTAGTGTCCCTTTCGGGCATCCTAACATGACAACTATACAGAAAGCTAACACGAATACACACGTTAACCGCTTCAAGTCGTTCATTAGCGAGCAGCTGATATGATCTCACGCAGATCTTCTAAAGATAAGTTAGTCATCCGTTAAGAGTATTCTAACCTCACTAATTTAGGGAAGCGATACCGAATACACAACACAGCCACCTAAACTAGCATAAAGTAGAGCATTTCACAACTTATTCCATTTTACCAACTTTGACCCCAGATCTACTAAGATCGCCATTTTTACCAAAATAACTACCAAAGATCATTAACCGTGTCAAAGACTAGTAACGGCACCATTAGGCTTTTTAAACCCTTTTACGTGCCGGTAAGCATTTTTAACCGTTATTCGACTGACTTTAACCAAACCAATACCCGGTTACAGTTTCATGGCATAAACTATTTAACAAGTTAACTAGTCTACTACCGGACGATTAAACGGACGGTTTTTCAACATGTATCCGCCTAACACATTCGACAATCGCTAAAGTCATTCAAATACAGCTACAAATCCATCAATAATGAAACAAGGTTGCGCTATGATCATCAAGATCTAATACGTGAAAAACGCCATATTTATAAAAAACATGATTACATACTAAACGATTGTTTTACGTACTAAATACTATTGTTCTTGCCTGTAGGCGTACGAATAACTATAATAACATCAAAATAGCATACAAAAATCAGATTTGAAACATAAAAAGCTTCAAGGATCAAACCATAAGAATGCTAAAGAGATGGATCGGATGATGAAGGATGGAACGGATGGACTTCCGAGCTTGTTAAACGGCTTTCCAGCAGCTTGGATCGTCCAAAAATCGCCCAGAAAAGCTTCCCTCAAGATCCAACATTGATCAGTGAGCTGAAATGGGGATTTTATAGCAGAGCAGAGGGTTCGAGCGGCCGCTCGGCCTCTTGGAGCGGCCGCTCGCTTTATCAACAAGTGGACCAATTGCTCCTGTCGTGACGTAGGCCTTCTGGAAGGTCCCCAGAAATATCTGGGAGGGGCGCGCGACCGCTCGAAGCCTTGGAGCGGCCGCTCGAAGGGCCTGATGGCCTGTTTTCGCGCCGAACTCTTCGTTTTTTCCTTCCTTGTGTTTCCGGGACATCGTTTAAGACCCGAAATCGTAAAGATACCCAAATAAGTACCAATTCCTATGTATGAGGTCAAAAACGTATGAAAAAGGGAGTTAAACGGGGACTTTTATATGTGTAATTTAACGTATATCACTGTTACTCCTATTTATAACAAGAAAACAATAAATGAACACATGCATAAAAATAAACCAAGAGCTCCTTATTTGTAGCAACAACTCCCAACGTTCATTTCACCATGACATCCACCTCCAACAAACTTGGTCAACACAAGACTAATTATTTACTAGTGATCCGTTGGATGTTGCTTACTCTTTCTCGACTCGCTAACAAACCGATTAACCCAACAATCACCCCCTTAATCGGTTTTTCATTAGTGGTACTTCTTGCTAATATGGCTCTTTTCTTGCTGCCTTTTAGTCTTGTTATTCTTGCTTTATAGCAACTTTATTTTTGTCAATCTCACCCCGAAACTAAAGCCTGAAACACCTCTTGTAATCATTTTGCTTTCTTTCCTTCAAATTAATTCTAGCCATTCATTTTCTACTCCAAACTAACTTGTTTAGTTGCTTTCCCCTTGTAGCCTCAATCTCGAAGTTAATATGACTCAAGACTTGAAACTTGCACGGACTCATATAATGAACCCAACTGTCGTTCGTCTCTTCCTCCCTTTGACTATTCACACGAAATTCTCATATGATCATATAGATCATCACACTCCTCGGTCCCCTCCGGTTCACACAGAACCTTGCTCCATTGTTTTTCTCGATTAAAAATAATCGATCATGTCTTCTTTCGGTCTACTTTCTTTCTCAGGTAAACCGCCTGTCTTGGTTACCTCCTTCGGTCTTCGATCTAAGCTTTCTTCATACAAGAAAAGCTTCATTCGGTCTACGGTCTTTCTCGGTCTATCTTGATGTGAACCTCTGGTCATTGTCACACCCACGGTCTCGGTCACGCTATTCAATCTTTCACGGCTTCGGTCTTCTCAGTCTCACGCCTACGTTCTTCTTGGCGAGTTCTTCGGTCTTCTTCAAACCGTTCAGTCTATGACGGCTTCAGTCTCTTATTAGCGGTCTTTCTTTCTTACGCTGGTACGGTCATTTTCGGCTACTCGGTTTTCACTCTCTTTCTTATATCGTGTAATGCTTCTGTGTAACTCTTCAGCCATCTAAATCATTCTCAACAATTGAAAACAAGATCAACTGTTTGTTCTTTTTCTGCCATTATATTAGACGACACTTTATGCTTCCTAGAATTCGCTTGCTTCCTTTCAATGTGATTTAATTCCAACACAATTCCTTCTTGGTCATTACACGGTCTTTGATCACACGTTTCAGTTTGATTCCTTCTCTTTCTATGCTCTTGGTTATAACCGATTGCATCACAAAAGCCACAAAACGTTGCTCTTCTGCTCAGCAACCTACGAACTGTTCTCCTCTTGAACGACTTTCAAACCTGCCCTCTTCTCAATCTTGCAGTTTAGAGGGCTGCACCCCTCTTCTCAAGATTGACTCTCAAAACAGCGAACGCCATCTTTACCCACTCTGATACCAAATGTTGGTTCAGGCCCAAGATAAAACACTCACAAATTTATGTGCTAAGTTTCTTTACTGCTTAAAACTTGCTTGCAAATACAATATGACTATTACTCCTATTTATAACAAGAAAACAATAAATAAACACATGCATAAAAATAAACCAAGAGCTCCTTATGTTAGGACAAAAAGGATTGGTGAAACCACTTTTGCAAACCTAAGTCTAAATCACTTCTGTCAAATTATTCTAAGTATAGAACTACTGTAGAAAGAAGACCAAACAGCTGAAGAAGTATTCTACAAGTACTGAAGAAGAAATACATCAGAAGTTCTGAAGTCCAAACCAGACAGTTCACTGAAGAACTACTGAAGACAAACTACTCATCAGTAGTTTGTCATTCATCAGCACTTGTTCAAGAATCTTTTCCACCGCCTTATGTTTCAGTAGTTTATTAGTTTAGTGTTACTTTTACTTTTTGTACAAGTTCCAAGATTGCAACTTGTTGCAACTTGTCTCTAAACTTGCTTTTTTGGCAAGGTTCATGTATTTGTAAAGTCTATAAATAGATGGGTTCATCCCTCTGTTTTTGACATTGATTTTAATACAGAAATCCTTCAAAGCTTATCATTGTTATTACCATTTCATTTACTGAGAATCTGTTTAAGTGTTCATTCTCATTCATTGCTTAGATTCTCATTAAATACTTGTCTTTAGTTTTATCAAACATCCAGGGGGAGTAATAACTCTTGTTGATAAGTGTAGCTTTAAACTTATATCATTCTGATGTGCTATTACTGATTAAGAACTTGCTAAACACTTAAGTGTTCACTAGCAAGTTCATACAAAGAGCAATACTGATCCAACAATTGGTATCAGAGCACTGGTTTATCTGATCACATATCAATCTAACACATTGAGAATCAGACACAGGCTCTTAATGATATTCAATAAAGGATTAAAAGTTCACTTTTATCCACATCCATCACTTTAAGAGATATTTAACAAATCAACACTCTTTAAAATGGATCCTCATAATACTGGTTCTGCCAATAAACCTGCTATGCTAGTAAGAAATGAATATAACATCTGGCAAAGGAGAATGGCACATACCTTATCACAGACCAACACAGGTTTCTGGAAATCTGTGATATATGGTCCTCATAAACCAGTAAATATCAATCTTGAAACTAAAGAAGAAATTCCAAAAGACCCAAAAGATTATACAGATGATGATTTCCTAAAACTTGAGCTTGATGCTAAAGCTTTCTCTATGTTGGCAATGGCACTCCCTAATGAAATCTACTCTGGCCTATTACATCGTGATAGTGCCAAAGGGCTTTGGGACTGCCTCAAAGAACAGTTTGGAGGAACTGAAGAGGTGATTGCCAACACCAGAGAAATCCTGGCTCAACAATATGAAACTTTTGCTCACATTAATGGGGAAACTTTAACACAACAATTTGAAAGATTCTCCTCATTAATATCTGAGCTAAAATTAAATGGTCAGACCTACACAACTGTATCTATGCTTCATAGATTTTTAAGGTCTTTACCTGAAAAATGGGAAACATACTCTATAGTCTTAAGATCTTCACCAGACTTTAGCTCCCTCACTCTTACAAAACTTCATGGGAGATTACTTACTTTTGAAAGAGAAATTGATCAAAAGAAAAAGTTACAAAGTTCTAGCAAAACTGCTGATGACTATCTACCAGGTAGTACAGCACTATTGGGACAAGACTCACCAACTTGTTCAAATAGTTTTGGATCTTTTGACCATATTGACATAACTGCTGGGATCTCATCTGAAAGATCATTCCCAGGTTATGACAATAATGATTTTAGTCAAACTGCTGATAACATGTGTTTTATCATGGATGATTTAAAAAATTTCAGCAGTGATGACTTAGAAGAAAGGATATTCTACACCAACTAGCCATGTTAAGTTTAAAAACAAATAAATTTTACAAAAGGTCAGGAAGGAAGTTTCCAGGACTCAACAGTTCAACAAAAATTGGTTTTGACAAATCTAAACTTAGATGTCACAAGTGTCAAAAGTTGGGACACTTTGCTAGAGAGTGTAGAAGCTCTAGCTTTAACCAATCTCAGTCTGGAAATAATTTTAACCCCAATTATAACAGGAATAATGTGTCACACCCTCAAATTTCCACCTGCGGGGTTTTACCGCGAGGCGCGTGACACACCAGGATCCAAGTCAACGGTCACAACAAACGACAACTAAATGTAAGAAAATACGTAAGACATTCCATTAAACAACCAAAACATTATGCTTTGAGCCATAAACCAGCAGCAGAAGCATTTCTTGTTTACAACCAAAAGACATATTACAGTTTTTTTTTTCCAAATCACAGTTTAATATGCAACAAGACTTTTAGACGCCGTGCAGGACTCCGTGCGCGCCTAACCATTAACCGCTACCTTAGCGACCTGAGAAAAACATGCCAAAAATGTCAACATATAATGCTGGTGAGTTCACAGGTTTTTCTTTTTTTCAATAATAGTTTCATTAATCCTTTGAAAACTGTTACCGTTACCGTTATTGTTACTGTTCATACTATGCTTGTTCGTACGCTAGCTAGGCGTCAAGTGTGTTACTCATACGGGCGAAACCATTGCTGACTGTGTGATACCCCTGTTTTACAGACTACCTCATCTTCGGTAAGCCTAGTGTGATTGAGACAACATGCACCCGCCCGGCCTCCAGCCGTCGAGTGGGGTTTGTCAGGCCCAATAGCGCTATCCATATTTCCCCGCTACATACCCGTATTAGTGGTTTCTAAGGGACTTAGATGAACCGTATAGTAATAAGATGTGAGCCATAGTATAACATGAAAACGTGTGTTTATAACTTATAACATGTAAATGAGTGTTCCAAAATGTATACGCATGTTTCTCACCCCGAAAACAAACCAATAAAGTATGGGGCCGTGAACTCACCTTAGATCGCGTTACTTGAAAACAGTTAAATCAGTGTGCTATGATAGCCCCAAATAGCGGCGACCTATCATAAGATGTATGTAAGTACCCGGACTAATAACCCGTAGGTTAACTAGTCCCCGAATGTCCAGACCGTGACCATAACGTTTGAAAACACCTTTAACTGTTAAACCGACCGTGCCAGACAAGACCCGACATCCCATTGGTGACCCGACATCCCACGTGTTAGATAAATGCAAGACATCATGCAACATATGCAATTAAACACTTAATACGCGCAAGAGTTCACCTAGTCTAGCATAATGTCCAATTAACGCATAAACAGGTCCGAATACGTCTTACTAAGTCATTGGGTGTATCCCGGGGTTCCTAGCATGTTCCTAGGTGTCAAATCGTGTTCCGGGATGTCAAAACGCGTTCACGACAGCAGTACATGCGATTAGGAAAGTCAACTGGTGAGTAGGCCTGGTCAACAGGCGATCAGGGGTCTAATCGCCTGCCACTTCAGGCGATCAGGGCCTAATCGCCCCCTAACCTTCCTACTCGCCCCCTGCTTCAGGCGATTAGGACTCCTAATCGCCTGTTGCAGCTGTGCAATGGGTTTTCGCGCGTTTAACCCTCCAAATCAGATCCGAAACATGCAACGACACCCAATATCAAACCCAAATCATTTACCAACCCATTTCAAGCAAAAACCCCCATCATATCACTGGTCTAGCATGTTCTATGCAATTATTTCCTAAAATGGCAAAGTACTAGGTTTCTTCTACCAACCTTATCTTTCCTTAAATGGAAACAATCAGATTTCAAACTTTACAAACATGTAAATCATCAAACCTCTGATCTAACATCTTCCTAGCATGAATCCTAACAACATTGCATCAACAATCATACCATAATCATCCTAAATCCTCAAGAACATACAAATGGGTCAAAATATGCATTTTCTTCAATACACCATAATAATGGCTAAGATTCTAAGACAACCCTCCTAATAACCTCTACATAGCAGAAGTACAATCATATCTTGAAAACATTCATGTTAAAATCACCAAGAAGACCAACATATGCAAGTAAACTTCACATATAACAAGCATTAAGATGTAGACTTAGTTTAGGACTCTTTTGAAAGGTTTTTAAAGACACATTTTGGTAAAACAAGGTCTGGAACTTTGGGGAAACTCAAAATAACAACTTTACAAAGGTTAGGGATGAAGAACACACCTTGGATTTTGCTAAAGAAAGGTGTGTAAGCTTGGGGATGGTGATTTTTGTAGCAAAAAGAGTTCCAGAGGTGTTTCAAGGTGTGTGGGTGGTTTGGGAGCAGCTAGGGTTGTTCTAGAGGTGTTTGGGGAGTTAAGGGTTCTATTTATAGGTGTTTTGACCCGGACCCTGCAGTATAGGCGATTAGCAGGACCTTATACGCGATTGGGGGCCTAATCGCGTATAACATCAGGCGATTAGGTCCCAATCGCCTCTAATCTCCCCTACTCGCATGAAGATATAGGCGATTAGGGGTTCTCCCAGCTCCTAATCGCCCCAGTGATGCTGGAACGGGTTTTTGGCGTGTTAAACACTATTTTAACATATTTAAACACGTATTCACATACCGACAAGTCACACAATGATTTCAAACATATAATGCATGATAACTAACACGTTTACATCCGTTCACCAATTCCCGGGACTCGAGACTCGTGTGTGCATTAAACCCGGCGATTCCACGAATCACCAATCCTTGTACACATGGTTATGGACCGACTCCCGATGACCCCGCGGATCATCATAACGACTCCCGATGATTCCCAGAATCATCATACTGACTCGACTGACCCCGTTAAGTACGTAATATGCATGACTCGCTAAGGTAGACTTACTAGTTTAACAAAAGTTATTAACCGGAGTTTGCCGGGTGTCACATCATCCCCCAGTTGAAAGAATTTTCGTCCCGAAAATTTCCCGAAGCAAAATAGAACGAAGCGATAAAAAGAAAAATTTTCCCGGTCGTCACATCATCCCCCTGTTGAAAGGAATCTCGCCCCGAGATTCGCTCTCCGACAGTAATGAATGTCAACCCAAGCACACGGGAACCCCTGACCCATCAGAGTCTCGGCCCACCACGTGAACCGTAATGAATCTAGGTAACACGAGAGATGACCCACCAAGCACGCAACTGAGCATCCAGCGTCCAAAGCAACGTTCCCCGAAAGTACAGGAAGATATAGGGGTCCCGACTAGAGATGTTAAGAATGAGTACTCCGACTCGAGAAGCTAATTCCTCGACACGAATATGGAACGGCTGTAGTTAAGGGCCTCATAACCAACCCGACCCGACCGGAGGTATGCTGAAGACCCTTGAGATCGGTATAGACGAAGTATCAGGTACCGTCCAAGCAGTGCTTCCAGACTACCTCCTCACATCGAATTTAGACACTCGAGACCCGAACAAAATGCAACACGATGCTCGATAACCAAGGACTTACCCTCCCAAGGTGTAGACACAGAGTATAGTAACAGATAAAGTTTAACGGATATGAAACACTTGACAGTACGAAAGCCAAAGTAAAAGGGAAGCAACACGACAAATAAAGGACGTACCGGTAGTAGCATCAGTTTCCCCTTTGCCTCCATCATTGTCCTGTTTCATCATAGGACAATCGCGCTTGAAATGCCCCGTTTCCCCGCAGTTGTAGCAGCCTTGATTTCCCCACGAAGCGGGAGTAGCTCCTGTAGCCTGAGCCGGCTTAGTTGGAAGACTGGCCCGACAATCCTTAGCAAAATGGCCCGTCTTATTACAGCGCTCGGAACGAAACCTGTCACAATTCCCATAGTGATGAAACCCACACAGATCGCACCTCGGTTTCTTCCCGGTATACCCACCCTGTTTCTGGTCGGTCGACGATCCCAAAGCTTCAACCCTCTTCACCTGCTGCTGCGGTTGACCCGAACCCGAGCTCTTACCGGAACCATCCCACTTCCTCTTGTGGTCCACCGGCGTTTTCACGGTGGTGCCCCTAGGAGGTAAAACACCCTCAGCAACCTTCATATTTGTCAGCCTGTGAGCCGACCGAACAACCTCAGAATACACCGCAAGATTTCCCGCAGCTACTAACCCCTAACCTCCGGCACCAGCCCCGCAACATAATGCTCGATCCTTCTGTACTCCGGCGTGTGCAGATCCGGGCACAATACCGCCAGCTCATTATGCCTAGTCGTATACACCTCAATCTCGGACCCCACCATTTTGTGATTCCAGACCTCGTGCTCGAGCTTTTGGACCTCGTCCCTCGGACAGTACTCGCTTTTCAGAAGTCGGACAAATTCTGTCCAGGGCATAGCGTGGGCTTCCCCAATACCCAAGGTCTGGGTGGTGGAGTTCCACCAAGTCAGAGCTTGACCCTCAAGGGTCGCCGAAGCATACTTCACGCGATCGCCCGCCGGGCAACTGCACATAGAGAACACGGATTCAACTTTTTCCAACCACCGAAGCAGTCCCACTGCCCCTTCGGTCCCATTGAAGTTGTGGGGTTTGCAATCCATGAACTTTTTGTAAGAGCACTGAGGTGGAGGGGGATTAACAGCGCCACCTGGGACAGAACGCTCAGGTAAACAATCAAGAAGGGAAATAAGATGCCCAGAAACAAGGTAGAGCGGGTAGCAATCGACTTACCACCCATAGCGTTGTGGGCAGCTTGGAACGCAGCTAAAGCCACATTCACATGCTGTTGCATCAGATTGTTCAGCTCCTCCTGGGTCATGTTAATGTTGCCACGACCGCCACCACCGCGGCCGCCAGCACGGCCACCCCTACGACCGCCACGAGCTCCCGACATCTTCTGCCAGAACAAGAACAAAACACTCAGTCCATCACCAACGCTAAACCAACAGGAATCAAAAAGGAATAAAGAATTGGGTCCAAACGTGACCATTGATCCCAACGCGAGGTCCACCAGGTCTTCCATGCATTTCAACTTATGATTTCGTGTGCACCCGAAATGATAAATTTCTCTACATGGTCCTCTAGGCGTGCCCCGAGCTTGAACCTCAAGCCACTCTATACCCTCAACTTAGAAGAATCGACCGACTCAAGGAATTTCCAAGTGACTAATCACTTAGAGATAGATTTCAACTAGTACATGCACAAGATAATGTGTGTAAGCAGATGTGTCCATTGGAGCATAGGAGGGAGATGTCCGAATCCTGGACAGATCTCGAGAATGAGCCGAAGCTGCTCCAATGTACACCACCGCCGTGCAAGGTTCATCGAACAAGTCCCACCGACTTTAACCCGAAGGAAGGATAGAGTAATGATAGAAACAACAAAGACAAGCAATATAATAAGCCACTGTGTGTTAAGGACACCGACACCCCGACAAAGTTAATATGTTTACCCAAAGACACGACTCGTACGTATGTGACCATCTAGTGTGTGCAAGACTCGGCTATAGACTAGACTCTACATGCAGTCCTAGTTCACTATAACCATTGGCTCTGATACCAATCTGTCACACCCTCAAATTTCCACCTGCGGGGTTTTACCGCGAGGCGCGTGACACACCAGGATCCAAGTCAACGGTCACAACAAACGACAACTAAATGTAAGAAAATACGTAAGACATTCCATTAAACAACCAAAACATTATGCTTTGAGCCATAAACCAGCAGCAGAAGCATTTCTTGTTTACAACCAAAAGACATATTACAGTTTTTTTTTTTCCAAATCACAGTTTAATATGCAACAAGACTTTTAGACGCCGTGCAGGACTCCGTGCGCGCCTAACCATTAACCGCTACCTTAGCGACCTGAGAAAATCTGTAACACCCCAACCGATGGCGGAATCATCGAGGTGCCACGTAGTGACGATTGTTCAAAAGCTCATGGTACTAAAATGTAAATATTATTGAATAATCCAAAATTGTCTTACATGGAAATGGTAATTACATTGTCTAAATGAATTGTAAATATTGAAATAACTGAATTGAAATAAAGCACTAAATGTCTCTTGCTAAAGCACTAGATCAAACTGCACCTGAAACATGTACAAAAATAGGTTTGGTCAACATATGAAATGTTGGTGAGCATTCCTAGATTTGATATATATAGTAGGTCAAAAAGTTATACAATTCAAGTGCAAGCTACAGTGCAAATATGTAAACTATGTATCATACAAATGAGCGAAATCAACCCTGTGACTGTATAATGTACTGTATGAACTGTAGTGTACTCAACCAATAAATGGATGATAACTTAACACTGGCCACGGATTCTCCGATGAAAAAGGGGGAGAATCAATCTAGGCGGGTTGTCAATCCAAATAGCGCTATCCAATGTTAAGGTCGGCTTGTACCATGTTAATGATTTCACTAAGTACAAATGTAATCCACATGTATTGTCTAAGCATAAAGCACGTTGTAAGCAATGCACATAGTACTAGAATTGTATTGTAAAAATGTAAACTTGTATTTGAAATTGTAATAGTGTACATGTAACACCCCAAAAATGTATAAAAGCAAAAAGGGGTAGGAATACTCACAGTTCACGTAGTAGTTTGAGATTTAACTGGACAACGGGATATGAATTGAGATTACTCCCAAATGATCAA
The DNA here is from genome assembly GCA_028751855.1 of Ambrosia trifida. Lineage (NCBI taxonomy): Eukaryota > Viridiplantae > Streptophyta > Magnoliopsida > Asterales > Asteraceae > Ambrosia > Ambrosia trifida. Next base: position 16,866,822 of record CM054130.1, read on the forward strand.
CAATCACGAATTTGTGTAAAATGCTCAGTCAAACGAAAAGTCAACTCGCGAGGAGTAGAATCTTTCAAGAGTGTTTAATCAGAAATTGGAGATGTAGGAAGTGTAATTGGCGAGTTGTGACCGTCTAAGCATGTCTAATTTATAGTGTAATGGTCGGATTAAAGATTTAGCAAGGTTTGACCATGGTTAAATGTATGCGCGTGAAAATTGTTCAATTAGGAAGGATTGGAGCTCGTCAATCGCGATGATTATGCATAGGGTTGACTCGTTTTAAATTTTCGTTCAACATAGTGTAATAATTATAGGTGATTACTGCATGAATTGAGGCCAATCACCTGGCCAAAGTCGCGCTCAGCAGTGAAAAGGAAAGGAAGAAGAAGGTGCCAGCGATTTTAAAGGGTTAAATATATTTAGGGTTGGGTTTATTCCAAGAGAGAGCCGTAGCTCGGGTGGTTGCGTGTGTGGGTGTGCTCCTGCCTTTCCCGGGTTCGAGACCTGGGGGAGGCAACCTTTTATTCTTTTTTTGTTTAAACTGAAAGGGGGAGGAGGGGAAGTGGGCTGGGCTTTGTTGGGCTGATCTAATGGGCTCAGGTTTATAAGGGTGGGTTATGGGTTTGTAGATTAATGGATTTAGGGTAAAGGTTTGGAAGTGGTAGGATATAATGACTAGCCTTTATTTTTTTTTTTTATTTTTTTTTCATTATTATTATTATTATTATTATTATTATTATATATAGAAATAAATAAAAAAAATGACGGATGTCACAGCATCCCCTACTTTTAGAAACTTCGTCCCGAAGTTAATAGTAACATAGGGTTATGGATGCTAGGGTAAAATTAAGATAACTGTGGTTTGGAAAATTCGAATGATTTGGATATGGGGTTTGATAGGTGTGAGTTAAGGATTGGATTAAGTTCGTTTCGAAAGGGTAAAGAGAGTAAGAATCTAGTAAATCACTTAAATTGCAAGTTCGGGAATCCTAAAATAAATGTACGAGTTGATTGACCACAGAAAGACTAAATAGATTACCAATAACCAGAGTTTGTTCCTGGTCCGACTTCCAATCTCACTTTCAATGCATCATTAGTGCTTGTATACAGGGTGTACCGCAGCTAACCCACCACACCTTTGATACCTTGAAAACGTACTGGACGCCTTCCCAAAAACTCTAATAGAATTTCACACTACCCTAATGTACCTGTAAATTCATGATTACGTTCCGGACCGGAATCATCAATTTACCTTACATTAAAGTTTTGCGTCCTTCTATGTTCCCACCGATTGTTGAGCAGGTTCGATAGCCTCCGCCAACCGTGGAGTAGGTTGTAGGGCCTCTCCCGACTGTTTGAAAAGGCATAGCGACCTCTACCAATCGTTGAGTATGTTCAATAGCCTCTACCAGTCGTGGAGCAGGTTGTAGGGCCTCTCCCGACTGTTGAAAAAGGCATGATGACTTCTATTAAGTGCAGCAATTATTATTCACATAGATTGCAATTTGATAACATGTTTATGCAAGCAAGTTTGTAAGTACTACAACCATTAAGTGTAAGTGTTATCATGAATAATTAAATGTTTACGAGTATCATGAATAATTAGATGTTCAATGCGTAGTCAAATTAAGGGAAAAATCTAGTTTCATGTAATAATCAATGATGTTTTCTTAGAAAAGCATCTGTAAGATCAAGTATTAAGTCCAAACGTTTCAAATAAATGTAAGGTAGAGTCGTGTATGATTAAAAATAAACGTAATCAATATAATAAATTTCCAAATCTGTGTTCGTACACAATAGTATGCAAGGAAATTTCTAGATGTTGTATGCTAATGAGTGCGACAAAATTGGATACAAAATGAAAATAGAATTATGAAAATGAAAACACAAGTATTGGATTCTCGAGTCTTGGGAAGATTTCATCCATGGCTTAACCAGTGGGATTAACGTCATCCTGATCAGTTGTTTCGTTGGTATTGATATTGAAAGCTCGTCCATGTGCCACCAGGTTTACATTGTTCAATTTGGGACATTGAGGTAGCATGTGATTCGGGTCTCTACAATGATAACATGCCCGACCGTTAGTAATCTGTAGTGGTCCCTGGGCAGCTGTTTGATGATTACTCTGTGTCCCAACCATTACTCGACAAGTGGTAACAAAGTGTCCAAACCTTCCACATCTAGTGCATTGACGGCATGGAAGATTCGCAGGGTGATGGTATTTGCAAGTGTTGCATTGAGGATGGATTCCCGTATAGGCTTTCTTGATAGGAGGCTGAGTCACAGGATCCACAACAGTATGGTTCAGGTTATCACCCATTCGTTTCTTAGAGTTCGAAGCAGTAGTGGCGGCCTTTACAAAAACAGTCTTAGATTGTTCAACAGTATTGGTGGTTTTCTCAGTAGGTGTCTTGGTGCCCTTCCTAACCAAGTTTCCTTTCCTTACGTGTTTGTCTGTTAATGTGGCTGCAAGTTGGATGGCTTCTTCTACCGTAGTGACTTTGCCTCCAGTGACAATGTCTTGAATCAGGTCAGGTAATCCCTCGATATATTTTTCGATTGCTCGAGAGTCTGGGGTGACCATGTGTGGAACCAGTATGCTAAGTTCGTGATATCGAGTATTATACGCTAGATTCTCACCACTGTCTTGTTTCAACCCATAGAACTCTTCCTCTAGTTTCCTGATTTCGTTCCTAGGGCAGAATTTGGCGATCATGAGTTCCTTAACTTCAGCCCAAGATAATGATAAAGCAACATCCGCTCCTCGATTGCGTTTTTCGCCATTCCACCAGGTTAGCGCCCCCTTTTGAAGGACACTAGTAGCATAGCGAACGCGGAGTTCATCAGGACATTCACTGTTCACAAAAGTACTCTCCATGCTTTCAAACCATTGGAGGAGGCCAGTAGCACCCTCCTCACCAGTGAATTTTGTGGGGTTACAGGAGTTAAAGTGTTTGAAGGTACACCGAAATTGAGTAGTACTCCCTGTGTTGGCACTGTTACTATTCTGGGTTATCTCACCGACAAGGTTTGGGATCACTGCAGCAATTTGCTCGGCGACTAAAGATGCGAGGCGGCGATCAGAACGTCGTCCAGAAGCACGAACAGGGCGTTGGCTGGCATCACGGAGCATGCGGCGAGCAGACATCTATGAGGTAGTCAATGAATAATCATGAGATTAGAAAATGTGAGTGTATAACTGTACAAATGATTATGAAAGTATGACTTGTAAGAAATATATGATATATAGGATATTGTATATGAAACGAGAGAGTATTATTGGAAAAAACTTGTACAAAATGCTTGGAGTGCCCTTGTCTAGCTGTAAAGCTCAACAAGGACGTTGACTTTTCAAAGGAATTGAACCCAATGGTGATCAAAGAAGACATGCTTTAGCCTATAAGTGGACACTCACTCCAGGAATCCCCAGGTAAGCATAACAGGTCCGTAAATGGATTTATGCGCTATGCTTGCCTATGCCAGAAAACCCAGTGTACAGGCGTCCACCCTTCCAGATTGCACGTGTCCTTATCACACTCATTAAAGTTCAATCAACTTTGAAGGAGCAAAATAAGAATAGGCATTATGCCTAAGAGTGTCTTCATGAAAGGTACTGTCTCTGTTCCAGACTGATGTAGACCTTCCACTCCTTGTAGGACACCGTCTCTATGCACCATGATGAAAGATGAGAAGAATGGAGTGAGAGAATAAGGGATAGATAGAAGAAGGAAAGTAGAGGGAAATGAGGGGTAGGTTAGTTCAGGAAATATTATGCATGCAAGTTGTAGTTCGGTTATAGTCTAGGCCTTTTTATCTAATAACCTAGTTCCCTATAACCATGGCTCTGATACCAATCTGTAACACCCCAACCGATGGCGGAATCATCGAGGTGCCACGTAGTGACGATTGTTCAAAAGCTCATGGTACTAAAATGTAAATATTATTGAATAATCCAAAATTGTCTTACATGGAAATGGTAATTACATTGTCTAAATGAATTGTAAATATTGAAATAACTGAATTGAAATAAAGCACTAAATGTCTCTTGCTAAAGCACTAGATCAAACTGCACCTGAAACATGTACAAAAATAGGTTTGGTCAACATATGAAATGTTGGTGAGCATTCCTAGATTTGATATATATAGTAGGTCAAAAAGTTATACAATTCAAGTGCAAGCTACAGTGCAAATATGTAAACTATGTATCATACAAATGAGCGAAATCAACCCTGTGACTGTATAATGTACTGTATGAACTGTAGTGTACTCAACCAATAAATGGATGATAACTTAACACTGGCCACGGATTCTCCGATGAAAAAGGGGGAGAATCAATCTAGGCGGGTTGTCAATCCAAATAGCGCTATCCAATGTTAAGGTCGGCTTGTACCATGTTAATGATTTCACTAAGTACAAATGTAATCCACATGTATTGTCTAAGCATAAAGCACGTTGTAAGCAATGCACATAGTACTAGAATTGTATTGTAAAAATGTAAACTTGTATTTGAAATTGTAATAGTGTACATGTAACACCCCAAAAATGTATAAAAGCAAAAAGGGGTAGGAATACTCACAGTTCACGTAGTAGTTTGAGATTTAACTGGACAACGGGATATGAATTGAGATTACTCCCAAATGATCAACAATCACGAATTTGTGTAAAATGCTCAGTCAAACGAAAAGTCAACTCGCGAGGAGTAGAATCTTTCAAGAGTGTTTAATCAGAAATTGGAGATGTAGGAAGTGTAATTGGCGAGTTGTGACCGTCTAAGCATGTCTAATTTATAGTGTAATGGTCGGATTAAAGATTTAGCAAGGTTTGACCATGGTTAAATGTATGCGCGTGAAAATTGTTCAATTAGGAAGGATTGGAGCTCGTCAATCGCGATGATTATGCATAGGGTTGACTCGTTTTAAATTTTCGTTCAACATAGTGTAATAATTATAGGTGATTACTGCATGAATTGAGGCCAATCACCTGGCCAAAGTCGCGCTCAGCAGTGAAAAGGAAAGGAAGAAGAAGGTGCCAGCGATTTTAAAGGGTTAAATATATTTAGGGTTGGGTTTATTCCAAGAGAGAGCCGTAGCTCGGGTGGTTGCGTGTGTGGGTGTGCTCCTGCCTTTCCCGGGTTCGAGACCTGGGGGAGGCAACCTTTTATTCTTTTTTTGTTTAAACTGAAAGGGGGAGGAGGGGAAGTGGGCTGGGCTTTGTTGGGCTGATCTAATGGGCTCAGGTTTATAAGGGTGGGTTATGGGTTTGTAGATTAATGGATTTAGGGTAAAGGTTTGGAAGTGGTAGGATATAATGACTAGCCTTTATTTTTATTTTTTTTATTTTTTTTTTTCATTATTATTATTATTATTATTATTATTATATATAGAAATAAATAAAAAAAATGACGGATGTCACAAAAACATGCCAAAAATGTCAACATATAATGCTGGTGAGTTCACAGGTTTTTCTTTTTTTCAATAATAGTTTCATTAATCCTTTGAAAACTGTTACCGTTACCGTTATTGTTACTGTTCATACTATGCTTGTTCGTACGCTAGCTAGGCGTCAAGTGTGTTACTCATACGGGCGAAACCATTGCTGACTGTGTGATACCCCTGTTTTACAGACTACCTCATCTTCGGTAAGCCTAGTGTGATTGAGACAACATGCACCCGCCCGGCCTCCAGCCGTCGAGTGGGGTTTGTCAGGCCCAATAGCGCTATCCATATTTCCCCGCTACATACCCGTATTAGTGGTTTCTAAGGGACTTAGATGAACCGTATAGTAATAAGATGTGAGCCATAGTATAACATGAAAACGTGTGTTTATAACTTATAACATGTAAATGAGTGTTCCAAAATGTATACGCATGTTTCTCACCCCGAAAACAAACCAATAAAGTATGGGGCCGTGAACTCACCTTAGATCGCGTTACTTGAAAACAGTTAAATCAGTGTGCTATGATAGCCCCAAATAGCGGCGACCTATCATAAGATGTATGTAAGTACCCGGACTAATAACCCGTAGGTTAACTAGTCCCCGAATGTCCAGACCGTGACCATAACGTTTGAAAACACCTTTAACTGTTAAACCGACCGTGCCAGACAAGACCCGACATCCCATTGGTGACCCGACATCCCACGTGTTAGATAAATGCAAGACATCATGCAACATATGCAATTAAACACTTAATACGCGCAAGAGTTCACCTAGTCTAGCATAATGTCCAATTAACGCATAAACAGGTCCGAATACGTCTTACTAAGTCATTGGGTGTATCCCGGGGTTCCTAGCATGTTCCTAGGTGTCAAATCGTGTTCCGGGATGTCAAAACGCGTTCACGACAGCAGTACATGCGATTAGGAAAGTCAACTGGTGAGTAGGCCTGGTCAACAGGCGATCAGGGGTCTAATCGCCTGCCACTTCAGGCGATCAGGGCCTAATCGCCCCCTAACCTTCCTACTCGCCCCCTGCTTCAGGCGATTAGGACTCCTAATCGCCTGTTGCAGCTGTGCAATGGGTTTTCGCGCGTTTAACCCTCCAAATCAGATCCGAAACATGCAACGACACCCAATATCAAACCCAAATCATTTACCAACCCATTTCAAGCAAAAACCCCCATCATATCACTGGTCTAGCATGTTCTATGCAATTATTTCCTAAAATGGCAAAGTACTAGGTTTCTTCTACCAACCTTATCTTTCCTTAAATGGAAACAATCAGATTTCAAACTTTACAAACATGTAAATCATCAAACCTCTGATCTAACATCTTCCTAGCATGAATCCTAACAACATTGCATCAACAATCATACCATAATCATCCTAAATCCTCAAGAACATACAAATGGGTCAAAATATGCATTTTCTTCAATACACCATAATAATGGCTAAGATTCTAAGACAACCCTCCTAATAACCTCTACATAGCAGAAGTACAATCATATCTTGAAAACATTCATGTTAAAATCACCAAGAAGACCAACATATGCAAGTAAACTTCACATATAACAAGCATTAAGATGTAGACTTAGTTTAGGACTCTTTTGAAAGGTTTTTAAAGACACATTTTGGTAAAACAAGGTCTGGAACTTTGGGGAAACTCAAAATAACAACTTTACAAAGGTTAGGGATGAAGAACACACCTTGGATTTTGCTAAAGAAAGGTGTGTAAGCTTGGGGATGGTGATTTTTGTAGCAAAAAGAGTTCCAGAGGTGTTTCAAGGTGTGTGGGTGGTTTGGGAGCAGCTAGGGTTGTTCTAGAGGTGTTTGGGGAGTTAAGGGTTCTATTTATAGGTGTTTTGACCCGGACCCTGCAGTATAGGCGATTAGCAGGACCTTATACGCGATTGGGGGCCTAATCGCGTATAACATCAGGCGATTAGGTCCCAATCGCCTCTAATCTCCCCTACTCGCATGAAGATATAGGCGATTAGGGGTTCTCCCAGCTCCTAATCGCCCCAGTGATGCTGGAACGGGTTTTTGGCGCGTTAAACACTATTTTAACATATTTAAACACGTATTCACATACCGACAAGTCACACAATGATTTCAAACATATAATGCATGATAACTAACACGTTTACATCCGTTCACCAATTCCCGGGACTCGAGACTCGTGTGTGCATTAAACCCGGCGATTCCACGAATCACCAATCCTTGTACACATGGTTATGGACCGACTCCCGATGACCCCGCGGATCATCATAACGACTCCCGATGATTCCCAGAATCATCATACTGACTCGACTGACCCCGTTAAGTACGTAATATGCATGACTCGCTAAGGTAGACTTACTAGTTTAACAAAAGTTATTAACCGGAGTTTGCCGGGTGTCACATCATCCCCCAGTTGAAAGAATTTTCGTCCCGAAAATTTCCCGAAGCAAAATAGAACGAAGCGATAAAAAGAAAAATTTTCCCGGTCGTCACATAATGGAACAGAAGGGAGTGCACATTTTGTACAGGCACAAGCTCCACAACACCAATATGTGCCACAAGTACAATATGTACAGATGCATGCTCAACAAATGCAGAGCCAACAATCAATCCCTCCCTTTCCAGCTGCTCAACCACCTCCACAGACTCAGCAACCCTCACAACAAAGTTTATTTACTTCAGGGTATGTTGACTGGAGCAGTCTTCCTTTTGACACTACTGAGTGTAATCCTGATGCAGACAACACGATGTTTGAAATCAACTGGGGAGAGTCTGACAATGGCAGAAAGAACTTTGTCTTAATGGCATTTGAGGGATGCACCTCAAAATCTGCCTTGTCACAGGTATCTAAAGAATCTTTGACAAAACTTTGTTCAACTTCTTGCAAAGAATCTTTTGCTCTCATAAGAGAGACTAATGTGCACTTACAAGGTAAAGCAAATGACTCTGAGAGAAAATTCACTCAGATAAAATGTGATTTAGAAAGAAAACTTTCTGCAAAAACAAAAGAAGTTTCTAAATTAACTAACACTGCTATTGAAACCCAAGCACAAATTAAAATCATGATAAATGACCTAGGAAATGTCAGACAAGAGCTTGCTGACACCAAGGTCACTTGTGAAGGGTACCAACTATTGCTAAACAAACAAAGTGCTTCAAATGTTAGGTTTGGCATAGGGTACAATCACACTAAGACACCAACAGATTTTTCCCCCAAAACTATTGAAGATGGGAGAAAAATTGTTTCAGGTGAAACTTCTGAAGAGAAAGAATGCACATCTTTCCATGAAAACTTTCTAAAAACTCTTAAAGAAAGTTCTTCAGAAGTACTGATTAATTCTGACATTAAGCCATCAGTAGTTTCAACTACATCAGGAGTTGAGAACCTGAAAACTACTGATGACCTAAAACCAATCAATACAGTCAGAAACTTATCTTTGAAAGAAAAGACAAAAGAATGTGAAATATGTGGTCTGTTCAACCACAAGACAGAATTTTGCAGATAAAGAAAAGGTATTCGGTACAACAAGAAAATTAAACAACTGGTTGAGGGAAAACAAATCAGAAATGATTTTATAGAAACTTTTTCTCCCAGAAAACAACAACCAGTAAAAACCTTTTCTCAGAAAAAAACAAAATCTCAACAAAAATCTTTTTCTCAAAATTCTCTTTCAGTAGTTAGACCTAAATCATCAGCAGTTTCACAATCTGCTGAGATTAAAGATCTCATGAACATGGTACAACTACTGATGACCAAAGTTGATGGTGGTCCTCAAAAGGATACCACCATTGCTCTTAAGGAAAAATCCATTGCCAAAAAGACATGGATTCCTCAACTTGGTCAAGAACAAACTGTAAATGTTCTCAAGAGCAAACCCAAAGCCAAACTGGCTTGGGTTCCCAAATCTAAATAATTTGCTATCTTGTGCAGAGAGTTTCCAGAGGCTTAAATAGCATTTGGTATGTAGACAGTGGAGGCTCAATGCACATGACAGGATGCAGATACCTGATAAATAATTTTATCAGTCAAAGAGAAGGATCTGTATCCTTTGGGAACAATGCTAAGGGATATGTGCTAGGACATGGCAATGTCTCCTCTGGCAAAATACAGTTTGACAAGGTCAATCTGGTTGAAAACCTTGAGTACAACTTGCTGAGTGTGTCACAAATGTGTGATAAAGGATATTCTTCCTTTTTCACAAAGACAGCATGCAAGATAATATCACCAGAAGGCCAGAAGTTGATAGAGAAGATCATTGAAGATCACACTTTGTTGATAGCCAAAAGATGTGGCAATGTCTATGCAGTGGACATTGAAAAAGACAAAGTACTGAACAACACTGCCTGTTTCTTCTCAAAGGCATCAACTTTAGAGACTGATCTCTGGCACATGAGACTTGGCCATGTGAACTTTAAAACCATAAATAAAGTCACAAAAATGGGCTTGGTCAGAGGTCTACCTTTAAAGGTATACCAGTGTCAAGAACACTGTGTATCCTGTTTAAAGGGAAAACAGCATAAGTCCTCCTATAAGTCTATTGAAGAATCAAAAACAACTGCATGTCTTCAACTACTCCATATGGACTTATTTGGGCCTGTAAAAATCATGAGCCTTGGTAAGAAGAAGTACTGCTTAGTCATCATTGATGACTATTCAAGATTTACATGGGTATTCTTCTTATTTTCCAAGGATAAGGCTGCTAAAATCATCAAGTTCTTCATTCTAAAAATAGAGAAACAATATTCTCTATCTGTCAAAGCCATTAGAAGTGACAATGGGACAGAGTTCAAGAACAAAACTCTGGATGAATTCTGCTTGTCTAAAGGGATTATTAGACAATACAGTGTTCCCAGAACTCCTGAACAAAATGGTGTAGTAGAAAGGAAGAACAGAACCTTAATTGAAGGAGCAAGAACAATGTTAGTTGATTCAGGCCTACCATTGTATTTCTGGGCTGAAGCAGTTAACACTGCATGCTATGTTCAAAATAGAGTCCTTGTCAACAAGAGACACTCCAAAACTGCCTATGAAGTTCTTCATGGCATAAAGCCCCTTATCTCCTTTTTCAGGGCTTTTGGATGTCAATGTTTCATTCTAAACATCAAAGACTCTATTTCAAAGTTTGCTGCCAAAGTTGATTCAGGTTACTTTCTTGGTTACTCTTCCACAAGAAAAGCCTACAAGGTTTCTAACTCAAGAACCAGGATAGTAGAAGAAACACTGAATGTCAAGTTCAATGAGTCAAAACACACTCTTATTCCAGCACATCCTGCTGAACTTTTTGACCTTGACAGCTTCCATTTTGGACCTGAAAAGACTGTTACTTCATCTAAACCTACTTATTATGGTGATCAAAGGTTTGATGATGAGGATCCAGCACCATGGACTCCTCAAACGGTCATTAAGTCAACTTCCAAACCATCAGAAGTTTCACAAACTTCTGATTTAACAACTGCTGATGTACAAACTCAAACATCTGCTTCAGCACCTAAAACTACTGAAGACACTGAAACTGCTGAACCAGACATTATAAACCTCAGTGGTTTGTTTGATGAAGTACAAGAGCCACCTACACCTGTCAGTGGTTTACAACAATTGATTGAACACAAAGATCATCCACTTGAACAAATCATGGGTGATATTGCATCAGGTGTTCTTACCAGAAACCAGCTTTCCAACTTTTGCTTCTTCTCAGCATTTATTTCTTAGTTGGAACCTAAAAAGTACCAAGAAGCCCTCAAAGACAACAACTGGGTACAAGCCATGCAAGATGAGTTGCTTTAATTCAAAAAACAACAGGTTTGGGAAATCTGTCCCTTACCACCAAACAAGCAACCAATTGGCACAATATGGGTTTTTAGGAACAAACAAGATAAGGCTGGTATGATTGTAAAGAACAAGGCAAGACTGGTAGTACAAGGTTACTCTCAAGAAGAAGGAATTGAGTATGATGAAACCTTTGCTCCAGTTGCAAGGCTTGAAGCCATCAGGTTATTTCTGGCCTATGCCATTTCCAACAAAATAAAAGTTTACCAAATGGATGTTAAAAGTGCATTTTTGTATGGAAAAATAAAAGAGGAAGTGTATGTTTGTCAGCCACCTGGGTTTGAGGATCCTTCTCATCCTGAGTGGGTGTACAAACTAGACAAAGCTCTTTATGGGCTCAAACAGGCTCCAAGGGCCTGGTATGAAACACTTTCTAACTTTCTACTCAAAAATAACTTCACAAGAGGCTCCATTGATAAAACTCTTTTCATAAAACATGTTGGAAATCATATCTTACTTGTTCAAATATATGTTGATGATATCATATTTGGTTCAACAAACACAAAACTGTGTGATGAATTTAAGAAACTCATGCAATCAAAATTTGAGATGAGTACAATGGGAGAACTGCAGTACTTTCTGGGACTGCAGATTAAACAACAAACAAATGGAACTTTTATACATCAATCAAAATATGTTAAAGAATTATTAAACAATTTTTCTTTACAAGACTGTAAATCATGTTCCACTCCCATGACACCAACCACACAAGTTGAACCAGATGATCAAGGAAAACAGGTTGATCAAACCATGTATAGATGTATGATAGGTTCCCTTTTATATCTAACTGCTTCTAGACCAGATATTATGTTTTCAACATGTGTCTGTGCTAGATATCAATCAGCTCCTAGGGAATCACACCTCATTGCAGTCAAATGAATCTTCAGATATCTGAAAGGAACTCCAACACTTGGAATTTGGTATCCTGCTTCAAGCAATACCAAGTTATCAGCTTTTTCAGATAGTGACTATGCAGGGTGTAAAATGTCAAGAAAATCAACATCTGGTGGTTGTCAATTCTTAGGAAACTGTCTAGTGTCCTGGCAATCAAAGAAACAAACATCTGTTGCAACTTCAACTGCTGAAGCTGAATACATTGCAGCTGCAACTTGTACATCACAGATACAATGGCTCCAGTATCAACTTCTTGATTATGGAATCAAAGAAACCAAGACACCATTGCTTGTAGACAGCAAATCTGCCATTAGCATCATTCAAAATCCTGTTCAGTTTTCAAAAACCAAACATATTGAAATCAGGTATCATTTCATAAGAGATTGCTATGAAAAAGGCAAGATTGAAGTGAAACATGTAGCAACAGCTAATCAAATAGCTGACATATTCACTAAACCCCTTGACACGTCAACATTTCAGAAGTTAGTATCCATGATTGGGATGCTAAATTTGTAAGTGGTTCTGTTTATTTTTCTACCCATATCTTTCATTTTTCACTTACATATGTTCTCAAGTTTGAAAACTTCTGAAAAACAAACAAGAGAGAAACTACTGATGAACAAAACATCAGTATGGGAATATTTTCTGAAAAGTGATTAACTTCTGATAAAACAACCTTCAGAAGTTATGAATAAAGTATTTATAAAGCATTCTCATCAGTTGTTCAAAACTACTGAAGAGAAAGTGGGAACTACTGATGAAAACAATTCTTCATCAGCAGTTTAGTCAAAAAGGGTAAATCAGACTTTTCCCACATCAGAAGTTTGACCTAGGCGGTTTAAAACTTCTGATAAATACCTTTTCCAACACTTATCCATTCAAAAAGCAAAAATTCCCTCCTTCTCTCTCAAAAAGCTCTCAAAACCTGAACTTGGAAAAACACTGTTCGATCCAAACACACACAAACCACATGGCTCTAACTCTGAAACAGGGACACAATCAAAGAGGCTACTTCGAAAAACATGAAGCCTGGTCCCAATACGACGAAATCATTGATTTAGTCGTTAAATCCCAATATTTCACCGCCCTCACCATCGACCCTCCAATCCATACTGAAACTCTAAATGAGTTTTGGGCAAACGCAGAGACGGTGACGTTGAACAACAAGGTGATCTCCCTCAATTCAACCATAAAAGGGAGAAGAATGGCAATCACACCGGCTATTTTGGCAGTTAGGCTGGGATTGGATGATGTAAATGCCCCAGACCAATTTCCAAACTCTCAAATCCATTTAACCATGACAGAGTGTGGTTACCAAGGTACTCTCTCACATGCTACAATCATTAAGAAATATTTTGAACCAAAGTATAAACTGCTTTTTCATTATATTATTATGTGTTTGAGTCCAAAAACTGGATCTTATGATCAGATGCCCTCAACTTTTCAACCAATTTTTCATTCCATAGTGAATGAAACAAAATTTAGGGCATCAGCACTTTTCTTTAATGAGTTGGTGTTACATCATCTCAATACTAAAAAGAAGTTTTTGTTGTACCCAAGATTTATTATGCATTGCATAATAAAAGAACTTGGAGAAGAGGTTCTTGTGGGTAAAACAACAATTTTAAATCCTTTATCCTCACAAGCATACTCAAGGCACAACAAACCGGCTGCCTGGCCAGAAGATGACCAAAGGGAACCAGAAACAGTCCCCATGGAACCCTCATCTTCCAAACCTACACCCCCAAAGGCCAAGAAACCCAAGCAACAAAAACAAAAACCCACCAACCCAAAAAGAAAACCAGTTCAGGAGGTTGAGATGCCTGAACTGACTACTGTGCAATCTGCACTTGATAAAGATGTGACTGAAACATCCTCTCAGTCTCATCCATCTCAAACCCCAACAAGAGCACCAATCACCATACTTTTCAAAAGAAAAAGACTAAAGAAAACTATTCCTATTGACTCTTCTTTTGAAACTGCTGAACCCATTGACCAAAATACTGAACCAGCACCCCAAATTTCTGAACCTGATATAGAAATAGCCAAACTTCTCTCTGGGCTAATAGAGAAAGTCCCATCTAAACATGTCAGTCCCCAACAACCACATCAAACAGGGGACATAGCCTCAGAACTTGACATGGATGTGGACACTGAAAGCCCTGACCAAAGAGATGAGGATGAACCAAGGTCTCTAAGCCCAAACTTAGAAACTCTTGGTACTTTTGAGGCTGCTACTACTCATTTACCACCCAGTGGTGGATCTGAGGAAAGAAGCAACATAGCTAAGACCTCAACTATGGCAACTACTGATGAAGGCTTAATGCCTGAGGTAGGAAATCCTCTGAACCAAGAAAAAGAGGTACATGAGACAACTGAGTTGGGCTCAGCTCATGATGTAACTGATACAGTCCTCATTGAGGATGTAATCAGGGATTCAGATGATTCCATTAAATTGGATGATGTTTCACAACACAAAACTACTGAATTGACGGCTACAAGTGAAGGTCCTGCACCTGGTGTATCTATGCTCAAGAAGCTAGTCACACCAGATCAGGTTAAAGTCCACTTAATCCCTGATTCCCCTATAGTGGCATCTTCTGTACAAAAATAAGATCAACCAAAAACACACCCCTCACTACAAATGCCTACCCAATTCCCTGGGCCATCCAGCACAGACATGAACCAGCTATGCAGCCCAAATGGTCACTTATATCACATGATGAACACCCTCATCAAAAATCACTTCCAAACCTACACAGCTAACTTGGAGATGTCCATCAAGAACCAATTTGGAGTGATACAGACTAAGATGAACGATCTGTCCAACAAAATTGACTTCAACTCCAAACAGATTGCTTCTCTTACATGTCATTTCTCTAAACCCTCAAAGACAGAGCTTGATGAATCCAAAAAGGGGGAGAAAACTAAGGAACCTAGGGAGTCACTTGAAGCCAGGAAAAAGGCAAGAGTGGCTATCCAAGAAAGAGATCAGAGAGACCAAGCCAGAAAAGAAAAACTGGCCCAACAGTTTGGTGTCTCTATTCAAGAAATAGAAGATTCTGAAAAGCCTGATGAATCCCAAGGGCACATTGAAGAAACTTCTGATGGTGAAAGTTCTGATGAAGACTCAGAAAATACTGAAGACAATCCTTCAGTAGTTGTCAACCCATCAGAAGTCAACACTTCCAACACTGAAACTGCTGAACAACCTTCCAGATCAACTGAACCTACTCAACCAACTCCTATTCCAAAGCCTACTACAACTACAACAATGACTGTGTTGAACCCTTCTCCTCTATCAATGTCTAAAGAACTACTAGAGAAGAGTTTAATTGCAGCTGAAAGAAAGGCTAAGGAAGATGAGATCTGGAATGCTCTAGAAACAAGGGATGACTTAAGCCTAAATGAAAAGCTACATGCTTATGAAGCAGAACTTCAAAGGCAGGCTAACCTGGAAAGAATTGCTGAGGAAGACAAAAGACAACAACTGATGTCTTACATTACCAAGAACAGCAAGACCAAAGCCCATACATTAAAGGGACTCTCCATGGAAGAGCTGACAAGAAGAGCTCAACTTATTGCAGACAAACTTGCAACAAGTAAAGATGCAAAAGCCAAGAGAGCCCAGATGATTGAAGAACTAGTAGCAAATGGTTATGGTTCAAAAGCCTCTGTGTCCAAATGGAAAGAAGAAAGAATAGTGGACACTTATAGAAAATACAAGGCTGCAAGGGCTGCAAATCCAGAGAACTTTGAAACTGCTGAAGTGTCAACTTCAGTAGTTAGAACTTCTGGTGTTTCAAGAAAACCTGCTACAAGGAAAAAGTCAGAGGAGAATGTGAAGACTGATTTCAGGATGGTACTACTAGAAGGAAGTATAGTAGTCCATTCTGATTTCGACATTGAAGAGAAACCTCTGCTAACCCAATTCAGGGATCCTTCCACCTTTGCCTATCAAATTCAGAAGACCATTAAAGACAAACTGCACACTAAGGTGGTTACTGAGCATCACTTGCCAACCTTTCAACTACCTAATGTGATGCAACAAGAACAAGGAAGAGAATCCCACCTGAGAGTCACTGAAGTTGAAAACATCCAACACTCAGGAGCATCCCATGGTACCACCATGGTTCCCTACACTTTAGACTTTGACAAGTCTAAAGTACCTATCATCAGATGGTCCTTTACTGATAACAACTCAGTACAAGTGACAAGAAGAGACCAAACAAGCAGAGCCTATAAGTCGATGAATGATCTGAAGAAGCTATCAACTCAAGACCTGCTTACAATCCAGCATCTAGAACCACAAAAAGGATCTCTCACTGATGAACAGCTGAACCAGTTGAAGAATTCCATGTTCAAAGGAATATGGAAGATTGTGAATGACAGAAGAAAACAATAAGGAATTAGAAAGGTTTTGGCTTCATCAATCCAGGGGGAGATTGTTAGGACAAAAAGGATTGGTGAAACCACTTTTGCAAACCTAAGTCTAATTCACTTCTGTCAAATTATTCTAAGTATAGAACTACTGAAGAAAGAAGACCAAACAGCTGAAGAAGGATTCTACAAGTACTGAAGAAGAAATACATCAGAAGTTCTGAAGTCCAAACCAGACAGTTCACTGAAGAACTACTGAAGACAAACTACTCATCAGTAGTTTGTCATTCATCAGCACTTGTTCAAGAATCTTTTCCACCGCCTTATGTTTCAGTAGTTTATTAGTTTAGTATTACTTTTACTTTTTGTACAAGTTCCAAGATTGCAACTTGTTGCAACTTGTCTCTGAACTTGCTTTTTGGCAAGGTTCATGTATTTGTAAAGTCTATAAATAGATGGGTTCATCCCTCTGTTTTTGACATTGATTTTAATACAGAAATCCTTCAAAGCTTATCATTGTTATTACCATTTCATTTACTGAGAATCTGTTTAAGTGTTCATTCTCATTCATTGCTTAGATTCTCCTTAAATACTTGTCTTTAGTTTTATCAAACATCCAGGGGGAGTAATAACTCCTGTTGATAAGTGTAGCTTTAAACTCATATCATTCCGCTGTGCTATTACTGATTAAGAACTTGCTAAACACTTAAGTGTTCACTAGCAAGTTCATACAAAGAGCAATACCGATCCAACACCTTATTTGTAACAACAACTCCCAACATTCATTTCACCATGACATCCACCTCCAACAAACTTGGTCAACACAAGACTAATTCTTTACTAGTGATCCGTTGGATGTTGCTTACCCTTTCTTGACCCGCTAACCTACTAACTTGCGACTCACTAACAAACCAATTAACCCAACAAGGATCACCGGGTAAACACACGTGCACGAGTCTCGTATCCCGTCCGTTGGTGAAACAATAATACAATACGGGTAACTTATTGACAATTACGTGTTATATGATCATTAATAGCCTAGGAATACATGTTTATGTGAATTAACATGATAAACTTGGAAAATCTCTCATTCTTATGAAAGTTGGTAAGAATGAGCCACCAGATTTCTCATTCGTGCTAAGGAAGATACAAATGAAAAATATAATCCTTCATTCGTGCCAATGAATGTACGAATGAGAAAATTAGTAAGAATGAGAGACAAAAATTCCCATTCGTACAAGGTACGAATGAGAACAGACTATATAAGCATCTCATTGTCTCATTTTCATCATTTCACAACCCTAACTCGCCCCCAAGTGCTCTCTCTCAAACCCTAACCTGTAGAAACGAGTTTTTGCCCCCATTTCTTAGATTCTAAAGCTAAAACAAGTTTTATATCAATATCAAGTGAAGATTTCAGGTGTGTTAATCATCTACACCCTTTTCAATACATTTTAATACAATTTTGATAAACCCTAAGTGTCCAGATATGATATTAATAAGTTTTCTTAAATAAAAACCTTTCTAACACCTTTCTAAACTAGATATAGACCTGGATAATGAGTTTTCATACAAAAACCCAAATATTAATGATTTTGGTGATTATCTTATATGTTGTGTGTTAATGAAATGATGTGTAGATGTTGTATAAATAATTTAGGACTGATTTGAAACATGATATATGAATATATGGTTGATTAATTGATATTTGGTGGACTTTTACTCATTTTTTTAGGGGGGGGGGGTTATGTTAGAACTAGCGTTTGCTCATAAACATGATTATAACATGATTAGAGATTCATTAGGATTAATGATTTTTTGCTTAATGATATGAGATTGATGTTATTTAAACATTTTCCGTTTTGGGTAAATTTCTCATGCAATTGATGTGACATTTTCATAATTTGCTATTTTGGGTAAAGTTATGATTTAGTATGTGAAATGGATGGATTGATGTGTGAACTAGGTGTAGTAACATATAGATATGATAAATAAGGTTGATTACAGCGTTTGGTAGCAATTCGTGAAGTTTTCAATCAGATTTGAAGGGTTTTTGTTCGTCAAAATAGTTCTGTAGCTGTGCAGGTCGAATGAGTTTTCATTCGTACCCTCGAGGGTACGAATGAGAGAAAACATTTTTCATTCGTGCTAATAAGGTACGAATGAGAGGAATTATTTCCCATTCGTACCAACGTCTAAAATTGTGAAACTTTGATATCAACCGAACATCACAACCACCTCTTCCCGTCAACCATAAATCCACAATCACCACTTTAATATATCACATTTAACTACAACCACCATCGTCCTCACTTAACCACATATGTTGTAGTTGTGGTTGTTTGTAACGAAAAAAAAAAGAGGGGCTTTTTCCGACAATCCCAGCTCGTAAACCCCACAACCAGAATTTGGAAAAGGGCTTTTTCCGGTAGCTGCAACACCATGCAATACCCACCTTTGCACAAGATAGATCGGTGTTTTGAGGTCACCAAAAGTGGTAGTGGCCGTCAGGGTAGATGATTGACACTAGGTTATCTCCGATCTAACTCTTAAGTGGTCGGGGTCCTGTTTGTTGAAGAAGATGATGTTGGTGATGGTGATGGTTGGTTGGGGTGATGGTGTGGCGGTGCTTGGATGGAGAGAGGGGGAGAGAGAGGGGGGAGGGAGAGAGAGAGAGAGTAAATACAATACATATATTTATTTATTTTTATATTACATATATTACTATTAAAGATTTATTTTTAAACAACATATATAAGGGTATTTTAGTCTTTTTACAAAAAGTTAACAGAAAAAATGGATGGAATTAACGATTTGGATGTAAATGATAGGGAGAAAAGACGAGACTTACATATGGTGTTCATTGACCTGGAAAAGGCATACGACAGTGTCCCGCGCTGGCTGCTTTGGGATACTTTGGAATATAAGGGGTGCCGAGGAAGTATATAGATATAATTAAGGATATGTATGAAAGGTCTGTCACCAGCGTCCGGGCACCTGTAGGGGACACTGATTCTTTTCCTATGGAGATAGGACTCCATCAAGGGTCTGCTTTGAGCCCATTCCTCTTTGCGATGGTATTGGATGAGTTGTCCAAATCAATTCAAGAGTCAGTGTCGTGGTGTATGCTTTTTGCTGATGATATTGTGTTAGTGGCGGAGACCAAAGAAAGCCTGAACGCGAGGGTAGAAGAGTGGAGATCATCTTTAGAGAGCAAGGGGTTAAGGATTAGTCGCTCGAAGACAGAGTACTTGTACTGTGGTTTCAGTGATGCAGATGATGTCAGTGACACGCAGATCACCATCGATGGCCTAGCGGTCCCGAAGACAACGAGTTTCAAATACCTAGGATCTTTTGTTCAAAATGATGTGGAGATAGATAGAGATGTAGCCCACCGTATCCAGGCCGGCTGGCGTAGATGGAAAGCAGCCTCTGGGGTTTTGTGTGACAGGAGGTTCCCAACTAAACTAAAGGGTAAATTTTATAGAGTTGCAGTCAGACCAGCTATGCTGTATGGGACGGAGTGTTGGGGCATCAAGAAGAGTCAAGCCCGCGAGATGGATGTAGCAGAAATGAGGATGCTTAGGTGGATGTGTGGGTACACAAGGCTAGACCGAATAAGAAATGAGCTTGTTAGGGAAAGGTTAGGGTTGGCTAGTATTTCAGAGAAGGTAAAAGAGTGGAGATTGAGATGGTTTGGGCATGTAAGGAAGAGGCAGACGTCAGCGCCAGTCAGAGTAGTGGAAGTGCTGACTGTTGAGGGTAGGAGGAGTAGAGGTAGACCCAAGTTGACTTGGGATAAGCGTATTGAACAGGATTTGATAGAGTTGCACCTCTCTGAGGATATGGTCCAGGATAGGAGTTCGTGGAGACGGAGAATTAAGGCTAAGGATTCTTAGGAGCTGTACATTTTTCAAGTTAGAACTTGGTTTGTGTTGGTAATCATGCCTGCATATATGTTGCGTACCATGTTTATATATTTTTCCTTTGTCTGTTGTGTTTCTTTTTCACCACTTACTTAATTGTTGGTACTTGGTAGTTTTATTTTATTAATTATCCATTTCATCCTTTTGGAGCCGGGGGTCTCTTATGGAAACAGCCTCTCCATCCATATGGATGGGGGTAAAGTTTGCCTACATCTCACCCTCCCCAGACCCTACAAATAGTATCTCTATTTGTGGGATTTACTGGGTACAGTTGTTGTTGTTGTGGTTGTTGTTGTTGTTGTTGTTTACATACGGCAAGATATTGAAACCTTAGGGATCCAGATGAGATAAAATAAACCTTTGGAAAAAACTCGCAAAAATAATCAAACATCAGGGACGAAAATGACATCTAACTCATTAAAAAATAAATAAATAATTTGGATGTACTTCATGAAGAAGGAATTGACGGAAGTACCTATTAAGATGATTTTAACTTGTCTAACTTTCTTAACAACCAAGAAACTTCCATGTAGTTGTTTATAGTTATATCATTGTACAATGTCTTTTCAATAGACCAGACCAATGTTAATAATTGATAGAAAATATTTAGATATTCCACAAAAGACGCGTTAAAATGGTCGCATCCTCAATACTCAATAGTTATAATTATGTTTAAAAAATAAACATACACAGTGTGGGTATATAATAAACATATATTATAAGTATAAACATATAGGGTGTAAGGGTGGGAGATCAATGGAAGGTTAGGTTCAAATAACAAATCCATTAAAATTAAGGTGTTATGCTCTTTTTGAGGTAAAGAGTTCAAGCGCGGTCGAACGCAGATTTAATATCATTTAAACCCTTTAAAATAAACATATATAAGTACAATAACTACTAATTTTGTTCTTATAACGTTTAGTTTGATAAATTTAATATTATTACTTCAATGATAAACTATTGTGTCTCCTCAGACTTCAATAAGCTAGTATAACGTTTAGTTTGATAAATTTAATAGAATTAGAATACCAATTTTGTTCTTATCATTTTGATTGCTAAAATTCGTGAGAAGTGTAACATGAATTTACATAATCTGTATCTATATCATACTACATAATAAAAGAAGATTGTTGGGGAACACATATCATCCGTTAAAGTCATTACATTTTGGTTTTCTCGTTTCTTTCCTCCGCTTAATTATGGTTACTTATATTTTTAATTAAAAAATAATTATTTTAACATTAACCAAATGAGTTTAATATAAAATTAATTATTAGCTTTTTAAATAAATTAATATTTTTTACTTAAAAGTGTCACTCAATTCAAAATTATGCTAGTTAAAATATTAAAAACAAAGAATAATGATGATAATTCTTTTATAGATGACTAGCTTTTATCCCGGGAGTGTCCCGGGGTTGAAAAATATAACCATTTTAATAATACTAATACTAATAGTAAGAATTATTACTCTTGTAATTAAATAAATAAAAAATAACATTGCTATAAGGTGACACCATGTGTTGCAATGTTGCGCGATTCTTTTTCCTAGCTTCTCTGGATGAAGTACACCTATCCATCTTTAGAAGAGTAAAATTCCAATTATAGCATGGCGATTGGGCTGAATTTGAACATCGTATATAAGAACCTGGTTTAAAAGAAAAAAACATGATTAATGAATAACCTGAACACTTTGTGTTTTTTTTCCTGTATGAACAAAACCGCACAAAAAATAGTCGTTTTTTTCTCCGTTTTTTATATAGCACTATGGTACTCGTTGGAAAGATAATGAAACGCTCGTTAATTTGGTGTAATTTTTTTATTTAAAAAATCTCGAATATAAAAAATATTAACGTTTAAAAATTATGGGAGGAAACATAAGAGAGAAAAATTTAAATTTGTTTTTAAATTCTTTTTTTTTTTTTTCCAAAATAACTCAATTTAATTTTAGTAATTGAGAATTGAGAGATAGAGAGATAAATTTAGGGTTTTATGTTTATCTTTTTTTAATTAAAAAAAGGAAATAAATCAAAAACACTAAAATCTTTCAATGATAATGCCACGTGGCAGTTTCATGAAGAGGTTGAAGACATCATTGCACGCCACGTCAGCAATGTTCAATTCTTTTATATATATTAATAGATTTAAATCACCGGCGTGGGCCATTTTTGGTGGGTGACGTGGCATGATCTGATTGGTCAGGTTTTTTTTTTTTAACTTTAACACAATATAATATTATTTCCTTCCCCCCCCCCCCCCCCCCCTCTTCCCCCCTTTCACTCCCCACAATTCCCTCCCCCCCCCCCCCTCACATGGGTCCCACAAGTGCCACGTGACGCTTCATCCCCCTCTCCCCCCCCCCCTCCACTCCGGATAGTCTAACATATATGGTTGAAAAGTAAATGGCAATGAATGGAGTTGTCCTACTACCATTGTATCGCCATTGTCATTATCATTGTCGTTAAAATAGCATATACGAGTGCAGTGTAAAAATTAGAGTTATCACTATGTCATTGTCATCTAGTGATTATATAATACGGTTTTTGGTCAAAGTTTGCAGACTATGGCACTAGCTGAAGATATATTCACCCCTGTTGTCGAGTATGCTTGTTGCCCGTCTACCTTCTATTGTGATGTAAATTTCGTATTTGGTGATGATATTAAAAAATACAACCAAATTTATTTTTTTAAATAAAACATAACCATAACGACATAGTTATTTACTTATTTATAACTCTCTAATCCTCTATCAGCCCTCCCAAAGAGTCTTGGTAGTTTGAAATAGAAAAATAGTATGCACGAGCTTATTGACTAGTGAGTGAATAACAAATATTAGCGATAGTAAATTCGTAAAACCGAAAAACAAAAAATAATGAATAAAGTAATCCAGTATTGTGTGAAAACGACCGGTGGGGGCTGGGAAACCTAATGACCAGTTTGTTAGAAGTTGCTTATTCTTGTATTGATATAAGACTAAATGGTATGGAGTCAGGGAATCTATCGGTGAAGTGAGGTGTCACATTTCCCTAAGGGGAACACCGCCCCCTAATCAAAATCGGTGACTTTGGGATATATTCCCCTAACTCTCTAAGAGTTTTTGTGGGTTTTTGTGTTTGGTTGGGCAGGTGGGAAACACACTTGCGTGGACCTCACGGGTGTATCCCCCTTGTTGGTATTCATGATAGTGGTTTGTGGTAGATCACGCGATGTTGAAGGCGGGGTTGAAGAAAATCAAGAAATATGCTAAAGCTTGTGCGGAAAATCAACATGCGTTTGTTCCCTTAGCCTTTGATACTTTTAGACCTCTGGACCCGAAAGCTATTAGGTTTGTGGAATGAGTCCAATCAGTCGTTCACAACAATATTTCGACCCCTCGGGGCTAAGGGTTTGTTTTTAGTATGTTAGGTTTTGCAATTCAGAAGAGGGTGACGACGCAACTTGTTGTCTTTCTACCTGCCATCCTAATGTAAATTTACCCATTTACATGAAAATTTTAGTTTATGTTAAAAAATGTAAATTAATATATACATATAATATTCATTCTCAACTAAAATGCTAATATAGAGTTTTATATGTGGAAGACAAACATATATCTCAAAACAATATGGTACCATGTTGAAGAACATAGTTCTACCTCTTTTGTTTCAACAAGATATTAGTGTTAACAAGTACTGATGCAACATATCTACTAGGTACTAAATGGTATTATAGTTTATGATTTTTGGCTTGTCATCATTTACAGGAGTAGTTGATCCACACGTTAGGAACCAACCACAAACATTAATTTACCTTCCAGTCGAAAATGACCTATGGTATTACTTCTTTGCTTAGTGGTCAATATAATACATATGGGTCTAAAAAATTATAAGAAGATATATCAACGTTTTGATATAATAATGTTTCGATTGTGTATGCATGAGTTTTGATTGTGTATATGTGTGTGACACACATAAATTACTACATGATTCACACATATATTATATAAAACGGTTGTGTAATACAAAGAACACACAAACATAATTGACGATGGGTAAGAAAAAACTTGGTACGTAATAACTATTTCAGACTTTTTTTTTTGGAAGGTGTGTTTCGGCGGAGAATACAAACGACGCACAACCCCTCAACCCCAGTTCGAATCCAGGCCAAACGCGGGTGTTGAATTTCTCACCCCTTAGTGCGATTGGGGGAACTCGAACCTGAGACCAAGCCCAGACGGAAACCTCCCTAAGGAGTAAACCCTCCCACCTCCGACCAGCTGGGTTGGACATCATTGGCAGCCAGTGGCGCAGGATAGTTGGGGCGGGGAGGGGTGGCCGACCCCCCGGATTTTTGCGCAGAAGTTCCGATTATATAGTATTCGTATAGAAATTTTTGAAAATATAGGGTTTCGACCCCCCGAAACTGGTTTTCGACCCCCCGAAACTAATGACTTCCGACCCCCCGGTGACTTCCGACCCCCCGAACCTTCGGGTCAAGCTTCGCCACTGTTGGCAGCTATTTCACACTTAACTGCCACAAAAAAAAAAAAATGAGTTTCGAGGTAAGTGGGTAAAACATTGATTCATAACCGATGGTCACATATTACCTGTGTTTATACATACATTAACAAGAATAAAGTCTTACACATTACAAAATACTAGTGGGAAACCCGCGCGATGCGGCGGGGGACGACAATTTGCATTGTTATACTCGTATATTGTAGTTTTCTAATTCGTTTAATATTTATTTCGGCATCATTGTGGTGGATATACGTCATAAGCGTTACACGCATATACTAACTAATAGATTTATCAGAATTATCAAATACTTCAAGAAACCATTGATGTATTATAGTAACACACTGATAAGAAAAAATAAGTCTTAAACATAAAACTTGTATCTATTCAAGTTGGAAATGGTCGAGATGTAGGTATGAATCAAATATCTTTATTCGAAGCCAAAGTTGCAAATGAAAATGGTGAATAGATACCTAGTCGGGATGTTTCCGCATTGAACAGACAATTTGACTTTTACCAAATATTGTCATTTTGTTTCAACCAAACAATTTTAACTATGCCATTGAGCTAAAACATAGGTAAAAAAGCGTATCCATTTTTCAAATTGTTGTTGTCCAAGCAAAATCCATGGTAAAATGACCATTTTAACCTTTAGTTTAACTCAAAACTTGTTCACAAATCCTAAAAAAATCTATAGTTTAAAAAACTTAACTAACATATAATATTCAATTATAAGTATAAAATAATGCGTTTAAAACCAAGTATATATAACATTATAACCCGTCCCCATGTCTTGTTTTTTCTTTTTCATTTTCTTATTCCTAGGCTTGTTTAATGTTTTAACCTCCAAAGTTTATTTTTTTTAAATTTTAACCACCAATTATTTCCTAAGCATGATAAATTAGTGATTATAACTGGCTTAAGCAATTTGAATGGTAACCGACCTCTCCCACTGTTTTCTACGTTTAATTCAATTCTTTATGTGATGTTTTGGCCATTGAACATTTCATATAATTTTTTTTGTCATTTTTAATTATAAAGAATGCATTCACATTTTTGAGTTATTTTTTTTGTCAAATTAAATAAAAAAGAATGCATTCACCATACTAATTTGTAATAGTTTGTAAATGTTGTATTTTCTTTTTACTGTTCTTATTAAACGTTGAAAAATTTGTTTTGTTTTGAATTGGCTACTTATACTCATAATTAAAAAGAATACATTCATCACATCAATATGTACGTGATCTTTAGATTTTTTTTGCAATAACACAACATTAAAAGAAAGGAAGTACCATTTCCAATACATTTTATGATCATGCCGGCAACCTTTTCATTAGAATGATGTAAAAACTATGATAGTTAAAATGATCACAAAATATATTGGAAAAAAAACCGCATTTTGAATGAAGAAAATAAAACAATGACATTAAAAAAAACATGCATCTAAAGAAATTTATAATATTAAATCGCATGAAATATGTTTTACTTTTTAATTGAAACTCAAGGTATTTTAAATTGAGTTTTCAGCTTAATGCTTGAATCTGCATTGTCTTGAAAGACGTCTTCTTTTTTGTTGTCATCACAACGGTCAAGATTAATAACATGTCTCCATTTTTACTAAGAAATCCTCTTATATCACTTTTTGTTTTAGTTTCAAACATCTGAAAAGGAAAAAAACTCTTCGGGTGTATATATTATTTGCTTGTTGATTAAATTTAGTTTAGTTGATATAATCACTTATACATAAAGGCATTACATGCTTATACATTTTTATTCACACGTTGATATCGAGTAAAACAAACATCGAAACGTCGATAAAAATGAGTAGGTCGTCACGGTACCTTCGAGTAGTTTAAAGATATGAGAGGAATAAGGAATGGAGTTATAATTTTGTAGGGGGTAACTACTCACTAAAAATGAGGGAATTAAAATGTAACTAAGATGTTATTTTAGGGTTATACAATAGTATAAATAAAATGCGATAATTACTTGTACATAAGGCATTCTTTCTTATACATTTCAATACACACATTGGTATTGACTACAACAAACATCAAAACGTCGACAAAAATAAGTCGTTTGTCATGGTATTTTCGAATGTTTTTAAAATATAATAGTTTAAAAGTTATAATAGAATTAAATAAAAGAATTATAAATTTGTAGGGGAGAGGAGAAAATGTAATTACTAACTAAAAATTAGGGAATTAAAGTGTAAATAAGATAGGGTATTAAAGTGTAAATAATGTATGAATGACTATTTTACCCTCATTTTAGGGTTATTAATGAAAAATTAGTTCTTAACTTTTGGGTATCTTAAAATACCCCTCACTCATGCATTATAATATAGTATAGATATAGATATATACACAAATATATGAATCGCTTATATCATGACTATAGATATAGAAACTTTACGATAACACTATAAAAAATATTCCGCACACATCAAATAACCAATTTCATGATTCTCTGGCCAGGTAAACTTTATAACATGTATGCTGTCGACATCTATATATATATATATATTTTTTTATTTTTTTTTTATCATCATACAGGACAAATAAAATTACATTAAGATAACGGAAAGGCGGGCAACAATCATACATATTTTATAGCTGAATATATATAAATAATAATTGTATATAAAATTTGGAATTTGGTGGCCTATACTGTTACTTAATGTCATTTAGTCGAAAGGCAACCTTGCTAATTGTTAGGTCGCCCTTAATCGTTAGAATGAAAATGGTTACGGTAGGAACGTGATAAATCAATGGGTGATTCTTACCTTTACTCAAAAAACGCTTCCCTTCACATCTAAACCATCTATCGAATTTGTTATATGTCCTTTCATACGTCTCCAACGAGCTACATACCTTTATCTTATTCTTATTGTTTACCTTTTCCAACATGTATAGTGGGGTGTCCGCGCGTTACGGTGGGAAACAATATTTATCTCGGTTCGATTAAACCATATTCAATTAACTACAATATTTGTCTCGGTGTGTGACGTAATTATTAGCAGAGCTTGAATTGTATTAACCACAATCAAAACATTCGAATCCTACATGTTAAAGGAAGTTTAAGCACATGAATAATACATACATAGCAATAATTGTGAGATACGCTAAACAAAGAATTAGGGTGATCATGAGAATGTGAAAAGTTACATGTGCCAACACTTGAATATGTAAATAATAAGGAGTAGTGGAAATAAATAATCACAGCTATTGACTATTGGTCAATAACAGTCCCAATTAAGAAAATAACCACCAGCGGTCCCAACTTTCGACATATTGGCCACCAATGGTCCTAGTTAGTCTAATCACTAACGTCGTTAGTGGGTTGCTAATGTGACATCCTACGTGCCATAACTTAACACACATGTCCGATGACGTGGGTTGCTGATGTGACGCCACATCAGCATGCAACTAACGACGTTAGTGATCAGACTAACTAGGACCAGTGGTAGCCAATATGTCGAAAGTTGGGACCGCTAGTGGTTATTTTCGTAGTTGGGACTGTTATTGGCCAATAGTCAATAGTTGTGATTATATATTTCCATTACTCCAAATAATAATAATAATAATAATTTGTGAGTTACAGTTAGCAAAATATTAAGGTGATAATCGAGAATAGGAAGTTCCATTATTTTATTACTACACGGTGTGGTCATGATTTTCAGGGGGCATGAAACGACATGTAGCGTCTACTTCAGCGTTGGGTGCATGAAACAAGAACGGACAAAATTGGTTGGGTGGTGCTAGTGGCACGAACGGTGGGTCCGTGGTGGGGTAAAAATATAGGATGAGCTTATGTATAAGGGTAAATTATTATTATTTTTTTATTTTTTTAAAAAGGAGTCGTTGCAGGGACCAACGATTTTTTTTCATATCTAACAGTGAGTCGCCATGTCACCGAACTCAGTTGTTTCACGTCAGTAGAGTATCCCATGAGGCTTGCCCCACGCCGGTCTTCAAGCTGGACCTGGGGTGGTGTGGCTGTCATGGAGGGGCTTCACACCCTCTACTTCCACGACCCACACTGTATAGTCTAAAAATTTTAAAATTTTCTACTAAACTGGTACATATTTTAAAGCGTTTTAAGGAAAATCAAAAAAACTTTGAGTTTTATTTTTTTTAAAAAAATCCATGCGGCGGGGAACATGGACACTGCCAATGGTGTGCAATGTTCAGTTCCATTCGGGTATTAGCTTTAGCCAAAACCAACATTGGTAGGGGAAGTAAAAATGGATTCACTCAATGCTTAATGGTTCAGCAACATTCCAAGTCTTAATGGTTCAGACTTAACCATTTCATTCAAATACTGAAACAAACACGCTGAATGAGCTTAATGCTGAATCATTCAGCACTAAATGATTTAAAGGCTCATTAGGAGTCTTATCAAGAGCCCCTTAAAATTAATGACCGGAGTAATTGGCATTTAGTTCTGATCGAAGACCGTTATAATTTAATGATAGTCACTACGATAGATCATATATGATCATGTGAATAACTGAATAAGATACAACACTATAACGTAAAGCAAATTAATTATTTATGTAATAAAATATACACAGATACTATAAAACATTAATATCATTTTGAATTTTCTTAGTGCATATTTACCAGGTAAAAATTATCAAATCATTAGCTCCCCTTAAATTTTAAACAGTTGTTTGAATGTATGTCAAAACAATGAATGAATTTTCATTGAAAAAAAAAAAGGTAAATTACATAAGGATGGTAGGTAGGCAGACAACAATACCTTATATCAAGATGGACGTAAAACACCGAAAGAGGATGCTAAGACTATTCTCTTTGTTTTTTTTATATATTTCACAATACCTAGTTTTTTTACAAGAAAAGCTAGCGTATTTTATTTTTGTATATATATTTTTGTGTGTATATATATATATATATATATATATATATATATATATATATATATATATTTCAAGGTACCTAGTAATTAGGTGGTTAATTATTGCTTCAATTTCAATATCTACATGGCAATGACGTTACAACACTTTTTGCTAGTTAGTGAGGTTGCGCTAATCCACAACACAGAGCGTTAAACACTTGAATTTCAAACGGCCGTTTTCCTTCGAACTATCAATTGATGACGTGAAATAGTATTGTCATATATCGCCACAAAATGACACATTAATCTCAAGATTTTTTTGCCAAATTAGTGCTACAGTACAAAATATTTGTATAATTGGTGTGTGTCAGCACCCATGTTGTTCTTTTGGTGTAACCGAAGGATCAAATTGCGGTTTACGCTGATTAGGAGATAAACATTGATGAGTAGGAGGAGGGATGATGACTTGGCAAAGAAACCGCACGATGAAGTTGCGGTTTAGCAAGGACTGCAGAGTTGTTGTTTGGATAGATGAGGGACCACTTTTGTAACTTTTGATTGAAAGCAAATATATAAAAGAATCCGCAAGATGGTCTTGCGGTTATGCAAGGACTGCAGGAGGCGAAGATTGGATAGGTGAGAGACCATTTTTGTAACTAGACATTCGAAGCAAATATAAAGAAGAATCCGCAACATGGTGTTGCGGTTATGCAAGGACTGCAGGAATCGATTATTGGATAGGTGAGGGACCATTTTTGTAACTAGACATTGAAACACACTAAATTCAAATGACAACTCCTCACATGTGATAAACCCCAACCACACATTATAGAATCTTAGTCAGACTTAGGACATGCATTGACTGAAAAACAAGTAAAAAGTGAATGACAAAAATAAATGCATGCAAATACATGCAAATTCATGCACGAGGGTTTTTATTATAAATGGCATGTTGAACGATGAATTTTTTCAAACTACATTTCACAATCCAAAGACCACATACTGTCTCAAATTTTGCACTCTCAAATTTTGCATTTATTCACACCCAAATTTCATTCGTATAAATTATGGCATTTGTAAACCCTAGTCCTCGAAGCAATGAACTTCTATGGGATCAATCACGACATCGTTCGGCGATATTGTTTGAAGGAAATGGGGAAGATGCGGATCTTGATATTAGACGGGGCGACCAAGCCTTTTGGGCGGAAATTTGCCACAATCCGTTGGATGAACATGTTAAATTTATGCTGCGGACGGCGGGTTTTCTTGGAGTTGTTGAGTGTGGTTTCCGCAAGATTGACTGAGGGTTGATAACTGCCCTCGTTGAAAGATGGCGTCATGAGACCCACACGTTTCACCTACGATTCGGTGAGGTGACAGTGACGTTAGAGGACGTTGCATGTCTAATGGGTCTTCCGATTAATGGTGAAGCCGTGACAGGACAACAATTTGACGTGGAGAACTGTAACACCCCAACCGATGGCGGAATCATCGAGGTGTCACGTAGTGACGATTGTTCAAAAGCACATGGTACTAAAATGTAAATATATTATTGAATAATTTAAATTGTCTTACATGGATGAAATGGGAAAAATACACAAGTCTGAACAAAACATGAAATTTGAAATAAATTATTAAAAGCAAGCACTAAAATCCAATGCTATGGAACTAAGATCAAACTGCACCTGAAACATGTACAAAATAAGTTTTGTCAACATATGAAATGTTGGTGAGCATTCCTAGTTTTAATACATATAGTAAGTTGGAAAAATGTTATACAATTCAAGTGCAAACTACAGTGCATTTATGTAAACTATGTATCATACAAATGAGCGAAATCAATCCTGTGACTGTATAAATGTACTAAAATGAACGGCGGTGTACTTATCCAATAAATGGATAATAACTTAACAATGACCATGGATTCTCCGATGAAAAAGGGGGAGAATCACCTAGGTGGGTTGTCAATCCAATAGCGCTATCCAATGTTAAGGTCGGCTTGTACATGGTTAATGATTTCACTAAGTACAAATGTATTCTACATGCAAAGATGTATAGTCAAGCGGCTCGGTTTATGCCAAACGCTCCTGAACAATTTGTAGCGATACAAAATACTGCCACCGTGTGCTGACTTCAATTCACGAAGGAGATCGTTTGAATTATCCTTCGCGTCTACAAGATCACCCGGTCGGTTTCCAGGCTGACAGAAGCCGACCTAATAGGGTGTCAGGGCGTATTAACGGTAGACGTGGTCGGGTGGAGCAAGCAGAGCCTTTTTCAGCAATTCAAGACCCTCCCAGCAATGATGACCAGCCTATGGAATGGTCAGAATTTGATTTATAAAGTTTGCTGAATGATGATGATAGTGGGAGTGGTAATTTTGCAGGGGCTGGTTCCTCACAAAACCCCGTTCATCCACAACAGTTAAGGGGGTTCAATCCACAACGCCAGCATGGTGGGGGGGGGTTCAATCCACAACACTCTGGGGGTGGGGGGTTCATACCTACTCCTCAAGAGTCTATTATGTATACCCCTACCCCTAAGTAACACTCAGGCGTCTTCATTTTGGACACCAGATAACCCGATTAACACCCAGCAATCCTCGTTCACTTACTGGGCACAAAATCAAAGTGAACAACAAACGGGTTATAATAATTCTTGGACGCCTGTACCCCTTCAATTTTATGAACGTCGAAATCCACCCAGAAATCGACGGTGTACTCAATGTGGTACCGGTAGTAGATACTGTAATCAACCTAGTTGTGGTGGTCCTGGTTATTGTAATAATGATGTATAGTTTCTAAAATCGTTTATGGATGTAACATTTTGATGTTTTAGCGTTTATGTATTAATGGTTAATGTTAGTTTACATAAACATATGAAATAAAAATTAAATTAAAACGATTACATAACACACAACACAAACACATTTTCCTAATTTACTTATTGCAACCACATTACATAATCCTAAACTAATTATTAAAACATTAGATAATTAAACCGAAACCCCCCACTACGGAGACGGACCACTGTACGGCAAGTAATTATCCCAGTCCTCGAGTGGGTACGACGGCGGGGACACGGATCGATCGCTATCACGACCGTCGGACCTCGCATCCGAGGGTATCCAGTAGTACTCACGAGGAGAGGATAAATTGTTTCGTTCTTTTTCTATAGCATCCCTTAAAGCCTCCAGGTCCTCCTCAGTTGGCTCCCAATCAGGAGTGGTTTGGGTGGGGGTAGCCTGGAAGTGGGGGGTGGGGGTATCCCGGGAGTGGAGGAATGAAGGGGACGGGGTTGGAGACACGTTGAGTGTGAGGAGAAGAAAATAGGTGTTGAGGAGGAGGAGTAGGAGGAGGAGGGGGAGGAGGAGGAGGAGGGGGAGGAGGAAACGCTTGTTGACGACGTGTCCGACGAGAGTATCGCCGGAGATCGGAAGGTCCACCACCTTCAGCGCCCCCCCCCCCTCCGCCTACCTTAGGTGCCTGAACCAGCTCCCCAGTCACCTAAGGTTTGCCTGGAGGGCGAAAACAAAACAACACTAAAATATCCCTCCAGGCATCACCATTTTTCCATGAATCCCCACTTTCCTATAATAACAACGAGGAATGCAAGGCAGGGGATGAAACAAGGGGAATATGTTTTTAAGCTTGTATGGTACGAGTTTAAAAACAAACTGTTTCTGGAAAAAAATGGCATGAATCTCCCCAATATTATAAACTACGGTATCGGTGTTGCATTCTACACGTGTTATACCACGTGTGGATGTAACATCGATCCAAGTAGTTTCATGTGGATGTAATATCGATCCAATGTTCCAACGAAACCTCTCCAGCCACCACCAATTTGGCAAAGGGAAAGGAAACAAGAAGCTGCATGGATTATTATACAGCATTTGGACCCCCTTCATTAACAACATTGAAATGATGGAATGTGGATGTAACACAGGTCCAATAACACAACGTATTTATAACCCCTCTTCTGCATTTTGTAAAAATGGAATACGAATATATTTATGTGTGTGCAATTGTGGAAAGATCATATATTATGCTTTGCTGAGTGAAAATGAAATGAGCAAATGGTAAACACTTTACAATTTATATCGGTATATTAACATGTGTCTGTCAAATATTATATAACATGCATGCACATAGAAATCGCAAGATGGTCATTTGGTTTCAATTATAACTTACAAAACTAGTCCTCAACTATGTTAACATTTAATCTTCAAGTCCTTCATTAATAATGCTTGTGTAAGGTCCTTTTTCTAAGCCGCAAGATGGTCATGCGGATTCCAAATTAACTTACAAAAGTGGCCCTTAATCTAATGAAGCATGTAATCTTCAAGTCCCTCATCGATGTCTTGCTAAACCGCAATATCATCTTGCGGATTAAAGTTCATCTCACTCGATCCTACTCAACCAGCCACCTCAGCCTAAACCGCAGGATCATCCTGCGGTTATACCAAAACACCTAACTCGATCCTGACACCCTTCATTTGCACAAGTTTTTGTGGATATACCGTTTTCCTTCGAACTATCAATTGATGACGTGAAATAGTATCGTCATATATCGCCACAAAATGACACATTAATCTCAACTTGGTTGCACAAGATACAAGCAAAATAGAGTCAACAACAAGTCAATGAGACGGCTTGCTCAGCAAGATTCAACGTTTGCTTCTTTCAAATTATTCCAATTATTCCAATTTTACCCTCCATCCTCTTGGTTATATACCCAACCACTCCCCCACTCGTCACTCACACCCTTCACACTTCCCCATTCACTCTCTCTCTCTTCTTTCTCTCTCTAAAAACCGCTTCCGTACACAAACTTTTCCGATGTCAGGAAGAGGCCGTGGACGCGGCGGTCAACCACCAGGCACCGGCCGAGGCCGTGGCAGAGCTCAACCACAACCGTCGGTTTCTCAACAACCTTCCGGTAGAGGAAATGCCGCACCGTCGTCGTTACCTAGGGTTGAGAACCTGACCATAGGTTCTGCACCACCGCCCGGTCCTAGGGTTACATCCACAGGTTCTGGTTCCCAACCACCGGCAATGCAGCAGCGTCCTGTTCAGGCTACACCGGTTCAGCCTCCTGTTGCTACACCGGTTCAGCCTCCTGTTCAGGCGCCGGCTGCTCAGCAACAGGCGGTGGTGCCGTTGTCATCGAAGAAGATAAGTGCACCGCTTAGGAACGGGTACGGAACAATCGGACGGAAATGTGTGATTAAGGCGAATCACTTCCTTGTGGATCTAGGTCAGAAGGATCCTCATCAGTATGATGTAAGGTTTCCTCATTTCAGATTATTCGTTTTTTGAGTGTGTGTAATAATAATAATAATCGGTATTCGTACACGCGTCATTTAATTTTATGCATCCGTGGAGAAATCTGTATGTTTTTCTTCTGATTTTAGGTTATTTTTGTGACGCCTCTGTTTGTTTTGTTATTGTTGATTTGTTTCTGTGTGAGAGTGTGTGTGTAATATTCAAAAGCCGTACACACGTCATTTGATTTTATGTATCCGTGTGATGTATTAATGGGGAAATCCGTATCTGTTTTTGTTCTGATGCTTGATTTTTCTCATAAATGGTTTAAAATATTTTGTTCAGTGCATTCTAGTACTTTAGTTTTAACTGGAGATCTGATTTATTTATTTTACCTCTTGTTTGTAAAGCGATTCTGCATTCAGTCATTTTTTGTTACTTTTTTTTATTCCTTTTCCTTTTGCTTTATTCTGGCTAGGTATTATTATTGTTATTATTATTATTATTGTTGTTGTTGTTGTCGTTGTGGTTGTTGTTATTTGTGCATTCAGCATTTTGTAAAATTTGTTGAAATTACATAACATGTTTATTATAATGGACTTTTTGCTAATGTTGACTTGATTTTTGGTTGAAGGTGACGATTTCACCGGAGGTTACTTCAAAGAAGAAATGTCGAGAGATCATGAAATTTCTCAGCTCCTTATACCGGGCTTCACACATGGGAAATTTGTTGCTGGCTTATGATGGAAAGAAGAGTGCATTTGCTGCTGGGCCATTGCCCTTTGAGTCGAAGGAATTTGCTGTTAAAATCACCGAGGATGGGTATTATTTAATTTGAGATAGTTCTTGTTTGATTTATGGTTCAAACTTGCTTTAAATATGCATTGTCTTATGTAGTTGCTGTTGGTATGTATTGTAGGCGGGAACGTGACTTCAAGGTTACGATTAAGTTTGCTGCAAAAAAAGATCTTCATTTCCTGAAGCAGTTCTTGAGTGGTAGACAACATGACAATCCTCAAGAAACTATTCAAGCTCTTGACGTGGTTCTGAGAGAATCAGCCTCAAATCCCTTATTAGGGTAACACATTCTTTTTTGTTTAAGTTTAGTGTTTGATGTGATTTTGTTTTATTTCGTAGTTAATTACTTTTTTTTAATGTGATTCCAAGCATTTCATATGAGTTGCATCCGTGAAGTAGTTTGACGATTGTCGCTGAATGTGCTTTTGTTTTACTCTTTTGTGTGATTCTAAGCATGTCGGATGGATAGTAGCTGTGATGTACTTGGGCTATCATTTTTGAATGTGCTTCATTTTCATTTTTGTAGTTACTAGTTAGCTATATCTTTTCAGTGTGATTCTAACCATTTCATATGAATTGCAATTGTTAAGTAGTTGGCGATCATTGTTTGGTGTGCTTTTGTTTTAGTCTATAGTTAATTATACCTTTTAATGTGATTATAAACATGTCATTAATTTGCAGTCGTGAAGTAGTTGGGAGGTCATTGTTTAGCTCGGAGTTTGGCCAAGGTGCGCTTGGTGAT
Organism: Ambrosia trifida; assembly: GCA_028751855.1. Taxonomy (NCBI): domain Eukaryota; kingdom Viridiplantae; phylum Streptophyta; class Magnoliopsida; order Asterales; family Asteraceae; genus Ambrosia; species Ambrosia trifida. The sequence goes on from CM054130.1 coordinate 16,903,435, forward strand.
GGTATTGAATTCTGGAAAGGATTCTACCAAAGTCTTAGACCGACCCAAATGGGTTTATCACTCAACATTGGTATATGTTTATGAACTTTTTATACTTTTGTATTTCTGTTAAATTTACTAGCTATGCTTGTGTTACTGGGAACATTATAGAAGTTTAACTTGTCTATTCGGAATTTTCTCTTTTGCAGATATGTCGGCCAGGGCTTTCTATGAACCAAGGTTGGTCAGTGATTTTATTGGAGAATTTCTTAACAAAGATCTAGCCAGGCCACTAACAGACCAAGAACGTCTCAAGGTATTGGTATCAACTTCCATTGAGTTTGCTAACCTTATGCAAAGAAGGGTTCTTCTATGTTACTATATTACATTCTTTAAATTGTTTATTTGTTCATTATTTTGAACAGCCAGAAAAGATTCATAGTTGATTGTATGGTAATTGAAATTTTCAGGTGAAAAAAGCTCTTAGAGGTGTTAGAGTGGAGGTCCACCGCCCAAATTACATGAGGCGATACAAGGTTCAAGGGCTAACTATCCAACCAATTAACCAGCTATCGTGAGTTGGAATAATAGATATATTAGTTTCATCATACTATTTGATATTCATTTTGTGTTACTTTTTTTTTTTTTGTGTTTGATCAATTTTATACGGTCTACTTGTATTATGTGTGTGTGTGTATCTTTGACTAATTTTTTTTTGTGCTTTTAGTTTTCCAGATGAAACCGGAGCTGTTATCTCTGTTATTCAGTACTTCCGGGAAAAATACAACATCAATCTTCGTTATCCTTTGCTTCCCGCAATTCAAGCAGGCACGGAAGCAAAGCCCACATATTTGCCAACAGAGGTTTGCTTTTATTGTTAAAATGTTGGATGAAAGCTGTAGTGTTTTAATAGATGATTTTTAGTTTTTTAAACGGTTTATGACTTTATGTGTTTTAAGTAGTAAATAGTAATAGAATATAGCAACTAAGGTCTATAATTATTGCTGACTTTTACTTTGTGGAATTTTAGATTTGTTGGCTGCAAGGTGGTCAAAGATATGGATTGAAGCTTAATGAAAAACAAGTTACCAATCTGCTAAGGGCAACATGTCAACGCCCAAAGGATAGGGAGGACAGTATTATGAAGGTATGTTTTTTTGCTCATTTGATAACGCTAGATTATCCTCTGGGTGCTTCTCGGGATAGACAAATCTAATATGAAGTGACAAAATGTGTGTACCGTAAAAGGAATAGATCATTTTTTCAGGATTTTTTTTAAAGGATCGACACTCGATAACTCATAAAACCCACTTTTAATTCTACGTGTGTACATCTTGCTCAAGTTAATATTATTTTTATTTAAAAATTTAATAAAAACATTTTTTGGAGGGAAATCAAGGGCTGTGAAGGCCTCACAACGCGCCGCGTGTCACACCCCTTTTTGTTTATTATATATATAGATATAGATATAGATAGGATTTTATAGTTTTCTTAATTTATTTACTTTTGTTTTTGTTGGTGTTGTTTAGACTATGCGGAGTAACAAATACAATGAGGATGAATTGGTCAACAAAGATTTTGGCATGCGAGTGAGAGAACAGCTCACTTCTATTGATGCGCGTGTTCTTCCACCGCCTCAGGTAAATTTACACTTGCAATTTTTAATTTTGGTAGGGGGTTTCTCATTAGATTTGCATTGATTTTTATCTGCTTGTTTTTTCAGCTCCAATACCATGGTTCTTCTGAAGTAAAACCACTAGTTGGTCAATGGAATATGATTGACTTGGTGAATTGCACTTCATTTTCTTCCACTGATTAGAATAGGAATAATGTGATAATCTGTTACTGACTTTTCATCTTTTTGTAGAAAATGATCAATGGAGGCACTGTAAATTATTGGGCGATTGCCAACTTCTCAAGGCAAAGAGAGGATGCCGTCATGCGTTTTTGTAGTGAACTCGTACAAATGTGTCAAAACAAGGGAATCGTATGTATCTTTATATTATTTCAAGTCGTCATGCCAATACGAATACAAATACAAATACAATTTGTTTAAATACTTATAATATTTTGAAGGTTTTTAACCCACAACCACTGATTCGAATGATATCTACTCCACCACACAATATTGAGAAAGCTTTGGTTGATATTAAGTCTCAGTGTGGTGCACAACTCGCAAAAGTTGCACCTGACAGCCAACTGCAATTGCTGTTTGTGATTCTTCCTGAAGCCAAAGGAACCTATGGTAATTCAATTTTGTTAGGAGTTCCTTATTTTTCAGTAATGCTGATAAACGTTTTTCCTAACTTCTTTCTCAGGAAGAATTAAACGAGTGTGTGAAACTGAGCTTGGTATTGTTTCTCAGTGCTGTAAGCCTGCTCATGTAATGAAGCTTAGCAAACAGTATTTCGAAAATGTGGCGATGAAAATTAATGTGAAGGTATTTAATTTGCTTACAGTTTCTTTTCTGTTTGCCAACAAATATATATATATTTTTTTTATTTTTTAACCCTATCAGGTAGGGGGAAGGAACAGTGTCTTGTCTGCGTCTCTCAATGGTCGGCTCCCTTACATAACTGATCGTCCGACCATAATCTTTGGAGCTGATGTAACACATCCCTCACCAGGAGAGGATTCAGCTCCTTCCATTGCTGCTGTAAGTTGCCATGCGTTCACTTTCATGTTTTTCTAGACGTGCCAAGTTTTTATCCATTTGACTTATAACCTCATTCGGGTTTCTAAGAATTTTCTTTAGAAGTTAGTTTATTTGTGTAATTACTTGTAGGTGGTTGCTTCAATGGATTGGCCTCAAGTTACCAAATACAAAGCTTTAGTATCTGCACAACCACACAGGCAAGAGATTATTCAGGATCTGTACAACAAAAAGGGTGAAACCCATGGAGGTTTGATTAGGTAAAGGCTTAACTCCTTTTATTGGGATCTTAGTTAGATTGGATTTTGTTTATTTAATCTTTTTTTACATCTAACTTACGTTTGCAGAGAACTTTTGATATCTTTCAAGAGGTCAACTGGACACAAACCTCACCGTATTATTTTTTATAGGTAAGTTAACTTGTTTCCTTTTCCCCCTCTTGTAAGTCACTCATCAATCATTGATGTACTCTCTTATCAATTTACAGAGATGGAGTAAGTGAGGGACAATTTAATGAGGTTTTGCTGAATGAGATGGACAGCATTCGTAAGGTAAGTGTTTCTTGTTTCTTCACATGTCTTGTTTGTAAGTAATTTATTATATAGTCTTTAATACATGGTGGTTGTTTATTCAGGCATGTGTTTCATTGGAGGCGAACTATATGCCACCTGTTACGTTTATTGTGGTGCAAAAGAGGCATCATACGCGCTTCTTCCCGGATAAGCATGGTGATAGAAATTCCACTGACAGGAGTGGCAATATTCTTCCTGGTTTGTTATTTCAACTTTCACATTTTTTTTTTAAGTTCTACAATTTCTGGGTCGTTTTTCCTAATATCTTTTTTAATTGGATTGAAATTATTAGGGACTGTTGTTGATACAAAGATTTGTCACCCAACAGAATTTGATTTCTATCTGTGTAGCCATGCTGGAATTCAGGTGAACTGTCTTTTTAATTTACTTTCACAGTTTTACATCGATGTCACTTTTATCCTTAAATTTGATAAATATCTTCTGTTTCTACTAAACCTGACACAATGGGTTGTTTTGAAGAATGTATCAATTTAGTTTGTGTCAAAAACAGGCTTTGATTTAAACAGGCTTGGGTTGAAAAGAGTCGTTAACCAGCTATAAATGGGCAAAACTAAATTGATGGCGCCTATATTGATCTTTATAGTTGTAACGCCTTTTTTATGTGCCTAGATTGATTTGGTTTCTTTGCAGGGGACGAGTCGCCCAACACATTATCATGTGCTGTATGATGAAAACAAGTTCACGGCAGATGGTTTGCAGACGCTCACCAACTCTCTGTGCTACACGTATTCCAACAACCAACTCTTAAAATAGCTTTTGTTCGTTTTAGTTTCTCTTTTTTGTTAAATGCTAACCTGATTTTTATTTCAACTGACTTTAGGTATGCGAGGTGTACACGATCAGTCTCCATAGGTAAGCTATCTGTTTTTGTTTTTCATCATCCAAGTCATACAAGATTGTACTGTAATAACACAAACCCATGTTTTGTAGTTCCTCCTGCATATTATGCACACTTGGCTGCCTTCAGAGCCCGTTCTTACATGGAAGGTGCAGACCTATCTGACAGCGATTCACGTGGGGGGCGTGCAACAAGAGAGAGGGTTGCAGATGTGAAGCCGCTTCCGGTCATTCATGAGAGTGTCAAGAGTGTGATGTTTTATTGCTGAGGTGGGGAGTGTTTTAAAGTTGTAAACTTGGGTTTGGTATGATGGCTGACTTTTTGGTTTTAGGTATTTTGGGACCAGGCGGGGGTGGGGATATGTTTGGGTATATGTAGATTATGTAAATAACAAAGCAAAGCATATCATAGTGCTTTTCTTGCTTTTGCCAACGGCGTTAGATTTGACTAGTATGACCTGCTTTTAAGCATGTGTCATTTTTGAACTTGAAAGGGAAGGTTGACTTTTTGGTAGTATGCCTGACCACTTTTTCTCCAGCCTTTTGATTCCAAGTCTAAATCTGCATTATAAACCGGTTTCTGGTCCTATTGTCTTATCCAAAACAGGAATAGTCCGCACGACCTAGGCATGCTGTGTGGTTTTACATCAAGTTTGTTAGGTTTTCTTTATAATGGTTTTTAGCAGATTGGACCGGTTTGAACTTTGGAGCCGGAGTTTGTTGGGTTTTCTTTATAATGGTTTAGTGATCGGACTGGTTTGCGCTTGGGAGCTGGACGAGGAAACTGTGGCTGTTTTACCTTTATATACTTTCTCGGCCTTTATAATGCAAGTATATCATTGTTACCTTTATATACTTTCTCGGCCTTTATATTTGTTATTTTGTAGAGAGTTATGAATCTAAGCCCATATAAGGCGCGAATGACCAGCCTAGTTTAGGTAGCCCAGCAACGTGAACTGAAACGCAGAATATGGAGGAAGAGCATTGTTAGAAAGTTGATTGTTCTCTCCTCATCCTGATCTGTTGTTTTCCCATCCCCTTGTAGTTCGATTTTATTTTCACAGTTGTAATCTTCTTATGAAACCATCACGGCTTACTTGTCTATTAAGAATCACTCATGATAATCTTGATGTTCGACAATAGCCTGAACGTATAAGTTGCAGAGGCAATAAAGATTTGCACGCGGGTTGTTTGGCCCCAGACATGCGGGTTAAGTAACTACCTTCCATACCTGCGTTTGACCCCTTAACTATTTAGACTAATACTTTGGAGAATTCGTTTCCAGCATCTCCTGCATGTACAAGCTAAAATCGCACAAAGGGGTTTTGAACTAGCCCATGGACCACGCTAAATAGTAAATACCTATCACCTGGTCATGACCTGATTGCAAATAATAAGTCCCAGCCTTTGTTTTCCAGATTTCAATAAAAAATTGTTTGTTTAACCAAAATAACTAAATATCCAACATTAAATACGGACGTCATTTTTCTTCTTAACAAATATCCATATAACTCAAGCAATCAAAACAAACATATAAATCAAGCAATTAATAAAAACTCACAGATCTAGATCTGTACTTATATAGCTTTGGTTTATATAAAGACATAACTGAAGGGACATAAAAAAATTATTGGTGTTATCTTACGACCAACTTGGTTCGATCCATGTATGAGGGAGCCAATGATGTTTAGTTATGAATAAATCGGCACCCAAACTTTGTAGGCCTACACCACCTACCTTTAACCTCCCCTTATGGGCCAAGGCCTAGTTAAAGGCTTGCTCCACTTCCGGCTTATTTATGAGAATGGGTGGAGAAAATAATAAAATAATAATAGTGTGGATGAGAATGACACAACCTTTTTAGGGGCCATGTGGCACGACCTAGTGGAGTACTATATTTTGGCGTTGATGTTGACCTCAAGGAATAGTGATGTGACAACTTCCATCCTTTTTGTTCCTTGGAGGCGTGTATAGTACACTAACGGTACTGTACAACATGGAGCATGCATGACGCCTGTCACCTTATTGTGCTGTCATCGTGGTTGACCCATCAGCCTATCCAGCTACTCGTGCAACAAAGACTACTGCCACGCCTGCCACTTCAGCCTTGGCATAAACAGAGCTAACTTTCCTTGAGACTACTTCTGGAACATCCTTATCCTTACAGTCGAATTAACCAAAATCCTTTTTATCTGGCATTAACTTTACTTATATAGCTTTGGTTTATATAAAGACATAACTGAAGGGACATATAAAAAAATTAGCGGTGTTATCTTACAACCAACTTGGTTCGATCCATGTATGAGGGAGCCAATGATGGTTAGTTATGAATAAGTCGGCACCCAAACTTTGTAGGCCTACACCACCTGTAACATCTCATGTTTCCCCAAATTTAAAATATATATATATATATTATTCAGTAAAACGTGGCGTTTTGACACTCTAATGTGGTTTTTTTTTTTAAAAAAAAATATATGCTTGGGCCGGGACTCGAACCCGCGCCCAAGCCGGTTCAACCTACACACACAACCAGACCAATCGGGCTACAACACTTTTTGTGAATTCTACCCAATGCAATTCCTTATAACACATTCTTAAAACTATAACTGTTGACATCGAAAGTCAAAAGCCAGCTCGAAGCCTTCCAAATCAACCTCAATCCGTGTTTTAAATCGTGATTATATATGGTATGATTGAAATCGGCCCTCAGCGTGTTCTACACGCCAAAAATCATATTTAAACATTCCAATTTTATGATTAAACGCGTATACAATTTAAGATGGGCCAAACTTTCCTAATCAACGAATCCGTATGTTATAGTATAAATTGATGCCTCCTTTACAAGCCTAAAGCACCGATAAACATTTTCCCATCCTCAATTTACCCTTAAACTTCTCCTAGTCTGTGTATTTTGATTCGTTTTACTTTTCCCGTTGACCAACTCGTGCATACATCAAAACACGCTGTAAGTATCAATTCTTGCATTGGTTTTGTTAATCGGCCCTGTACAAACAATAGCCCCAACGATTCAGGGGCTATTGGTTGCTAATTTGTTGGATTAGAAAACTAGGGCTCGAAGCTTGATTTGGGAAGATGACACTGGCGTGTTATCGTTTAAGTTTAATACAGATTGGAAACTATCACCAACTGATCCACAGATCAGTTGGTAATACTTGCTTGATTAAAACATTGAACCGGTGGTAGACTGGGGTTCGAGTCCCGTCCACCACCCCTTTTTCTTTTAAAAATATCTTTTTCAAAAAAAGAACACATTTATTTAAAAAAACCGCTCTAACCCAGATTCGAACCCACGTGCTCATGCTTCCTAGGCTTTACAATCACAAGCCCAGACCAATTGGTCTGGACCCTGAGAACATTAACAACCCAGTTTGGGTTATATTTAAACCCAATTTATAATCAAATAATATAATCCTTATAATTTCTTTATTAATCAAATTTATAAGAAAAAATCCTTTTATTTAACTAAACGATTTATAAAAATTCTATAAAAATTATTTTATGTTATTTTGAAGGTAAAGTTTATCATACAATTTTTAGTTTTACAAAAATCATTTATTTAATATATATAAAATATATTACAAATTTATTTAATTATAAATTGAAAATTCTATAAAAATGTCTAAACGATTTTATAAAATTCCACAAAAATTATCCTAAACTTATAAAACAATAAATATTTCAGAAATAATTTTAAATTTCCGAAAAACGTTTATTTAATAATTTTAATAAATTTTTACTATTTTAATCATAAATAATTCATAATAAATTCATTTTTCACTATTTTTATACCAAAATTTTACATAAATTATTTTTATTCATTTAGAACAGGAATATAAATTTTAATTTGTAATTTCATTAATTTTAATATTTTTAGATATTAAAACTATATTTTGACAAATAGGAATAAATATACTAAATATTCAATTTTTGAGAAAATAATTTTTTTAAAAATTATTTTCATATTTAAAATCTTATAATATGACCATTCTTAATCAAAAAATCTACAAATAGTCTTTTAATTATTTATTTCCCGAATTTCTATTATTTATTAACAATTTATCTTATTAACGATTACAATTATCAATCCCCAAATTAGGAACTCTAGAACTACTTATAGACTAGAAAACTTAGACTTTTAAGTTTTCCCATTACTCAATTATGGCCTTATAAATAGGGTGATATTTGGACACAAGAGTCACAATTATTCTATATCAAGGGATTTAGTTCTAGCAATAAGGTGAGTTTACATAGCCCCTTTTTCTGTTTTACATTTTTGGGGTGAAACATGTTTAAACATTTTATACACTATCATTTACTCATTCTTACATTGTTGAAACTTGTGATTCAATTACACTATCATTTACTCATTCTATCATTTGACTGTAACAAAAAGACACAGTACAATCATTAACATTGATCAAGCCGCCTGTTTAGATTATAGCGCTATAGGTCTGACAAACCCACCCCCGCATAAATTCAGGGATGATCGATAACAGTTACACTTTTACTAACTTGCGAGTTAGGTCTCAGTCGACACAAGGTTTGATTGCACAAAAGACGCATTGTTACATGTCGGACTCATATTCTATCATTACTCATTATTATGCTTCAACTATGATTTTTATACAACATATTGTTTTCAACTATATGCAAAACCTATGTATTCTCACCAACTATTTATAGTTGACCCCCCCATCTTTCCAACTTAACATGTTTCAGGTTTATTTGCTATTGGGAGTTGTACAAGTCTTGGAACACATAGGAGCTTTGGACCTAGTTTATATTAATCAACTTTTGTAATATTTACTTGTAAGATAAATTGTAAATTGTTTAATATTATTCAACTTTCATTTAGTACCATGAGCTATTGAACAATCATCACTACGTGGCATCTTGATGTTTCCGCCATCGGTTGGGGTGTTACACCACATACCTATAACATCCCCTTTTGGGCCAAGGCCTAGTTAAAGGCTTGCTCCACTTCCGGCTCATTTATGAGAATGGGTGGAGAAAATAATAAAATAATAATAGTGTGGATGAGAATGACACAACCTTTTTAGGGGCCATGTGGCACGACCCAGTGGAGTACTATATTTTGGCGTTGATGTTGACCTCAAGGAATGGTGATGTGACAACTTCATCCTTTTTGTTCTTTGGAGGGGTGTATAGTACACTAACGGTACTGTACAGCATGGAGCATGCATGACGCCTGTCACCTTACTGTGCTGTCATGGTGGTTGACCCATCCCTGCCAGGTGGCGGTCTCTGAATGGTTGGGCGTGTGTCTGCTTCTCTAACCGGATCTTCCTTTTCTAACATGATCGTACTTTCATACTTGTTTGATGTTATCCATAAGTGTTGTGCGCAGGTAGATGGCGTAAACAACATCTTTAGCATGTTGCGCATCCCGCGCCATATGTCTTGTATGATTCAATCGTTGTTTTGGGGTAGGGATTACTCCGCGGACCGCGGGATTTGGTACCCTACCTCTACAGAGGTGAATTAGTGTGAATGTGATGGTTTGACACTTTGGCTCTCTCACCTTGACAACGCCTTTTAGAGGAAATGTAACACTCCCATAAGCCTTGATCACACACACACACACACAAGGATTTAATCTCGCACGTTGTGATGGTCACGAACTCGCTTGGTTTTGATGCACTAGCTATAGCAATCGAAAAAGAAAATCTACAAATTAAAATTGTAATATTCCCAATACGTACTCTATATTAAAAGAGAAATACCATTCCAAAAAACTAGTGACGTCCCTGAGGATTTACGTACCATATCCGAACCGTTAAAAAAATGCCCCTTAGGCCTTAAGGAATTAGATAACTTTGACTAATTTTTATGTACGCTGATCAAAGTTTTGGTAACAAACGTAGCAATTAGCAAAATCATAGTATTAGAATAAGTGAAATTACATATCATAATACGCTTCAAAATGGGTATATGGCCTAATGAGTTAATAATTTTTAAATGTTACGGAGCCATATGAGTTAAAATTTTCAAGTTTAAATGAACCATTATTGAGCACAACTTTTAAGTGTTTAATAAGTTTTTATTTACACATATATACAGGAATTTATAAATAAAATTGTGGCCCCGATAAAAAAGGCCCGAGCCGCGTGGACTCCGTGGCTTGGCCCATAGCCGGCTCTGCAAAAAACTATTAAAATTGTTTTGCTAAATTTATTTTACGTTAATAGTCACAAAAAGAAATAGGCCCGAGCCGCACGACTCTGTAAGTCTGATGTTTTAATAGACGATTCTGGTATGTACTGAGCTGATCAATGGCCAGAAATTAAGAAAAGGAACTTGAGAGAATTTATAGAAAAGGATTAAGAGCAAATAACTTCTTCTTCATAAATGAAAATGAAAACCTATGGCTGTTATATAGCCTTACATAACTACTAAACCACCACTAAGCCACTAACCTAAACATGAGAAAGAAACATGTACGTGGAGTATGGAGCATCCCCCACTACTCCTTTATTAAACACATCACATGAAACAAAACTATTCCTAAATACTTGGAATTGAAAATACGTGGCTTGGCTTGTAATGGAACATGGGCACACATCATTCCACCCCGCTTGAATTCGCCTTGTCCACAAGGCGAAGGTCCGGGTTGTCATTGGCGTCGACGATCATCATGAGTTGCGGTTCAAGGCATTTGTGTCCCGGCTTGTACGTCTCATCACAGTAGTAACACAAACCTCTAGCATGACGATCACGAATTTCAGCACTAGTGAGGCGACGGACCGAATTAGGAACTGGAGCCGGAAGAGCTAACCGGGGGGTGGGAGCCGGTCCCAAAAGACTTGTAGTTGGTGGTTCGTCATTTGAATCCAACACGTGACCCAACTTCAGTTTCTCTTTGTAACGACCCTGGCTGACGTGGCCGGGCCGTCGGGTCGGGTGATCGGAGCTACGCAGCGGAATTCGGGTAATAACAGTCTTTAGTCTTTGTAGGATCCACGTCATCATATCTGTTGGGTTACCTGAACACATGTCAAAAATAGTTTCTGTCAACATAAAGTTGGTGAGGTCGTGTATTTTATAAAGTGAAGGGCCAATTCGTTTATTTATAATTCTTTTATAAACTCTTTCATAAACATTCTTTTATAAACATTCTTTTATAAACATTCTTTTATAAACATTCTTTTATAAACATTCTTTTATAAACATGCTTTACATTTATAATTCTGGAGGGGAATTCTATATAACCAACTCTATTATACATCCATTCAATCATAACCCAATTCTATTATGTGCCATTCCTTAACAATGGTACCACTCTGATTGTGATGAATACCCGTTCCGACTTCCTGTCGGGTTTGTTACGGGATGGGTCCTATACTTTGGACAATGGTTCTTGCCCTCTAGTCGGTGCAAGAAAGGAAATGGCGGATACCGTCCAGTACTGTCCTCGTTGTTTCTATATATCCCCGTTTCTATTATATTTCTTTATAAATTCTATTAATAATCGTTTATTGTAAAGCAATTCTGGTTTTAATAAATGACATGTATTCCCCCAAAAACACTTAATAAAACAGTAAAAGTGGGGAGTTCACGATACTCACCGATTTGCATTATATCTTCAGCAAATCTTCTTATTACAATTATATGTTCTATATATATGGATACGTTTTACGCGTAAGACTTGTTAGATTGTAATACTTAGGATATATATCATATATATAATTTATATATATATAGAATCTGATATATATTAGATAGTCCTAAACTCGGGGTTTGGTCTTCCTAGGCAAAAAGAAATAAAGCTGGCCATTACAGCTTGGCACGCGAACCTAAAAGAACTCTAGACACTTCTAAACCCGAGTTTATTATATCGTTTTATATATCGAATCTTGTATATATAAACATATATATTTTATATATGTTTATTATTCTCTTATTATTATTATCAAGTCCGTACGTTATTCGTATTATATATATAATTCTTATAATTATAATAATCCTCGTCTAGTCCTTGGAACGGGTTCTAATCTGGGTGTTGACCGAGTCACTGAGTCGACTCGGTAGCGACTCTATTTCCTTGATACGATTAATGGTACCTCGCAATCAACATGATTATATATTAATAACTTATCAATCATAAGATTATTAACCAAATAACCAAATAGAGATATTCTTACCCATTTAATAACCGGACACTCTCCGGGTTATTATCGGAATATACTCGGAGATTAACCGGAAAGTTATGTCGGACCGGGTTTGGACTCGTCTTCCGGATTTGATACCTACTAACCATAACATAATACAAGATGTGTTAATAATCAATCAATTATATACTCGATAATCAAATGATACTAAACACTTCATACCCAAAACATACGCCTATGCATATGAATCGGACACTTAACTAGATCATGTTCGGATTACAAGTAAAGGCTCGTGGTTTAGTTTATACCATACAAAATGGAAACCACCCGATGAACCGGTGGCTATCCGGTTAATCGAAACAGCACCAGTCATAGTTTAACCCGGAAACAGGGTACCAAAGCCTCATGACAGTCACCTAAACTCGGTGACTGTCCGGTTTAAATGATAAAGCTCCGGGTTATCCAGATCCGGTTATGAACAAAAGATTACCGGGTTGAATTCCGAGCAGATTAAAAAGGATTATTGGGTTCATGGCTTGACAGCTTATCAATGACAGTCACCTTAGTCCGGTGACTGTCCAGTTCAAGAAGACGAACAGACGTCGGGTCACGAGCACAAACGGACTAATACGTTACTGGTTGTTATTGGGGTTAACAGAAGCCAGATAAGGAGGGGTTTCTTACCGGAGAAGAAAGGTTACCCGCTGGAGAGGATAGCGGCGCCGGAAAGGAGGACGGCGGCAGAGGTGACCGGAGACAGAAGACAGCGGCAGAGGAGATGGAAGCACGGAGGCAGCGGCGCTGCCATGGCTATCCAGCCCTTGCTGCGTCCGTTGTAGGCTGAAGAGAGCCGGCGGCGGCTCCGGTGGCCGTTGGCCGGAGGTGATGGTCCGGCGAACTTCTGATCAGAGAATTCATGGTCAACACACTTTATGTGTGTGTGTATATGTGCGCAGAGAGGGAGAGAGGTACGAGAGATGAGAGAAGGAGTGGTTTAAATAGGGATTAAAATTAGAGGGGTGTTTGGCCATAGGGATAATTACTGAAACGCGGGATGTTTGGCAACGAGTTATAAAAACGTCTGACAGCGTTTTAATTAGCAGGAAAAGAGCGTTTAACTGCGGTAATAATAATCCAATAATTATTATTTCTATACTCGGTTGAACCGGTTAGCCGTGAGATTCGAACTTGACTATTTTATTCCATAAACGGGTGGTTGGGTCCGACCCGACCCGTTTAGGAGATCCGTAACACGTCGGGGTGTTACAATTCTCCCCCTCTTAGGAAATTTCGTCCCCGAAATTTGAGTAATCTGGTCCTTTACACCCTTAATCTATAAGGATGTTATAATTAGAGCCAAGATACTTGTCAATGAGACATGATCAGTTTCGTGGGTTGTGATTATCTCGATTTTATATCAATCCAAGACTATCACTTATTAGAAACGTCAACCCGTAGGACTACATCTTGATCATGCTTCTAATTACGTTTTAACCTTTCTTGCTATAGTCATATTAATACAGATATACGGATTATCTGTATTTTCCTGTATGACTATTAAAGGTTCTAGATATGGATTAATATTTTCTGTATAAAGACTTTGAGATTCTAATCATTTTTCTTCTGAAAGATTTATAACTTTCAGTAAACATTTCTAGAGTCTCAAATTGATACGATATTCCTCTCATTTAATATTCGGTTTCAATTACAATGATGGATTCTATTTAGTTCTCAGGAGATAGATACGGAAGTCCCATCATTATAATGATTTGAATGGGATCCGAGCTACTATTTCCCTTATTCGAACGTTAGAAGTTATCATCACTGTAATTCCGATTTTTAAAGAGTAGGAATATTTTCTGGGTATTCTCAGATTATTAAACGTATCTTATCCGATTTTTAAAGGTACCGGAAAAGACTAATTCATTGATGATTGAGATTTCTCTTAAATCATCTATAATAATCTTTCTGACTATTTCATTGATGATTAACTGCATTATATTTAATACATATTATTTGACTTTTCTCATTGTATTATCGTGAAAGAGGTCTTTCACAATTCTACAGTCAATATATGTATCTTTATCTTTATAATCTCGGAATCTACTGGTAACAGTCGTTGTTACGATTCTTTGATTTAAGATTCTTATAGCAATGCATCAATTGTTCTTTCTCAAAAACATGATTATCACTCGGGATTTCTATACTTATCATATTAACTATTTCTATAAAATTCTTTCTTAATTCTATTTCGGGATTCGTTGACACTCTCGATTAAATATTCTATATTTTCTTCTTATAAAAATATTCTTTATAAATTCTAGTCGTTCTTCTTACGACTTATATTCTTTTCTGTTAATTTCTTTCTATATATATTTATTTCTGTTGGCATATCGGATGCTTTCTGATAATATTTGGCATTTCGCTTGCCTTCTCGTGTTATCTGGCATTTCCAATGCCTTATCTATTATTATCCAGACATATCGGATGTCTGTTCATATTATGATTCTTTTTATTTCTCGATTTATATTCTCTTATATCCAAGCGAACTCTGATAATCATTTATAGTAGACACTATAAATATATCATTTCTATAGTATATATTTTGCTTGGAATAATTCTTTCTTATTAATTCGATTAAAGTCTATATTATTGGTGTCTGAAAACACGTTCCGATAGACTTATATATAGGCAATATATCATATTTTCTTAATCCAACTTATTATAAGCAAAGCTTATTTCATCGGAATATTCCTATAGATAATTCTTGCCAAAACAGTGATATCTTAAATTATCTCTCACGACCTTTAATTCGAGACAGGAAATTCGTCATTCCTTGGTCGGAGAGTTTCACTGGAAAAATGAGCATAATTCTATTCATTTTTCGTTTTCACATTGATCATACCTTGCGAATCTCTACACGATTCCGCTTGGTATTATTTCTTAACATATTTGATAATTTGGTGGATTCTACCGTTCCGGTTTCTGAATCCATATAAATTTTATATCCATTATATTTTAAAGATTTAACAAATCTTTCATCACTTCTTATTTATAAATCTCTACTTGGTAATACTTAACCGTTTTACCAATTTGATCGTATTATAACTCTCGCGAGTTTTTATACAGAAGTGAATGCGAAGATTCTTTCATAGTGTCAAATATTCTCGCAAAGAATTCCTGTGACTTGGCGGCAAATGTCCGGATATACCTTCTGTAAGGGTCCAGATATCATTTGCCCCGAGAATTGCACAGGGGATATGCACTATCTTTGATTGGCAATCAAAATCAATAAACTGATTCATAGAATTTAACCAATCGATGGTTTATATTCTGCAAATATATTCATAGTCGTATTCCGCGAAGGAATTTCAACTAGATTGCCAATGATTTAGTCGTATTTTTCAAATACGATACGCTGATAATTCAGATTTATATTTCTTCTTAATATGTTCGTGACCTTAACATACTGTGATCTCGATAAACTTTTACTTGAATGTTCCTGTGCCTGTGGCATTCATAATTATGTCGCGATCATAATTACTATTCCACCTCACCTAACATTCCAATATTCGTTTATTTTAATCGCAATAGGTATGTGTCTCTCACATATTATTCTGATATTCTGTTCTTTATTTTCTCTTAGATTATATATTCTGGAAAGAAACATATTGATATAAATCTAACGAAGTAGACTGTCAATCATTCAAGAATTTTATTCGCGTCAAAGAATATTCAATATAACAATCCAGTCTTCTTAATATCCTTGACTTATTCGAGTCATAGGATCAAGACGGTTGTTTTATTTCTGTATAATCGATCGAATAGGAATTCAATTTCTTTGAATAAAGTCCAATTATTTTCGTCGCATGAATTCGGGATAATGATATTTCCGTTCGAAATATTATTTAACTTTGGGAAGGATCGATGATATTACTTATCGGAAATTTTTATCTATACACGAAGATAGATTTATATTATTAATCGTAATATATAATAATTGTGGTCATATCGAGATAAAATATCAAGAAATTGTATAATCAAATATAATTACAAAATCGTGTCGAAAATACTTTTAACTCATATACGGATATAAATTCGATTAAAAATATTTTACGAAAATGATACGAACTATAAAGTGAAATGGGTTCGAGCAAATAATATGGCCGTAGTATAAAAACTTTTTAAGGAAATTTTATAATAATAATACTGGTTTGAGTTTCGTAATGATATTTATTTTCTTGAAAATAGTAACTATTTGAAAAGAGTCGCGGTAAAAGTTTTTCATAGTATCGAAATTCTTTAAAATTTTAATAAACACGTTTCTTATTACTGATTAATAAAATAATTAGATTTTTCAAAATATTGAAATCAAAATTTTAGGGTTAAACGGATAAATTTGGATAAACCTGAGATAGATTCTGGGGTTTTTCAAAAATTATTATTACTTAAAAAGAATAAGTTATAATATTAACAAGTTTTCTTAATTTTATAAATTAACCGAATCGTTTACTTAAAAATTTGAACGAAGGGATTTTTATATATTTTTGCTCAAAACGGATATACTGGTTTAGGATAAAGATCATAATGGCTAAGTATAAAATCAATAAACTTCGTAGTTATACTGAAAAGATTTAAAACCTTTTTAATAATTATAGAATGTATTTAACTTTTAAATAGTCGAAGAAAATTCTTTGAAAACACGATATTTATATGCTTCTAGTATATCAAATTTTATAAAATTTTCGGAATTATGGTGTAAAAATAATATTTCTGGAAACTCGAGCATAGGAATGTTCAAGTTGTAGTATAATAATTATGTTCTGTTTATCGTAATAACCGTGAGGTTAACGTTCTGAATGATTACTGAGACTGGAATAATTCAATAAACTTATACGAAGTTTTCTTGAATTAAGATGAATAGTTTATGTTTTATATTCTATATATTTTTCTATATCCACATATATATACTTTTTATAACTTTGTCATTTCTTATTTATATCAGGATTTATTTTATGATTTCTATTAATATATCTGGTTTCCGTTCTGTATATATATTCTCATTTCTTATAGCCTTAATATCCTGTAAGATTTCCCAGAAATTAAATGTGCATATAAATTCACAACTGTGTACGGAATTGTCAATTTACTCCACATAATCATTCTAGTAATATCCTGTAGTGGATTCGTTTTAAATTCTAATATACGGTTATGGTTCTCACCAACTTTATAATGATTGACATTTAGGTACCCAAAAATTTAATAACCTGAGATTTTCTTTACTAATCCTACATCCTAAATATTCTTCTAGGCAACATTTCTTTTTAGAAAAATATTCTGGTAGATCCCGGATGACTAAAGACTTCAAAACTGTTATTAGCGCGGCTCTGATACCACCTGTAACGACCCTGGCTGACGTGGCCGGGCCGTCGGGTCGGGTGATCGGAGCTACGCAGCGGAATTCGGGTAATAACAGTCTTTAGTCTTTGTAGGATCCACGTCATCATATCTGTTGGGTTACCTGAACACATGTCAAAAATAGTTTCTGTCAACATAAAGTTGGTGAGGTCGTGTATTTTATAAAGTGAAGGGCCAATTCGTTTATTTATAATTCTTTTATAAACTCTTTCATAAACATTCTTTTATAAACATTCTTTTATAAACATTCTTTTATAAACATTCTTTTATAAACATTCTTTTATAAACATTCTTTTATAAACATGCTTTACATTTATAATTCTGGAGGGGAATTCTATATAACCAACTCTATTATACATCCATTCAATCATAACCCAATTCTATTATGTGCCATTCCTTAACAATGGTACCACTCTGATTGTGATGAATACCCGTTCCGACTTCCTGTCGGGTTTGTTACGGGATGGGTCCTATACTTTGGACAATGGTTCTTGCCCTCTAGTCGGTGCAAGAAAGGAAATGGCGGATACCGTCCAGTACTGTCCTCGTTGTTTCTATATATCCCCGTTTCTATTATATTTCTTTATAAATTCTATTAATAATCGTTTATTGTAAAGCAATTCTGGTTTTAATAAATGACATGTATTCCCCCAAAAACACTTAATAAAACAGTAAAAGTGGGGAGTTCACGATACTCACCGATTTGCATTATATCTTCAGCAAATCTTCTTATTACAATTATATGTTCTATATATATGGATACGTTTTACGCGTAAGACTTGTTAGATTGTAATACTTAGGATATATATCATATATATAATTTATATATATATAGAATCTGATATATATTAGATAGTCCTAAACTCGGGGTTTGGTCTTCCTAGGCAAAAAGAAATAAAGCTGGCCATTACAGCTTGGCACGCGAACCTAAAAGAACTCTAGACACTTCTAAACCCGAGTTTATTATATCGTTTTATATATCGAATCTTGTATATATAAACATATATATTTTATATATGTTTATTATTCTCTTATTATTATTATCAAGTCCGTACGTTATTCGTATTATATATATAATTCTTATAATTATAATAATCCTCGTCTAGTCCTTGGAACGGGTTCTAATCTGGGTGTTGACCGAGTCACTGAGTCGACTCGGTAGCGACTCTATTTCCTTGATACGATTAATGGTACCTCGCAATCAACATGATTATATATTAATAACTTATCAATCATAAGATTATTAACCAAATAACCAAATAGAGATATTCTTACCCATTTAATAACCGGACACTCTCCGGGTTATTATCGGAATATACTCGGAGATTAACCGGAAAGTTATGTCGGACCGGGTTTGGACTCGTCTTCCGGATTTGATACCTACTAACCATAACATAATACAAGATGTGTTAATAATCAATCAATTATATACTCGATAATCAAATGATACTAAACACTTCATACCCAAAACATACGCCTATGCATATGAATCGGACACTTAACTAGATCATGTTCGGATTACAAGTAAAGGCTCGTGGTTTAGTTTATACCATACAAAATGGAAACCACCCGATGAACCGGTGGCTATCCGGTTAATCGAAACAGCACCAGTCATAGTTTAACCCGGAAACAGGGTACCAAAGCCTCATGACAGTCACCTAAACTCGGTGACTGTCCGGTTTAAATGATAAAGCTCCGGGTTATCCAGATCCGGTTATGAACAAAAGATTACCGGGTTGAATTCCGAGCAGATTAAAAAGGATTATTGGGTTCATGGCTTGACAGCTTATCAATGACAGTCACCTTAGTCCGGTGACTGTCCAGTTCAAGAAGACGAACAGACGTCGGGTCACGAGCACAAACGGACTAATACGTTACTGGTTGTTATTGGGGTTAACAGAAGCCAGATAAGGAGGGGTTTCTTACCGGAGAAGAAAGGTTACCCGCTGGAGAGGATAGCGGCGCCGGAAAGGAGGACGGCGGCAGAGGTGACCGGAGACAGAAGACAGCGGCAGAGGAGATGGAAGCACGGAGGCAGCGGCGCTGCCATGGCTATCCAGCCCTTGCTGCGTCCGTTGTAGGCTGAAGAGAGCCGGCGGCGGCTCCGGTGGCCGTTGGCCGGAGGTGATGGTCCGGCGAACTTCTGATCAGAGAATTCATGGTCAACACACTTTATGTGTGTGTGTATATGTGCGCAGAGAGGGAGAGAGGTACGAGAGATGAGAGAAGGAGTGGTTTAAATAGGGATTAAAATTAGAGGGGTGTTTGGCCATAGGGATAATTACTGAAACGCGGGATGTTTGGCAACGAGTTATAAAAACGTCTGACAGCGTTTTAATTAGCAGGAAAAGAGCGTTTAACTGCGGTAATAATAATCCAATAATTATTATTTCTATACTCGGTTGAACCGGTTAGCCGTGAGATTCGAACTTGACTATTTTATTCCATAAACGGGTGGTTGGGTCCGACCCGACCCGTTTAGGAGATCCGTAACACGTCGGGGTGTTACACTCTTCCACGAGACGTGCCATACCAATGGCATCAGACAACGATCTCAGTGACTTTACCTTAACCTCCAAACGAATCTCGTCCTTCAGCCCACCTACGAAACATCCAATTAAGAAGGTTTCTGGCAGGCCATCAACACGGTGGGAGAGACGCTCAAATTCTTCTTGATAAGCCACCACCGTTGTTGTTTGTTTAAGGCGAGATAATGCCTCGGCGGGATCTTCATAGTCAGTGGGGCCAAAGCGGCTATGAACGGCTTGAGAAAACTCAACCCACGACATCGGTCCTTTAGATTTCTCCAGCCACCTGTGCCACTGGAGGGCTATACCTTCGAGGTGAAAAGAGGCTAGATGAACCTTGTCGTTATCATCGACCCGTTGAAAAGCAAAGTATTGTTCAGCTTGGTAGAGCCAACCTGCTGGATCATCCCCACTGAAACGGGGAAACAATAGCTTCAAGTATGGCTTTTGCGGGTTGGTACCGGCTTTGCCGCTGCCGTTGGAGGAGCCCGGGATGCCGGAAGGACTTAGTTGCCGAATGGTTGTGTTGAGTCCTTGAAGCTCTGTCAAAATCCGTTCAAGCATTGCATCATGAGCGGCAAACTTTTGGTCGGTTTCGGCTTGGAATTCAGCATTGGTACGCTTGCGGGTTTCCATAGGATCGGTGCTCTGATACCAAATAGTATGTACTGAGCTGATCAATGGTCAGAAATTAAGAAAAGGAACTTGAGAGAATTTATAGAAAAGGATTAAGAGCAAATAACTTCTTCTTCATAAATGAAAATGAAAACCTATGGCTGTTATATAGCCTTACATAACTACTAAACCACCACTAAGCCACTAACCTAAACATGAGAAAGAAACATTACGTGGAGTATGGAGCATCCCCCACTACTCCTTTATTAAACACATCACATGAAACAAAACTATTCCTAAATACTTGGAATTGAAAATACGTGGCTTGGCTTGTAATGGAACATGGGCACACATCAGATTCATGTCACTTGGAGTGTGGCTTCCGTAGGTTCAATTAATTAATGACAACTAATAATTGAAAGTTATAATTTCCGATTCAGGCTTGATGGTAGGCTAATATATACACCCATAGTTGTCAAAGCGCCTAGACGCACTCAAGGCGCATAGGCCGAGTCTGGAGCCTAGGCGCAAGACGCATAAAAACCGAAGGCTTTTTATAATTAGGCGCATACTATAAAATACATTTTTAGGGATTTTAGAGATGTTTTAGGCTTGTTTAGGGCTACATTAGGATGTTTTAGGGTTTTTTAGGATTTGCTCATAACTCATAAATGATGTTTTAAAGGTTTAGGCAACTTTTAGCCTGAATTTGGCCGGAAATCAGCCTGAAAACAGCCCCGATAGTGCGCCTCAGTGCCTAGGTGCGCGCCTCACAGAGCGCAGCGCACTTGGTGCGCCTGGTTGCGCCTTGCGCCTAGGCGCGCTTTTGACAACTATGTATACACCATCATAGGTTTAAAGCGCGCTATATTATATGGCTGTCCCAAATTGCGCTATATCTCCAATAAATTTGAAAACACTAACTTTAAATAAACTTATTAAGTTAGATCAGTTTTGTGAAGCCTATCATGTGGAGGTCCCATTTGTTATTGAAGGGATAGGGAGCCTAATCCGAAAGGCGTCCCTATCCCCATGAAACAACCCTGCACCAGACCACGGCGGAGCAACGCACCCGCGCGAGGACAAATAATCAATGTGCCTCGCGCGCCAAGACAGATGATAAGCAGCAGACATTACCTGACACGCGCGTACCATCACGCGCGGAATCTTCCCTTAACACTTTTCATACGAGGTACAAAGAACGACAAAAGGAAGATTCATAAAGATCTATGTCAGTGTACACACCAGCAGGAGAAGGACATGTGGCAGATAGTACTAAGGGTGAACGGCTACACTGTGCATGCTGTCGTCAAACAGTGACCAGCAGGCATTACCTCGCCAACTGTCAGACATCACATCAGACGGCAGAGATAGCCTGAGCACTGTAGCAAGTACAGCATCACTGTGCACCACCAGAAACCCGCCACGTGTCCAGCTACAACAACGACCACACTGTAGCGTGACGTCATCAACAGTGATCAGCCTTTCCCGCCATTTCCAGAAGGACCATGCACTTGGGCCTCGGTTGGGCCCAAGCCAATGGTGTCAACTGTGGGCCTTTCCATGCAGCCCACTACGGTGCTTATAAATAGGACTAGATACAATCCTTGTATTCATTCAGAAATAACCACAACAACCACATACAATCCTTGTAATCTCTCATTCTTAATAATATTCCGGTATACTTGCAGTGGACGTAGGTCATCAACGACCGAACCACTTAAATCTCGTGTCTTCACACACTTTCTACACACACTCACTCACACTGAACATCCGAACGAGTTAACCATCACGGTTTGGGTAAAGGATTAATCTTGTAGTTACGTAAGTATAAACCACCCGGTGATTAGTACTAATCACCGTGTTACTTATTGTTTCTTCATTGGCGCCATCCAACGGTTAGAACAGCCCTATTAACTCATCTTTTAACCCACCCATGGCTGAACCCAACCCTAACACTTCTGCCCTTAACCAAACCGGGGACGTCGACACTCAGTCCCCGGAAAACCAAAACACACCACACACTGTCGTCAAACAACCCACTTCACGTCTCGAACCGGACTTCGAGATCCGTGACGTAGACTCGGGTGACGACAGTGACGGCGGTTCTGAGGAGGACCCGGACCAGTGGCTCCTTCGTTAGAACGCCAAGAGTGCTGCGATATACCAACGCAAACTCTTGCAACAAGCCAAGAAGAAGGGCAAAATCCTCACTTATGATACCCCATCCAAAAAGGGGTACAAGAAGAAAGACTCGGCCACTCACGACGACGGTCGTAGCGGGGAACTCGGCGGAGACGCCAGGGTTCGGGGCTGCGCGAAGTCGCGTGATGAACCGGATGGCTATGAGTCGTCTAGCAGCGATTCTGACCACAATGGAAAGAAACACCGTCATCGCTCCCGTCATAACGACGAGGACGACGACTTGGTCAGGCCGTTTCGACCAAAAGCTTTCGCCGAAAAATCAAAGTTTGTCGCTCGCATAGCGACGGCCAAAATACCAAGGAAAGCTAAGCTTCCTAGCAGCATCGGTAGATACGATGGCCTGCGTGACCCGGATGACCATGTGCACGACTTTGAGTGCGCAGGTATGTCGGTAGACTTGCCCGTCCAGGTCTGGTGCCATCTATTTGCACAGACTTTAACCGGCGCGGCCAGAGTCTGGTTCGACAACCTCCCCGCCGGGAGTGTTAAGGATTTCGACGACCTCACCGACAAGTTTGGAAATCACTTTTCACACTTGCGGAAGCACAAGAAGGACAAGGCGCACATTTTGTTATGTCGTCGACATGATCATGAATCCATCGAAGATTTTATAGTTCGGTTCAAGAAGGAGGCCTTGCAAATAGGCTGCGGGGAAGAGCTTACCCGGGCAGCATTCATACATAACGTGCGGAGCCCGGAGCTAATGAAATGCCTCACGGGCAAAGACGGTATTCCGGAGTCCTGGGATGAACTCATCCACTCCGCGAAAATATATGCCTCCTCCGAAAAATCTTTCAACCAGATGCACGGCTTCCAGCCGCAACACCATAATAATAATAATAATAAACACAAAAACAAATCTGTCTGGAGCCGCATCTCGGGCACCGCCGACGAGGGAAAGTACTCCCCCGCGGGCGATGCCCGCCAACTCATCAATAAAAAGCAATCGCGGGAACAGCGTGGACATTCAAAGAAAAACCACGATTGGACCCCGCTAACAAAAACACCATCCCAGGTCTTGAAAACAGAGCAAGTCACGCTGAAAGAAGCCAACCCCTTGGGGAAACGAAGGAACGTGGACCGAAGCAAGTTCTGTGAATACCACAATGACTTCGGTCATCTCACAGACAACTGTTATAGCCTGAAGATGGAGATCGAAGCCGCGCTGAAGTCGGGACAGCTGGGTCATTTGGTAAAGAACGTCCACCGCACTAGCAAGGGTAATGCGGGCGACGAAAGTCAAGGGGAGGGGTCGCGAAAGAAAATCCGTGACCTCAACACCCATGCCGCCACACTCGTCCTTCGTCATCACTACAACATGACTAAGCGTGGCAAAAACACCCAGCACGGCAAGCGCACCCGTCTACAACCACTCGATGACTCATGGAAGGAGGCAGATGTCCTCATGCCAAAAGTCAGAGGCGGCGCTTCCTGCACCGCCCCACTAGTCATAACCGCCGTTTTCGGACATTACCGCACGCGGTACATGTTCTTAGACAGCGGCAGCAACACAGATATCATGTATGAGCAATGTTTCCAACAACTGGATGCAGAAGACAAAGCAAAGCTTGTACCAGTCAATGAGCCAATCTCAGGTTTCATTCATGAGACCATCATGCCGCGGGGCATGCTCTCCCTGCCGGTCACATGGTCCGATGGCACCCATGAGCGCACAGAGATATGTGACTTTATGGTTTTGCCAGCCACTTCCAATCATGACATTCTATTGGGACGGGAAGGCATCGCGCGCTTTAACGCCAACGCTTCAACGGCGCACGCGATGGTCGGTTTTCCGACCAAGACAGGTATTGCCTTCATCAGAGCCAATAAAGACTGCCACACCACTGAAGCCGCCAAGCCTCCTAAGATGGTCAAAACAAATGCCCGCACCGAGCCGGAAAAAAAGGGCGCTAAACCCTAAATTTCCGGAGCAAACGGTGATCATTGGCCATGAAATCTCCGAAGCCATACGCAATCACTTGAAACAACTTCTGATCAGCAACATGGATGTCTTCGCGTGGCAACCAGCAGACATGGTTGGTGTTCCCCGCGAAATAGCGGAACACAAGCTCAACGTCTACCGCTCCGTAGAACCCATAGTGCAAAAGAAGCGCAGTATGGGCCCGGAGAAAACAAAGGCCATAAACGAGCAAGTCACCGAGCTGCTCAACGCGGGCATCCTTCGCCCTATCAGATACCAAACCTGGGTGGCCAATCCCGTCATGGTCGCCAAAGCTAACGGGGGCTGGCGCATGTGTGTCGATTACAAAGATATCAACAAGGCGTGTCCCAAAGATTGTTACCCTCTGCCAGAAATCGATCTAAAGGTGGATTCACTTGCCCCATATCGGTTCAAATGCTTCTTGGACGCATACAAAGGTTACCACCAGATCCAAATGGCCAAAGAAGATGAAGACAAAACCGCGTTCCGAACGGACGCGGGCATCTTCTGCTACACCAAGATGCCTTTTGGTCTGAAAAACGCGGGCGCCACATACCAACGTCTCATGGACACGGCCTTCATCAATGAAATCGGCGTACGACTGGAAGTGTATGTTGATGATTTGGTCATCAAGAGCAAGGATGAAGGAGACATGCTTCGAGATATCCAACAGACGTTCAATCAATTGCGCAAGAACAAAGTTTCGGTTTTCTGTGGAATTGTTTTCACAATTCTTGGTACCGAACAAACTACACTATACAATCCTATTTATACTATACAATTCGAAAACGATTGTTCCCGGCAAGAGATGTGTCGTTTGGATTAACCGTTGTGTCCATAGTTCTTTGATCACAGCCATTCAATCTTGAGTTGCGTCTTTTGATTCTTCCTCGTGTGTAGTTTCAAAATAACCGTCCTAACCGAATGATTGTCCTAAGTTTACACTAATTATTTACATAATAACTATAATACGTATAGTGTAAATATATAGAGAAAACCCCTTTTAGAGTGAAAACTGTGGAAACTCTAATTTCCCGAGGTTTTTTTTATGAAAATTTTAGGGCATGTAATATACATGATTCTAAGCATTTTGAGCCAAAAAAAATCAAAAAAGCGCCGAGCGTTTTTTTTTTTTTTAAAAAAAACCGATTATGGGTAACACATGTTACAGAAATAACATGTGTAATTTTCGTGTAACATGTGTTACCCGAAAACTTTATTTTTTTTAAAAAAAACCGCTCGGCGCTTTTTTGATTTTTTTTGGCTCAAAATGCTTAGAATTATGTATATTACATGCCCTAAAATTTTCAGGCCCTAAAAAGCTCGGGAAGTTAGAGTTTCCACGGTTTTCACTCTAAGTGGGTTTTCATAATATCCATCCCCAATACGTATATTATCTAACTATAATATACAAATAAACAATCTAGATTATATTATTTATATATTCCAATACCCTCCCTTAAGTTAGATTGGGAGAACTTGTATCTTGTTTATTGATGAAGATATTTGTTGCTTGCTTCTCGTCAATTTCTAGTCATATGATGCTATCTCTGTGTCATCCATGAGAGTTGCTTTTCCTGTACCATCTATGGGAACTGTACCATCCATATGGGTTTTTCTTAGGTGACATCTATGAAGTTTGTAAGCTTAGTGATCATGTAATTCCATCTTCCTTTTATTCTCCACGAAGGGAGTGGCTCTCCCCTTTTTTATTGCTTTCTTGATTGTAGGTTGCTTTTATGTCGCACCGTAATCATTCATATATGAGAATATGAACTCGGTGTCATATATGAATCAAATTAATCCTTTTTTCATATATGAGAGTATGAACTCGATGTTATATATGAATCAAATTAATCCATGTTTATTATCGTGCAGCCTTCAGTCTTTCACATTAATTCCTCTTGCTGCATTGTCTCTCGCATTATTCTTCTTTTAATTCTTCCGCCTTTTCACATTATTTTTCGCCTCTTCTCTTCCCCATACTTCATTTCTCTTATCGTTATTCTTCTTTCAATTCTTCCTCATTCTTTTCGCACGTCTTTATTTTTCGCATTAAATTCTTCCTGGATATATCGTTCGCTTGTTGAGTCGCAATTTCTTTCTCAATTTTTTCCTCATTCGTTCGCATATTCTGGCTTCCGCATGTTTCCGACTTTCTGTCTAATTTTTCCATCATAGTTCTTGTTGTTCTCTTGTTCTTTGTTTTATACCAAATTCGATTTCACCATTTCTAGTTCAAATGATCATCAAGGATGCTATTTTTTTCTCAAATTAAATTTGTGCATAATTTTCTTTAAAAAAAACAAATCCTCATTCAAATGTCAAAAATGAATTTTGATAAAAAAAAAATCTAAATCCGTTGACTTTTTCTCTCAATCCAGGGGCGGATCCAGGGGGTTTTAGGGGGTTCCTAGGAACCCCCTCGGTTTGGAAAAAATTAAAAAATTTAGTAGAAAATTTTGAAAAATTAGTGAAAATAAGTGAAAATCTCAAAAGGAACCCCCTGTAAACCTGTCATGGATTCGCCACTGTCTCAATCTATACGTGATCAAGAATACTATAATAATTAAGAAAAATTCCGCTTTCGTTTTCCTTTTAAACTGTGAATGAAGTTTCTTTTAAAGAATCAGAGTTACGTAACTTGATTTCCTTAAAGGATTTAAAAGCAGATAGTCTAGAACGACATTTGTATCGTTTCTATATAAATCAAAATCTTTCAATATTTAATCGAAAGAATATGAAACAGTATTTACGTATACTCTGTTTTAACAATTTCAAATAAGTACGGAAAAAAATAAGAAAATCAAGAGATTTTACAAATAATTTGCGATTCGAATTTTTGATTCTTTGTTGAATATGGCGATGATTCTTTCTGTGTTCTTGATTCAATCTTTATCACAGTTTCTCCGACGATTTGGCGTGATTTTTGTACAGTCCCTGTTTTTTGGTTTGTTTGAAGTATAACAAGGACAATCATTTATTTCGTTTTGATTCTTCTTTTCTGATTGGCCAGTAATATATGTTCCGGTGTTCGTACAATGATTCCCTTTGTCTCTGTTCTTGTCTTTCCGGATAATTCTAATTTTTAATATATATTTTTTTATATATATAATATACTATAAAATGCTAAAAAAAAGATAGGGAACATGTTGCATATTTAATATTTGGTAATAGTAGTATGGAGATTGTGTTTTTGGGATTGAAGTTACAACTAATCAAGTTATTTAAATAAACCATAACGTAATGATAGTTGTCCAAGTTTTCAACTTATCAAACTCAATACTGCTTTTGATTTCAAAGAGGTCAGTATTTATGAGTTCAATTTGAGACTTATTTAAGGGGTTAAATGCTGATAAACTTATAATGTATTTCATTGGAATTTGAGACTCGTTTTGTATTTGCTTGAGCTTGATTTTAGCTTGTAATGTATTTGGTTGAACTTATTTTAAATGTATTATTTTTAATTATTGAATAATATTTTAGACTAGTGAATTTTGAAAGCCAGTTTTCTTTTTAAATTCGAGCCAAACCAAGCCGAGACGAGCCGGCTCGGTTTAAAATCAAGCCAAGCTCGTGCTTTGATGTTCAGCTCGATTTCAAATTCGAGCCAAGCCGGCTCGGTTTATAACCAAGCCGAGCGCGAGCTTAACCTGACTGGGCTCGATTCGGCTCATGAACAACCCTATCTTCTTCTAATCTCTTATTGAACAATAATAATAATAATAATAATAATAATAATAATAATAATAATAATAATAATAATAATAAACGTAGATATGAAGACTCAAACTAAACTAATGCAAGCCAACAAAAAATAATCTGTAAACTTGCATGCAAACAGAAAAATTGCAAACATGATATCAAACACATTGTGTGCAACATCCAAAATCCAAAAAACTCCTCAAAAGCAAACAAAGTAGACACTTTTTTAAACATGAACTCAGTTAAAAAAAGACCCAATGACTTTTTACAAAGCAGAAACAACAAATGTGAAAGATATAAGCACATGATGAGAGTAAAACATACAAATCACCACTTACCAGCTTACAAAATAAGAAGATTCGTTGAGGAAGACGAAGAAACGAAAGTGTTTTATGAGAACATGCAGGCTTATATAATAGCTGTGTGCAATAATACCCAGTGGAAAACAGATGTGTACCCAAATAAGATGACACGTGTCGATAAAAAAAATTAGACTGGGAAAAAAATTTTACCCATCAGTCGTCGAAACCAGGATTCGACCGCCCGTCTTTTGTACACCAAACAACACACCTAACCACCAGCCCATAAGTAGCACATCTGAATTTTTTCTGTAATAACCAATACTTATTCAATTAAATCTATAAAAAAACGTCAAAATGGAATCACTGTTCAAATGGAAAGATACATTATTATACTCTAATGAACACAACAGTTATATGAATAAATATAAATGCAATTGGACGAATACAACAAGTGATTAACATACAGTAATAAAGGCACACATTGGAAGCTGATAATATACATAAATAGTGTAGCATAATAATAATAATAATAATAATAATAATAATAATAATAATAATAATAATAATAATGTTTGGTGATATAAATAATACAGTTTAGTTTCAAATCACATTTAATCCCTCAATGTTTTATTTCATTTTGGTTGAATCTAATTTATTGATTATGATGATAGATTTTTAACAAATTTTGTTGTAATGATCTTTGATACAAGTATATATTAAATTCCAGTAACTAATCATCGAGGTAGAATTTAACCAACATTATCAATCTATAATTAAAATGATCCATGTAATTAACTGGTTGGGTGTGATCATGTTTAAAACAGGAATATGCATATCACATAACATAGTATCATCTTTTATCTCTCCCTCAGCTGGCATGCCCATCATCCTTCTCCAAGGTCCTCAGCCAAACATAATCACCACAACTCTTTTGGATGCCGTGACCGCTCTTCTGGACCCGGAAGTTTGATTGCCTCGTGAGTGAGTCAGCAGGGAACAACCATTGAATAATAATACGTACAGTTTGGTGATAGAAATGATATACTTGGGTTTTATGCATCAGAAATTTGGATTTTATTGATTCAAATCGTATTAAATGCTTGTTTTGGGTTTATTGATGCTTGATACTTTTGACAATGACATGTACTCTCTCTTTATGTTTAGCATCTCATGTTTCATTTCATTTCATTTCATTTCATTTCTTGGGTTGTTGATTGTTGCTACAACAAATGATGGTTTGGAGAGGGTTTGAACGTTTCAAGGTCGTCAAGCTTCTGACCTCATCTGCTGCTTAAAGGGTTGAACCTGCAGCATGAAAGAACTCGTTAAAAAGGGTAAAGGGTTTCAGTTCACCAAACGCAGGTCGTGGAGTCCCTCTACGTTGTAAACGTAGATGGGAGATTCAAGAGTTTTTGTGTTTTGATTGTTGTTATTCTGATTTGAGATAGACTCAGTCAGAATGTTAATGTTATTAGTTTATTGATGTGTTAAGTTAAGAAAAGATCAAACATAGAGTATGATCTTGAAGAAATGAACTCTTGATCCAAGTTACAATTAAGGGTTTTCCACTTAAGCCGACGAAGGCTTGAGACCTGAGGGTAATAGAGTGTGATTCCACACGTAGAGGCTGTGGGAGCCGGCTTGGTTGTGGAATTAACATGGTTGTAAGTTTCTAATAATGTATGGCAGCAGCTTGCGTGCTCGAAGGCTTCAAGGCTTCGGCCTACTGCTGAAAGTATTATTAGAGAGATTAACTCTAGAGAGAGTATTTAGAGAGAGAAGGGGGGGGGGGGGGGGATGTTAAGACCAATCTGAGTTGGATGTGGGGTTTATCCATCTATTTATAGAAGGGTTGAGTTAAAACCCTAGTGGGTTTGTTTATTGGGCTTGGGCTTGGCCCCATATGTAGTTTAGTGATTTTGGCTATTTGAGCTATTGGACTTGATCCAATAGTCAACCTACATCATAATTGATATTATAATATTCAATTACTAACTAGTCATATTCAACTGGAAACGTACAATGCCAATTGCAATAGGTGTGTGTGGTGTTTGGGATTCATAGAGAAGGTAGTTAGTTGTTAAGGGTGAGGATGAATGGAGACTTCCGGTGGGTCTTCCAAGGTTTTTGGGGTGTTTTTGACCAGCGTCAACGCAAGTCAAAGCAGAGCTAGCACGATCAACGCAAGTCAACCCGGTCAACCAATCAGAATTGGTTAACAAAAGTTTAGGAGAGGTATAAACCGGCTAACCAATAACTTAATTAATTAAATATTAAATAACTAGATTTATATCCCAGGAGGCAGGAGCATCCCGAGGTTGAGAAATATAATATGAAATATCAATTTTAACAATATATCTCCAATGTTAACGCCTAACCTTAAAATGTATAACTCTAATATTAAAATCTAACTTAAAACAATGTACAACTCCAATGCTAACACCTGTTGTAAATAGAACTCATATTTACTAGTTTGAACATAATTAATAGTTTGCCTATACATGATTAATGAATAACCTGAACACTTTGCGTTTTTTTCCTGTATGAACAAAACCCCACAAAAAATAGTCATTTTTTCTCCGATTTTTATATAGCACTATGGTACTCGTTGGAAAGATAATAAAATGTTCGTTAATTTGGTGTAATTTTTTTCTTTAAAAAATCTCGTATATAAAAGATATCAACGTTTAAAAATTATGGGAGGAAAATGAGAAAGAAAAATCCAATTTTATTTTTAAATTATTTTTTTCCCTAAAATATCTCAATGTGACATGACATACTACATGACACTCTCAAAGGAGAGAATGCATAAAATATCAATATATATATATATATTGCAAAGAGATTAATCTTACATGTCATACTCTTATGCAATCTCTCCTTTGAGAGATGCCACATAGGATGTGATGTGACAACTCTAAACCAATTAAAAAAAAGAAATAAATATGATTTAACCTAATCTATTAAATACCTAATCTACTAAATCTAAATATTAAAACTTTATTATTTTATCTCTCGTGTTTCCTCCCATTACTTTTAAACGTTAATATCTTTTATATACGAGATTTTTTAAAGAAAGAAATTACACTAAATTAACGAGCGTTTTATTATCTTTCCAACGAGTACCATAGTGCTATATAAAAATCGGAGAAAAAAATGACTATTTTTTGTAACCCGACAGGTATTGTGTCGGGTTTGGGATTAGTTTAAAAAAATTGTGGGTTCGGGTCGGGTCTGGAATTAGGTGATACCCGACCCGATTACCCGAAACAACATATCCAAATACCGGAACTACATACCCGATCATATACCCATGAATTTTTTAACGCATCACATAACCCTTAAACTAATGCGTTCGATATTTCAATAATTGACTTTTTTTTTCCTTATTTCATGTTAGTTCTTTTTAGAATGATCGATTACAAACTTCCGAATTCATTTGTAATGGCACTAGATTTATACCCCGGCACGGAGATTCGTTTTTTTATATATTTGAATATGATAACTTATGGCAGAGATTTGTTTAAAATAATAATAATAATAATAATAATATATTTTATTATGTTATATTAGATATTTTAACCCGGGACGCTCCCAGGATAAAAACTTGTTCTTTTATATATAGTTATAGATTATAGATTATATATATATATATATATATATCAAATATTTTTTGGAACAGATAAAATATAAATGCATCTATACGTAAGAATATTTGTTTATATGAACCATATTTTCTTACGGGTCCCATAGGTAGTCGGGCAGAAACGTTTCATTGGCCGTTCAAAAAAAGTATGAACCATATTTTCATTTTGATTTTTTTTAACGAAACATCTTTCCATATGTAAATCAAATGTAGCCCTTTTCTAGCAACATACTAGAAAGAGGAAAACATACACCCAAAACAAACAACTCCTAAAAATTATCGTAGTCGGGCGTGATTCTCGGCGTTAAAACGTTTTTAGCGCCCTGAACACTGAAACAGGGGGCGCTAATCACCCAAAAAACGTTGGGGCTTTAATTATTTAGCCCCGGAATGCATAAACCAACAACCAATCAAATTGCGCTACGTATGCCAATGTTTGACTATCTATTTGAACGGTCAAAAATTTTTAACTTTCCCCCCAACGTTCAAAAATTAAACAATTACTTTTTTTTTGTTCAATTTATATATAAAAAAAACCACATTTTATAAAACACAACTACAAACACACTACATTTACATTTTATAAACATAACTACAAACACACAAAACCAATTATCTCAAACATTCAAAGATATGGGTGGTGGATATCCTAACGAGTATGCCAGACCTTCCAATCTCCGGCGATACTCTCGCTGGAGACGTCGTCAACCAGTGTTCTCTCCTCTTCCTCCCTCTCCTCATCCTCCTCAACCAGTGTCATCTCCTCCTCTTCCTCGTCGAGTAACCCCCATTCCTTCTTTACCAAGTTACACTCCAACCGATCCAGATGCTCCTCTTACAGATGAGGAGTGTATCTGGTGTATTGACTATACCATGGATATCATGGGATTAGGGCAGTTACGACTGGTGGAGACCCAACCCAACCTCACCCAAAACC
This sequence comes from Ambrosia trifida, assembly GCA_028751855.1. NCBI lineage: Eukaryota > Viridiplantae > Streptophyta > Magnoliopsida > Asterales > Asteraceae > Ambrosia > Ambrosia trifida. Next base: position 16,936,945 of record CM054130.1, read on the forward strand.
CTCCTGCTTTGGAGCCAAATGAGGAAGGGTACGAAGCAGAGGAGCATGAGTATGGATGATTAACCATACTATATTCCAAGTCCTGACTATGGATGCATCCGCTCGAATGCTAGGTCGGACGGTCGTGATAGCGATCGTTCTGTCTCGTCACCGGAGTATACACTGGAGGATTGGGATAACTATTCTCCGTAGTTGTTTTTAAGTAATCTAGGTTTAATAAATGTTTTAAGTTAGGATTGTGTACTGTTTTAATTAATGTTTTAATATTATTTCTAACTTTTTTTTAATATTATTCGTGTAGTTTTAATATTATTTCTAACTTTTTTTAATATTATTTGTGGTTTTTTTTACCTTTAGTTGATTAATTTAAAAAAAATAATAAACCAATTATTGGAAGCGGCCTTAAATTTAAGGCCCCTCCACTACACCTTATTTTAAATTAAAGCCCCATGCTGACTTAGCTGCCACGCAGACCAATCACTGAGGGGGGCTTAAATCCCCCCTACACATGGTCTAAACAATTAAATAAATAGGTTTACATCGATTTTAAGCCGTATCGGCAGGGGCGGAGAGACAGTACAAGAACGGTGGGCTTGTGCCCATCCTATGTCCGGCCCAGATGTATTATCCATCCTAATAATATCAACCCATTTAATTGATAAAATGTCAGGAGCCTATAATGCCTACCGTTATTTTATTGGGTATATGTTTTCATCAACCCTACCCAAGAATAATCCTCTTCCTGTGTGCCTGTGAGTGAGTAGGTGATGAACACACTTACCAAGTTACCACTTACCATCAATATAATATACAGTGTCTAGAAAAAAGATAATATTTTTAATCGTCTTTTTTAATGACCATTTTCAATCAACACAAGAATTTTGTGATATTTGTAGCTATTCTGAAGTTACTAGTAAGCATATCATATGGGTATATGTTTTTTTCAGCTATCGATTTGATTTGTAAAGATGTTATATGTGGACATGGTATTGTGAAGTTACTTATAAGTTATAACTTATAAATATGTAATTTGTGCGGTAGAAGTTTGTCAAACTTATGAATGTTACTGATGAAGAGGTAATTGAGCGTTTTCAAAAGATGAAAACACATAGAGGACAACTATAATCGAGTTATCTATACTATCTTATAAAGCATTTCAGAAGGACCTCTTAATTTTTAAGTAATACAATTATAAATGCTTAAAGTACAACACATAATGCATGTGGTAACTACTTTTTAAGGACATTTATGTCTTTTTAAACATAACTTGCACATATACCCCTTATTAGTTATAGTTTCCCCCCTTATCTATCTATACTATATTATAATTTTATATAATACTTACGTATTTACCCCCATCAATTTTACTCATTTTATGTTTATTTAAACAGTAATTACACTTTTGCACCTTTATTTTAACCAACTACCCCCATGATTTTTTAATCGTTCATAACTTTTTCAGACGATAATATTTTCTTAATATTATTACACCGTATAAAAAGAGCATTTTATTATCTTTAATTTAAGTATAGTATTGTTATAATTTTTTAATTTTTAAAAAAAATTATGTTAGGGTTAAGCAATAACCGAAACAAAAACAAAGGAAAAAAACGAAAACAAATTGAAATCATCTAAACTTTATTATAATACATTTACCAAAGATCTCTCAAAATTCAACTTTTACAAGTATATTGATTAGAGTACAAAACACAATTTAGATATTAACTACTTTTTATGGCAAACATGTCTTTTGAAAAATATTTACACATGTGCCTCTCCATCTTTACTTAAATTTTATTTATTTAAATAGTAATTACACTTTTGCACCATTAATTTAACCAACCACCCTCATGATTTTTAAACATCCATAACTTTTTCGTATGTTAATATTTTCTTAATATTATTACACCATATAAACGAGCATTTTATTCTTTTTAATTTGAGTATAGTATTGGTATAGTTTTTTTTATATAAAAAAATGATATGATAGGTTTAACTAACCGGAACGAAAACGAACCAAATTAGACGAAAAATAATTGTTACATGTTTTCCCTTGTTTTAAGAAAACTACCCCCACGATTTTTAAACGGCCATAATTTTTTCATACGTTAATTTTAAAAAAAAAAAATTATATTAAAAACGAGAATTTTATTCTCTTTAATTTGAGTATAGTAATGCTAATATTTTTTTTAATTTTAAAAAGTTGATGTATTATGTGATTTACCATGTCCGACTTGACCATTTTAGGGGCCTAAAACGAATTTTAAATTTGAGGGTCTTTTAGCATAACAGAGACTACAGTAAAAAAATCATATCATTGAAGGGATTGGGCACCAAATCCTTACATGGATTGGCCTAACCGGTACAACGCGAGTTCCAAAAGTGACCACTTGGGAGAGCATAATAACACGTTTCTAAGGATGTCCAGCGCCAGGAAGCTCTGGGTGCAGACATCCAGAAACGTAACACAGGCCTTGTGCCTCTACAACCTAATGGCAGGGCGCGTAGTGTATCGTACGCACGGAGCCAGAAAGTCACGCGTCCAACAGGGACGCCTGTACACGTTCGCCAATGATAGACTGCATGTCACATCATCAGATATCTCCACCAACTACGTTTCCACATGATTAGACATAAGCTTAGGACACGTGACCAATCAATAGACGACATGTGTCCCTTCCAGGAATACATTCGACAATTAAGGCGGTACTGATTCCATTTCCATATTTAAGTATTTATTTCCTAATTATGATTACTAACTTGCATTAGGGTAGAGAGAACCTAATCGGGCCTCGGCCCACCAGATTGAGGTTTAGTGATGTTTGCATATGTCACTTCTATATAAGCAGGTCGTGATCACCTTATGGATGACACTTTTTGTTAACACGAGAAGCTACAATTGTAGTATACAACATCACCCATTTTTGTTATAAACGTCTACGATTGTAGCACACTCCATGCTTTAGTAGACTTATACTTTGGCCAAAATTTAGTTTTGGTTATTAACAAAATTAATTTAACCGAACTGAAAAATGATAATCTAATCATATAAACCGAACCAATTAACCAATCAACCGAACTGAAAAATGATAATCTAATCATATAAACCGAACCAATTAACCGATCGGTTAATAAAATTATTTAACCGTTGACTTTGATTTTGGTTGAGACTAATAACTAAATTGAACCGAATCATGCATACCCGTAAAAGTAGTTGTGTTCCGGCCCCCATCGATTTGCCACTACCGATCGAAAAAAATTGAGTTTGGCCCCCACCGTTTGGAGAACCAAGCTTCGCCACTGACCATAAATGGGGCGGAAGAAATATACAATTATAAAGCATTTCAGAAGGACCTCTTAATTTTTAAGTAATACAATTATAAATGCTTAAAGTACAACACATAATGCATGTGGTAACTACTTTTTAAGGACATTTATGTCTTTTTAAACATAACTTACACATATACCCCTTATTAGTTACAGTTTCCCCCCTTATCTATCTATACTATATTATAATTTTATATAATACTTACATATTTGCCCCTATCAATTTTACTCAATTTATGTTTATTTAAACACTAATTACACTTTTGCACCTTTATTTTAACCAACTACCCCCATGTGTTTTTAATCGTTCATAACTTTTTCAGACGATAATATTTTATTAATATTATTACACAGTATAAAAAGAGCATTTTGATTGCATTTGTTCTTTACACGGGGTATACCTTCCCCAATGTATTTGCGTGACATGGCAAGGGAAATTATAAAAAGGGAAAATTACCAATTCGGCCATTGATTTGGTTAATTTATCAAAATAGTCACCCCAACCGTTTCCGGAGAGACGGTTCCCCCATCCCGAGGCATCTGAGCTGACTCCGAAGACAGGTGAGACGGTGACCAATCAAAACAAGCCACGTGTCCCAAGTCTCTCTCTCCCCTCTCTCTCTCTCTCTCCTCTAATAAAAAAATCTCCAAGCGACTCTGTGACGTCTCCCGACGCCTAAAGCGTCTGTGTGACGTCTCCACTGTGCCGGAAGCGTCTTCGTGACGTCTCCTAACTCCTAAAACGTCTTTTGCAACCGTGTCGGAAGCGTCTCTGTAACGTCTCCCAACGCCTAAAGCCTCATGGAGATGTCTCGGGACATGTGAAGATTTTGTTATTATATTTTTGATACGTGGCAATCGGCTTTTAGTTCACCACTAAAGCCTCATGAAGACGTCTCAAGACCTGTGAGCCATCTCTCTCAAAACGGTTAGGATGACTATTTTAATAAATTGACTAAGTCAATAACCAAATCGATGATTTTCCCTTATAAACTGCATTGGATTGGAGGCCATGAAACTTTTGCCCTAAGCACGTCAGGGGAATAAAAGTGGGCCCCCCTAATTAATTTAACTAATGTTTTCAGTTTTATTCCAAACGGAACAATAGTTTTTTTATTTGTTTTTTTATTATTTCATACGAGATTATAAAAAAGGGGTTCCCGTCCCCTAAGAAAAAGTTATTCATAGTAGTGTCTTGGTTTCGGATGGGCAATGTTACGTTTTTAGTCGGTCCATAGTCCTAAGTTTGAAGTTTGTGTAGTCGATCTCTTGAAAGAATGGGCATCACATGTATTTAAAATGTGAAAATTATAAATAAAAAAATCATGTAAACATCGTGATGGACCGTCTAGCATGGCATGACAGTCTATCAGGGTGAAAAAGTCACATAAGTGTCAACAAACAAACTGTGAACACCTTCTTTTTCCACCGTGTCACGAACGAGAGGCTGAAAATCGGCTAATTGAGCACCGACTTTGACCCCTGATTTCATTGTTTCTTCTGTTTCGATATCCATAGCCATTGAATCTTCAAGTCAACCTCGTACACCTTCCCCATAGCCTCTGAATCTTGAGCCATTGTATCATCCTTGGTGTTCTCCGGTTCCGATTCCGACCCAATTCCTTCATCATTAATCTAATCTAGTGAGAAGATTCCTCTACGGTTGTATTATGAATACTTGCTTCAAGACTTACTGTGTTGTCCTCGTAGTAGTTTAAGTTAGCACCTCCAGTATTTTGATTCAACCCTAATAGTGCATCAAGCCCAAATGGATCAAGTCCATTTGGGTTAAAGTCCAAACATGGTCTCTTTAATGATGTGGGCTGATCATCAACAGACAACAATTTGGGCCGGTTCCAAGATGGGCCCTTTCTTTTTTAATTTCCATTTTACCTTTTTACCTTTGGGCGAAGTTAAACGGGTATAACATTCACCCGTATGAGGTGTGGAGGCCAATTCGGTAAGTATTATTCTACCTAAGCTTAATGTGCGCCTTGGCGTCAAGTATGACTAAAGCTATAGTGATATTGTGTGTTGGTGGTCAAACTAAGTCCGATAGGGCTTAGAGGTTTTCAAACAAGTCAATGGGTCAAAAACATGGGATCTTAGTTAAGTAATGTCGCCCACAGGTGATAAGATGGAAATATTGCTTCCAAGGGCAATTTGGGTATTTTCAAGGATATACCAAAGAACAAAGTTTAAAGAGCAAGTTTTGTTAATCAATTCAGATGATGTTTTGAGTTTATCAAGTGTAAATGAGTTGCCTATATGGATCTTATGGTCTTTAATGGTTTTGATTGATAATTGGCATAGCCTATGTGTAGGATCGAATAACGCGTAATCCGACAATCACGGGGTTTATACTAGAGGTGCGGAATCCCTCTAATATGCTCTAATAACAGATACGATAATGAAACTATGACAAACGAGTAATCACAACACACACACGGGTCAAAAGATTATCGATTAATCACTAAAAACAGAGCTCGAGTGTTTACAGAGATCAAATCAGACCTTACAGACCATGGGAGGGTGTTTGGAGAGTGTGTGAGGCAAGAACTGATGATTAGGGCAATGATTGGGCCTATTTATACCTCCCGGGTACGAACAGCTCCATACACGCGATTAGCAGGCTTATGTTGGGCGATTACGGCTAATCGCCAATAACCCAAGCCCACTCGCATGAACAGTCACACGATTAGGGCCCTAATCGTGTGTAACCCACTGCTAATCGCATGTAGTATCCCGAACCCTCCAAAACGCGTACAAACGTCTCCAAACACCCCGAAACACGTCCAAACTACTAATATACTAGCCTAGGGACATCATGTACTAACAGACTCCCCCTTGGACCAGGCTAGTATACGTACAGAATTAACCAAAAGACAACGTTTATACCAATAGCAAACAACTTTACAGACTCGATAAGCAGAAACGAATACAACTAAACAAAATGACAAGCAGCATCATCTGTCTTCATCTTCAGCTTGACGTTGTCTTGACCCTTGAGATTCTCGACCAATCGCATCCTGCATGAACTTTGTTGGCGTAGCAAAACTGGATCACTCTTTGAAACTTCATGGCTTGATCGGCTTCAGCTGGTAAGTGCATGATCGGATGTTGGTACAACGTCTCCACGTCCTTCTCTGAGCAATTTATCAACCACATAGGATCCCAAATCCTTATCTTTCTGCACGGGTTCGGACTGTTGCTCAAGACAATCACTGCTTCAGTGGTTGCTGCATCATAGTGCCAATAATACAGCTTCGAGGTAAAGTCTTGTTCAACTGGAATAATGGGAATCCTTGAAACGCATTTCGGTGGCTTGATCTTATGCTCCCAGATAGGCTTCAAGGTGAAAGGATGAATCTTGTCTGTCTGATATGACCTGGGATACTGAGGCTCGAACTCTTTCCATCCCTCTAAGCTCTCTCGCTTCAACTTTGTGTAAAAACCCTTAAGAGAGGCAGATTTTTCTTCGTACAGCGGATAATTGAGACGAACTAAATCACGAATGTACCAGAATGGCAGGCTCATAATGTCTTTGTACTCCTCAAAGTACAATACACCTTCTTGCCATTTTACCCCGAGCATTCTTGTCTGACTCACGTACGCCCAGCTTATCACATTGCCAGACATCTTTGACAGTCTTTTCTTGAAGATGGATGCTCGCTCGACTGGCTTTTTCTTCTCTTCGGGCTTGAACCATTGGGGATACCGCTCTCTGATTTTGTCATGTCGGATCTTTACTTCATCAGGAACTTCAGCAGAGTCGGATTTCAACTTCTCTTCGGCCTCACGTATCATTTCTTCGTCAATGTTTGGAATTCCAGCGCCCGAGTCATTTACAACGTACTCAGGAGTCGGCACGCTGGTTCCTTCTTCGAGATCCACTTCATTGTACTCTGGATGCATCTCAGGAGGAACGAATTGACTTGCATTGGAAGATTCTCCAGATGCAAAGCCATATACTTTAGTCATATCCTCTGTTGTCATCTCAGGTGGAATCTCTCCTTCTTCCAGATCATATTCAGGCATGGCAGGGGGTGGGAGCAAGTTACCTTCGTCATCATATGCAAAATAACAGTTTAGAGGCTCCACGTCTTCAACAAGAACTATCGCTTTCTTCTTTACTTTATCACGTAGTTCTTGAATCTTGCTCCTCATAGGTGCTGGCTCCCCCTGAGCAGAAGAACCTGCCTCGGGATCATTGCCTTTGCGATCGTGACTTTTCTTCGTTCGTTTCGATGCAGACCCACCAGTTGATCCACCCCCGCCTGTGGCTCCGGGATCACCACCATCACCCTTACCATCATCGTCATCATCGTCATCAGACTCATCATCATCCTCTTCATCATTGTCGTCTTCTTCACTATCCTCATCATCATCATCAGCAGCAGTACTAGCTCCAGCTTCCGAACCACCAGTAAGTCTAGGTTGAGCTCCGGTCAACTCATTCAACCTAGTCCTTAGCCTTGTGTTTTGCTTTTTATATTTGGTGATTCGACGCTCATTGTTCACATTTGCGAGTTGGAGATCACTGTACTTCTGTTCAACACCTGTAAGTCTAGCCACAGTACTTTGGTTAGACTGAATCAGCTGCTGATGTGATTCCATGAGCTGCTGATGTGATTCCATGACCTGCCTGTTCGACTCCAAGAGTTGCTGATTCGATAAAGTAAGAGCGTCGACAGTGGTTCTCAGCTCAGTGTTAGCAGTGATAGTGTCTCCAATCAATTCCAACATCGCCGTCTCATTTCTTCTATGTTGGCTTTTTGCTCTTCATTTCAGCCATTTCCCGTGCTTGTGCAGCCACTATGGCAGTAAGTTCGTTGATTTGGCGTTGGAGTTGTTCGTTGGTTGTTGGAGTCGAAGATGAGGATTGGCTCGAAGGTTTAGCAGCTGTCGATCTTGCTGCTTCTTTCAACTTTCTGATTCTATCACCTATCGGATTAGCGACTAACTGTGAACTTGTCGCTTCAACGGTAACTGAGACTGGCTCAGGGAAGATTACCGATGAAGGCATTGACATAGTCACACTCGCAGGCATAGCTGCACTGAAAGAGAGTGGGACAGACGATGTTGCCGCTGTTGTAGTTTCTGTTGCTGCTGTTGTTGCTGATACTGAAGAGGAAGCAGGAAGGCCAAAAGCATCTGGGAGATTCATACGCCTTCCCCTCAATTTCTTAGGCGTCTTCTCAGCCGCAGCTGCCTTTTCTGACATTCTCTTTTGACCCCTACTAACCTTCGTCGCTTTAATCTTTTGTCTTTTCTGAGGAGGCGGCGTGCTAAGTTCAGCATCGATATCTGCAACAAGATCACCACTAACCGGAGTGAAAGTGGGATCTCTTGCAAGCTCTCTTGCCGCAGCCGTGCGGGCTCTATCCTCCTCAAGAGAAAGTATATCGGGCGAATCATCTTCTGTACGCTCTGAGTCGTCATCTTCATCATCAACTTCTTCAATGTTAACCGGGCCCTCGTCAATCTTGGCTTTGCCTTTGCCTGTACTGGATGGTTCATCTACATTCAGCAACTCAGTATCAAGCATATCATCGTCTTGTCTTGATTCAGCATCACCCATATTGCCCGGTTCATTGGGTCCCAAAGCAACAGTGGGTCTCCCAATATTATCATCATCCTTGAATACCTGTCTGTGAATCTGAATATCGTCCTCTGACTCACTGTCGTCATGCCTCCATCTATTACCTGGAGGTGCCACATAGTTGTCTCTCATCAGGTAGGCAAACACTCTACGACTTGGAGGATATTCGGACTTTGGCTTATTCTTGTACTGTAACATTCTCTTCATCTCTACTTCATCAATTTTCTTTATATTAATCAGCTCTTCTACCCGTTTCACCATGTTCGGGATCTGATTGTCAAGGATCATCTGCAGAAAGCGAGGATAAACAATAAAGGCATTCTCTGTCGGTTTTCGCAGAATCACTTCCTTGAGGTGATGCATAATCATTCCAGAGAAGTTGAACGGCTTGTTCAACGTCAATGCAACTATCGTTGATGCCAAAATGTCCTTGATTGCATCGAACGTTCCTTTGCGAGGGCCGAGACACTTTAACACCACGTGCGTCAGATACTTCATTTCTGGAGGAAGACACCCCTTTTGTAGCATCTCCTGCGCACGAACATCACCCGTATACTTCATCCGTAGGAATCCACCTCGTATCAAAATGGAATCGAATACGATTGGATCGTCTTTATCGTCTTCAAATCTTAGAATCTCGCGAATCATGTCTTCAGTGATAAGGACCTCCTTTCGTTGCACCGAGCTTCTGATAGTAGCTGGAATTGTGCTGACGTCGACTCTAGCATTCTGATAGAATTCCTGGAGAATGTTCTTGTAAGCCGCATAATCTGTAGATATAGCATATCTTATCTTTGAGCGCTTCAGATAGTCAATCACGCCCTCAAACCTCTTGCACTCCGGCTTCTTAACAGGTCCGAGAAAGGCAAGACAGTTGTGCTTGTTCGAAGTACCGTATTGCATGATTCTGTAAGACAAATACACAACAGATCGTCACAAACAGATTAAAGGTATGAAAAACGAACAAAAACGGACAAAAACTTTGTTAACAGCCTGTTATAGGCGATTAGAGTTACTGTTTACGCGATTAGCAGATCAAAAAGGCACGATTGACTACTAATCGCTGCACTGTTCACGCGATTAGGAGTTCAATTTGCCTACTCGCTATAATATTCACACGATTATAAATCTAATCGCATGAACAGTGTTACGAACACAAAGATTTTATCAAGTTTGAAGTTTTGTTGATTCGAGTCCGGAATTTGTTACATTGAAACCTATAACACCCCAACAATAATACCCCTATGTTAATTATCATTTTCAGAACAGAATACGGGTATAATTGAGCATTTCAAAAATTAGGGTTCTAAGGGTTCAAAATTGGGGCTTTCTAATTTGGAGTGATTTGGGTTAAAGTGATGGTTGAAAAGCATCCTAGGGGGGCCGATTAGCAAACCCCCATCAAGAAACAACATCAATAAACTCATTTTAATGATTAACCATTCAAGAACAATAACTAAGGGTTTCGGCCAAGAAAACACTGATTTAACCCTTACAAACATGTTGTTAGGATCTGACACGATGAGGGATTGTTACCTTTGTATTGAGGATTAAGATTCTAGGATCAAACAAGATTTTGCAAGAGTTTGTTTGGGTTCGGGTTGAGAGGGAAAACGAGGAACAGTGTGGTTATGTTTGAAAGAATGAGATGAACATTCTAAGTGTCCCTCTTTATACCTGTTCGTAATCGCATGCTCAAGCACACGATTAGGCCTACTCGCATGCTACAGTGTAGCGACTAGGGACCAAACGCCTAAATACTACACGTGATTATGGCTAATCGCTAATAGCAGCATGTGATTGGGAATTTGATTGGTCAAGCGATTGGCTTGGCTAATCGCTTAGCTTAACACACGATTAGGACATAAACGCGTGTAAACACACACGATTAGGAGCTACTCGCCTCAGGTTACATGCGATTAGGACAGTAAATGCATATAGTTTTCACACAAATTACCAAATTGCCCCTGCAGCACCAAATCTCGCATTTTTGACCCGTTAAGGTTCAAAACATGCGTTTTTCAACCCGATTTGACACGCGACTCAGATGATGACTCAGATACTTGAAAATATTACATTTTCCACCCTTGTACTTGATAAAAAGTACGGTTTTGACCCGGCAAAAACACAAGTTTCCAATAAGTTGCCCATTTTATTTTTCGGCGTTTTATTTTTGAAGAAGTAAGATTACAATGGATTAGGATTCCATCATCGGCAATCAAGAATGATTAACTAAGCTAAACTAAGCATAAATAAAATAAAACGGGAGATCAACTAACTGTACACTAACATATTTTTGCGAGTTTCAACGGTTAGGGAATCATATCAGTGTACGGACTTTACTAGAACCCTTATATTTTCAGTTTTCGCTTAAATTACCAATAAGCATCCTACAACAACTGTCGATATTGTTGTCCACCTAAACTCAAAATCAAGTTTTATCGCTAGGCACTTTAGATACGTTTAAGGTAATATTAAGGCTGAGATACAAGGTGTTCCCCGCCACGCGACACATTCCCGTATCAAGTCATGCACAAAGCTTCCTCGTAACCGGTGAGTAAGCTGTTGTCATCCGTATTTTACAAGGAGTGGACTCAGTGGTGATCAGGTCTGCAGAAACGCTGCAACAGAGAGACCAGTGAGATCCAAACTAGGGTTCAAGTCAAATACCGTATATTTGATTTTTCACGGTACGACGCTTTAGGTATATGATTTGATACCTTAGAGCGAATTCTCATTGAGAATAGGGTTTTGGCATATATGAATCTTTTTGCTCTTTTAGGATTCTCGGACGTCTCCTGATCAGAATTTATTCTATTTTTATATTATTTTTTTATTTTTTCAGGAAATGACATAGGGGTGTCTCAGTCGTAGGCTGCGACCCCAACGTACGACACGTGTGCCATTCCTATTTTATTCTGAGAGACGTCCAGTTCACCCTGGATGTATCAACCTCTTAAAGACCATGAAACCTCGGATTTTGGCATGCTATCAAACGAGATTTCGGTACCAAGACCATATGCCAACGCACGTTGATCCACACATGATTCAGATGATTTAGGTTTATATCACCGTGCCGAACTTGGAAATGATTTTGAGCCTACCGACACATCATTGTAGAGGCTACCTCTCAGTTCCAATATTTTTAAGATGATAAGGGTCCAGACAGTCCGACTGATTGGTTAATATCATCTTCCCCTTTTTCACCAAAGAAACTCATTTTTGCATTTTTCAAAATTTTTTTTTTGCTTTTGGAATTTTCTCATTTTTTTGAATTTTTGCATTTTCTGAATGTTTTTGTATTTTTCTGAAATTTTCTCCCCCTAAAAATCTAAAAATTTGCGAAAAGACAATATTTTTGGATTTTTCTGATTTTTGAAAGAAAAATATTTACAAAAACGATTACCGATGAGGATCTAATCCTGCTTAACTTTAATGCCGTTTAAGATTAACAAGTACTCAAAACGAGGACCGTCAAAAGCTTTGGTGAATAAATCGGCACGTTGGTAGTCTGTGTGGATTTTTACCATATCGATAAGTTTCTTTTCATAGCAGTCGCGTATGAAATGATACTTAACCAACATATGTTTCGCCTTGGAATGGTTAACTGAGTCTTTAGCAAGAGCTATAGCGGACTCATTATCACAGTGAATGGGAGTATTAAGAAATTTCAAACCGTAGTCTCTCATTTGTTGCTGTATCCAAAGAACCTGGGAGCAGCAGCTCGATGCTGCTACATATTCCGACTCGCAGGTGGATAAGGCGACTGAGGCTTGCTTCTTGCACTGCCACGAGACTAGTCTTGGTCCCAAAAACTGGCATCCAGCCGATGTGGATTTTAAGTCTGTCTTGCATCCGCCATAGTCAGCATCACTAAATGCGATGAGGTCAAACTTATCGTCATTAGGGTACCAAAGACCTTTGGTCGGACAACCCTTTAGATAACGTAAGATCCTCTTCACAGCAACCAGGTGTGACTGTTTCGGCCTTGACTGGTATCTTGATAGTAAGCATGTCGCGAACATTATATCAGGTCTTGATGCAGTGAGGTACATGAGTGAGCCTATCATAGCTCGATAGAGAAAAGGATCAACGGTTTGTCCTTTCTCGTCAGGCCCAATCCCGTGATTGGTCTGAATCGGTGTGCCTACTGGAGTAGAGTCTTCCATCTGGAACCGGCTCAAGATGTCAGCAACGTATTTTGTCTGGTGGATGAAAATCCCCGACTCTTGTTGTTCTACTTGTAGACCGAGGAAGAATTGCATCCCCCCCATCGAGCTCATCTCAAATTTGTCCTGCATAAGCTTTTCGAATTCCCTGCACATGACATCATTAGTAGACCCAAAAATAATATCATCAACATAAACCTGTACCAGAAGACGATCACCACCCTTTTCTTTGGTGAATAAGGTGCAGTCCACGAGTCCACGTTTGAACCCGTTGGATATCAGATAGTTGCTAAGCATTTGGTACCATTCACGCGGTGCCTGATGGAGTCCGTACAACGCTTTGTTCAATTTGTAGACTTTTTCGCGATGCAGCGGATCCTCAAAACCCGGTGGCTGAGCAACATACACCTCTTCCTTCACGACACCATACAGAAAAGCACTTTTCACGTCCATTTGATACACCTTAAACCGTTTGTACGAAGCGTAAGCTAAGAACATCCGGATAGCTTCAAGGCGCGCAACTGGAGCGTATACTTCGTTGTAATCTATTCCTTCGATTTGACGGAAGCCGAGGACAACTAATCGAGCCTTGTTTCTTATAATCACCCCGCGGTCATCCCGTTTACATTTGTAGACCCACTTTGTTCCAATCTTTTTCGAGCCTGGAGGTAAGTCAACTAAGTCCCACACTCCTAGCTTTTGGAACTGCTGAAGTTCGGCTTGCATTGCTTCAATCCATGGTTCTTCCCTCAGTGCCTCTTGCACAGTTCTTGGTTCAGTTTGAGAAACATACAAGGCGAAGGACCAATCGTTCTGATGACCTGCTTTTCTGATTTCCGAGTAGAGTGCCAGAGTACCTGTATTGTCACTTGAACTAGCATTTCTGAGCTGACTGCGCGTCATGACTCTGCTAGTCGGATTACCAATCACATTTTGCATCGGATGAGTGTCGTGAATCCGAGATTCCGGATGTGCCGGCACTGGATCATCCGAATGCAAATTAAGGTTCTCCAAACCTTGAGATAGATTTGTCTCTGCTACGCTTGAACTAGAGGGAGCAGCGGGTTGCATATTAAAACCGGAGAGATCGATCCGAAGACCTATCCCTGGAGCTGCTGAAGAAGAAGGACCAGCTTGATTGTTTCCTGTCGGATTAACTGGAGCTGTAGTGGTAGATTCACCATTTCCAGCTTGTTCCTCAGTGAGAGTTTCATGAGACTCTGCAAAATCGTCGTCGGAAGATGAAGATTCGAGAACCTCTGCTGACGCTTCCTGAAAAACTTCCTCAACTTCTGCTGCTGCGGTTTTATCAGGGGGACCCGTGGATGCAGAGGCATCAGATGGAGCAGGCGCAGGTGCATTAACCACGATCGGACGCATTAGCGGAGAGCTAGCTGCGTTTTCACATTCGTAATACATTTGCGCTACAGCATCGTCCACCAAATTTTCCACGTTGAAGGAATCAAATAGACTCTTATAGTCGAACAACCAATCAGGTCCAACACCAGGTGCATTGGCAGTATAACGTTGAACATCGACATTAAGCCAATCTTCAACGTTGTTGGTTCTTTTGTTGTACACTCTTTTGTTGGGAGTGCTGTAACCAACAAAGAAACCTTCTTCTGCCTTTGCACCAAACTTCCCATCGGGATGTATCATGGTGCATGGAGCTCCGAAAGGTTCCAGAAACTCTAAGTTCGGTTTCCTTCGGTTCGGAAGCTCGTAAGAGGTTTTTCCAAGCTTCTTTACCGTTAGAACCCTATTCAGAGTATAACACGCGCAGTGAACTGCCTCGTTCCAGAAGATCACAGGCAAGTTCGAGTCTGCGAGCATAGTTCTGGCTGCCTCAATAAGAGTCCGATTCTTTCTTTCTGCAACCCCGTTTTGCTGAGGAGTGTATGGCGCTGTGAATTCATGATGAATACCCTTTTCTGCACATAACGCCTCCATAGCGTGATTCTTGAACTCTGTTCCGTTATCGCTTCTGATCCTACGGATCTTTAGCTGATATATATTTTCCAATTTAGTAAACAGATTCTTCAAGTAATCAAAAGTTTCACTCTTGTGCTTCATGCACACAACCCAAGAAAATCTAGAATAATCATCCGTAACCACTAAGCAGTATGAGTCACCGTTCTTGCTCTTTCGATTGACTGGGCCAAACAGGTCCATGTGCAGTCGTTCGAGTGGTAGACTAACTGAGTTTGTCTTCTTAGGCTTGTGAGACTTTCTTTTCTGCTTCCCTTTCTTACATGAGACATAGACATCGTTTAAATGAAAATTCTTAACAGAAACACCTTCCACTAGTTGGTTCTGGACCAGATGGTTCATTTTCCTCAAGTGGATGTGCCCCATTCGTCTGTGCCACATTATCGATTCCTTCTCTGTCGCCTTTGACAGAAAACAAGTGACCTGACCTTTCGCAGTCATTGCTCGGCTCATGTCCAGGACGTATAAGTTGTTGACCCTGGGAGCTGAGATCATGACCCACTCTTTCGGTATTTTGAATCCAGGCTTCAGAATGAAACATGTGTTGTCATCAAAGAACACAGTGAACTTCTTGTCACATATCTGCGAAACGCTCAGCAAGTTGTGGTCTATCTGTTTGACAAAGCTTATCTTTTCAAAGCTTACAATACCGTTGCTCATACTTCCTTCTTTTGTAATATAACCCCCTTTATTACCAGCAAAGGCAACATACCCCCCGTTGATATTCTTTATGTCAAAAAGCAGGGATAAATCGCCTGTCATGTGCCCTGAAGCTCCACTATCAACAATCCATAGGCTGCTGATAAGGCCCTGTGGAACTCCCTGCACAAACATTCAAAGTTCAGTGGTTAAGGGGGACCCAAGCCTTCACGGTCTTGGGTCTACCAACTTCATCTAACATCGGAAAGTCAACCCATCTTCCATTTGGTGTTGGCGTTGTTTCCGATGGAACAGCAGTGCTTTCTCCAGCAGATGATTCTCCTCCTTTGGTTGGTGACTTGGGTCTCCAAATCTGTTCAGGTTTCTTTGGCTTGGGCTTCTTCTTTGCCTGTGGGCTAGAAGGTCCAGCCTTGGATTCCTTTGGAGGAACAGATTTTGGATCCACTTCAGAATTAACTGTACGTGGAGCAGCTTTGGGGTTGCCCTGTGGTTTAGCTGCAGCCTTTGCTGGTGGCTTAGGCGCTGCTTCAACCTTTGGAGGAACAGTGCTCCCCCTCAGCTGTGGACCCCTGCCATCAATTGGCTTTTGGTTCATAGCAATCTTGTTGCGGTTATCATAAACGACCTGCTTTCCCTTTTGTTTCTCTGAGAGTTTAGGGGAAACAGGTTGCTTGGATTTGCTAGAACTGGGAGGGTCATCCACTTTGATCCTTTCTCGTCTCAATTCAGGGCACGCAGCAACTAAATGCCCACGTTCCCCGCACTTGTGACAGGATCTATATTCTTCAAACCTAGGAGATTCGGGTTTGGTCTCCTTTTTGTTCCTTTTGTTAGATGGAACGGCAAATGAGTTTTTATGTTTTAGATCCTCAAGACATCTTCTTTGCTGATCGACTTGAGGATCGTCATTTCTTTCAGTGCCGCTCGATCTAATGAACTCAGTTACATGCTTTTTCGGACCGTTTCTTTGAGCTTGATTTTGAGGATTAACGGTGTTCGACTTTTGATTTTTCTTGTTATTTTCATTAGGCTGATTTCCCTGATCCTTTCTACCCTTACCCTTACCTTTGTTTTTACTCCAGGTTTCCTTTTCTACGGTAATGACAGATTCTTGCCAAATTTTGGCAACAAGACCAAGGGCGATACATCTGAGAGGGACTTCCTCATCAGCATGCACCATTTCAGACCCTTTTAATTTATAAAACACCTTAATCCTCCTACCATCCTCGGTTTGCACTTTTGGTTCCAGTTCACTCAAGGTTTCAGTGGTAAT
Organism: Ambrosia trifida; assembly: GCA_028751855.1. NCBI lineage: Eukaryota > Viridiplantae > Streptophyta > Magnoliopsida > Asterales > Asteraceae > Ambrosia > Ambrosia trifida. The sequence goes on from CM054130.1 coordinate 16,953,965, forward strand.
GATATGATTCTCAAAAGGAACATCTTTAGTTTTGACCGGTGCATACCTAGGAGGTTCATCGAGCTCATCATCCGAAGTGTCAGTGTCATATACACTGATATCATCAGCTTTCTCACACAAATTGACAGCTTTAGCAGGAGTAGCAACCTTAGTGACTTCAGCAGGTTTAGCTGCTTCAGTAACCTTGGCCGCCTCTGCAGCTTTTGCTGCCTCAGCTGCCACGTCCACAAGTTCCTCCTTCGGCAAGACATCAAAATTGTGATTTTCGAATCTCACCGGAGGTGGACATTGAGAGTATTTGGGACTAGTGGGGAAGCCTTCCTTGTCAGAGTGTTCTACTATGTGATCAAGGACATACTTGCAGTTTAAATAACTCTCAAGCTTTTTCCTGATCTTTTCATAGTCACAGTTAACAATGGCCAATTGTTTCTTAGTGTCTTCGACCTCATTGATGTAATTATTTATAGCAATTTGTTTGTTAGCCAAGGTTTTTGACAGTTCAGAAACATCCTTTTTATAATTTTCAATTGTACTAAGAAAATTTTTCTCCTTTTGTCTCAAGGAATCAATTGACCTTTGTAACGGACCAACATCAGCTTTTAAATTCAGATTTTCTTCAGTTAATTCTTTAATTCTGAACTTTAACTGATTACACTCTACACAATCTAATTTTGAATCAGAAGAAGAACTTACCTTGTTCGACGATTCAGTGATGGCCATCAATGCATAATGAGCTGCTGTCTTCTGAGCTCCAAAGAATTCGCCGTAGTTCTTCTCTGTGCAGTCAGCATCCACAAGAAACGATCTTTTACCGATCAATGCATCTGCTTCAGCTAACAGATCCTCCAAATCTTCTCCACTATCAGAATCGCACTCCGAGTCACAGTCAGACGCCTCGGTTTCAGAAGTGATGATGTCAGACTGACTCGAAGTTTCTTCAACTTCGGCTGGTGCTTCAGACGCTTGTTGAGCAAAACAGGCTGCACCACCTTGAGGAGCTTCTTCTCCGATGATCAGATGGTTCCAGTTATAGCCTTCATCAGCTTGAATAACCATGGCTTGACCTTGATTGTTGTTTGCAGGCGGCCTCTGGTTCTGATTCTGGTTGTTGACTGGGACAATAGCACGCTCAGTATTAGGTTGACCCTGAGCTTGCTGCCTCTGATTCTGATTAGCTCTGTTATTGTTGAAGGGATTCTGATGTCCTTGCTGCTTAGGTCGGTCACATTCCCTTGCAAAATGCCCTTTTGTGCCACAGTTGTAGCATGTAACCTTTGTTTTGTCGAACCCAAACTTGGTGTTATTATTGATCAAGACATCTCTCCTTCCCATCATGTCCATGTATTCCTTTGCCCTTCTCACCACGCTTGCGAAGTGCCATTGTATGTCTATCAGATCCATGTCGTCCTTATCAATCTGCGAGTAATCCTCCTGTGTAAGATGAGGATTCCCGATCTGTCCAGCAACCAGTCCACTATAGGAGTTTACCAAGGTCGACAGTAGAGCCATATGTTCTTGAGCTAGCTCTATAGTCACCTTTTCTAAACCAGCGGTGTTCAGCTGCTCTGGGACTGTATTGGTCCGATATCCACCTTGATTAGAACTAGAAGCACCTCCATATCCACCATAACTTGTAGTTGGAGCCCCGCCAAAACCTGTAGAAGAGGGTCCACCAAAGTTTGCAGTTGCCTGCGCTGGTGCTGCAAGATGAGAAAACGGGTTAACACCAAACTGGTTAGCATTATAATTCAAAGGATACGGGTTTGGTCCAAAAGGATATGTAGGAGGAGGAACATCAGCTGGGGGACCATAATTGTCAAACGCATAGACTGGGTCCGGGTTAACCACAAAAGCAGTTTGTGGTTTGGTGCCACCCACACTGGTGTCCTGAAGAGGATTCCCATAATAGATGCTGGGATTTTGTGGAATGAGCGCCTTGTTTGCTCTCCTGATTTCCTCTATCTCCTTGTTCTCCAGCTCGGTAATGAACTCGTTGATGGAGAGAGTCTGATATGCATTGTTTGACTTTAGAATATCCAACCATTGATGCCAGTGAGGAGGTAGTGCCTCAGCAAATCTTTCTACAAGGTCCGCAGATGAATATAAGACCCCGTACTGATACATTTCAGACATCAGATGGTAGTATCTAGCCGTCAAGTCCCTCAGAGATTCGTTCCCTATAGCATTGAAGTTCTCGAACTCCTTCTTGAGTTGATCCATTTTAACTTTTCGCGTCTTCATATTACCCTCATTTCGCTCAGCCAAGGCTAACCAAAGCATCTGTGATGTTGTGCACTGAGCGAATTGATGAAGGATGTCCTTTGGAAGAGCTTGCTTCAATGCCGCCATTGCCTTCTTCTCATAGTTGTATTTCTTCCTCTGATCTTCATTCATGTCTTCAATTGAGATCGGAGTAGTGGAGTTCTCAACCAAAGGCCGACTGTACCCTGTCTCGATAGCTGACCATACGAGACCGTCGATGCCCTCGACATACGTCTGAAATCTGCCCTTCCAACCATGGTAGTCGGACATGTACTGCAGCTTCGGTGCCCTGTTAGAACTACCCGTCTCTAAGTCACTCATGAGTACAGAAGACAGATGATTTGTCTGAGAGTTTGCAGCAGCCGCGAGTGCCCACGGATTCGTGTTCACCATTTGCTGTTGAGCAGCTAGCGCCCACGGATTGATTCCGGCAACATTCGCTTGCATTTGCGACTGCTGCATCCGTTGCGCGTTTCGTTCTGCTGAGAACTGCCAAGGGTTCGTGGGTACGTTAGATTGGTTGTTCATTTGTTGGTTATACTGAGGTCTCGGTTGACTCAGATGTCCCCACGGGTTCGCCATATGTTAAGGTATGATAATAGTCCGATACTTAGTCAAATTTTACGTTCCAGAACCTTATTGGCGATTAGGTTTATAATTGTTAGTTAATATAGGCGATTGGGGCTAAATGCTAGTAAATAGTAGGCGATTTGGGCTAATCGCTAGTTCTTATATGCGATTAGGATTTTGGAGTGACGTGAGTATCGTAGGCGATTAGGGCTAATCGCTAGTAAGCGAGTAGGCCTAATCGTGTGGAGTAACAGGCGATTATAAGCTAATCGCGTGGAATTATTGGCGATTGGGGGCTAAATGCTAGCAAACCCTAATCGCGTGAAAGTTTTATGCGAGTTGGCCTGCGTAATCGCCTGATCTGATCTGTAGCCGCACTTTTGCTCAAAAATCACCTATTTTGCCTCAAAATCTTATCTAAAACATTATATTTTGATCCCAAATGATTAGACAAGTTACCAAAACAGTTTTAGAGCAAACCCTAATCAAAAACACTCGTTTTTAACCGTAAACACACACCAAGATATTGAAAAAGATGGGTTTTTTACAAAAACTCAAAGTTTCAAAATAAGAACAGGTTTTTGCTTAAAAATCTAAACTTTTACACCAAAAACAACCTGTTTTTACTCGTTTTTGTTATTAAAACACCCGTGATAAGAGCCTCGGCTCTGATACCACTTGTAGGATCGAATAACGCGTAATCCGACAATCACGGGGTTTATACTAGAGGTGCGGAATCCCTCTAATATGCTCTAATAACAGATACGATAATGAAACTATGACAAACGAGTAATCACAACACACACACACGGGTCAAAAGATTATCGATTAATCACTAAAAACAGAGCTCGAGTGTTTACAGAGATCAAATCAGACCTTACAGACCATGGGAGGGTGTTTGGAGAGTGTGTGAGGCAAGAACTGATGATTAGGGCAATGATTGGGCCTATTTATACCTCCCGGGTACGAACAGCTCCATACACGCGATTAGCAGGCTTATGTTGGGCGATTACGGCTAATCGCCAATAACCCAAGCCCACTCGCATGAACAGTCACACGATTAGGGCCCTAATCGTGTGTAACCCACTGCTAATCGCATGTAGTATCCCGAACCCTCCAAAACGCGTACAAACGTCTCCAAACACCCCGAAACACGTCCAAACTACTAATATACTAGCCTAGGGACATCATGTACTAACACTATGACCTTAACGGGTCAAAATGGGTGAAATCATCTTAGGTTTGTTTTTAACCAAATGTGGCATTTGATCTTGGATATTGGTCAATTAGTAGCTCAACATAATGTGTTAAATCAAGTTCTCAACTCACCAAAGTTTGGCTTTTAACCCCATGTAAAAGTGTAATCAAAGTTGGGGAAAATCAAGCATGAAAGTGGCCTTAATCTGCAAGTCTTTAGTCCAAACAGCAGCTCCCAACCGTAAGCTACGGCCTAGGGGGCGTAGCTTACCGGCTAGAAGCTTCAAAACAAGCAGCCTTGCCCAACCGTAAGCTATGGCCCAGAGGCGTAGCCTACGGCGGGACTTTCCCCAGAAAAATTGAAGTTTGGTTTTTAAGCCATACCATCGTATTGCTTATTCTATATGTAATGTTAGCAATGTGACTAACCATTCTTGATGAAATGGTGCTAGGTATTCACTTAAAGAAAGTCCCGGAGCAAGGATCAAGTCGCGAGGAGAGCCAAACACACCCAAACGCTCAAAAGCTTCCGCAATAGACTTTCCCGTTTAAAACGCAAACTTTAATACATGTTTTTAGTAGTTAAAAATGTAAATTTTGTTGGGACCAAACATGTATGGGACTCATTGAGTTGGATTTTCATAATTACCAAAGTTTTTAATCCGGAGTGATTTAATTAAGGCCAAAACTCTTAAGTTTAAATGCTAATCACAGGTTTACGGCTAGGGTCTTACATTTGTTATTAACAAAATTAACTTAACCGGACTGAAAAACGACAATCTAATTAAATAAACCGAATCAATTAACCGATCGGTTAATAAGATTATTTAACCATTGACTTTGGTTTTGATTATGGCTAATAATTGAATTGAACCAAATCATGCATACCCGTAAAAGTAATTATGTTCCCTGCCGCATCGTGCGCACACACTACTAGCCTACTATAATATATAAATGAAAGCATACCTGACACAATATATGGGCTTCTCATTTTGTTTTCCCACTCATAACACTTCTACTTTTAGTTTTTTTCTTTCCTAATTTTTCTAACAAACCCAAGCAAAAAAAAGAAAAGAAAAAAACTCCCTGCCTGCTATGCCAAGAATCATGGAGTGAGAAACGATTGCTCATCCCAAGGCAATCTAATATTGATATTCTGCTTGATTTCTAATACCTATTTAGGAATCATACATCCCTTAATTAGAAACCATACACCATAGCTCACATCACACATCAATATGATAGCCCACATTCCAAATCAATAGGAGGCTACCACATACCCCAAGGCAGTGAAAGGTTTATTTTGCTCATGTTTTGATTCAAAATTTAATTCAATTCAAATCATATTCATGTCTTGCTTGATATCATTTTTTTTTTTTTTTTTTTTTTTTTTTTTGCTTATAACAAAACAACTTCAATGGAAGCCCATCTTCGACTTCAAATTCAAATAATCAAATGGTGTTCTTTCTTTTATTTTTCTATCCAACTGCAACGATTTGCAAGGGTTTATACATTTTGAGATCCCTTAATTATGTGATCGAAATCCATACAACCATGACGAGCCCACTAAAAAAATATTAAGCTACGGGTATATATGTTACTTATTATGTTTTTAAGGGTATATGAATATCTCCAATAAACACCACACTTTATTCTCTAACTAATGTACAAACTAAAAACTCCTTTATAAAAATTCGGTCACAAAATATAACAAAATGAGGAAATACAAAATAACATTTAGAAACCATATATCCATAACAAAACAAATAGTGTCAAGTATAACAAAATGATGAATACAAAATAACATTTAGAAACCATATATCCATAGCAAAACAATAGCGTCATGCATTGGTATAGTCAAAGTATTGTTGAACCCAAAGTTAATTAGTATACATAAGCTTGCAACGTATTACGTATGCATGCGTATACGTGTATAAATCTCAATGCCAGTTGAGCCTATTTGGTGTTACATAAATATACATACAAAAGAATACAACTCTAGAAAATTTCTGAAAATTAGAAATTCAGTTTTTGCTAGGAAAAAACAATTACTACAGATAACTGTAGCCATAAAGCCACAGAGACGATTGATCTCAGACTATAACGCGTATTGTGCAATGACATGCTACCACTGATTTGACCCGCGTTCACATATTCGCTTCTACCACCGCTTGAGGTAATGGACACATTTACAGATTTTGTACCTAAAACAATAATGAAACAGGGGTTGACTTTTCAGAGTCAAATGAATTGATGTGTATGAGAGTAGTTTATTAACATAAAACCAGACACAAGTTACAGTCTTTTTTAAGAAACAACTGATTACCACTTTTAAACCATATGAAGAGTATTAGAAGAGTAACTCATATTCGCATTCGAATCTCAGAAAGTCAAAATTAGATGTTTTTTAACGTATCGGGACAGAGCGAGTATTTTTAAAGACGAACATACGAAGATAACTTACAATCATAATTCGCCCAGCCAATCCGCTGCCCACCAAGATCATAAACAACAATCCTGTCTTTTAAAACAAGATCTGCATCGTTCATAACCAAAATTATAATAAAAAAAAAAATTAGAAACGAAATAAATATTAATTTTATTTTGAAATCCTAGAAAAATGACTGGCTTATACCTCCTAAAATGGTAATTCCTTGACCTCTAATTTTCTGAAAGCCTATGCACCACACTGCAGCTCCACCCTACAAATGTGCAGAAAATTTATAAAAAAAAAAAAAAAAAAAAAAAAAAAAACTATTTTTGACATAATTAAAATACTCCATACATTTGATTAATAAAAATTAAAGTAAAATTACATGTCAAGTCAAACATTCAATTTTTAGGCGCAAATAGCGTTGTGAACTTACGACAGAGTTCTGCTGTAGAAGATAATCCTGAGGTCTTAAAACCATTGACGCACCGCCAGCAAAGTTCAAGCTGACTGTAGGAAATATCTCGGGTGTGCTGAAACATAATTAAAATTTCAGTATTATTTTTATTAAAATTTACACAGCTTACCAAAGAAATTGTGGGATATGAGGACAACCTCGAGGTAACTAAATAACACTGATTCCCCTTTGATATAAGAGGCTGGACGGATTGCGATACAGACTGCGTGATCTGCGTCAACACAAGTGATTTTTCATAAATTATCGAGATTTGAAAGTGATAAAGAATTTGACAGTTTTGACCTTTAGAACTTACGGCATCGACAAAAGGATCAAAAGCCTCTTCTGCAAGGTAAGCAAGAGTAGTTCCAGAATCAATTATGGTTCCTCCTCGGCTGCTTGATGTAGCAAACATTGATGGATCAATGGATAGTGTCTGTCCATTGACTGAAATGCTCAGCAGATTTAAGTTGTAATGTGGCCTGAAACATTGTGTAAATATGTCTATGAGAGGTGTATTGGTAAAACCGTAGCGCACCCATAAAAAGATTTAACCAATAAAGGTCGAAGATCATAGCTTTAATATCACATTATTAATGTAAATATGTAATATTGATAGTCAAAATGCGGAAAAAGAGCAAGAAGTTTCTTAAAGATCTTGGTTGTTTGAGCCTTGGTTTAAAAAAAAGCGCGCCTCGCACAAAAGCGACAAGGTCTAAGCGCATTGCGCGAAGCGCAAAAAGCGTGGGATTTTCGTACCCGAAGCGCACACTAATTATATAATTTTTTTTATGTATCCTATATATATCCCATGAGTTTTTAGCTTTATTTACCTAAAATATAGCTATAAATAAGGTTTTTATGTGATTTTACCTATATGTACAAGCCAAAAACACCAAGGTACAACATTTTTATGCATAAAAATACATGGTGTACGTGAGGTGCGCACCTCAGGGTCAAAAGCGACTGAAATTTTTCCAAAAAAGCGCCTGAGGCGCGCGCCTTTGGGAAATTGGGTAGGCGCAGGCGCCCTAGGCTGCGCCTTGCGCCTAGGCGCGCTTTTTAAAACCCAGGTTTGAGCTAATAGTATAAAATGTTATTAAGAGGTACACGTCTATGAGGGGCATAATGGTTATTTCAAGACTAAAAGAGAACTTACTGTGACGGGATAAGCGGAGTATAGACCATGCTTGGCTCAATTATTTGACCAAGAACTAAAATACCACCACCCGCGCCATTTCCAACAAGACAATGAGAAAATGCATCCGGTGCTACCCCTTGCGAAGAAAGTTGTGCAATTACCGATAAGCCCTGCTGACCAAACCCAAAGATCCCATCAACAGCTCTATCAGATTTGGTCAAATCCCCAGTCTGAGTCATGCTACATCCAAATACAATAGATGCTGAAGCATTTGATGCTGTTGAATCTCCAGAAATTGTATCTAAATGGATTTGATCCGATACGTAAAAACCTGATGTTCCACTGCCATCTCCATACTGGAATGTGTAACTGCATTGATTATTTGGACCCGGACAACTGGAATCAGAAGCTTGGGTTCCTAACGAACATCGTTGGTCGGAACAATAGATCAAAGAAGCTGTTGATGAACTTGAAGGGTCATAGAACTGAATAGGAAGCTGTTGATTTCAGAAAACAACTATATTAGTAATAGTGATTAATGTTTAATCATATTGATAGTAGTAATAAGAAGAATTAATAATATATAAAAACAACGTACTTTCTTATATTACACAATGAAGCCCCCAACCCAACAACAATAACCATACCCTAAGATCAAACAGATAGCTAGCTATTGGTAGAGTTGCGAGGGTGGGATGTCCCCAACCCAATTTTGGTATATTAGGGTCGTCGAACTTGTTTAAAATACACGTGCTTGGGGAAATTTTTAAAAACGTAGATTAGTAACACAGCCAATACCTATTTGGAGGTTATCATGTAGAGAACTTCAATGAATTTTAACCCGCTTTAAATACAAATGCATATAATCTTGTATGATAAACAAACAACAAATTTTGAACACTTCGAACGTCACTTCATCAAATCTTGATCCATTTAAGGAGAAAAAGTTTATTTTTTATTTCACAAGTACGTTGCCCGTCTACCTTCTATTGTGATGTAAATTTCGTATTTGGTGGTGTTTTGGCTTAATTAATATATACATTAAACAAGTACGTGTGTTTTTAACAAGTTTAGAGCATCTCCAACAGGCGATGATGTGTACAAGTCTGAAATCAAAACTTCATTTCCAAACCCACACAGTTGGACTTTTGTCGTCCGGTTTGGTGTGTCAAACCCGTCCGGTTTGGTTTAGTGGGGGGCTGGGGGCCACACACACATGAATTCTTTTTTTTATTTTGTAAAAGTGAGGTGTGATGTGGAGGTTTGGAATGATATAGTCTCGGAGGAAAAGGTAGGATTAGAATGGTTGAAGTTTGGAATGATGTGGCGTGCTGATGTGGCGGGTTTGGATTTTGGGCTTTGTTGTGGATGCTCTTAAGGACTTCATTATATTAAAATTTAGTTGAATAATTTTTTTCATGCAAATTAAGTATCAATCTTTTACAATAGTACCTGTAGTCCACTAGATCTGGGGCAACCTTTACATGAATTGCAACTGACCCACAACACATCACTTCCAGTATCAATTTGTACAAAATATTCCTTTGGAGGTGAACCCAATTGAACTCTTGTAAAATAAAGCCTACAAAAATACAAATACAAATAGTAAAGTTAAAGAAAACAATTCCCCTAAAATAATAACAACAAAAAAGAAAAGATTTGGTTTTACCAAAAAATCCCAAAAACTAAAAAAAAAAAAGCAAGAATCTTTTCCTTTTGGTTTTTCAAATAAACAACAACAACCGCACCCAGGAAGTCCCACATATAGCGACGCTATCAGTAGGGTCTGGGGAGGGTGGGATGTAGACAAACCTTACCCCTATCATTAGAGATAAAGAGGCTGCTTCAAGAGATACCCCCAGCTCGAGATCAAACACACACTAAAATATAACTAAATATAACTAAATAGACACACACCAAGCAGTAAAAAAATAGTGAATGAATAAGATAGAAGAATAAGTACTCTAAAGAAATAACCTCAATAAATAATAAATAAAGTTAAAACACAAAGCCATCTCTAAAGAAAGCCACAAAAGTACTCTTATCCTAAAAATCTTTAACTTTGATCCTAGTTTCCACGACCATGTCCTTTTGGTTTTTCAAATGAAAAACACAATTTAACATATGTATACTAAAGCCTACAAAAGTACAAATACAAATAGTAAAACTAAGCAAAACAATTCCCATTAAATAATAACAACAAAAGGTTCCCATTAAATAGGATAGAGTTTGCTATTTAAAAGCAGTTGCGGCCATTTAACTGTCATCATGCCGTAAATTTTACCTTTTATTGTGAAATTTCATAGATTAAATCTTGATAATAATAATAATAATATTAAAAGAGGTTGCGGCCGTTTAACTGTCATCCTGCCGTAAATTTTACCTTTTATTGTGAAATTTCATAGATTAAATCTTGATAATAATAATAATGATAATAATAATAACAATAACAAAAAAAAAAAAAAGAAGGAAAAGATTTGGTTTTACAAAAAATCCCAAAAACAAAAGAAAACAAAGCAAGAATCTTTCCCTTTAGTTTTCAACTAAAAAACCTAATAATTATATAAATAAGAAAGCTTAAACACAAAGAAACATCCAACACTCTAATTCAATTAACTTATAACCAAAGATAAAATGAATCAAGATATTACCCAACACGATAAGGATCGTAAGTCCCCTGAACAGGGAAATCAACAACACTCGATACAGAAGACTGCTGCTGCTGCTGCAAGATTCTTGGATGACGTAAGCTATCTCTATCTTTGAGTTCACTTAATTCAACAACATGGTTAGTTGGGAAAGCTCTCTCCAACGTGAGAGTTGTAGGAAACCCACAAACAACAAACACTGTCTGCAATAATACAGCGATTGCAGCAAGAAAATAAGGCTGCATTCCTTTTTTTTCTTCTCTTTCAGGCTTTTTGTCGAACAGTTGGTGTGCAACAATGAGACTTGATTATATTATCTGTTTATATACATATGGTGTGTGTGAAAGATTAAAAAGATTAAATGGGTATGGAATTAAGAAGGGGTTTGATTATTTGTTGGAAGAATTTGGGGCAGAGAAGAAAGATTTTGTGAAGATTTGAAGAAAAAAAATGGATTGATTTGGAATGTATCAAGTATGAAAGAGACAAGTGGATTTTGATGAGTTAGCATAATATCCCCTTTGCTTTATAACTTTTACAATATCAGCCCAAAACAATTTTTCGGTATATATTACCGGCCTAAATAGTTCAGTCATACAAGACCTTAACATTACATAAGGAAAACTATGATTTTCGGTAACTAACTCGGTTCATAGGCCTTTCCCATTAATAAATCGATTTTTGCAAATATTTAGGATTGTGCTTTTAGTTTGTGAGTTGTCGTTAAAAAGATATGTTGGAATTTAATAGACTAATCTTATTGAATTAATAAAGTTTTTGCACTTTTTAGTGGTTGGATGAGTTTTACTCGTTTTGGTATACAAATTATGTGTAGGTTTAATGGATAAATAGGTAAAATTCAAAACTGATCTCTTTTATTAGAATAAAATGAATAAACTTTATAAACTAAAGTCCTAAACCACTTAAAAAACCATTGAGTTAATCCTAAATCAAAGAAAATTAGATAAATTAAAAATGAATAACAGACACCATTCTTAAAAGGTAAAGCTAAGCTAGCTCATTTGATAGAGGCAGCGAGACACATGCATCTTAGATGAGAAGTCTCATGTGATAAAAGAAGTATTTTAGTATAATTGATGTAAATTAGAATATAAGTAAACTTTACTATTTGAAAAAAAGATGGTTTGTGACGCCTTAAAAAAATAAAGATAGTTTCTTACACTTTATTGAAAATTATTTATCACATATAATATTTATTTTGAACATGAATAACTAATGGATGAATACCCAAAATAATTTTTTTGTAACTTTATAAGTGTTTTTATGTGTACAATAATCACTTGGTTGATAAAGATTTTATATATCTATATCTATACTATATTATAAAGCATTTGACAAGGACTTCTTAAAACTTAAGAGGTATAAGTTTATTTGCTAATGATACAACATACAATGCATATAATAACTACATTTTGGGGGTAGATTTGTCTTTTAGAACACTACATTTAATAAAAAAGAAGTCAAGTGTCAAGAGATGTTTATGAGGGGTTATGACATTAATTATACAATTGCTTTAAACACATTAAATAGAAAACATAAAAAAAATCTATAATGCTATATGTTTTGTTATATTTTTATATAGGTACTTTATAAAACTTAAAGTTCTACAAGAGGGGTAGATTTGTCTTTTAGAACACTACATTTAATCAAAAGGAAGTCAAGTGTCAAGAGATGTTTATAAGGGGTTACGACATTAATTCTACAATTGTTTTAAACACATTAAATAGAAATCATAAAAAAAATCTATAATGCTATATGTTTTGTTATAATTTTTTATATAGGTACTTTATAAAACTTAAAGTTCTACAAGAAATCAAAATCGAGAAAACAATAATAAATGATGTGTTTTAATCATGAAGTAACGGTTTGAATTATGAAACTATTACGTTATATTCATACACGTAAACATGCCTCATATGATCTAACCTATATGGTCACTGGATTCTTTGACCGGAGAAGAAAGTTTTTGTATATAATGATTTTAAAGAAATGTATGGTTGGATTCAGAGCTATGTCCTCTATCAAAATTTAAAAATAAAAGAAAAACATATATATTTTACTGGTTTGTTAATGATACGTTATAAAGAAAAACAAAATTTTACCACTTATGTAAAAAAATGATTATCTAAGAAACGTTATAAATATAAATTTTATTTTCAAGATGTTATTGACATTTATGGTGACTATTTAAGATATGATATAAATATAAATATAAATTTTATCTTCAAGATGTTATTGACATTTATGATATAGATAATATATATTGCTTATAAAAGCTGAAAAATAACGGTGCAAGATCATTCAATGTCATTCTTATGTGATCCATAAAAAAAAATATTATTATCATTTCATGGATCATGAAACCTGTTCATATGATTTTTTTTCCTTTTGTATGAGTTTTCTTTTAAAGTACCGTGTTCTTTTGATTTAATCAAATCAACCTACCGAGAACTTTTATATAAAAGACCGTCTCAGTCAAAATGTTTGAGATAGCATTGCTCATAGTTTTGCTTATAAAAGACTTATAAAAGGAGTGGACAATAACAAAATCAATAAATTAATTAATAATAATGAGTTATTTTTCTTGAGTACTTCAACTCAACTCAAAGCTCAAGTTAAATTTTTGGTTATTACTCGAAACCAATCGGATCCAGTGTTCATAACCGATTAACCAAACTAAATATGTGAAACCATTCGGTTTTTGAAATATCTTAATTGAAAGTTTTGGTTTTGGTTATGGCTCGAAGCCAAACTGAACCGAACAACAATTTCTGCATACCCTTAAAATCACCAATCAAAGTGTTGTGGTTCCCGCCGCAACGCGCGGGCAACCTACTAGTGGATTCAAATAAAAACAAACTTTTAGAATAAGAAAATATAGTCACGCATATGGATTTTAATGTGTGGCACTTCCAAAATGAGATGGTGGATATGTCAAATCATAGAATTTCAAGGGGTACATTATGAATAGTGTAATATGCAAATCTTAGATTTCATGATGCACTTCATTATTAAACTTTTCTTAGCGTACTTTAATGTACTTTACACGTTTGATTTTAAAATTAGCTTCTCAATATGTTTAAATTATATCCTGATCATGTGGCCTAGTGGTAAAAGGGCTGGTTCTCTTTTTGGGGGAGCCGGATTTGATTTCCACGGGAGGCATGTGATGGATACCCCACCCTTGTGGTGGGGTAGGTGGTTGGGAAGTGATGGAGAGACCCTTGACCCTTGTGGTCATTGGTTTGACTCCTGATCCCTCCAGGTTTTACCGGTTCACTACCGTCGTGCCTTCGGGCGGGTTTGTAGGCTGGGTTTTCCCTGGAACAGGAGACGGGTGGGCCGAAGGGCTCTGTCCGTACGGACTAGAGGCCGTCTGGGGCCCCTTTTGACCATTAGGGGCCGCGTACAGAGTACCCGGCAATACTTTAGTTGATCGTTCAAAAAAAAAATATCTTTAAATTATACGGTAGTAATAAAATAATACGTAAATCATATAACTAGCTATTTCTATAGTTTATCATTATAGGCTTACAGCCCATTTACACCCAGTGGCGGATTCAATGCATGAGATGGGTGGGCAGGTGCCCACCGTCCATCCAGAAGCCGATTCAAGCTTTTTTTTCCGGTGAGGGGCGAGGCACTCATCGGAATCGTCAAAACAGTACCAAATCTTGAAAAATTGTTTGAGCCCTTACCCAAAAATCAGAATGATCCCTTACTAAGATTGAAGTACTGAGATAACTAGAAGGAATTAGAGGGACAAAGAAATGTTAGGAATGAAAGAAACTTTATTTAAAGAGGTTTCATGAAAGCTCAGATGATAAGTTGCAGACATTTTAGAAGCTTGTGTGGATGTAGACATGTAGTGGTGATTTGAATAATTTATTATTAAATAATTTTCATATTGAGCCCTTTAAGTTAAAGTAAAGTAATAAAATAGATCTTTTAATCTAATTTGTAATTTAAACAATCCTAAATTTTTAAAGATTTAATTTTTAAGATCCTATAGTTAATCTTTACTACTAAAATATATTTTTAGTCTGAAATTCAACAAGCCTATATAAATATTTTGATATTAAGAATTAATGGTTACTAATTAAATTGGGCACATCAAATAATATGTTTCAATGCATGTTATGATTTATTCACGAATTTATGAGTGTTTTTTTTTCTTGTTTTTTGGGTTACAAATATTTTTTTTATATACTTTTGGTTCTTTATATACGCTATAGTTTTATAGAAAAATATTTTTGATTTCATTATATCAATAATTAAACATTAAAAGTTCGGATGAGCGGGTTTTACCCAACCCATTTTGTTCTGCCTATTTTAACCCAACCAATTTGTGCCCCCCGTCAAAAAAGTTTCTGGATCCGCCACTGTTTACACCACATTACCACGTTGCTAAATGCATTTATCATTTATGTGATCTTTTGTGAATTATATCCATAAAGCTATATTTCAATACACCATATTCTAACCTGCCTTTACGTTTAGACACATTTGACAAATTCAATTGTTGGGTCACATTGTACTATATCGTGACTTATCACTTACCAGTTATCACAATAGTTGGTGTACTGCATTTGACAACTGTTTTAGGATCCACTATGTTTTTGCAAGAAACAAATGAACATGGTTGACACATAAGAAACCAATAAATATTATTGACACTTATCGAGACAACTAAATTTATGAAGTGAATATTATATATTATACCATATAGATGCAGATAATAACTTTTAGTAACAGATTTTATATAATAGTATCATTTTACTTATTATACAGGATAAGGTTTTATTGTATGATTCCAGTTAAAAAGAGGAAAAACAACTTCAAGGTTTTGGTTATTTACACACTCTCCTTTCTCTATACGTAATGTATAAGGCTATATGGGACGGAACGTATAGAAGTCCATTGATGTCAATAGAATTACTCTAATTTAAAAATATCAAGCCGCTCCATCAAGAACTTTTAAATGATATCTAAAATATACTATGTTCCACAAAAAAAGTAGTTTTTGTATCAATCTAAAGTCTGAAAGGGTTTTGTAAGATCCAACAAGTCCGTTGACCGCCTCTTGGTTATGTCATAATAGTAGGGGTGTTAATCGGATCAGATAACGGGTCATTCGGATTATTCAGATTTTGAAATTTTAAGAACCTATCCGAAATTTGATTTGATCCGAATTGGATGTATACCCATCTGATCCAAATCCATCCTAATTCAATTCAGATCGGATTCGGATAAATCCGAATAATCCGAACATATAATCCAAATTATTCCAAACAACAATTTTTCATTTTTCCCCCTAATTTATGGTTATTAACATTTTATTAATTTGAAATCAATAAACATACAAAAGCGGAAATAGAGATTAGTCTTAAACACAAATACAAAGCTCAAAGTTCAAAATATAGTCTTCAAAACGTAAACTTAAACACAAAATCAAACTTCAAAACATATTCTTTACACAAAATCAAGCATCACGAAACGTGACACTAATTAGTACATATAGATTGGCGATATTGAAAAATTAGGGTCTAGTATTGGCCTCATGCCTCTTGGGTTGAACTAATTTTCAAGCAAATAGTCGTTCCCTTACTAAAACTCAATTGAAGCTTATTCGGTTTATTCAGATATCCGAATAATCCAAAATTTTAAATTCTAAAATCCGAATCCGATCCGAATATCTGAATAAGTAATTCGGATCGGATCCATCCAAATATCCAAATAAAAATTCGGATCAGTATTTTTTTGGACTTGGATTTCGGATTTTTTAAACACCCCTACATAATAGATCCAAACACTTGCCCCCGATTGACTTCCATATCATAATTGCTCTAGTGAATAACAAAAGAAAATAGATAGATGGGAGATAGAAAACTAGAAGATAAAGAAACTAATTATATAATCAAAATATCTCTCCGAGATTCACCAATTATTTAACTGTTGGTGAGTCTCTTTGTATTTTGGCAGTTTTGTCTGGCGGCTGGACCTATACGCCACGTATAGGTCTAGTGTAAACATTTTTATATAATTTCTATATGGGCCATTTAGACTTATAAATGATGTATAGATCTATTTTATTTTTACATAGGCTTATTATATGATGTCTATACAAGACCATACTACACTCATAGGCTTATATTGTACAAAAGTGTTTGTAAATAAAACTAGAAATATAGGCACCATATAGGTATTATAAAAAAAAAAATACTAGACCTACCTATAGGCCCATACGCCCCGTATAGTCCTATATGTGGCGTGTACGTCTCTAATTAATGTGACTGACAGACATTAATGACGCATGAGAGTTTGTGCAACATCTAGACGCCAAGTATAATGCTATACACGGCTATAGCCAGGTGTAAAAATAATTTGAGAGATGTCTAAATACCATCACCCAAAAAAAAAGGGTAATAACGAAATCTTAGACTGATCGGTACACAGACACAAAGGCAGCCCCGTCCCAAAAAAAGACCCCCGTCCCAATTGCTACACCGCCCCGGCCTTGCGTCTCGACCCCCGTCTCGATAGCCCCCGTCTCCCCCGTTCTCCAAGGGACGAAAGGGACGGCCCAATCAATGAATTTCTTGATTTTTTTTTTTTTTTTTTTTTTTAAACGTTGTGTAACGGACAAATTTCAAACGGCTTTTTAATTTGAACGGTCAACTTTTTAATTTTTTTAAATAAATAAAATCAAACTATAAATATTAATCCAAATCAACATTTTTCTCCACTCAAACTCATTATTCAATCCCTTTATTTTATAAACTCCCACTATTTTTATAAAAAAAACTTCATGGATCCCTACCAACAATTCAACCGAAACCCGAATCAACCTAACCCGAATACACCTTTCACCACACCCGGTTACACACCGGTCATTGATCCACCCATATCGCAAACCGTTCCAATAAATCCACATGTAGCCCAAATGCTTCAAAACCCCGCGGCTTTTGCCCAATTAGACCCGGTGAGCTTCATGCAAATGCAAAACTATATGCAACTAGCAAGGCAAGGGGGTTTTACGCAACAAGTTTCACACGGTTTTTCGCAACAATTTTCACAACAATTTTCTCCACAATCGCAACCCGCTACACCTAGAGGAACATCACAACCCACTACACCTATCGGAACATCACAACCCGAAGACGATGAGAACGAAACCGATGAGGAGATAGTTGCCGAAACCCAAGAGATACCACCCACCCAAAAAGCAAAAGGGAAACGTAAAGGAAAACAAAGAGAGCCAGGACCGGGACGTGGTAAACCACTACAAGGAGTCGCGCAACCATGGACCGATGTTGAAGAGGAAGCCTTAGCTAAGGCGTGGCTCGCGGCTTCAAAACGCCCCACAGTCGGTATATTTTTAAAACTTGCGCAAAATTTATATTTATGTATTTTTTTTCCGAAAATGTGTATATATATATATGTGTATTTTTTTTTATAAATTCGGATTATATATATATTTACCATTTTTTTATATTCAAAGGTACCGCCCAAAACATAGAGAATTTATGGGAAACGGCGAACGAATTCTTTCATAAGTATATGCAAGCTAAGCCGTATCGACTAAACGATGCTCTAAGCTCGAAATGGAGAAAGTTGAATGCGGATTGTGGTAAATTCAATGGAATTTACAACCGTATTAAGGCGAACACGCCTAGTGGATGGAACGAGCAAATGATTTTCGAAAAAGCGATGTCGGACTATAAAAGTGAGACACGCAGAGCATTCTCGATGATACGGGCTTGGCAAGTTTTGAAAGATGAACAAAAGTGGGCGGGGGTCCCAAACGAGGTTGCACGGGCCAAACGAAAGACCAAAGCTAAAAAAGCAGGCCCGTCCGTTCCAATCGACATTGATATGAACGACGACCCTGATGAAGAAGAACCAATTTATGTAGAGGAGGAACGCCCCATAGGTTTATAAATTTATATTTTTTTTTATATAATTTGTAGCGTTTCTTTTTCGGACTATAAAATGGTTGCGTTTTTTATGTAGGTCGCGATAAAGCAAGAAAGGAAGCGGCGGCAGGAAAGAAAGCGGCGGCGTCGAATACCACAAGCGGGAGCGCTTCAAAGCTTGATAAATTAACCGAAGCAATGGAAGCTTTCAACAAAGCTAACGACGAAAAAATAAAGCTTAAGAAGGAGAAGATTCGGTTGATTGATTAATCGAAGGCGCTTGAAGAGTGGAGAGTTATGGAGGCGGATATATCGAAGTATCCCGAAGAAAAACGCGCCGCGATGAAGAAATTGCAAGAAAAGTTTATTGAAAAATGGAAGTAGTTTTATATAATTTTAGGAAATCGTATGTTTTTTTTTTAAGTGTGTTCGTTTTTTTTTTTTTTAATTTTATCATGCTTTTGTAATTTTTTTATATAATTTAGTATTTATTTGAACATTATTTTTTTTATTTATTACTTTTATTAAACTAATTACATTTAATATTATAAAACAAAAAAAAATATTAAATGCTTGAGACATGGGTTTTGCATGTCTGCACACCCCACCCATGTCTCAAAAATGTTGAGACACCACTTTAGTGATGTGGCAGCCTACGTGGCACTGAGACATGACATTTTTGGTGTCTGCTCACCTAGTAGCCTTATATTCGGGTAACAAACACAAGTGTGATGGAATTGAGTCACTGGTGTCTTTACTTAGTGAGGTTGGTTGTACCCTCTTGTGGCCCATAGCCATGCCTCAACATTGTCTCGCCATTACAAAATTTAATTTATTTAACATTTTGTATATAACTAAAATAATGTTCTCACACATTATGTTTGCCTTCGACTAAAAAGTAATTGAAATATCTAAAACACAAAGTTAGAGTGTCTTATTTTTCTTTCTCATGATTACGGTTGTTCTAAGTCCTAATCTTCTTATTTAGTTCACTTGTAGGTCCATAAATAGATCATGTTGTTAGGTTAATTTATCAGGGCGGTAGGTGTGGTTGCGGATTGCATGGGGAAGGGTGAATCAGATGAGTGAGGTGACAATGAGAGATCGCAGTGAGGGAAGGATGATCGGTCCATAATAGATCATGTTGTTAGGTTAATTTGTCTTGAAGTTATTTATTTATGGGTTTTAATTCCTTATAGCTAAATCAGAAACAGAACATGCCTATGTACAAACCACATCACTTGTAAAAAGATACATATTTTCGTGATGAATTGTTATTTTTTAGGATCAATATCCAAAAAGTTATACCAAGTCCACAATACACATTGATTGTTATATAAACTCTCAAAAGTTACAATACCTGAAAAAGTGTTTGCAAAATTGTAGCTGGTTTTGAAATTATGAATCACAAACATAAAGTTAGTGTGCAATTTTGTAAACATATATAATTTCATGATATTTCAACTATTTATTGAACAAAAAAGTTAAAGTAGTGTTTGATTCAGTTGGATGATATAATACTCACTATATACCCACTGCCTTTCGCGTCCACCTACGACTGATGTAGGTATGCTCTCCATCACTAATAGTGTAGGCGTAACTTTTATACCATTACATAAACCCATGACCTTTTTGTAATGTATACTAATAACTCGTTAATTAGTTGTTTAAATTTGGATCGAGTGAATGCTTGAGTGATAGGCAACAAGCAGATGCTAACGAGTTGATTAGAGGTATGCAGATATTGTCTAAAGTACAATCATTGTACATTTAGGTTGTTAACACCCAAGGAAATTCTAGTACTTGTCATTTGATGAGAAATCGATAACTCAAATTATTGACTCGTATGTGGATTGGTAGATATGCAAAATTATGATGAAGTAACGGGCCCATAGTTCTGGAAAACGTAAATGAAGTTTTTTAATAATTAGCATTTTTTTTTAATTTTAGACTGTTGTTTTTATTCAATGTAGTTAGGTTTAATGTTATTTCGTAAGTTACTAAAATAGTAAATTAATAGTTGCATTTATAACATGTTAACAAACTGATTCACAATCAGAATTGCTCACGGGTACCCCACTACCAGCACGGTAATACCGCCGCCAGTGGTGATGGTAGTGGATCCGTGAAGGGTTTACGTGAACTTCTTCACGGATGGCTTCACTGAATTTCCACCGTCCTTATCCTCTCCCATCTATCTATCAGATCTAAATCACCACCATTTTCAGATCTAAACCAACACCAAAACCCCACGCCACCACCAGAGATTTGGTTGGATCGAAGATATTATAATTGTGGTGAGGTTTTGAATGGTGTGTGTTTTGAAATTTTGGGAAAGAAAATGAGAGTTTGATGATGATAACGAACTTCAGTTATTAGAAGGTTTTAGATGATGATGATGGAGATTTTTTTTTTTCCAGATTCTAAGTCAGTCGGTGAATGAAGTGAATGGTTTTGTTTAATTTATAAAAAAAATGAATAATGGAAATAAGTAATCCCAACTATTTACTATTGGCCAATAACAGTCTCAACTACGAAAATCACCAATATTGGTCCCAACTTTCGACATAAACAGACCCAAACTAACGGAGGCTAACTCCGTTAGTGTGATGCTGACGTGGCATCCTACGTAGGATGCCACGTAGGATCATTTTGCCACGTGGCATGCCACGTAGGATGCCACATAGGATTATTTTGCCACGTGGCATGCCACGTAGGATCATTTTGCCACCTAAGCATGCCACGTCAGCATCACACTAACGGAGTTAGCCTCCGTTAGTTTGGGTCCGTTGGTTTCCAATATGTCGAAAGTTGGGATCAATATTGGTGATTTTCGTAGTTGGGACTGTTATTGGCCAATAGTCAATAGTTGGGATTATTTATTTTCATTTTTCCTAAAAAAAATATATTTGTGAAGTGAGTCAATGAATCAGTGAAGTGATGTGATAGTGTATGATTGATAGAAATTAGTAAAGTTAAAAAAACTCAAGTGAATGCCTCATCCTCTTATAGACAATTAAAATTATTTTACACTCACCAAGTATTTTACTATTATAAAAGTTCTATTTTTCTTTTTCTTTTTCTTATGAAAGCATTAAACAAGATTATAGGATGTTGTTTATACCGTTAAGATTAAAAAAATTGAAATGTATATCATATTCAAATCAACTTTAATTGTTTGTACTTTGCACATCACAAAAAAAAAATAGAAATACATTTCGAATGCTAAGTAATAAAGTCCAATTATATGTTACATGTATATTATAGTCATTCTGAATTCGAATGGTAATTTATTGTTGGAAAAACATAGCCACAATAATTTGAAAGGCAAA
Organism: Ambrosia trifida; assembly: GCA_028751855.1. Taxonomy (NCBI): domain Eukaryota; kingdom Viridiplantae; phylum Streptophyta; class Magnoliopsida; order Asterales; family Asteraceae; genus Ambrosia; species Ambrosia trifida. Next base: position 16,975,940 of record CM054130.1, read on the forward strand.
GTGGTGAGTCAATATGGTGGGTTTAGGGTTGGCTTTATAAAAAAGAATTAAAAAAAAAAAGCAAAAATAATGGTAACCATTTCCCATGGCTTTGCTTTTGCCTTTGCTTTTTCTTTGTAATACTTTTATAACAAAAACAAAATATTGAAAAGAAAAGATAGTTCAAAGAGGAGGGAGCCATTCTCAGTTCAATCTCTGCAGTTATTTCAATAGGAGCGGTACGTACACCGCCCGTAAAAATGGTACTCATAAAGGTTAATTTTTCTGGGTGGAGGTAGCTACGAACAAGTTCACCACATTAGAGCTTGTATAAAAGAGAGGTGTGAGGGTTAATGATACATTATGCTCTGGTTGTGTGGAGCTAGCTGAGACCACAAACCATATTCTAGTGTTTTGCCCACTAGTGAGGTCGGTTTGGTCTCAGCTTGTTTTCGCAATGAGAGCGACAAAAACTTTTGAAATGGTCTTGGGAGCTTTTAAAAAGTTCTTCCCTTGCATTTGTTTGTTCTCTACACCAAAGACTCTAGTTACTTGTTTCAATTTATTTTCTAATAATTTTTCACAATTAAAAAACGTGTTATATGTTAAATAAAAGACATAGTATATAATAAGACATGTCAATTATTTCTTTTTCAATGATAACAAACCTGAATATAGCAAGAACAATAACATATTTTGAATATATTTATTTCTGCAACGCATTGTTAGACATTTTGAGTTGATGTATCTATAGATTGCATCTTTCGAATATCAAATGATTTGATATCAACAAAGTATAACATATTTTACAAGTTTAATTATATAAAATGAAGCACTTTTATAGTTCTGCTATATAAAGTATAGCAAGTTCAAGCTTTATGATAGTTTAGTGACTTATAATGTGGATAAATTACATTGCATAAAACATAATTTCGTGAAAATGCGTATAAACATTTATTAGTGAATATTTATATATTACTATCATATTTTCAGTTAACATCTAGCATACCTTACACTCTTACAGGCTTACACCAGTACGATTACTATACAAGAATGGAATTTCATATATATAATAAGAATACAGATACAGATATTAACACAATATTACAATATTTACAACAAAATAACATATATTCATGAGAGGTTTTCTTGGGCCCTGGCCATGTTTCATTTCATGTAGGGATGCAAGTAACGCTGGCCATTTTAAAGTCCTAGAGTCTACTAGGCCTTACAAAGGCCCATCTAGCATTGCCCTAGATTTACACAAAAATAACATGCAACAATCAGATACAAATCAAATGTCCATAAGACTAGACGGTGTGTTCTTAGAGTGAAGGGGTATAAAGGGACATGTGGCAGTCACGTTAATTTCCCTTCAACCCTCAAAAAACCATGGGATGATGGTGGTGGTGTGAGGGTTTTATTTTTTTACTAGGTTAGAGACCCGTGAACTTCACGGGTGAAGAAATTTTTAAATAAAACATATTATCGACTAAAAGTTTTAAATTAAAAGTTTCAAACATAACATGAAAGAAAATATAACATGACAAATTAATATTCTGTCAAACTTTTTAATTTTAATTTTGTTGTGCTCGTGAATTATGTAAGTTGAAAAAAAAATCGATGCAAATAAATCTTGTAATAAAAAAAATTCTTCCACTAAACAAAATAATAGGATAATTTTTAAAAGAAAACATAAGTCAAAATATAATGTTCACAAAACTTAATAATAGTGCATGACAAAAGGAATTAAATCAAGTACGGAAAAAAACGAATTATGAATACGTTCATAACATTCATTGCAGCATGGTAATTTCCTAGCATTTTGACATCGAACGTTGCAAGCAAAACACATATCGACATCATCTTCTTCAAAGTATTTACCTTTCATCATGCTTACGTGATGCTATCCTTTATCAAGCATGCCAAAGGTTTTTGGAACTCGTACAAAATATGTCGCACAATCCACAATAAAATACTGCTTCACCCCTTGCTGCAGCAACCTGAAAACAATAAATTGTATGCATAAACCTAAAAAAAATTAATAGTAAAGAAGTTAGATATATAAACAAATATTTATAATGTAACATTGACAAAATACTAAAACTTTAAGGAGCATAAATGAATAGAAAATAACAAAAAAAAAAAAAAGAAGTTAAAATGTGACTTACAAAAATTTGTCATAGTTGTCCAAAAACCTCGTTCGATGCAACTTTTACAACGCGGTACTCTAAAAGTTTGAAAATTTCTAAGGTTTGTTGGGTGATTACGAGCATTCACATCAGCTCCCCCATAATTTTCTAAGAGAAAACTCCATATTTTAGGATGGGTTATGAGTGGTTCTTCATCTCTCTCTTTTCTCTGTTTTTTTTTTCGTTTTTTTTCTGATATCATGCTATATTAATCTTTCGTTGTCGATTAACATTTTTTTGTCTCTGTTCTAACTGATTTTAATGATTTACCTTTGAATACTTGATTTTTTTTGTATTATTGTTTAGGTTTAGTAATTTTTTAGTTTTAGGGTTCGTGTTTTAGGGTTCGTGTGCGATTAATGTTTAATGATTTACCCTTTGAATGTTGGTATATTGTGTGTTGTTGTTTATGTTTAGTAAATCTTTAGATTTAGGTTTCAATGATTTACCCTTTGAATGTTGTAAGAAGATTCATTTATATAACAGGTTGTGGGGTTATTAAGTGTTAACATATTTGTGCGTACAAGGTGTTTGATAAAATGTCTGAATGATAGAATTTGATTAGAATGAGCAAGAGACCACCCCCTGATCCACTGGCTGTACTCAGAGGCCTTCGGGCTTCGGTTATGGATGTTTGTTTCTATCCTTCTCAGGACTTGGTGTTTTCAAGGTTAGTTTTTTCATCATAGTATGGGCATCCTTTCGAGTATGATGGAGTGGTAATTTCTTGTACATTAATAAATCTCTGCTGGTTGTTATGATCTGAGATTATTTGTTTTGTCACTATTGAATGCTGATGTTGGTTTTGTTTTGTTTAGAGTACTGACTGTGCGGTTCGGTTTTGTAAAAAAGTACTGACTTGTACATTATATAGTTATTTCTTAATTAAGTGTTTTCTTTATGATTGCAGTATTTTGATGGTTATGGTGGCTATCCTGGAACATCCTTTGAGTAAATAGATTGATGCTACCGTGCATCTTTTATTGATAAGGTTAGGAACATTTTTTTTGCTATTTAATTTTTATTCATTTGCAAAGATGATTTGTAACACTGTAGGGTGTGGGAAGGTCAATTGATCAAAGTGATATCCCATTATGGTTACTTTTACGAATTACATATGGTTGTTTATTTACAAAAGAAATGATTTGAATCAGATTACTGGACAGTCATTTAGGAATGAAGATAATACACCTTTCTCTTTTCATTTTACAAAATATGCTTATTTCCTTCTGATGTTGCCTAAGAGCTGTTTTTGGGTTCATCATAGTGGGAACCATACAAAGGATTCAGATCAGGAAATATGTGACAAATGGCAAAAAAGGTATTAGTTTTAGCCAACTTTAGATATCTTACAGCTGTATACCAGTTGGACTATGCATTTATTAAATATCAACCTGTTGCACTAGGATGGAGCTCTAGACCAGGGAAGAATCAGAGGTATAAGAGAAAATATTGTTGAAGGAGCTCTAAATCTGATTAGGATTCATTGAGGTATGTTGTGAATTTAATGATTCATTGTTATTCATGATCTTTTTTTTAAAGAATTATGTAGTGTTGGTTGTTATTACTTGCTCCAAGAATATTCAGTGGTGATGTTGCGACTAAAATCTCATGTCTTTTTTTAAACAATTATTGTATGTAGCTCTTTTTTACCAATGGAGTTTAAAGTTTGTAACTGTTGTTGCAGCTCCAGTTGTGACATCGACAAACACTGAAATGTTGAAATCTCTGCTCAAATTTCTCATACCAAAAATGGTAGTGCACCTCTATAATTAATCCTCTCTAAAAATCTATTCTATTGTGTACTGTATTTAAACCATCATGTTTAACTTTTTTCTGTTAGATGTAGGGCATAATCGTTGTTACATGGAAGGTTTAGTGGAGAGCCCTTCTGCTGATGATGATGGAGATTGCCTGCCACCCATGATAGTAAACATAGATATTTACTACAGTCAACATAGGCATTTAGTAAGTGATACATATAGTTAAAGTCTTAAAACTGATATTCTAAATTATTATTTTATTTATATTTATATATGTGCCTCACACTAAGTTTTAATTCATTTGGTATTTGATAAAGTTAATATGTTAAACATATCATCTAAGCAATGTTGATTCGCTTAGGCGTGTATTCGCTTAGGCGCATAGGCGTTTATTCGCTTAGCCGCTAAGGCTTTTGTTCACCTAGCAAAATGGACGGGTTGGATAACGGGTCAAAACAATTTGAAATTTTGTCTAAATCACCTATTAAGGTGTACAAATCAATAGGAGATACAATTTATGGTGACTTGGTTCCAAATATATCAGGTAATCATGGTGATTATATAATTTAAAAAAGTGGGTCATACATATAATTTAAAAACTTCCTTGTCCTTCACTCATTTAATTTTAATAACTTATTGTTACATTGGTATGGGTCGAACTATGTCTGAGTCGAATAGGTTTTCACTCATTAAAAGTTTTTTTTTCTTCTTGGTTTGGAGGTTCGGATCCACATTTGTGATTTGTGTTTGATGGGATGTGAATAAAGATCAAATCTTTTGCTGTGTATGTTGTTAATTAGCAAGTGGATTTGGGTTAAAAAAAACTTGCAGCAAATTGTCTTACAAGTTGTCGCATGCTGATGTTTGCAACTCTTTCTTGGGTTTCTTATTATGTAATTATGTAAAGTGACAATGTAATACACTTGTTGCAGCAACATAACATGCCAGTGACTGTATTTTGCATGTGTGGTCGAAAAATAGAAACCTCAACTTATCCATGAAACCTATTATTTGAGGACACCATACATTGATAATACCTTCCAAGGAAAAGAGGAATCAAGGATGCTGGATACAAAAGCCTCAACATTTGAACCCTATACTTGGGAAAAAATAAACGTGATCAAATGGTAAAAGTAATAACCATGTGAGCTAAGGTATGTCTTTTGGTACTGGAAGTGCTGTTGCTCACAGAGCCGTGGATGTTGTAATGGGTCCTCGGACAATTCAGCATGAGACAATTGCTGCTGCGGCTCCTGAGTCTGCAGCCACAAGCAGTTATTACTCTGATGCTTACGGCATGCACTCCAAGGCATTCCAAGATGTATGCATCTTTTTATCTCTTTATATGATATTGGCATACAGAACAGATTTTTTATAAGTATTTTTGTTGTTAGAAGTAGTCGATTGATCAGATTAAAATTTTCTTTGAATGCAGAAATTTGGTATGCAACAATCTATAATTTTTTTTCCTTTATTGCAACTGTGATTGTGTGTAGGATTTTGTATATGAGGTATGAAGAGGTTCAAAGCTACTATTCTCATGGCTGGGCAAAGAGGTATGTCATTGTTTATATGCATGTTGGTGTTAAACAACTCCATAAAGTATGTCTTTAACTCTTTATGGAGATTGACTATAATTTATTAGGTGTAGTTTTCATTATTAGCATAACTCTTACCATATGCACACTATATAAACATTATCAATCTTTATATTCTTTAAAAGTTCCTAGATCTCTGCTATATCTTTTTATACTCCTAGATCTCTGCTACATCTTTTTATATAACAAGCATTGCTTTTCTAAGGGGAACGATTCTAACATTTCAGCTCAAAGGTTGTGGCTATGTTACTTAGGGGTGTAAATTTCATACACGACCTGAAAACACGACTTGAACCTAACACGAACTTAGCGGGTTTAGGTTTCAACAAACAGAAGCTCACAAGTAATTTTAATGCGCTTAACGGTTAGTTAAGCTTATCTTAGACTTTATCAACATGTGCTCTTAATATAAATGTGTGTTGTTTTGATAATAAATGTTTGTATTTATAGGTAAACTGAAAGAGATGAATGTCAAAAAGGAGAAAGCGCAAGTGAAACCACTTGGCGAAAGAGATGTTGCGAACGGCTGAAAATGATCGCCAAACCTCATGATCCTCGTGTTTTCTTTATGTTTCTATTTTTAAGATTAACCAGACTAGACTTTGCTTGAATGTTTTGGATTTGAAAGTGTACGAGTTGATTATTTAGAAAGTTCATATTAGATTTTTCAACCCCCGGGCGCTCTCGGGGTAGGTGGCATATGATATTTGAATAACATGTATATTCGTTACTTTTAAATATGAATAAAATATTTCTACTGTATTTTTTTTACGTCTTACCGTTCAAAATAATTGTAACTTGGTGAACCGCGTGTCAACACGGGCAAAAGTCTAGTTTCTATCATTTTGGATTCCCTCTAAAATTTCATTACTAAACCCATAAAAGTTGCTCTTGAAAATGATTGTAAATGATTATCATCTATCACAAATTATAAGTAAGAGAATAATTTTAAGTCAAATTATAACTTATAAATAAATGACACGGAAAATTTAGTAAGAGAATAATTGTGTAAGAGAATAATTTAATTCGGTCAAATTATGAGTAATTCAATTTAATTCGGTCAAATTATGAGTAATATCAATTTAATTCGGTCATTATGTGACAGAAAAATTACAATATTTACAAATTATGAGTAAGAGAATAATTTTAAGTCAAATTATGAGTTATGAATAAATGACACGGTAAATTTAGCAAGAGAATAATTGTGTAAGTCCATAATTTAATTCGGTCAAATTATGAGTAATTCAATTTAATTCGGTCAAATTATGAGTAATATCAATTTAATTTTGTCAAATTATGAGTAATATCAATTTAATTCGGTCAAATTATGAGTAATATCAATTTAATTCGGTCAAATTATGTGTAAGCAAACTCATAATATTTACAAATTATGAGTAAGAGAATATTTTTATTCAAATTATGACTTATAAATAAATTACACAGTAAATTGACGTGTAAGTTACAATATTTATCACAAATATTGTAAATATTGTAATTTAACGGTTGGAACAGATTTAGGATTTAGGACAAAACCTCACAAATTCTGGATTTGATATATGCTCTATTGGTACTTACAGAATTTGACGACACTTCTTTAAACAATGACTAAATCGGATTCAAACAATAACAAACTCCATTCGATATATATGTTTTTTATGTTGCTTTACATTCTGTTTTGGTTTTCAAATAGTAAATCCGATTGAATGTTTAAGAAGTCGGTTTCATGTTTCAAATACAGAGCCCGAACATTGAAACGGCCTCTTCAACAAATAATCAAAATTAACATAAGATGATCAAATCCGGTGTGACACCCGGCTTATTTGGCTTAAACATTTTAGTAACATCTAAGTCTACCTTAGCGAGAAACGTTTATAAACGGACTTAACTGGGTTAGTTGAGTCGGGTCAAGTTAGGATTGTCCAGGGTGCAATGATCTGGAGGATCATTGGGAGTCGTTTTGGTAATACACTAGTACCGGGTTCCGTTGTTGGTGACATTACATGAACTAATTAAGTATATGTGTAGATTATGGGTCGTGTGGTGGATTATATACATAGGTGTGTTTAAATGACGTGTAAATGATTATCCATGCTTAAATATATTAAACATAGACTATGGTTGCATGCTCATGTGTTAAGATGTGTTAGAATGCGTTAAACACGACAAACTGGAAAACTAGGTAAACATGAGTTCTGGTTCGACCACTTCGAGTGGTCGAAGGAGAGAAATTTGTTTGGTTCGACCCTTTGTAAGCGGGCCAACCTGGGATGTGGAATTGAAAGAATTCCCTTCGACCAGGACAGGGCTCATTCGACCCTGTGGAAGGGTCGAAGGAGACTACATTCGACCACTTACAGGGGGCGAAGGAGGATCAGTATAAATACCAAACCTTGTCATTTTTTCATCATTTCACAAACCCTAACCGTCTCAAAACACTCTCAAACGATTTTAATCACTAAGGAAGGAGTTTTTGCTCTTCTTTTTCATAATCTAACCTATCTACAACATCTAAACAAGAATCCAAGGTGTGTTCTTGATCCTAAACCTTTTTAAAGCATTTTAATTCGTTTTCATCTAACCCTAATTGTCCGGATCTGTTCTAAGGGTGTTTTCATGATTAAAAACCTTTTAAACATCTTTCTAAATCAAAACCTTATCATTTAAACATAGGTCTTCATGATGATAAACATATGTGAATTGTGTATTATGTGGTGTTATGTGTTGTTCAATGATTTGCTGCTGTATCTATGATAGAAACATGATATAGGATTGTTATTGATGCTAGGTTATTGTTGTTTAGGGTTAGGATTGGATAAATGGTGATGTTATGGGTATTTTGGGGGTTTTAATGAATCTAGACTTGATAAATGATATTTATGATCAATAGAACTAATAAGGAGAAATCGAACACTCGATAAACTGAGCATTTTAAGTTGAATATGGATTGATTTCAAAAGTTTCCAAATTGGGTAAAGAATCCATGCATGATTGTGACATTTTCATAATTCTTACCATTTTGGGAAAGGGCTGAAATGGACGCATTATCGGGAGAAATCGATGGGGTTTTGTAGGGATAAGTTATTCATGCTTGACTGCTGTGTTTGATGATGTTTCGAACTGTTTTGAATGTGTTTGAAGCGTTTTTAGGAAAATTTGCACAACAGGGGCGAACCTGGACTCCTTCGACCGATCGAAGGTGCGAAGGAGAGAATCCAGGGTCGAACTTGGGTTATGTTTGGGCGAACGTGGTAAAACGGGTGAAGGAAACATCAAACGGTCGAACGAAACACAAAACGGGCGAAGGAGACTTAAAACGGGCGAAGGAGACTTAATCTGAATGATTCGACCGTTCTGATGCAGAAATGAGATTTTTGATACAAACTAAGTGTTTTATGCTTGAACCTTGTGTGTAATCTATGTGTACTTGATTAGTTAGGGTAATGGGTCACCAACGGGATGTCGGGTCGGTCTAGTGTGTCGGTTAAACATTTAAACACGCTTTAAAACATACTTGGTTACGATCTGGACAATCGGGGACTAGATAACCTTATGGTTATTAGTCGGAACACTTATGTGAACATTTTGATAGATCTCCGGTAGAGGGATTATCAAGGGCTTAACATCTTTACTTGTAACCGAAGAACGCTATCTAAGGTGAGTTCACGGCCCCACTTTTACTGCTTTAACTTTTGGGGGAGAAAACATGCGCTAAACTATTTTGGTAACATATGTCATACTATGGTTTTAACTTTGCATTGCTATACGATCTTTTAAAGTCCCTGGGAAAACCATGAATGTGCGGGGATGCACAACGGGGGAAATGTGGATAGATCTATTGGGCGTGACCTGCCCCACTCGTCGGCTTGGAGGGCCGGGCGGGTGCATATTGTCTCGAACTGGTAACATTGGAAACATGCTGAACATTCGGGCTGAACATTGCTGAACGTGTCTAGTAATGGTTTTCCAATCATAGTAGTAATAAAACATACGCCTAGCTAGCGTACCTGGTAACATTGATATAGTATGGACATGGTAACGTTTCGGTAACACTTGGTAACATATTGAACAAAATCTGTGAACTCACCAGCATTATATGTTGACGTCTCTTTTGGCATGTTTTTCTCAGGTCGCTTAGGTAGCAACAAATGGAACTAGGCGCACGGGTCTGCATTGGCGTCTAGGTTTAGTTCATGTTTTGTAATAAACACTTGGTACATTTGGGTCTATGGTTCGTAACATGTTTAATGCTTCCGCTACTGGTTTTGAGTTTATGAAAACTATGTCTTTTTGAATGTCGGGTATCTTCATATAGAGTTGTTTATTGTGATCGTTGACTTGGATCCTGGTTTGTCATGCGCCTCGCGGTAAAACTCCGCAAGTGGTAATTTGAGGGTGTGACATCCGGTTTCTTGTGTCATATTTTGAATCCGAAGATTCAACCGAATGGATACAAAATTGATATTTTGAATAAGAAGAAATAAACTGTTGGGATCAGTTTGCTCTTTTTGCTAAGTAAGAACTTGCTATCTTGACACTTAAGTGTTTAGCAAGCCCTTGTAAATTAGATTATAAGCACAGCGGAATGTATAAGTTAAAGCAACACTTTTTATACTAAGGAAGAGTTATTACTCCCCCTTGATGATTGAAACTAATAAATGACAAGTATTTATTATGAATCTAAGCAGTAAATGAGAATTAGATACTTAGACAGATTCACAATAAATACTGAAATGGAATAGAACAGTTGAAAGTGTTTGAAGGATTTTTCTATTAAAATCAATATCTAAAATAGAAGGTTGAAGCCTCCTATTTATAGACTTTTACATACATGTATCTTGCCCAAAAAGCAAGTACAGAAACAACAGAAACAAGTTGCACAAGTTGCAACATTGAAACAAACAAATACAGCTAAAAGTAATAATAAACAATAAACTACTGATGCAAAAAGGCGGTGGAAAATATCTGATGCTAAGTGCTGATGAATGACAAACTACTGATGAGTAGTTTGTCTTCAGTACTTCTGAAGTGAACTTGTCTGGTTTGGACTTCAGAACTTCTGATGAAGTTTCTTCTTCAGCACTTCTCTTATCTTCTCTTCAGCAGTTCTTTGTTTTCTTTTCAGTACTTCTATACTTAGCCAAAATGACAGAAGTGAATTAGACTAAGGTTTCTAAAAGTGGTTTCACCAATCCTCTTTGTCCTAACAATCTCCCCCTGGATTGATGAAGCCAAAACCTTACTAATTCCTTATGTTTTTCTTCTGTCTTGAACAATCTTCCATATCTCTTTGTACATGGTGTTCTTGAGCTGGTTTAACTGACCATCAGATAGAGATCCTCTCTGTGGTTCTAGATGTTGAATTGTTAGCAGGTCTTGTGTTGACAGTTTCTTCATATCACTGATCTTCTTGTAAGCCCTGCTTGAGAGGTCTCTTCTTGTCAACAATACTGAGTTGTTATCAGTAAGTGACCATCTGATGATAGGTATCTTTGACTTGTTAAAGTCAGAAGAATAGGGAACCAGACTTGTCCCTTGGGTTGATGGTCCTGAGTGCTGGATGCTTTCAGTTTCAGTTAGCCTCAGGTGGGAGTCTCTTCCTTGTTGTTGTTGCATATCAGGCATCTGAACAGTTGGGAGATGGTGTTCAGTCACTACTCTGGTATGCAGCTTTTCTTTGATGGTCTTTTGTATTTGGTAGGCAAAAGTGGAAGGATCCCTGAATTGTGTTAACAGAGGTTTCTCCTCAATGTCAAAATCTGAATGGACTATTGAACTTCCTTCAAGTAGTACCATTTTGAAGTCAGTTTTGACATTGTCCTCTGCCTTCTTTCTCTGAGTAGCAGTTCTTCTACTTGATACACCAGAAGTTCTAACTACTGATCTTGAAGGATCAGTAGTTTGAAACTTCTTTGGATTTGCAGCCTTGGCAGCCAAGTATTTATTGTAAGTATCCATTAGTCTATCTTCTTTCCATCTGGATACTGAGGCTTTTGAACCATAGCCATCTGCTACTAACTCTTCTATTATCTGGGCTCTCTTGGCCTTTCCTTCTTTGCTAGTGGCCAGTTTATCTGCAAGCAGTTGTGCTCTTCTTGTCAGCTCTTGCACAGAGAGTCCTTTGAGTGTATAGGCTTTAGTCTTGCTGTTCTTGGTAATGTAAGACATCAGTTGTTGTCTTTTGTCTTCTTCAGCAACATAGTCTATTTCAGCTTGTCTCTCCAGTTCAGCTTGATAAGCCTGGAGCTTCTCTTCAAACTCTAGATCATCCCTTTGTTCCAGACTTTTCCAAATCTGGTCTTCCTTGGCCTTTTGTTGAACTGCCTTTAACCTCTGCTCAAGAAGTTCAGTTGATTGAGAGATTGGAGCAGGTGTTAGGACAGTCATGGTAGTGGTTGTTGTAGGCCTTGGAGGAGCAGAAGTTGGTTTGATTTGTTCAGTGGATCTGGAAGGTTCAGTGGTTTGAGGTTTGGAAGTGTTAACCTCTGATGGGTTGACAACAGCTGATGGTTTGTCAACTACTGAAGGATTGTCTTCAGTACTTTCTGATTCTTCATCAGAACTTTTGCCATCAGAAGTTTCTTCATTGTGCCTTAGGGATTCTTCAGAGGTTTGGGTCTCATCTTCTTTTTCTGTGGCTTCAATTTCTTCCACTGAGACACCAAACTGTTTGGCCAGTTTTTCTTTCCTGGCCTGATCTTTTTGATCTCTTTCAAGGATGGCCACTCTTGCCCTTATCCTGGCTTGGAATGACTCCTTAGGTTCCCTGATCTTCTCCCCCTTTTTGGATTCATCAATTTTAACTTTTGAAGTTGAGGGTTGGGAGAATTGTCCTTGAAGATGAGCAATCTGTTTGCTGTTGAAGTCTATTTTGTTGGACAGATCATTCATCTTGGTCTTGATCACTCCAAATTGATTCTTGATAGACAGCTCCAAGTTAGCTGTGTATGTTTGGAAGTGATTTCTGATGAGAGTATTCATCATGTGGTACAGGGGACCCTCTGGGCTGCATAGCTGGTTCAGGTCTATGCTTGTTTGCCCAGGGAATTGGGTAGGCATTTGTTGTGAAGGGGGTGTTTTTGGGAGATCCTCATGTTGTACAGAGGATGCCACTCTAGTGGTTTTAGGGATTGAGTGGGCTTTAACCTGTGCAGGGGTGACTGGCTTCTTGAGCCTGGATACCCCTGAAACAGGACCTTCATAATGTGCCGTCAATTCAGTAGTTTGTGTTTTTGAAACATCATCCAAATTAATGGAATCATCTGAATCCCTGATGTTGCCCTCAATGAGGACTGTCTCAGTTAAATCATGAGCTGAGCCCAACTCAGTTCTCTCATGAACCTCTTGTTCTTGGTTCTGAGGATTTCCTACTTCAGGCATTAAGCCTTCATCAGTAGTTGCCACATCTGAGGTCTTAGCTATGTTACTTCTATCCTCAGATCCACCACTGGGTGGTAACTGAGTAGTAGCAGCCTCAGATGCCCCAAGAGTCTCTAAAATTGGGCTTAAAGACTCTGGTCCACCCTCATCTCTTGGGATAGGGCTAGAGATGTCCACATCCATGTCTGATGTTGTGGTTATGTCCCCTGTTTGTTGTGGTTGTAGGGGACTGACATAATCAGATGGGACCTTCTCTTTTAGCCCAGAGAGAAGTTTGGCAATTTCTATTGCCTCTTGTTCAGAAATTTGTGGGGTTGGTTCAGTAGTTTGGGCAATAGGTGAATTTTGTTGTTCAGCAGTTTCAAAAGAAGAGTGTGTTTCAATAGTTTTTCTAAGTCTTTTTCTTTTGAATAAAATGGTTATGGGTGCTCTTGGTGGGGTTTGAGATGGATGAGACTGAGAGGGTGTTTCAGTCTCACCAATTTGAAGAGCAGAATGCTCATGAGCATGTTCAGGCATCTCAACCTCCTGAACAACTTTTCTTTTGGGTTGGTGGGTTGTTGTCTTTGTTGGCTTGGGCTTTTTGGCTTTTGGTGGTGTGAGTTTGGAAGATGTGGGCTTCAGGGGGACTTGTTGTTGTTCTCCCTGATCATCTTCTGGCCAGGCAGCCGGTTTGTTATGCCTTGAGTATGCTTGTGATGTTAAAGGATTTAAAGTTGAAATTTTTCCCACAAGCACCTCATTACCCAGTTCCCCTATTATGCATTGCATAATGAACATTGGGTACAACAAAAACTTTTTCTTGGTATTATTATGATGTAACACCAACTCATTGAAAAATAGTTTTGATGCCTTGAATTTAGTTTCATTCACAATGGAATGACATATTGGTTGAAAAGTGGAGGGCATCTGGTCATAAGACCCTGTTTTAGGACTCAAACACATAATAATATAATGAAACAAAAGCTTGTATTTTGGTTCAAAATATTTTTTGAAGATTGTAGCATGGGAGAGAGTACCTTGATAACCACACTCAGTCATGGTTAGGTGAATATCAGTGTGGCCGGTGTGATGGTCAGTGGCAGTTACATCATCCAGACCCAGTCTTGTTGCCAGTGTGGCCGGTGTGATGGTCAGTGGTTTCCCTTTTATTCTTGAGTTGAGGGAAATGACTTCATCATCAGCCGTCACCGTCTCAGCATTTGCCCAGAACTCATTCAGAGTTTCAGTGTGAATTGGTGGGTTTATAGTGAGAGCAGTAAAATATTGGGATTTTACGACAAGATCAATGATCTCATCGTATTGGGACCAGCCTTCTTGTTTTTCAAGAAAGGCCCTTTGATTGTGTCCCTGCTTTAGAACTAGAGTCATGTGGTTTGGGTTTTGATCGAACAGTTAATTTGCAGGTTTAGGTTATTGAGAGAGTTTTTGAGAGAGAAGGAGGGATATTTTGATTTGAAAGGATAAGTGTGGAGAAAAAGGTATTTATCAGAAGTTTTAACCGCTTGAATCTTCTTTATTAGAAGTTTTTAGACCGCCTTAGGTTAAAAATCTTTTTATCAGAGGTTTTAAACTGATTAGGTCAAACCTCTGATGATGGGAAAAGTCAGATTTGCCCTTTTGACTTAAACTGCTGATGAAGGATTATTTCATCAGTAGTTCCCATTTCCTCTTCAGTAGTTTTAACAGCTGATGAGAAATGTTTTTATAAATACTTTTATTCATAACTTCTGAAGGTTATTTTATCAGAAGTTACACACTTTTCAGAAAATTATCCCCATACTGATGTTTTGTTCATCAGTAGTTTCTCTCTTTTTCAGAAGTTTCTGTTTCAGACTTTTGTCTGTTTTTGTAAGTGAAAAATGAAAAATTGCAGAATAAGAAAATAAACACTTACAAATTTAGCATCCCAAGCATGGATACTAACTTCTGAAATGTTGATGTGTCAAGGGGTTTTGTGAAGATGTCAGCTATTTGATTAGCTGTTGCTACATGCTTCACCTCAATCTTGCCTTTTTCATAGCAATCTCTGATGAAATGGTACCTGATCTCAATGTGCTTTGTTTTTGAGAACTGTACTGGATTTTGAATGATGCTAATGGCAGATTTGCTGTCTACAAACAAGGGTGTCTTGGTCTCTTTGATTCCATAATCAAGAAGTTGATATTGGAGCCATTGTAATCGTGATGTACAACTTGCAGCTGCAATGTATTCAGCTTCAGCAGTTGAAGTTGCAACAGATGTTTGCTTCTTTGATTGCCATGACACTAGACAGTTACCCAGGAATTGACAACCACCAGATGTTGACTTTCTTGTCATCTTACACCCTGCATAGTCACTATCTGAAAAAGCTGATAACTTGGTATTGCTTGAAGCAGGATACCAAATTCCAAGTGTTGGAGTTCCTTTCAGATATCTGAAAATTCTTTTGACTGCTATAAGGTGTGATTCCCTTGGTGCTGATTGATATCTAGCACAGACACATGTTGAAAACATAATATCTGGTCTAGAAGCAGTTAAGTATAAAAGGGAACCTATCATGCATCTGTACATGGTTTGATCAACCTGTTTTCCTTGATCATCAGGTTCAACTTGTGTGATTGGTGTCATGGGAGTGGAACATGATTTACAGTCATTTAAAGAAAATTTATTCAATAATTCTTTAACATATTTTGATTGATGTATAAAAGTTCCATTTGTTTGTTGCTTGATCTGCAGTCCTAGAAAGTACAGCAGTTCTCCCATGGTACTCATCTCAAATTTTGATTGCATGAGTTTCTTAAAATCATCACACAGTTTTGTGTTTGTTGAACCAAAAATGATATTATCAACATAAATTTGAACAAGTAAGACATGATTTCCAACATGTTTAATGAAAAGAGTTTTATCAATGGCACCTCTTGTAAAGTTATTTTTGAGTAAAAAGGTGGAGAGTGTATCATACCAGGCTCTTGGAGCCTGTTTGAGCCCATAAAGAGCTTTGTCCAGTCTGTACACCCACTCAGGATGAGAAGGATCCTCAAACCCAGGTGGCTGACAGACATACACCTCCTCTTTTATTTTTCCATACAAAAATGCACTTTTCACATCCATTTGATAAACTTTAATTTTGTTGGAAATGGCATAGGCCAGAAATAACCTGATGGCCTCAAGCCTTGCAACTGGAGCAAAGGTTTCATCATAGTCAATTCCCTCTTCTTGAGAGTACCCTTGAACTACCAGCCTTGCCTTGTTCTTGATTATCATACCAGCTTCATCTTGTTTGTTCCTGAAAACCCATCTTGTGCCAATTGGTTGCTTGTTTGGAGGTAAGGGACAAATTTCCCAGACCTGTTGCTTGTTGAACTGAAGCAGTTCATCTTGCATAGCTTGCACCCAATTATTGTCTTTGAGGGCTTCCTGGTACTTCTTTGGTTCCAACTGTGAAATAAAGGCTGAAAATAGGCAAAAGTTGGAGAGCTGGTTTCTGGTAAGAACACCTGAAGCTATATCACCCATGACTTGATCAAGTGGATGATCTCTGTGTTCAATCAGTTGTTGTAAACCACTGACAGGTGTAGGTGGCTCTTGTTCTTCAAACAAACTACTGAGGTCTATAATATCTGGTTCAGCAGTTTTAGCTTCTTCAGTAGTTGCAGGTGCTGAAGCAGATGTTTGAGTTTGACCTTCAGTATTTGTTGGATCAGAAGTTTGTGAAACTTCTGATGGTGTTGAAGTTGACTTAATGACTGTTTGAGGAGTCCATGGTGTAGGATCCTCATCTTCAAACCTTTGATCACCATAATAAGTAGGTTTGGAAGGAGTAACAGTCTTTTCAGGTCCAAAGTGGAAGTTGTCAAGGTCAAAGAGTTCAGCAGGATGTGCTGGAATAAGAGTGTGTTTAGACTCATTGAACTTAACATTCAATGTTTCTTCTACTATCCTGGTGTGAGAATTAAAAACCTTGTAGGCTTTTCTCGTTAAAGAGTAACCAAGGAAGTAACCTAAGTCAACTTTGGCAGCAAACTTTGAAATAGATTCCTTGATGTTCAAGATGAAACATTGACACCCAAAGGCCCTGAAAAAAAGGAGATAAGGGGCTTCATGCCATGAAGAACTTCATAGGCAGTCTTGGAATGTCTCTTGACCACAAGAACTCTATTCTGAACATAACATGATGTGTTAACTGCTTCTGCCCAAAAGTACAAGGGCAGTCCAGAATCAGCTAACATTGTTCTTGCTCCTTCTATTAATGTTCTGTTCTTCCTTTCTACTACACCATTTTGTTCAGGAGTTCTGGGAACACTGTATTGTCTAATAATCCCTTTAGACAAACAGAATTCATCCAGAGTTTTGTTCCTGAACTCTGTCCCATTGTCACTTCTAATGGTTTTGACAGATAGAGAATATTGTTTCTCTACTTGTAGAATGAAGAACTTGATGATTTCAGCAGCCTCATCCTTGGAGAATAAGAAGAATACCCATGTGAATCTTGAGTAGTCATCAATGATGACTAAGCAGTACTTCTTCTTACCAAGGCTCATAATCTTGACAGGTCCAAATAAGTCCATATGGAGTAGTTGAAGACATGCAGTTGTTTTTGATTCTTCAATAGACTTATAGGAGGACTTATGCTGTTTTCCCTTTAAACAAGATACACAGTGTTCTTGACACTGGTATACTTTCAAAGGTAGACCTCTGACCAAGCCCATTTTTGTGACTTTATTTATGGTTTTAAAGTTCACATGGCCAAGTCTCCTGTGCCAGAGATCTGTTTCTGAAGTTGATGCCCTTGAGAAGAAACAGGCACTGTTGTTCAATACTTTGTCTTTCTCAATGTCCACTGCATAGACATTGCCACATCTTTTGGCAATCAGCAAAGTATGATCTTCAATGATCTTCTCTATCAACTTCTGGCCTTCTGGTGAGATGATCTTGCATGCTGTCTTTGTGAAAAAGGAAGAATATCCTTTATCACACATTTGTGACACACTCAGCAAGTTGTATTCAAGGTTTTCCACCAGATTGACCTTGTCAAACTGTATTTTGCCAGAGGAGACATTGCCATGTCCTAGCACATATCCCTTAGCATTGTTCCCAAAGGATACAGATCCTTCTCTTTGGCTGATAAAGTTGTTTATCAGGTATCTGCATCCAGTCATGTGCATAGAGCCTCCACTATCAACATACCATATGCTGTTTAAGCCCCTGGAAACTCTCTGCACATAAAAGCAAATTAGTTAGATCTAGGAACCCAAGCCTGTTTGGCTTTGGGTTTGCTCTTGAGAACAGTTACAGTTTGTTCTTGACCAGGTTGAGAAATCCATGTCTTTTTGGCAATGGATTTTTCATTAAGAACCATGGTGGTATCCTTTTCAGGACCACCATCAACCTTGGTCATCAGTAGTTGTACCATGTTCATTAGATTTTGTATCTCAGCAGTTTGTGAAACTGCTGATGATTCAGGTCTAACTACTGATAAGGAAATTTGAGAAAAAGATTTTGGTTGAGATTTTATCTTTTTCTGAGAAAAGGTGTTTTCAGGTTGTTGTTTCTTGGGTTTAAAGATTCTTTCATAATCATTTCTGATTTGATTTCCCACAACCTGTTGTTTAATCTTTTGATTGAACTGAATTCCTTTTCTGTATCTGCAAAATTCAGTTTTGTGGTTGAACAGACCACAAATTTCACACTCTTTTGCCTTTTGTTTTTGATCTAAAGGCAAATTTCTGACATTTGTGAAGAGATTTTGCTCATCAGTAGTTTTCAGGGTCTCAACTCCTGATGTAGATGAAACTACTGATGGCTTGTTGTCAGATTTTGTTAATACTTCTGAAGTACTTTCTTTAAAAATGCCAGGATTTCTGTTTAGAAAGTTTTCATGGAAAGATGTGCACTCTTTCCCTTCAGAAGTTTCATTTGAAACAATTCTTCTCCCATCTTCAGTAGTTTTGGGAGAAAAATCTATTGGTGTTTCAACATGATGGTATCCTATGCCAAACTTAACATTTGAAGCACTTTGTTTGTTTAGCAATAGTTGATACCCCCTACAAGATTCCACCCATTTTTCACAAGTGATCCTGGTGTCAGCAAGCTCTTGTCTGACATCTCCCAGGTCATTTAGCATGATTTTAATTTGTGCTTGGGTTTCAATAGCTGAGTCAGTTAATTTAGAAACCTCTTTTGTTTTAGCACACAGTTTTCTTTCTAAATCACATTTTATCTGTGTGTATTTTCTTTCTAAATCATTGGCTTTACCTTGTAAGTGCAGATTTGTCTCTCTTATGAGAGCAAAAGTTTCTTTGCAAGAATTTGAGCAAAGTTTTGTCAAAGATTCTTTTGATACCTGTGACAATGCAGATTTTGAAGTACAGCCTTCAAATGCCATTAAGGCAAAGTTCTTTCTGCCATTGTCTGGTTCTCCCCAGTTGATGTCAAACACTTTGTTGTCTGCATCAGGATTGCACTCTGTGGTGTCAAAAGGGAGACTGCTCCAGTCAACATACCCTGAGGTGAAAAGACTTTGTTGAGAGGGTTGTTGAGGCTGTGGAGGATGTTGAGCAGCTGGAAAGGGAGGGATTGATTGTTGGCTCTGCATCTGTTGAGCAGGCACTTGAACATATTGTACTTGTGGCATGTATTGCTGTTGAGGAGCTTGTGCCTGTACAAAATGAGCACTCCCTTGAGTTCCATTATTCCTATTATAATTGGGGTTATAGTTATTTCCAGATTGTGATTGGTTAAAGCTAGAGCTTCTACACTCTCTAGCAAAGTGTCCCAACTTCTGACACTTGTGACATCTCAATTTAGATTTGTCAAAACCAATTTTTGTATTACTGGTCAATCCTGGAAATTTCCTTCCTGACCTTTTATAAAACTTGTTAGTTTTAATGCTTAGCATGGCCAGTTGGTGTAATATGTCCATTTCTTCTAAGTCATCACTGCTAAAGTTTTTCAAATCATCCATGATAAAACATAGATTATCAGCAGTTTGACTTTGGTCATTATTGTCATAACCTGGGAAAGATCTTTCTGATGAGATCCCAGTGGTTATGTCAATATTGTCATAAGATCCATAGGAACAAGTTGGTGAATCTTGTCCCAAAAGTGCTGTACTACCTGGTAGGTAGTCATCAGCAGTTTTACCAGATGATTGTAATTTCTTCTTTTGATCAATTTCTCTCTCAAAAGTAAGTAATCTCCCATGGAGTTTTGTAAGAGTGAGGGAGCTAAAATCTGGTGAGGATCTTAAAACAATGGAGTATGTTTCCCATTTGTCTGGTAAAGACCTTAAAAATCTATGTAGCATAAACACTGTTGTATAGGTCTGACCATTTAACTTTAGCTCAGATATTAATGAGGAGAATCTTTCAAATTGTTGAGTTAAAGTTTCCCCATTAATATGAGCAAATGTCTCATATTGTTGAGCTAAAATCTCTCTTGTGTTGGCAATCACCTCTTCAGTTCCTCCAAACTGTTCTTTAAGACAATCCCAGAGTTCTTTGGCACTTTCACAATGTAAAAGGCCAGAGTATATCTCATTTGGGAGAACCATTGCCAACATAGAGAATGCTTTTGCATCTAGCTCAAGTTTTAGGAAATCATCATCTGTATATTCTTTAGGGTCCTTAGGGACCTTAACATTAGTTTCAAGATTAACATTTACTGGTTTGTGAGGACCATATATCACAGATCTCCAACAACCTGTGTTGGTTTGTGACAAGGTATGTGCCATTCTCTTTTGCCATATGTTGTACTCATTTCTCACAAGCATGGCAGGTTTGGTGGCAGAACCAGTATTATGTGGATCCATTTTAAAGAGTGTAGATTTGTCAGATGACTCTTTTAAGTGATGGATGTTGATAAAAAGTGAACTTTTGATCTTTTTATTGAATATCAATAAGAGCTTTGTGTCTGATTCTCAATTTGTTAGATTGATATGTGATCAGATAAACCAATGCTCTTATACCAATTGTTGGGATCAGTTTGCTCTTTTTGCTAAGTAAGAACTTGCTATCTTGACACTTAAGTGTTTAGCAAGCCCTTGTAAATCAGATTATAAGCACAGCGGAATGTATAAGTTAAAGCAACACTTTTTATACTAAGGAAGAGTTATTACTCCCCCTTGATGATTGAAACTAATAAATGACAAGTATTTATTATGAATCTAAGCAGTAAATGAGAATTAGATACTTAGACAGATTCACAATAAATACTGAAATGGAATAGAACAGTTGAGAGTGTTTGAAGGATTTTTCTATTAAAATCAATATCTAAAATAGAAGGTTGAAGCCTCCTATTTATAGACGTTTACATACATGTATCTTGCCCAAAAAGCAAGTACAGAAACAACAGAAACAAGTTGCACAAGTTGCAACATTGAAACAAACAAATACAGCTAAAAGTAATAATAAACAATAAACTACTGATGCAAAAAGGCGGTGGAAAATATCTGATGCTAAGTGCTGATGAATGACAAACTACTGATGAGTAGTTTGTCTTCAGTACTTCTGAAGTGAACTTGTCTGGTTTGGACTTCAGAACTTCTGATGAAGTTTCTTCTTCAGCACTTCTCTTATCTTCTCTTCAGCAGTTCTTTGTTTTCTTTTCAGTACTTCTATACTTAGCCAAAATGACAGAAGTGAATTAGACTAAGGTTTCCAAAAGTGGTTTCACCAATCCTCTTTGTCCTAACATAAACAGAATCGATAGACTCTTGAAAAGGATTTAGACAAATGAATGAGTGAAACAACAAACGAATACAACTCCGAAGATTCAAACGAATACATTTCAAAAAATCAGTTTCATTTAAATGAATAAAACGGATTAAACACACGATTTACATAAATCTTTTACAATAACTGTATAAATCAGAAATCAACAAAAAAATAGGATGGTATAACCGTATAAATCAGAAATCAAACAAATCAGAAATCAAACTAAAAAATAGGATGATATAACGGTATAAATCAGAAATAAAACAAAAAAAAATAGGATGATTTGCAAAAATCAAACGTTTGATGTTTTCTTATAATGTTAAGAATAGAGAATGAGTAAAACTGATGCAAGATTACCTCAAAGAAAATGAAAATGAAGAATGAAGAATGAAGATTGGAAGAATTGTTAAGGAAGATTGAAGATTGAAAGAAGAATGAAGAAAAAAAACATAACGGCCTTTACAGATACAAAGCTGGAGCTCCATATACCTACTTGGATCCTAGAAAACGGGCGGGTCCGCTTTTTTTTTAATTGATTGTAAGGTTGACACGTGGATGGTGATTTGGAGCCTATGTGGAGACCCTAGTAAATGGACAACTGGAGCCCTGGTTACTCTTTTATTAGTGTAGGTAGATTTTTAATCAATCAATTAATCAAAAATCACCCATAACCAAACACCAACCACAACCATCCATCCCATCCTCACCTTTTACCTGACGCCCATGGAGATTCCCACCCAACCTGCTCCACGCCACCTTCCACACCACATACGAGGAGGTGTTGGTGGCGTGGATGGGCTCTCATCTTCCATGCCCCTCACACCCACCGTATAGCCTAATAGGAGTCAACTAACTTATGATATATAGCATCATGTAGGCATCGTTTGTTGCTTTTGTAATGGATGGAAAAGAATGGCCCCTCTAGGGCTCCATGAGAAATAGAAGACGCGTTTTGATTTACAAGGTCAAAGTAGGGTGAGTTCCTAACACAAAATACACCAAAAACCTTGAAAAAAAATATATCAGGTTTTGTATTAGATTTAAACAAACCTTGAAACGAAACTATCAAGTTTTGTGTTAGGTCTAAATAAGGTCCAATTCGTAAAGATCATCATGATTGTTGTCTACAATAATGTCTTGTTCACAATCTTCAAGATCATCATGATTGTTGTCTACAATATGTTCACAAATGATCCTTCAACTCTTAAGGTGTCATCAAATATTTCCGTAACATGGTATCAGAGGCTCTAGATAACGTCCGATTCGGAAGAAAAATTTTCTGAAAATAAAGAATTAAAAGAAAAATACTTTCCTGAAAACAATGATTCAGTTTTTGTTTTACAAGAACCTAAAACTGAAGATGAAGAAGAATAATCTTCTTCGGAAGAAGAAAAACCTACATATAGGGTAAATCACTCAGGCGCTAGTTCTAGTAACACGAGAACGCCTCAAAATGTTAAAACAGAATTCTCCATGCCATATCACAAAGGTATACCAAATTCTGACAAAGATCCTTGTAACACCCCAACCGATGGCGGAAACATCGAGGTGTCACGTAGTGACGATTGTTCAATAGCTCATGGACTAGAAATGTAAATTTTGATACATTGAATTGAATAATTTATTACATTGAAAAAAAATACAACAATTAAAACTAGCAATCTAAACTAAAATATAGTAAATCTCAATCTAAGCCTAAGTTCCAAAAGCTTAGAAGTGATCTCATAAGAACCTGAAACATGTACGAAAATAATTTGGTCAATACAAAAATGTATTGGTGAGCATACCCGTTTGATACATATAGTAAGGAAAATTTAGCAATTCATGTGTTATTTTGCAAAATGTAATAAGTAGTATCCGGGTCAAATCAACCCTATGAAAAGAAAGGAAATATATATAGTATGCGCTAGTAGTAATGCAATACATAGCAATGACAAGGACTCTCAACAGAGTCACAAGGGTATATACCATAGTACTATTTATTGAAATGCCAGACCCTCAAAGGTTAATGATTTTGACAAGTCATAGACACACAAATTAACACAAGCAAACACACATGAGAATTGCTATTTTAGTAAAAGGAAATAGAAACTTGATAGTAGGTACATGAGTCACCCCAAAATAGTAAAATAGTAAAAAGGGGGAAAATATACTCACTTGAACATGATGTCACACTTGTAAGATATTAATGAGAATCAATGATCATGCTTGAACCTATATTATCATAGTTGTCGTAATAAATATACCACACCATATCTATTATTTGATTCTCGAATTACTAATTTTCCGGCGACGGAAACTTAACCGTTAATGTTCCAAAATGATCATTTTGAAGTTTCATATCATAGATTTTACGAGCATCATCTTTAAGAAAGGAGAGTTTAACCTTCATATTTATAAACTAATTTAATAAAATAATTAACATTAGTTTTATAACAAAAAATAATATTCATAAGGTGACGTTTTTAAGGCCACATTACCAAAAGAATAAAATAAATATATAAAAGAATTTGATGGTCATTCAATTTTGTGGTACAGTATGTACGAAAATTGAAAAAGAGAACAAGGTTCACCATTTTGGACAACTATATAGATGTTCTTGAAAAGGTTTCGCATGTCTATTTCCTTTTAGAGGTTTAAGTTGCCGGTAGAAACTATATTCGAACAGAGAAAAGAAAATAATAACGTTGAACGTAAAAGACTAAGGCTCTATGAAATCATTACCGTAACAGTCGAATAGTAACGAATGTGTGAATGAATACTAGAGGTGATACACGGATGTGTGGTGGTGGCTAAACCGTGAATAAATAAATAAAATGACATCAATAGCAACAAAGCTTGGCGCGACGGTCACGAACTTATATACAACGGTGAATGCGGTGGTCGGTTAAACAAATGAAAGCCAAAAACGATCGGCACCTCGTCGAGTGCAGAACAGTGAGAAAGAGAGAAGTGTTTCGAGATGCGGTGTCAGTCTAAAACTGAACGAAATGTCTACTATTTATAAGGTTTTAGGGTGTGTTTTGTTTTGGTGAGTCCCTATTTTCCGGTAACTGTAGGCGTGAATTGACAGAAGGAACATGTCCTCCGTGAATGGGTTTTGGTTTACCTACCAAATGAACGCATGGCTTAAGGCTAATTGAAGGAGGAGCATTAAAGTGTTTTTGTCGGTTGCATTTGATTTTGGGTGGTTCCCAAACTATTACATACATGTACTAGGTGAAATCCCGTGTTAAAACACGGGAAAACTAAATCCAACTAAAGCTGGAAATCCATTCATTCATTGGTGGTTGTGCTTCTGCCTTTGGTAACCACTGATAAATGAAATAGCCGATTGGAAACCACTGATGGATCGGTAACCACTAATGAATGAATCAGCTGATGATTATCCACGGATGAAGCAAGCAACAGATGATGAAACAAACTTCTAATGACAGTAGTGGTTTGCACTCAACAGATGTTGTAATAAGAAGTTTGTTTCAGAGCAGACCCATTGAACAGAGCAGACCCATTAGTAATAAAAACGTTCATTTTTTTCGTTTTTTGTATAACACTATGGTACTCGTTTGAAAGATAATAAAACGCTCGTTAATTTGGTGTAATTTTTTTTTTCAAAAAAATGTCGTTTAAAAAAGTTATTAGCGTTTAAAAATCATGGGGGAAATTGCATGTGCCATGCATATGAGAGAGAAAAAATAATTTAATAATAGATGAAGTATCCATGACCTATTTAATTGACCCGGTAAAATAAGCGGGAAAAACTTAAAGGAAGCTCTCATAAGATGCCACGTGTCCCTCATTAACTTTCATTTATATATTATAGAAGATATATATTAAGTAAAAAAATCAACTAAAGAAGGAAGAGAATTGCCATTTCTTATAATGGGTTAATTAGGAGTTTCAATTTGTCATTTAGTTTCACAGTCATTTATGATGCCTCCATAAATATCCTCCCTTTAATCATATAATGCTTCATTCTTTTGCCTATTTTTTCATAAAAACGTTTATATTATTAAGATTACTAGATTTTTGCCCGCGTGTACACGCGGTTCACCAACGTACATGTATTTAGGGAATTTTAATGTTTAATAAAAATACATTAAAAATATTGTATTAAAGTATAAAACAACGACTACAAATTTAATTCAAAATATCACTAAATATTTCTTTATACACCACATTTCTGGTTTTAGTTTTCACATTCCTATCAGCATCAAGTATTGGTGATATTTCACTCCTGCCCTGCTTTTAACTCTTGACAATGCGACATAAAGTTGGCCATGTGAGAATAAAGGTTCTCTTAAATACAATCCAACCTTAGATAATTACAACATGACGAACAATATATATCGACCAAAGAATGCTTTTGTTTCCATTTCGTACAAATAATTACAACATAACAGGGAAAAAAACGTAAAGAGTATGGATTAATGTTAACACGCGGTTCACCAACGTACAATTATTTTGAGCGGTAAAACGTATAAAAATATAGTAGAAATATTCTATTAAAATTTAAAAGAAACCAATTGTCACACCACGCCAACGGCGGAAACACGTGGCGCAACGCTCGAAAAGCATATCAAAGTCAAGATTAACACAAACAATAATTAATTAGAAAAGATCATATTATTAAGACGTCGTAAGATGTTTTCGTTGTCCCAAACATACACATCTACACAAGTTCAATTTAAACAAAAGGGTTTTTCGACTATATTCCGAACCAACGGAAAATAAGAGTAAAACCCCCAAAAGACCGACGTCCCCGTTTCCCCCGCACTAGCCATTCCTTTCCAGCAATCTAATTACCTGAAAGATATGTTTAAAAGACACGTCAATATATACATATTGGTGAGTTCACAGGTTTTAATTTCACAAGCAAAACATTGCAATACCGGCATGTAACGGAAATATAATATAAGTAGTGTCATATATGTGGAGTAGCTAGCTCCTACATGACGATGGCGACTCCCTCCCGGGCCCATAACCAAACCAAGACTATACAACAGATTGCCCCGCGAGTTGCTTCTTGGACAACAACTCAGTTCAGAATACATGCACCTCTTGTCTTTACCGGGTTGACGCTATCAACCAGAGGTGGGCCTTGTCAGGCACCGATAGTACTACCCAGATATCCCTTTGGTTTCATTCCCTGAATTAATGGTTACAGTAAACAGCGAGGTCTTACCCCAAGTGGTTTCCAGTTACCCAGGTACCCATCGTGCTAAATATTATATTCCACATGTTACAGCAATTTAACAAAACATATCTTTCCCCCCAAAAACGTAAAAACAGTTTAAAATGGGGCCGTGAGACTCACCTCAAACTCAGCGTGCACAAATACCAGAGAATAGCAGGTATCCAAGGTCAAATACCTACAGGCGTTCTTAGACGTATGAGTCACTAAGCCCATCATGTGTGTTTTACCGGCAAGTTGTACACCCAACTCCCAACAACACAATTGTTATACAATTCCCCGTTTAAAACACGTGTCTAGGTCCGTTGGTGATGGATTACCCCCGTTATAAGTTTCACTTAACTTATGCTTAATAAACATATCAACATTATCCTTGAAGTTAGTTAGGTTCGTCGCCGCGAACTAAGATCATTTCCCGATTTTATCACATCATGATCTTATTGTTTAATATATGTGTTTTCAACATTTTTACTAACTCGGATAAACTTATCTCCGACTCGACTCACTTTACCGCATAATTACTTTCCCATTAAGTAGTTATACTAGGATCTTGTCGATCGAGATTTCATTTTCCAACACTCGCCTCGAGTCACTTTACCGTATATTTATTTTCCCATTAAATAAATATACTAGGATCTTGTCGATTTGATATTCCCTCGACTCGACTCACTGTTCCATATATTTATTTTCCCATTCAAATAAATATACTAAGATCTTGTCGATTCGACTTTTCGTTTTATAACTTTCGACTCGACTCACTGTTCCATATATTTATTTTCCCATTCAAATAAATATACTGAGGTCTTGTCGATTCGATTTTATATTTTTAACTTGTTAAGTTCTCGGACTTAACTTACTTTTACGTGCGCAATCTTTAGAGATCACATTACGATTAGGTTCTCCCACGAATACGTTCCAACACTTAGGAAAGTGTTATATATATATTTTTGTAGGAATAAATACTTCACGTCGAATATTATTTTCCTATTTCCGAAATATATATGTATTTAGTTATTCTTATCAAATTTCCGACAATATGATTTACTCGAAATTAATCCACTATTAATTTCACCATATTTTTATTTGGAAATTTATAAAATAACTTTTGTATTTTCCAAAATCAAGACTTAGTTGTTTTAACTCCAAAATGTCCCAACATTTTTATATTCCCATAAATATAAAAATGTTCATTTTTATAAAACTTCCCTAAGTCTTTAAAATTACCAAATTCTTGTAATAAAATCCCTAGTTTTTATTTCCTCAAACCTTTGGTAACTTGTATTTTTATAAAACCCAAATTCTATAAAAATAACATTTAATACAAAAATACATTATTTTTGTAAGTCTTGGAAATATTTTCCATAATCCACCTTTGACTATCCAAGTTTACATTTTTAACACCAAACTTTTAAATGTCACATTTTTGGACTTAACTTTCTAAAATGACGCTTTTCACCCTTTAACTTTTAAAGCTTCCAAATAACACCCAAAACTTTCAAAAGTTTCATTTTCATCCTTAAGCTTCCAAAAGTGACAATTTCTTACAAACTAGTAATCTTGATTAGATCAACTTTGTCATGGAAGGTTATTATTATGTTCTAACTTTGTCCAAAGTCCATAATAACTTACTTAAGGCTAATAATAGGTGTGCTTTGTGTATTAAGTCCAATTTGCCCAAAATGTTAACATTATGTTTGTTTCTTATGTTATGTAAACTTTATATTTCAACATTTCTCACAAGATCAACATGTTATTAAGCTTTAGATAGTTATTTTAAGGTGATCAACATCTCTTTCAAGTGTATTCAAGTTACCATAACAATCTATGCCTTGATCAACATTTTAAACTTGAATATGTTACTTTTATAAACTCAAAACATTATCATCCATCACCATCCTACCCCACGGCTCACACACACATTTTCATACATCCATTTTAACTTGATAAAACATATTACATCTCATGTTAAAAACCTTGTTAAACAATTGTGTACAACTTGCTTTAAAAAAAAACACATAATATAAATATTTAGTGAAACAAAGCAAGATTAAGAAGCTTACCACTAGCACAAGGCTAGGGAAGACAAAAGCTTTGGATTTGGATGTGGCTTAGTGTGTTCTTCCTAAAGGTTAAGCTCCAAGCTTGAAACACACCAAAGGGGTTTGGATGGATGAATGTTTAGAGGTAATTTGGAGGTTAAAATTTGTAAGTGATGTGTGTGTGTATACTAGCAAACTCACGGCTCAAAGAAAAAGGAAAGGAAAGCTTGTTTCAAGTGTATGAACCTTGTGCTATTTAATATCTCATCATATCTTTCAAAATCACATATGATCTAACTTGGATATCAAATCCCTTAAAACATGGATGTAGAGTACTTGGATGATCTCATTTGGATTACAAAAGGGTGTTTGGCCGTAGATTTCAAAGGAAACAAGAAAAATATGAAATCTAGAAGGACAAGTAATCTATACCATATCACATTATAATATTCACCCATGCTTCTTAGTATCTAACTTAGATTGGATGTACAAAAAAAAGATTTGAAGTATGGTGGGGGGGGGGGGGGGGGGGTTGGCCGGTTCTAAGGGTCATGGGGTGGGTCCATTTTTGCAAAATATTTGCTAAATATTAGTTAAGTTTGATCCCTCGTCGTTCGGGTGTCATTTGGGTATTTTTCGGGTTTTATTCGCGTGCTATTCGGACATTAAAAGTGCCGCTAATAACCCTTGAACATAGCCTAGTTTAAGTGTTGATTGGTTATTTAGGCTCTTGTCGGGTGAAATTATAAGTTATACGCGTACCGGGTGCGGTACGCGCACTTTATTCGTTACCGGGAGATTTGCATGGAAAGTTTTCACTTATGGTTTTGGAGTTCCAAAACCCATTATATTTTGTGAAAATACCCTTTATTTTATATCCTGGGTGTCCGGGATAATTTTTGTTTATTAAATTTTTACCGGGTAATCACCAACGTCCGTTCCAACACAAGTTAATTTGCACGCGATTTCGCCGTGCTTCAAATTAAACACATGCATTCCTATGCATCTTATGGGGAATTTGCTATTCTCTAAATGCCAAATTAATATAATTAATTCGAAATTGCACGTAATTAAGTTAATCACACATAATTAATTAGTACGGAATTACCTCATTTTTGCCGTTTGTTACACCAATACACACAAAATTATTTTGTCGCACCTGAAAGCTAACCATCCACACCTAAATACTGAATTCAAGATTGTAGAAGAGGAAGGGTTGCTGTGCCAGTTGCGCTTCCTCTGATTGATGAGCCATATTCATTATAGACACAGACTGGTTTTCAACCCGTTTGACCCATTTTTCTTTCAACTTTCTATAAACCACTTGAATAATCACAATGCATTGTATAAAATTGAGTTGAAGAATGACTAATTAATAATTACACCTGGCAGAGTTGTCTTATTATGAAATGCTTCCACAGTCTTGTCCACTTCGTCTCTAGATAGAATATAACAAAGCAAAAACTTAATAACAACACATAATTGGGTTTCAACTTTCAATGAGTCAACACACAACTCAATACCATCAAATACAAATATTTGTTAAGGAAATACAGATTTCAAATGAAATATAGAATTCAGTCATGATGAAGGAAATACAGATTTCATGGAGGTAAAACTTACCAAAACGTCTTGTGTAAGATCCCACAGCTGACGGATTGAGTATTAGGCAGTTCACTTAGCTTCCCAAACCATTCTTCATAAAAGGACCATATTTCTGACCTGGCTCAAAACATAATTTAATAAGAAAGTAATCCACTTGCCCATATGAAAAATTAAAAAAAATATATAAAGGACTCAAGAAGCATACAAGTACACCAAGAACTGATATTGTGCATAATTCCCGTAGATCACTTCTATATCTTGTTAGATGTTTTTTATTGTTGACTTTTTTCCATGAACCTAAAACAAAATAAATGGTTGTGATTTGCCCAATATCCGAAAAAAACATAATTTAATAAGAAACTAAATCCACTTGCCCAATATTCGACTTGCTCTGTCACCAATAAAGAAAGTGTGATCGCGTAGAAACAACATGATCATCTTCTTCTTCTAGAGTAGAAACAACACTTTTCGCGTCTTCTGCCAACAAAGAAAGTGCGATCGCGTGATCAATTTCTTCACTATCAAAGTCTGATAACATGTCCTACATCCACATAACATACAATAAAATTCAAACAGTTAAGTTAAATCAAACAAAATGTGCCCGTTCACGAAAGCTTTACCTAAGTCCTGATGAACATATAAATTCGTTAGTGTTAATGATTAAAGAAAAATGTAACGATATCATAAAAGCTAATTATTATCACACTTATATTTACCTGAGTTTGACTTTGATTTTGTTCATTAGTTGATTCTTTTGAGGTCCATAGCTGCTCCAAGTTGTAATAAACTACCCAATTGTCGTGAGTACGACCATGATCGATCACCACCAGACAGCCTCCACCGTTGCTCACTGGTGCAACACAATCGTTATACACCTGCAACCGCCATAAAAAAGTATTAAAAAAACAAATCAGAATTTTAAAAATGTATTAAAATTAGTGCAATAACTTTACAAACCAATTCCACCATCAATTCCATTCAAAAACTTTATAAACCAAGATTCATAATTATAGCAATTATAGTTAATACATTTGACTATGCAGTTAATACATTTGACTATGACTATATGAAAAGTGTACAACTAATTGTGCTATTAACTTTCCTATAATACAATCAATCAATCTCTTACCAAAAAACTCGACCCTTCCTTTTAACATCCAAGACTTTTCAAACCACCATTTATAACAATTAAATCTTATAATTATCCTTCCAAACTTTAAGCCATCAACTTAGGAAACAAAATAAAATGCTAATAAATGAGACCCGAATCAACAAACAGGACCCGGACCCGAATAGCTTTCCTAAGCGGATTAATCACTAAAAAATATCCAACATTCTTTTACCTTTCATCTAATATTATGATCCTCAAGAACACCTCGAAGAACATATGAACATTCAACCTCACCCGAAGACAAACATCATCGAGCCAACATAATATCATGAACAAATATAACCAGTTAAGATTAACCAACATAAAAACAGATTAAAAAACATAAAGGATTCAAATCAATTAAAAACATATTCAAAAACATATTAACCCTAAATAAAAAACAATCCCAACTTCCAACACAGATTCAAAAACAGATTCAAAGACAACCAATACCAGTTTAACAACGATTGCACAATATAACAATCACATACAAACCCTATATTGTTAACATCAGGAAAATTCAAGACAATAAATATATTTATATATATATATATATATATATCAAAATTATTCAATAAACTAAATCAGTCGTAATTAACCTTCACTTGTCTTGAGGCGAAACATTAAATTTTGAAAAAGGAACTTTTGATATGAAACAAAAACTTCATATAACAAAAAAAAAATTAATCTTTATAGGTGAATGTTTAGTTACCTAAAGAAGAGTAGATCGCCGGGGCCACCAATGTCGTCTCATCGATATTTATAATTTGAACCAAGAAACAATGTAATATGTTAGAACTTGTAAACAAATTATTCATCAAATAAAAATTACAAAGTTACTACCCCTTTTTAAATTTGTGCTAGCATTCTTGGTGAAAAAAAAAAAACTATATGGTTCTACAATAATTGGATTACAAAGCAAAAAATCATATGCGAAATAAATTGCATATGTACCTCATCTCCATTTCATTATGAACAATGTTATTTAATAAAATGAAATTTAAATTTTGGTTTTAAATTTTGAAATTAATTCCATCAATTCCTAAAACAAACCCATAATCCACTCCTGAAATAATGGACTGACAAATGGAAATTTTTCATTTTTATCCCCACTAACATGCCTAGGAATAAAGACCTCCACTAAAATAGATCAACCAAAATTTGAAACAAAAACATCGATCAAGTTGATTTAAAATTATCATGAACACCATGTATGAACTCAAACAACCACACCATTAAAAAGTCACTTCCTCTAGTATCATAACAAAATTTCAGAAACTAAATCACAAAAAAAAAAAAAGCATTATCAAACAAAATTTATATAAAAATTGTTTGCACCTTCCAAGTCAGTCATGATTCAAACCCTCAAAAATCTATAGAACTGGTATACAAAAACCCTAAATTTTATAACTAATATCTTTCAAATCAAAACCCTAAATACAAAGATACATAATTTGTTTAATATGAACACTAAATTAAAGAAACATACCAGATCGGCCATATAGTTTCCATCAGATCTACACCGCGATACTTCAACAATAAGTGTTCTTTGATGTTAAGGGAACTTTCATTACCGTATTTATTGTAGACGAAACTAAACGCCGGAAGGCACTAAACGAAGCAGCAGAGGATTTTGGCACATGTGAGAGTATAAAACGCAAAGATATATTAGGGTTTATTTCAATGTCTTTTTTTTATTATTTGTATCCTCTTTGGGAGAAGAAAGGTTTTCTAAAAGAAAGAGTATAAGGGAAGGAATGGAACATTGTTTTAGGAAAGTTAATATTGGTAAACGATTTTGACCACAATTATAATTAATGATTTTGACCATAATTATAATTAATGATTTTTAGAAAAAAGAATTTTTTTATAAAGTACATGGATGAGACAAGTGGCACAATATGGAAAGAGAGAGGAATTGAGGTGCAATATGGGAGTGCCAAGTGTCCTCATAGAGTTTGTTTTATTAGATGTATAGATTATTAGTATTACCTAATAATTATTGTTATCATTAATCAACCATAATAATTCAATGAATGTTTTAGACAAGAAACCAATGGTTATCATTCAAGTGTTCTAAATATTTTTCAAGTATCACGTAACTCCTTCTTATAAATTTTATACTTTGGCTTATTTTTACTTTAGGCCCTAAAGTTATAATTAACTTATAGAACGGATGTTACAATCCTAAAAATGGAGATTCAACTGCTATTGACACCATAAAATTAGATTCCATTTTTTATCAAAAGAAAAGAAAAGAATTATTTGATAAATGGACACTGAAATAAGCTTGATTATTCAATCTAATAAATTGACTATATATTGAAGCAAAAATCATTCAAACAAACCATCAACAATACAAATAAATATTAACATTTAAAAAATGGATGATCTAAAGGCCTACACCTCAAATAAAAAAATCTTCTTATAGAATTAAAAAATCTTCGTCAAAAGATAGCAGTCTATGACGATAGTCAAGAAACAACTGTTAATTCAGTACAGGAAACCGTAAGGTTACAAACTGAATCTATTCCCTTGCAAACGACAAATGGTAAAGAAAAATTAAATCCGTTGACTCCTGTTGCTTTGGAAAAAAGCAAAACACATGAAGAATCACAATGTTCATCTAGCCCATAAGCAAACGGCTCTGGTAAAGGCATATCAAATCTGTTGATAGCTGACAGTTTGCTAAAAACTGAAAAGGTCCCCCTTAGACCGAGTTACTCTCAAATTATTCATGAACCCATGACACGTGGTAAATCCAGATTTTATGTTATTTTTGATGGAGAACACAGAGGCATTTATGAAGACTGGTCTATAGTCTCTCGATATGTTACAGGAAATACTTTTCCATTTAAAAAGTTCGCGAGTCTACTACAAGCTTAACAAGAAGCTACTCGATATTCGGCAGAATTCGGAAAGAAAGAAATACCTTTAAAGGTAACATTTTTCCCTGAACCACTGAAGGTCAAGAAAAAAGAAAGAATTGTAGAATTCAAGAAAAATTTCCCAAAAACCTTTTTAAAAGAAGAAGTCAAAGAAAGTGACAATATCGTCTCTTTAGATGAATTCAGATCTATCAGGTCCAAGGCTAGATCTATAAGTCAAACTGATTTCAAGAAAGAACACATCTGTACAGAAGACAAGGCAACTAAAAGTCTTGTTATCTTTTTGTCCAGGTGCAGAACCAGAACGTGTTTCTCTAGCATTTATGGCTGGATTAATTAAGTTTATCTACTCTTCTTCGAATTTATTAGAAATTAGCCGTTTTTTCAGAAGGAATAAAGAAAGCTATCAAAAACTTTCGTAAAAAGATTGTTGCAGCAAGAGACGCATACTTCTTCATTAAGTGTAATTCTACACTTCCTGACTGGTATCAAGGAAATTCTTTCCAAAACTACCATCATCTAGAAATTGGTATTGCCAAAGCAAGAACCGTCAATCCTTCCAAAAGCATGGAAGAAAGTTTCGAAGACCCAGAAAATTGGGTGGAAATCAGGGTCAGAGGATTCTTGAAAATCCTTGATAACCTGCAAAAAATTAAAGTGGGAAGCTTTAATAAAGTTAATTATTGTAGTAACAACTGCATAATTACTAGTTACAGCGGTATTCCACTACCCAAACATGAAAAGGAAGCTTTAGAAAAGATAGAGCAACGCATTATCTTCAATAAAGTAGAGGAATGTCCCATCACCAAAGAAAAGCTTTGCCAAAAGCTACAACACACTTATAAAAATCATAATTGCGAATATTGTGCAAATAATACAACTAAAGAAAGTAGCTCCTCTCATTTGGACAACTACACTTCAGAAGAAGACACAAGAGAACTAGACCTAACACATGGGTATGTCGATTAGAAAAACGGCATGCATGACGAATTAAGAAGGCTATTTTAGTCTTTTGTACAAATCTTCTCCTAGTATATAAAGGAGATTGATTTTAGTTATAGATCATCGAATGCTCTCCCCAAAATTCTCATCTTAAAAATCTAGTATGTGTGAGTAAACTCTCTCTCTCTCTTAAGGGAAGCTATGTAAATACGATCAAGAAGTTCTTCCATTGGGAAGAACAGTTATGAAATAAAATTCTCTTTTTATATATATCCTAAATTGTTTATGTCAATCTTGTAAAACCTGGAGCCCTAGAGTCATGAAAGAGTACCGTTTAGGCAGAACGCCATAGGGAAATGTTGGTTGGGTTGGTACATTGCAGGGATCATTTACGGTTTAGATATTAAAGAAAGGTATAATTTTATTTTATGTTGTTAAATTACTTCAAAGTATTTATTTAGTCACTCCTTAAGCATTAATTAATATACGTTTTACAAACAAAAAATAATCATAACTTTTAAGTTGTTAAAAATGCGTTCTTCGCTAAAATTAAAATCTTCAAGAGATATATTCTCCACGTCAATTATAGAATTGTCAATTAATGCATTAGAAATTGTCAAGATCATCATGATTGTTGTCTACAATATTGTCTTGATCACAAATATTGTCCGTAACATTTATCTTCAATAATTATGTACAAAACAGAATTCTCCATGCCATATCACAAAGGTATACCAAATTCTGACAAAGATCCTAAAAATGGAGGTTCAACTGCTATTGGCACCATAAAATTATATTGCTTTTTTTATCAAAAGAAAAGAAAAGAAGTAATTGATAATTGGTACACTGAAATAAGCTTGATTATTCAATCTAATAAAGAAGAATTCTCTACAGCTAGAGCTATTCTACACACATACCCACCGTATAGCCTAATAGGAGTCAACTAACTTATGATAGATAGCATCATGTCCCCCCTCCCCCCACACACACCCACCATATAGCCTAATAGGAGTCAACTAACTTATGATAGATAGCATCATGTAGGCATCTTTTGTTGCTTTTTGTAATGGATGGAAAAGAATGGCCCCTCTAGGCCTCCATGTGAAATAGAAGACACGTTTTGAGTTACAAGGTCAAAGTAGGGTGAGTTTCTAACACGAAACGCACCAAAAACCTTGAAACAAAAATATCAGGTTTTGTGTAAGATTTAAACAAACCTTGAAACGAAACTATCAAGTTTTGTGTTAGGTCTAAACAAGGTCTGATTCGTAAAAAGCTTAACCCACAAAATGTTTAATAAAGGAGCCATATCGGTTTAAGTTGTTGGCCAATGCTCTTAGGCTGGTGGGTGTGGAGACTAGCCTCCACAAAAGCTGCCACGTCATCCTGGAGGGTGGTCCTCCTCAAGTGGACTAGCCATGAGTAAGATTTAAACAAACCTTGAAACGAAATAAATAAATACAAAATTAAAATACAAAATTAAAATAAATACTAAAATTAATAAAATAACATACAGTCACAAAAATTAAAAAAAAAAAATGCAAGATTGCCTAAGTTTTTAAAAATCTAGCTTCATTTTTTCATGATTTTTTTAGACAATTTTAATATTTATTCACATTATAACGAAATACGAAAGTTATATCAAAATAGAGGGTAAACGGGCAACAAGCTGCGCCGCCACCCCCTTCTGAATTGCGAACCCTAGTCTACCACAAACAAATCCTTGCCCCCTGGAATGAACTATTGTTGTATTTTTTTCCAAAACTCTACGCCGGTCTTCTAGAAAATTGGTTACGTCGGTCGTCAGTATTTTAAATTTCTCGACCGCTTTCGCTTCTTCTATCAACTTGAGCTTTTCGCTCTTCACCCGTAGCTTTTGGCTTGTGTTCGGTTGAAAGCTTTCATTTGGGCCGTTAAATCGTTGAGCTTGGAACTGCTCCCGCTCCCTGATGTGGCTTGTTTTTTTTGCAGCTGCTTCCCTTCGAGCTTTGTCCCGACCTATTTTAGTAACAAAAAAAATATATATTAGCAAAAAATTAATAATTAATATGTAATAAATAAAAAAAATATTTACCAATCTATGGGCCGTTGCTCCTCCTGAATCGGGGGCTCGTCAAACTCCGCCTCCTCGTTGACGTAGTAAGCCACGCCTTCACCACCGCCTCATCTTCCTTCGGCCCACTGCTTCGCTTTGGTAATTTTGTCACGCGCTGGTTTCTTACCTTTACCTTTTTTTTGGGGGTGGCGTTCTGAAATGGTTTCTTGAGCATCAACATCCTCGTTGAGTGGGTGAGATTTGCCTATCGGTGGTGGTGAGGGAGGTGGGTGTGTTGGTTGCGTTGGTTGAAAATGAGTGGGAAACGGTTGTTGCAAAAATTGTTGCATATGCATTTGCATTGGACTTAGTTGGGAGAAAGTGTTCGGGCTTTGCTGGCAAGGAGAAAAAGCAATAAACGGTGGAACTTATTGCGGGAGAGGCGGATCATGTACCGGGGTGCAACATCCGGCCGTTAACGACCTTGTATTCGGGTTGTTTTGGTTGAACGGGTCCATGAGTTTTTTAGAGTAGAGGATTTTTTTATAAAAATTAAGAGAATAAGGTTGAGGTAGATATGGATTTTGTAAAAAAAAATAAAAAAAAAAAAAAACAGGATAGAATGTATTGGTTTTATTGGTTGAAAAAGTTTTTATTTTTATATAAAACCAGCCATTTGAAATTAATTGCCAACGTTGAAAATTTTCAAATGTTAATCTGTCTCAAAAATCCAGATTTAGACGATTAGCACGAGCTTGGATGGGGGCGGTGTGGGACGATCCCAACGAGCCGGGACATCCCACACCAATGAGCCTTATCTAAACTAGTCAACCACTAGGAAATGTGCCCTCCTTTTTTTTTCAACCATAGTCCACCACAAAAGTACGATAATTAAAAAATATTGAAGTTTATAAATAATCTAGTTTAATTTAAATAATTCTAATTACATTCTGTAATGCTTTACGGTTTTGAGCTTCTAGTTAAGCCTTTATATAGCGTTTGTTTCAAAGGAATGGAATTGAATTCGGATGGAATTGGAATGTGTATTCAACTTCTTATGTTGTTTGTTACAACAAAAGAATGAATTGTAATCGAACAACAACATATGGAAGGGAATCCACATTTCATTTCCATCGAAATTTCATTCTATTTTATGAAACGGACACATCAAAATTCCAAATTTAATTATGGTTCTCGCGCGAATTCCAATTCTAATTCCTTTGCAATCCATGAAATGAACACTTTAGGGTTTTCCGGTGGAAATACGTTAAACGTTGTCGGAATTATTTCATGCTTTTGTGTGTTTGCTTGGTTCGGTGATGACGAGTCTTTTCTCATCTGAGAATCATTTTGCATGTTGATTTGAGTGTGGATGTTTAGTTACCATATTTTCGTGCTTCAGTGTGTTTTGGGTTTTTTTTTTTTTTTGGTTAACCATTCAGGGTGCTTAGCTTCCGGTTAACCATTATGCTTTGGCTTTTGTGGGTTTCCTTGCCTCGATGATCGGAAAGCTAGCTAGCTAGCCAGAGAGGTAGACCAAAGGCGGTTAATGTTTATTTTTCTTTGTTGTTGTTGGTTAATGTTTGATGAGCTTTTGTTTTTTGGCAGATTTGCTTCGTTGTGTTGCTTTATTTTTCTAGGTGTGGTGAAGGTTAGTTTGTAGTGTTCCTTTTGTCATTGTTATTGGCTTTTAATAAGTTGATGTTAAAATTTTGTTTTGTTATGATGTATTAAGGTTGTCGTTGCCATTCTAAATCTGGATGAGTTAATGAAAGATACACCAACCCTGCCCATGAATTTGCCTCTATCAAGTTTGAAAGGAGAAAGACAAAGTTCCATCATACTTTTTAGAGGTGATAAACCATGACGGAGTTTGACAATGTGAAAGGGGTTCGGCTTCGAAAACAGCAATCGTCTAGGTAGCTTATGTTTGAAGATTTCAATTCAGAATTGGGTAGTATACGCATCGACCCAGGTATGTGTTTACAAAGAACTATCAAGATTACCACCCAAAACTCATGGCTTTAACTTATTTATATAGAAAACAAAAATGGTTCTTTGTGTACAAATAAGATACGATGAAGATAAAGAAATCTTTTGTAGTTTACTAGTGGAAATGCTCGTGCGTTGTCACGGGTTCTTATGTTTTTTTGCTGCACGTTGCACGTTATGTGTACGTAATTTACTTTTAAAACCAATTTGCTAAGACTGATCGGTATGAAATATTAGGGGCTTCATTGTGCCACATCAGTCCCCACGTAAGAATAATGTCTCCCTTTTGATATGCTAGCA
Organism: Ambrosia trifida; assembly: GCA_028751855.1. Classification (NCBI taxonomy): domain Eukaryota; kingdom Viridiplantae; phylum Streptophyta; class Magnoliopsida; order Asterales; family Asteraceae; genus Ambrosia; species Ambrosia trifida. The sequence continues at coordinate 17,015,690 of CM054130.1, forward strand.
ATCGTCTACCCTCAATAGCATTCCCTTTTATTATTTTACTAGATAATTGCCCGCGTTACACGCAGTTTACCAACGTACGATTATTTGGAGTAGTATAACGTATAAGAAAAAGTAAAGTAGAAACATTTTATTAAAATTTAAAAGCAACGAATACACAGTTATTCAAATATCGCTAAAAATTTCCTTATAAACAACATTTTTTGTTTTAGTCATCACTTTCCCATCAGCATCCAGTATAAGTAACTTCACGCCTGCCCTGCTTTTAACTCTTGATAATGCGACATAAAGCTGGCCGTGTGAGAATACAGGATTTCTTAAATACAATCCAACCTTTGATAAAGACTGTCCTTGGCTTTTATTGATGGTCATTGCAAAACATACGCTTATTGGGAATTGACGCCTTTGGAACTTTACTGGAATCTTGATATCAGATGGTATCAAATTTATTCTTGGAATAAGAGTTTTGGTACCAATGTTTCCACCTGATATGATCTCGGCTTCAATAACACGCTTTGCAAGTCTGGTGATTCGTAACCTCGTTCCATTGCACAAACCATTTTGTTGATCTATGTTTCGCAACAACATGACGGGTACACCGACTTTAAGTGCTAAACGATGGTTAGGTAACCCAGAAATTTTTAAACCATTAAGGACATCAGGAGAGTATAAGTCTTCCTGTGAACGGTTATTACCATTCTCAATCTGACATATACTATCAGAGCTAAGATACTCGACTTCATCTCCAGGAAACAATGCAAGAAGCCTTTCATTTATATCATGTACGACTTCATTTGTAGGTGCAAGTATTGCTCGTTCCCCAAAGTAATCCTTATCTTTGTAAAGTTGGATAAGTGAAGGGTAGACGAAGTCAATTAATCTAGAAATCGGATCTGATGTACCCTTAATAAGAAGATCATCTGGAATTTCCACATCAAACTCATCATCATGAATTGACTCACCAACTTTACCCTCACCTAATTCAAGAAGCCAGTTTGCAAATGCCTTTGTTTCATCGGATTCAGACGTGTTGTTACCTAAAGTTAACCTCATGTTTTTTGTTAAAGTGAGGACTTTGCAACTATTCCAAATAGGAGAAGAAGTTATTGATGCATTTAAAATATCTCTTCTACTACCGTTTGGAACAACAGGAAGGATCTGTCTAAAATCACCACCAAAAACCATAACCTTACCACCAAAAGGCAAATCAGAATTAGGTGAAGAATTTGACTGCAGGACGTCTTTCATTGTACGATCAAGTGCCTCAAAAGCATGCTTGTGAATCATTGGAGCTTCATCCCAAATAATTAACTTAGTTTGCTTCAATAAATCAGCAATATCACTATTGGGCTTTATACCGCACAATGATTGTTCAGTAACATTCAAAGGTATACGAAACCTAGAATGCGCTGTCCTTCCACCAGATAACAGCAGAGAAGCAATACCACTGGATGCAACGTTCAAAACAATTTGTCCTTTAGATCTTATGGCAGCAGACAACGTTTTCCATAAAAAGGTTTTACCAGTTCCTCCAAAACCATAAACAAAGAATAGCCCACCTTTGTTACCATCAACCGCATGTATGATTTGATTAAAAATTGAACGTTGCTCATCAGTTAAAGAACGTGAATAGGTATGAAATTCCTCAGCCAACGTACTTACTTGATAATTCAGCTCATCAAGAATCAAACGGTTATTTGCAGATGATATGGAATCATTATCAGGATAAGGCATAGAAGGAAACCTACGCAGGCTTGAGTTATTCCGAAGCAATTGTTTCTCAATTTCAAGCAACGTAAGGTTCTTTATTTGTTCATCAGGAAGAGACAAACCTAAAAACAAAAAAGTTTGGACCATTCAATTTAAAATAAAAGGGACATTAAAAAAAATTATTTCATTAAATTTCGAAATTAAAATTTGTTACCTTCAATTTGGAATACGTCTTCGTGTCTACGCATAATACCATCTGACAGATACTTCCATGATTTTTCCCAAACATGCTCAGGTCTAGATAAGGTATTAGAAAGCAACATCATCGCAAACAAATTACGAAGACAATATCCAGAACCGGTATAATGAGCCTCTTCAATAGCTTCTACATATTCTTTGTCATCGTCTAAGAGGCCAAGAGCATAACATGCATCACGAAATGTTGGTAAGATTTCTTCATTGACCGTTCTTATCTCCTCAAATGATCTAGGGCCTTTTACTTTATTTAGAAGCACTCTCAAAAAATACGCCTCGCCCATAGATGGATTAACCATGTGAACACGACCAATTGCCTTACCCATCTTTCGAAAGTCCCATTTTTTTTTCTTCCTCTTTCCAGACAAATTTACTTGGGATTTCAATGTAACTTAGTTCACGTGCCACAGCTTCGTTTCGGTTCAGTTCCATCCATTTTAGAAACATTGTGGCAGCCACCGTTGGTTTGTCGAGCACATTTTGAATATTTTCTTTTGGACCATATACAACACTTTGCTCACCGGGCAAATGAAATGGAAGCCTTATAACTGGAGGGTATCTATAATGCACTTCATTTTTAAATATTCTCCACGAAGCTTCACATGCTGAAAGGAACCTACAATCAAAATGTTTTTTGATTTCATCTCTTTGCATCACTTCTTCACCTTCTCCATTATCTTCGACAAAAGCAACTTTAGCCATATCAGGTCCTTTATTAATGTATTTAAATAAATACTTAATTGAAGCGGCCTGGTTACACCATTCAACATTGATATGAGCTTGGTAACGCCTTAAAAGTTTTGCATTATAAGGGACCACATGTCTATTGTCTGACGTAGCAGTTCCTTTTTCAACAAATATCCCTGACTCTCTTCTTCTATAAACCGGATATCCATTTGAATCTAAAGTTGAAGCAGGAGAAAACTTCTTTGGAAATTTCTTGGAGCACTTACCGTCAAGCATGCACGGACAGTTCGGATATTCACGCCCACATGGTCCATGCATCATAAAGTCACTCACAAGACTAAACAACTCCGGATCAAGATTCTTATCAGGGATTTCAGCCGAAACAAAACGATCAACGTGTTCAATTGTGGGTAGCTTACTGGCTTCTTTAAGAAACAAACAGATATGAGCATGGGGCAGTCCACGTTTTTGGAACTCTATAGTATAGACAGCTGAAACATAAAGTAAAACAATATAATAAAACACGTTACTATTTAGAAACAACAAATAAGAATTGTATTAGTATAAATGAATAAAGATGCTAATATATGAATATATATTGGAGGTTTTTTTTTTTGGTAATCAATTTTACCTGCTGAAGTTTTGCCCAATAGTGCTTTTTCACGTAAATCTTTCATGATTGAGTCTAGCTTAACTTTGAATAGTCTAGCTAAAATATCTGGCCTGTCTTCTGGATTTGTCTTCTTGTCTTTAAGAAACCGTCTAATTTCAGGCCATTTTGGATTGCATGTGATTGTAATAAAAAAATCAGGGTATCCATGCCTTTTACAAATAGCCATTGCATCAAGATAATTTTCCCTCATGTAGCGTGCACCACCAGTAAAAGAAGAGGGTAAAATCACAGGTGTCCCTACTTTTGCCAAGTCAGTAGGTCCATTTTGGTTCAACGTTTGAAGATTAGTATAAGTTTCACACCTAAGTTTACTTTGCTGGAAACGGACATAAAATAAGCGCTCACTCTCAATCATTGTATAAACGTCAACCAAAAACTGTTGAAGAAGCCGCCTAGCATTCAAAATCAATGAGAACTTACCAACTCTGTCCTGAATATGATATGCAAAATACTCTCTCATTGAACACTTTGAATCAACCTTCTTTTTAGATTTCCTCTCTTCCCTATGTGGTATATCAACCCTATAACAATCTTCTCCAAAGGGAATAAGCAATGGATACTGCAAGGCTAGATACGACGGATGAAGTTCAGATATACGCTGAAGTCCCTCTGATCTTGATTCGACGACAATATCTCTATTGTCAAGCTGCTCATCATTGTCTGAAAAAATAAGAGCAGCGATTTCTGACGAAGTTGGTAGGTTGTATGTTCGGCCATCTTTAGTTCTCCTACCAATAAGACGCAACTTAAGGGTAACTTCTGGATTTTCATGAAATCGATCCCGTACACTCCTATAACTTTTCACAAGCGCATTATTTGAGTCTAACATCGACTTCAGGTACTGAATGATTTCAATGTCAAGGAGGTCAGAAATATCCTTACACTTTTCCTTTTCCTTACTGAAAAGAATGAAAAAAAAAAATTAATACATTAAAATTTATATACAGGGCTAAAAAAAAAGTAGAATAAAATTTGTAGAATATTACCTATAAATGTTTTTTCGGTTTGAAACTTCATTTTCAGTGTCATATATATATAACTGCGAAAACTTCGGTTTCGAACCATCATAAGGAAGAAGACCACCCATCGTGTGATAATTCTCACCACTTATTCTGTATATGAAGGGAGCCTTTCCACTATTGATATTTGAATCAACCTTCCCTCCCATTGAAGTAAAACAAAACATAGAATTGAAGCGGCGAATGTGCTTTAAGAAATATTTGCTCTTTAATTCTATGTTCTTGAAAAGGTTCTGATAATCTGAATTGCTCTCTTTGAAATCTGGAAGTTGTACCTTTCCATAACCACAACATAGCAAATAGGTTGTTTTTCCACAAACATTTACGCTTCTAGTAGCTTCTGACCTCCACAACTTTGCATTACACATTTGACATACAACGGTTTGATCACCATGATCCAGATAATCTTGCAAACAGAATAAATAAAATAAAATTAACTTATAAAACAAAAAAAAGGCTTTTAAATGTTTTGTAAATTTTTAATATTTACCTTTAGAGACACCCTTAAATTGCAAGCCTTCAATTGTTTGAGGTTCCACATTTTCTTCGTCAGATAAACTAACCATTCGGACAGGTGAGATGCAACGTCGATTATTCCTTGATGTATTAATCGGTTCTCTTTGAGCAGAAGATGATGCAAGTGAGACCGTATTAACATCAGTAAGTCCACCTGTAATTAATAATAACATTTAAAAGTTAGTATTAATAAGATTCAGAAATTCATTACATTAATCGACACAAAGCAAATTGTACCAGATGGGGTTGGATAAGTAGGAGTTCTTAGCGTGTCATCATTTGAACACTCATGTGCAACAGTGGGTTGTTTTCGAGGTCTACCAACAGAACCAACTTTACGTCTTTTTGAATCTAGTTGTGCTTTTCTAACGTTTCGTAACTCTGTAGATTTTTGTCTTTGGACTTCAGCCGATAAAAATAATATCAGGTTGTATATTCAATAAACGTTTAATGTTTAAATAAAGGACTAATGTAAAAATAAAACGTGTATAACATAGTATTATGATACCGTTTGTAATATTGGACAAAGGAGTTCTTTGTGTGGAACCTAATAATACATAATGAAATAACAAAGAGAAAGTGTTAGAGAAAAAAATTTGTCATCAATTTAAAAAGTAAAGGTATCGAATATTTAAATGGCATACAAATTTATTACCAGAGAAGGATGCATTAAATGGGTTGTTGAAGGTTGATCTAAAGGATGGCATATCGATTGAAACTAAAGTACTTCTGGATGTTGATGAGTTTGAATTTTGACATTGATTAGCATTGAGTCTCATAGAATCCATTTGTAGTTTTCTGGATTTTGGACACTCCGTTGCAATATATTTATTGACTTCAATCGTAGAAACAACGTATGAAATAGTATTAGTTTTTATAATGAAATCAATAAGAAAATAGGATATTCGTATACAGTGAAACATGTAGTTTAAATAAATAAAAATAACATTTGATAAATTAAACAAATGATTTTGTTGCAATTGTCCTATAAAAAAAGACGAACAAATAAAATTTACTTAAATTGTAAATGTGGAATGGTAGTTAAGACTGTATAGAAATACTTAAAAGTAGAAAGTGTTATTCGTTGATTTACCTAGTGTAGAAACATTCAATGTACTTTGGAAAGATGAGCTTTGATGAATATAATGGTTGGAAGTTTCAACGGAGTAACGATTAAATATTGAAGTTGGCGGCACATTTTGAATTCCATTATTATGATTGTTCACCTTGCATCTCTTTGCATCCAGTTGTAATTTTCTATATCTACGACACTCGGCCGCGTGCCTAACTTTTTCTTCATGGGAGATAACTATGAAGAATTACGTATTAGTTACATAAGTAAACGATAATATAAATAAAGACATATATAACTACGAAATAAGTGTACCGTTTGAGATATTAGATAATGGCGTTCGTTTGTCATCACCTTATAAAAAATCGAAAAATTAGATGACAAATTAAAAATAATAAAATTATAAATACATTGTATATTTATGCCAAAAAAATTACCATTCGAACTGTTAGAGAGTCTTTTACGTCCCATTTCAACTAAAAGGATGCAATTCTACATAAAATGCATTATAAGAGTTTAACAAAATATAAACAAACTTAAAATTATGGATGATAGGTTTATATATATATAAACATTCAACGATACATAATACTTATCTAACAATATATTATAAATCAACATAAAGTACGAATCATCATGTTATGCGAAAATATGTAATATTGAAATTAAAGAATTACATACCTTCATCTTCTTTGATGGAACAGTAGAGAAAAAACATGTAGATAAACATATTCTACGAAAACATGTAATATTGAAATAAAAGAATTACTTACCTTCAACGTGTTTGGTAGAAAGTAGAGAAAATATAAAAAACCAAAGATGAACTCTTGAATATTTGAGTCTTCTGATTTGTCTGTAAGACTGAATGGATTCGTTTATATGAAAGGTGTTGGTTTGATTTATAGTAGTAGGGTTTTATAGATTTTTAAAAACAGAAAAATTCTAGTCAAAACTGTTTTAATATGGTTAATTACTTACCATATTTAAATGAATTTCAATATTTGAATTTTTTGGTGTAATTACGTTCAAATTTTTCGAAAATTTTAATATATGGACATGTATAGGTTTTTATTTTTAGCAAGTGTGTAATTACAAAGATTTTGTAATTAAAAATGTTTATTAATAAGCTTAAATACTTACCATTATTAAAGAAATAGTATTTGAATTTTAAAGAAAACGAAAAAGTCAACTTAATTATTATTAGTATTTATTATGTTTTTTTTATTAAGTATGTAATTAGAATACAATTGTTTAAAGTAACTGTACTATAGCAACTTTGTAATTTTAACATAATCTTTAGTTATAATACTTAGAATTTTATATTAAACTAACTAAAAAAAACGTTTTTTAAAAAAGTAATATAATTAAGTATTACTCATATTTTGTTGAATAATTTTATGGAATGTATTAGAACTTTATGTTTGATAAATTGTTTGAAAAAAATAAATATGATAAAAAAATGTTAATTATATATAGGTGGACCTATGAATAATGTTATGATTCTTATAGATAATTCAACGTAACGTATAAATAATTAAAATTTATTCAACAACGAACAATTATTTGCCAAAGGTAAGGAAAAAAACATAAATGTTCAAACCAACAACTAATTCAAATGAAAAATAGTAGCAAACATCAAACAAACCATAATAAAAACCAAATTGTTTCAAACCATAAACAAACATTCAGAAAAAATCCCCAAAAAAATAGCAAACAAACGGATAAATGTTCTTATTTTTCAAGCTTTGGGATCAACAGGGGGATCTCAACTGATTTGTCGGTGCAAACTTTCTTATCACCCTTACGCACTTTGGTAGTAGACTCACTTGCATCATCTTCTAGACCGTAAACTTTGTCGAGGCTACGCTTCACTTCCTGCTCATCATGGACCAGACTAACTCTGCAAGATGATTCTGGAGTGTTGTTATCTCCAACAGAATCCTACAAAAGTAAATGAAAGGTTTAATGTTTGATAATAGTAGCAATTTAAATTAAATTGCGGGAGTGATTTAATAGGTGAAAAGAACCTTAAGAGAGATTGCATTTTGTGTAGACGATTCAACTCCATCCAAGCTTTCAAATCCAGGTTGATCCACCTAAAAACATTAAAGGATTTGTATGTGTCACATTATATAGTAAAACAATAATAAATTTTTATAAAAGCAACCTATAAAGGAATATAGGATGGGAATAAAAAACCTGAATATCGGAGAACTTTTGTTCTAGTGAAGAAAGTATCGATGACTCATTTGTAAACTTGCGTATACTATATCCGTCTAGGTGCTTGTCAATATTGAATTGACCCACTTTTATTTTGAACGCAAACTTTTTGTCTTCAAGATCACGAAATTCAGTTGGAGTTGTTTTTTCTTCACCAGAAACCTTAATAACAAATGACATAAATAATATAAAGCAAAATAACTAATTTGTTTTGGACAGAGTGTAAACAACTTACTTGCTTAGATTTTTCTAAAAGTTGCATTGCTGACAATCCCAGCAATTTCTTTGCTTCACGATCAAATAAAGTAAGGGATGTAATACCAGTAAAATCCTGAACCCTTAAAGGTACTCTGAACCTACATTTACAAATTACAAAATATTATTAAACAAATTTAATACTGTTTTACTTTAAGATGTACATATTTAAGATAAAGCATACACTGGATCAGCAGAGACGATGTGCTTTGGACATTCTCTATTGGGGCAAACTAACACCTGTTTAAACGAAGTAACATCTGTTTCTTCATTATCATCAGGTAAACTTAAGGTCGGCTCCACCTTGTGATTACAGTGCTCACATCCCAAATAATACCACTCATCTTTATCATCGACACCCTTAATGGTTCCAAGAACAATGACCTGTTTGTTCACCTACAAAAGAAACAGGAATTGGTTAAAAAATGAATTTTAAAAAAAACTTGTATATAATGATATGATAAATCAATAGAATCTTACCTCTGTTATCAAAGGAAGATCACGAATAGTGCTGAAAGGGGTTTTATTCAAGAATTCATCATTAATATTCATACTACCAGACGATCCAAGAGATCGTTGCACAGACGATGATTCCGTAGATAAAAACTTTTCAATATAACTATAAGAATAAAAAAATTAATATAAAATCTATATAATAAGTCAAATATTTAGATATATGTAAATAATTACAGGATAATTTAAACATATCACCTTTTCTTAAAAGCACGAATATCGTCAATATCTTCGTTGATAAACAGGCGAGTTATATTGAACCCATTTTGCAAACTTACATTACCTAAAAAAAAATAAAAAAGCAAGCGTTATTTTTTTAAAAAAAGTAAAAAAAATGTCAAACGTAATACAAATTGAAAGAAATGACAAACCTTTATAATTGGTAAAGCTACCAAACTGAACAATAAGAACTACATGGACTTCAGCTTCGTTCTGCTTGATGTACTCAAACATCTGCTCACTATATTCATCCCACAAAGAACATGACATTTTTACCCCACTACATACAATACATTTTTTATTAGAGCATGCATAAATTCCAAACATTTCTTCCAAAGTATTAATTGTACAAATGAGAAATGAATATATGATGAAAGATTATGAGATAATAAATTATGAATGGGAAAAATGAAACACATACTCTAGATCAATCAAGAGTAGGTTCATTTTCATTTTCAATCCAGCTTTTGTTTCGATAGGCTCGGGTGGACTCCATTCTTCAACAAAGCCAATGAAATCTAAAATATTTAAAATGTTATCTCAACTATTAAATAAGAAGACAAATTAAAAGAATAAAAATATATAAAAGATTAAGGCTTCGAAAACTACCAATCCTTTGTTCTTGCGAAAGGTTACCAGACTTAATAGACTCAAAAGAAGAGAAATTAAAACCATATTGGCTACCATCAAATCTGTTACACTTTGTAAGATTTGTTTCAAAAGTAAAAGATAAAATGTCATTTTTAGAAAAGTGTTTAACAGATTTGTTATCCGCTAGTTGTGGTCTATAGATATAATATGATTCATTTTCACGTAGAAATTTTTCATGCTTCTTCATGTATCTATTCCACACAATCGCTTGCATTTTAGAACCCTGCGTAAAAAAATGTAATTAGAAGACATTATTTGACCAGAAAATATTAAATGGAGTTTTGGTAACATATATGTGACAAATGAATTGATGATATAAAATCTAACCTGTTCATCCATAACAACCATATCAATGGCAAGAGTTTCACCTGGTGTCTTTCGATTTGCTCTCTTCCAAAGCCTAAGTACCTTAACTTTGATTGTGTAATTACTCAGCCGCCATGTTATGTCATTCAAAAATGTTACATTATTTGGATCCATCTGCCTGCACGTGTGTAATAGTTATCACAAATAACTGCGAACAAAAATATGTTAGTACTCGTGTGATATATAAATAAAAATGTAAGAACCTAAAGTAGTATATACTACCTGCGAAATGTAGAAGAAAAAAACTGAATTAAGTTCGAAAAATTTCTACATGTATATATAATTTGGTATACCAATTATAAATAAGGAAGAAATGTTTAATTTTTGGTATTGATTATATAAATAGAAACAAAATATGAAATGCCAATCTAATTGATTAAGTTTAAAGGTTTCCATAATACATTTTCAATCAAATTAAGTGGTCAAAGTTTCCGAAATTATGAAAATAAAAGTTATTTATTAAATGTTATTGTAAAAAATTCGGTTGACTAATTTTTTGTCTATACAAAAATGTTGCTTGTCAAATTAAAAGTTTTTTAATTTGTAAATTATTAATTACTTGTGATTTTAAAATAAAGAGAAAACGTTTAGTTTTGTTTTAAAATTGTACTGGATAAATTTAACATTTTCAAATAAAACGGTTGACTTTGTTAATAAGCATTCAACAGGTAAAAACACACCAATGTATGTAACCACTAACAGTTAATCACAATACAAAAAACAACCAAACTAAGGTGGTAACAGTTACACAGCAACACAATTTTAAGAGGAAAAAGTCAACGGCATAAATTTGGATGTAAAAAAAGATAAATTATAGGTTGATTGAAAGCATAAAAAGTAGTCAAATTATACATTGTTAATTGATTGTCTTTCCAAAAATCTTGTTTCTCAAGATAAAACGGTTTGATTATGAAAATTATTAATTACTTGTGAGTTAAAAATATTAAAAAACGTTATAATTTTTTTTTAAAATGTTATTCCAAAAATTTAATATTTTCAAATAAAACGTTTGATTTTGTTAATAAGCATTCATATGTGTTTAAAAAAAAAGAATATCATAAATCTATTTCTCGTTAGACATATCAACAGGTATAACAAACCAATCTATGTAACCAATAACAGTTAATCACAATTCCAAAAAACAACCATACTCTAGTGCTAACAGTTACACAGCAACACTATTTGACCAGAAAAAAGTCAACGCCATAAATTAGGATATTTAAATACAAATCGAATATAGGTTGATTGAAACCATAAAAAGTAGTCAATTACACATCGTTAATTGATTGGCTTTCCATAAATCTTGTTTGTCAACATAAAACGGTTTGACTTTGAAAATAATTAATTAATTATTTTTTTAAAATATTAAAAAACATGTATAAGTCTATACAAATGGAAAGTATTAAAACTTGGGACTTTTTAAAAAAAAAAAGTCAAAGTTACGTAAACTTAGAATGTTAATAATGAGAATGACAAAACTTAATGTAATGTAATTTACCAATTTTAAGTTTTAATAAAAAAATTTTAAAAAGTCAATTTGTAAAAAGTCAACCACTGTATTGTTTCAAAAACCATAAGACTGATATATTTTTGAAAATTATTAATTAATTATGTTTTTAAAATATTAAAAAACAGGTATAATTTGGTAAAAAAATGGAAAGTATTAAAACTTGGTACTTTTTCAAAAAAAAAGTCAAAGTTACTAAAATTTAGAATGTTAATAATGAGAATGACAAAAGTTAATGTAATGTAATTTACCAAATTTAAGTTTTAATAAACAATTTTTAAAAAGTCAATTTGTAAAATCTATAGTTGTCTAAATTTTAATTCTCATTATGGCAAATAAATCATATTAACCATATTTACCTATTGCTAAAAAAAACATATTTACCAAATTATTGCTAACTATTAAAACATAGAAGATCATATGTCGTAAATACAAACCATAATACTGATATATTTTTTCAAAACACATATCAGCACAAAAAACTAATCAATGTATGTGACCGCTAATTAATCATCATCCAAAAAACGACCATAATCAAGTTTGTTAACAGTTACCCACAACCACTGTATTGTTTCATAAACCACCACGACTTAGGACCAAAAGTATGCGATTTATATCCAAAAAACTACCCACTGAATCCCATCCTAATTACCATCAACCCTAACTACTTTAGAGAGCTTGAACAGACCTCGTTTTTCAAACCAACGGAAATGCACCTGATCACCAGCCTGCAAATCATTGTCAGCAACAAAGACAGACATACCTTTGATGTAAAAACGCTTACTCGATCCCCTGTCTTCAATACCTACAGAGACACCCCAGCTATTTTGCTCAGCATCCTTAATTGTCAATGAGCGCGGCCTGTTCAAGCCGTTGTCCTTCGCCCATTGTGTCTTCATCCGCTAAAACAAATAATCATACATGAAATTTGTTATAAAACGGTTTATTTAGCATCAAAATGATTATAACAGATTGCTTAAACATATAATACTTACAAAATGCCTGTCAACAACAAAAACAACTGGAACGGCCCAATCTTCTATATCGTCAACATCTTCATCCGATCCAGATTCATCATCATCAGTTTCCATATCATCATCATCTGAATAGTCTTCTCCATCATCATCGTCAGAAACCACAGCTATTTCCTCCTGATTAACTTGGTCATCCTCGGGCTGTTCAACGTCCTCCCACAACTCCGGAGGCAGGGTCAGCTTGTTTTTTTCAAAGATGGACAACTCCAATGTTTTCTGTTAATTTTACAATGAAACACATGAAAGGTGTACAAATTAATGATATAAATCTCAAACAAAATTAATGATATTTTTTGAAATTTGAAATCGACAAACAAACCTCGTTGTAAATTTGAAACACCATCAGATGATCCGCTGTTATGTTAAACCTCTGTTTCATGTACGGCCATCCCTGGGTAATGAAAATCTCATGACCATCGTATTTGTCACACCCTCAAATTCCACGTGCGGGGTTTTACCGCGAGGCGCGTGACACACCAGGATCTCAGTCAACGATCACAATAAACATACAACAAACATCCATTCAAGATTACATTTAAAACCAAAATATAATGCTTTGAGCTGTAAACCAGCAGCGGAAGCATTCTTGTTTACAACCAAAAGACATATCATTGTTTACAAAGACATTGTTTAATATGTTTCAAAATAATAGACGCCGTGCATGACTCTGTGCGCCTAGTCCGATAACCGCTACCTCAGCGACCTGAGAAAACATGCCAAAAATGTCAACATATAATGCTGGTGAGTTCACAGGTTTTCTTTTATAAAGCGTTTTCCATAAGTTGTAAAGATCATATCCGTTACTACCAGGTTATAAGAACGTTAGCTAGACGTTAAGTGTTTGTTTACTACTGCGGTTGGGAATCCATTACTATACGTTTATAAGTTGTTAAGACTTGCCCAGCAGTTTTGACTATAACCGATGCCTCGGCGAGTCAGTAATAAGAGACAATATGCACCCGCCCGGCCCAGCCGTCGAGTGGGGTTTGTGAGGCCCAATAGATCTATCCACATTTCCCCCGTTGTGCATCCCCGCACATTCATGGTTTCCCCCCTGGGACTTTCCGTAAAAGCCGCATAGTATATGTAAAGTAACCATAGTATAACATGACCTTTAGTAAGTAAGTAAGTAGCATGTTTCTCCCCCGTAAGTAAAACGGTAAAAGTGGGGCTGTGAAACTCACCTTGGTTTGCGTTACTTGAAAATAGTTAAATGATTATGTTATGATAGCCCCAAATAGCGGCGACCTATCATAAGATGCGTATAAGTATTGGACTAATAACCCGCAGGCTAACTAGTCCCCGAATGTCCAGACCATGACCTTTAACGTTTGAAAACACCTTTAATTGTTAAACCGACCGTGCCTGACAAGACCCGACATCCCATTGGTGACCCGACGTCCCACGTGTTAGATAAATGCAAGACATCATGCAACATATGCAATTAAACACTTAGCACGCGCAACAATTCACCTAGTCTAGCATAATGTCCAATTAACGCATAAACAGGTCCGAATACGTCTTACTAAGTCATTGGGTGTATCCCGGGGTTCCTAACATGTTCCTAGGTGTCAAATCGTGTTCCGGGATGTCAAAACGCGTTCACGACAGCAGTACATGCGATTAGGAAGGTTACACGCGAGTAGGCAATGGCCTATAGGCGATTAGGGGGCCTAATCGCATGAAGTATGGGCGATTAGGGTCCTAATCGCCCCATTGTCTGCATAATCGCCTATAGCTCAGGCGATTAGGATGCCTAATCGCCTGCAGCTGCTGTACAACGAGTTTTCGCGCGTTAAACCCTCCAAATCAGATCCGAAACATGCAACAACACCCAATATCAAACCTAAATCATTTACCAACCCTTTTCAAGCAAAAACCCCCAACATATCACTGATCTAGCATGTTCTATGCAATTATTTCCTAAAATGGCAAAGTACTAGGTTTCTTCTACCAACCTTATCTTTCCTTAAATGGAAATAATCAGATTTCAAGCTCTACAACATGTAACTCATAAAATCCCTGATCTAACATCTTCCTAGTGTGAATTCTAACAACATTGCATCAACAATCACACCACAATCATCCTAAATCCTCAAGAACATACAAATGGGTCAAAATATGCATTTTCTTCAAAACACCATAATAATGGCTAAGATTCTAAGACAACCTTCCTAATGGCCTCTACATAACAGAAGTACACTCATATCTTAGAAACATTCATGTTAAAATCACCAATAAGACCAACATTTGCATATAAACTTCACATATAACAAGCATTAAGGTGTAAACTTGGTTTAAGACTCTTTTGAAAGGTTTTTAAAGACACATTTGGTAAAACAAGGTCTGGAACTTTGGGGGAACTCAAAATAACAACTTTACAAAGGTTAGGGATGAAGAACACACCTTGGATTTTGCTAAAGAAAGGTGTGTAAGCTTGGGGATGGTGATTTTTGTAGCAAAATGAGTTCCAGAGGTGTTCTAAGGTGTGTGGGTGGTTTGGGAGCAGCTAGGGTTGTTCTAGAGGTGTTTGGGGAGTTAAGGGTTCTATTTATAGGTGTTTTGACCCGGACCCTGCAGTACACGCGAGTAGCAGCCCCTTATACGCGATTGGGGGCCTAATCGCGTATAACATCAGGCGATTAGGTCCCAATCGCCTGTAATCTCCCCTACTCGCATGCACATATAGGCGATTAGGGGTTCTCCCAGCTCCTAATCGCCCCTGTGATGCTGGAACGGGTTTTTGGCGCGTTAAACACTATTTTAACATATTTAAACACGTATTCACATACCGATAAGTCACATAATGATTTCAAACATATAATGCATGATAACTAACACGTTTACATCCGTTCACCAATTCCCGGGACTCGAGACTCGTGTGTGCGTTAGACCCGACGATTCCACGAATCGCCGATCCTTGTACCCATAGTTATGGACCGACTCCCGATGATTCCCCCGAATCATCGTACCGACTCGACTGACCTTGTTAAGGACGTAATATGCATGACTCGCTAAGGTAGACTTACCAGTTTAGTCAATGTTACTAACCTGAGTTTGCCGGGTGTCACATCATCCCCCTGTTGAAAGAATTTTCGTCCCGAAAATTGTCCAAGGCCAAAAAGGAAGAGACGAAAGAGAAGAAAAATTTTCCGGTTGCCACATCATCCCCCTGTTGAAAGGAATCTCGACCCGAGATTCATTCAGCTTCAGCAGAGACATGTCTTAACTCGAACGCGCGCTTAGGAAATAAATGGGGATACTTAGCCTTCATTTGATCTTCCCGTTCCCACATGAACTCCGGTCCACGATTAGAGTTCCAACGGACTTTAACAATGCGGATTTTACTCCGGCGAAGGCTACGGATTTTGTAGTCGAGAATTTCAACCGGTTCCTCCACGATACGCAGACGATCATCCACCTTGATCTCTTCGAGAGGAACAACCAAAGATTCATCCGCCAAGCACTTCTTCAGATTAGAAACATGGAAGACATTATGAACATTACTGAGCTCAGCCGGCAGATCAAGCCTGTATGCTACCGGTCCAATCCGTTCCAGGATTGCGAACGGTCCCACATACCGAGGATTCAATTTGCCCCGCTTCCCAAAACGTATAACGCCCTTCCACGGAGATACCTTCAATAAAACCCTGTCGCCAACCTCGAACTCCAAAGGTTTGCGACGACGATCGGCATAGCTCTTTTGACGATCCCGAGCTGCTGCCATGCGGTTACGGATTTGTACGATCTTTTCGGAAGTCTCGTACACAAGTTCCGGGCCGGTGAGTTGACTCTCACCCACCTCGGCCCAACAAAGGGGAGACCGGCATTTCCGCCCGTAAAGAGCCTCGAACGGAGCTGCCTTGATGCTAGAATGGTAACTGTTGTTGTAGGAGAATTCCACCAACGGTAAGTGACTCTCCCACCCCTTGCCAAAATCGATCACACATGCCCGAAGCATGTCTTCTAACGTTTGGATTGTCCGCTCACTTTGACCGTCAGTTTGCGGATGATACGCTGTGCTCATGTCTAACTGAGTACCCAGAGCCTTATGCAAGGACTTCCAGAAGTTAGAGGCGAACCGAGGATCACGATCAGAAATGATAGAGACGGGCACCCCGTGCCGAGAGACCACTTCCTTGAGATATAACCGTGCCAAACGCTCGAGACCATCGGTCTCTTTGATAGCGAGGAAGTGCGCAGACTTTGTCAACCTATCGACAATTACCCAGATCATATCGCAACCACTGGGCGATTTCGGGAGTTTGGTCACAAAGTCCATCGTAATCCGCTCCCACTTCCACTCGGGGATTTCAGGCTGTTGCAGGAGGCCGGACGGCTTTTGGTATTCGACCTTGACCTTAGCACAGGTCAAGCACTTGCTTACATACGAAGCCACGTCCGCCTTCATGTTCGGCCACCAATAAAGTATCTTTAGGTCTTGATACATCTTATCGGAGCCAGGGTGAATAGAGTACCGGGACTTGTGAGCTTCATCAAGGACGAGCTCCCGCAAGCCCCCAAATAAAGGAACCCAAATACGTTCAGCGAAATAGTGTAACCCATCGGGTCTGAGTTCAAGGTGACTATCCGCACCATGCATGGTTTCAGCTTTAAGGTTTTCCTCCTTCAAAGCTTCTTGCTGCGTTGAACGGATTCGGTCAGGTAAGCCGGAATGGATGGTGAGCTGAAGAGCCCGAACACGACGAGGTTTGGCCGTTTCCTTCCTGCTCAAGGCGTCTGCGACCACATTCGCCTTGCCAGGATGGTATTTGATGGCGCACTCGTAATCATTAAGAAGTTCGACCCAACGTCGCTGCCTTATATTCAACACCTTCTGATCAAAGATATGCTGGAGGCTCTTGTGATCGGTGTAAATAGTGCATTTGGTACCGTACAAGTAATGCCTCCAAATCTTTAAAGCAAAGACCACCGCACCCAATTCCAGATCATGGGTGGGATAGTTTTTCTCATGAACCTTAAGCTGACGAGAAGCATAGGCGATGACCTTCTCGCGCTGCATCAGTACGCAACCAAGACCCCGGATAGAAGCGTCACAATAAACCACAAAATCGTCCGTGCCCTCAGGCAAGGACAAGATAGGAGCAGAACAGAGTTTAGCCTTTAACATCTGGAAGGCTGACTCCTGAGAATCACCCCAGTCGAACTTCCGGTCCTTCTGGGTAAGCGAGGTGAGGGGTTGAGCGATCTTCGAAAATCCCTCAATAAAACGACGGTAATAACCTGCAAGGCCTAGGAATTGCCGCACCTCAGATGGCGTCTTGGGTGCTTCCCAGTCCTTTATGGCTTCAATCTTCGCTGGGTCAACGTGAATTCCTTTCTCATTAACCACATGACCAAGGAATTGAACTTCACGCAACCAGAAGCTACACTTAGAAAACTTGGCGTACAACTGTTCCCGCCTCAGAAGTTCCAAAACAAGACGTAGGTGTTCCTGGTGGTCCACCTCGTTCTTGGAATAGACTAAAATATCATCGATGAAGACAATCACGAACTTATCAAGATAGGGCTTACAAACACGGTTCATCAGATCCATAAAGATGGCAGGTGCGTTGGTGAGACCAAAAGGCATGACCAAGAATTCAAAATGGCCATAGCGAGTTCGAAAGGCGGTCTTCGGAATGTCAGCTTCTTGAACCCTCAACTGATGGTATCCCGACCTCAAATCAATCTTCGAATAGAAACTAGAGCCCTGAAGTTGGTCAAATAAGTCATCGATGCGAGGAAGAGGATAGCGATTCTTAATGGTAACCTTATTCAACTCCCGGTAGTCGATACACATCCGCAGGCTTCCGTCCTTCTTCTTGACAAACAAAATAGGGGCTCCCCACGGGGACGAACTAGGTCGAATGAAACCCTTCTCTAACAGCTCCTGCAACTGGTTCGATAATTCCTGCATCTCGGGAGGTGCAAGACGATAAGGGGCACGAGCAATAGGGGCCGCACCCGGAGCAAGTTCAATACCAAATTCGACCTGGCGGTAAGGAGGAAGACCAGGTAAGTCTTCAGGAAATACATCGGGAAAGTCGCGGACAACAGGAATATCTTCAATCTTCTTCTCCTCTTCAGACGAAACCGAAACAAGTGCCAGAATGGCGGAATACCCCTTCCGAAGATACTTGTAGGCTTTCATACACGAAATGATACTCAACGGGACCCCGCTCTTCTCACCGTGCACCAACAGAATTTCTCCATCAGGGAGAGGAAGTCGAATGACTTTATCAAAACAAACGATTTCGGCATGATACAGGGACAACCAATCCATACCCACAACAACATCGAAACTACCCAAGGACACCGGCATAAGATCAATAGGGAAAGAGTAACCCGACAACTCAAGGCGACACTCCCTAAGGACGTGCGTCGCCTCAACTTTCTTACCATCAGCCAATTCTATCAAGTACTTAGCCTCTAAAGGTGTAGGTACCCTATCAAGCAATTGACTAAACCCAAGAGATATGAAACTCTTATCGGCGCCAGAATCAAATAAAACCGTAGCATAGCGATTATCGAGGAGAAACGTACCAGTAACAGTGTCGGGGTCTTGTCGAGCACCGCTCGAACCAATCACGAAGGCGCGAGCATTCCTGCCTCCGCCTCCATTGTTTCCATTTCCCGACCCATTCTTCCCGGTTTCGCCCTGCTTCAACTTGGGGCATTCCCGCTTATAGTGACCAAGTTCACCACAATTGTAGCACCCCTGTTTACCCTGATTTCCCTGGGAAGCAGCAACAGGAGGGGCCGGAGTAGATGTAGCAGGAGGGTTCCGGTTACCCTGAAGATTAACCCTGCAGTCATGGGCCACATGTCCGGCCTTGTTGCACCGGCGGCAATGGTTCTTGTCGCAACGACCAGTGTGATGAAACCAGCATCGTTCACACTTTGGCAACCTTCCCTGATAACCCCCTATCTTCTGTTCAGACGACGGTCCCCCAGTATCAGACTTCTTCACCTGCTGAGGCTGAGCCGAGCCCGAGCCTTTCCCCACAGTTTCCCACTTCCGCTTGTTACTATCGGAGGTCTTCACAGCAGCGCCTCGAGGAGGCAAGACCCCTTCAGTCACCTTCATGTTGGTCAGCCTGTGAGCCGACCGAACTACTTCAGAATAAACAGTGAGATTACCCGCAACAACTAACCCAGCAATCTCCGGTACCAACCCAGCAACATAATGCTCAATCCTTCGATATTCAGGTGTGTGCAGATCGGGGCACAACACCGCCAACTCATTGTGCCTAGCAGTATAAGCTTCAATCTCGGAACCCACCATCTTATGGTTCCAGACTTCATGCTCAAGCTTCTGGATCTCATCCCTCGGGCAGTACTCATTTTTCAGCAACTGAATGAATCCTGCCCAGGGCATGGCGTGAGCTTCCCCAATGCCCATAGTCTGGGTGGTGGAGTTCCACCAAGTCAAGGCTTGACCCTCCAGGGTCGCAGAAGCATATTTCACCCGGTCGCCTACCGGGCAGCTGCACATCGAGAAAACAGATTCGATTTTCTCCAACCATCGGAGCAGTCCCACTGCCCCTTCAGTGCCGCTAAAGTTGTGGGGCTTACAGTCCATAAACTTTTTATAGGAACACTGGGATGGAGGAGGATTGACAGCACCACCTGGAACAGACACACAGGTGAGTATCAAGAAAAGGTAAAGTACCCTAGAACGAGGTAGAATAGATGAGAATCGACGTACCACCCATAGCATTATGAGCGGCTTGGAAAGCAGCCAAAGCAATATTCACGTGCTGCTGCGTCAGATTATCCAGTTCAGCTTGGGTCATATTAATGTTCCCACGGCCACCGCCGCCACCACGGCCGCCACCGCGACCGCCAGCACGGCCGCCCCTGCGACCTCCACGAGCTCCCGACATCTTCTGTCACAACATGAAACAAAAGATTTAGGCTTGCCCGTGGTATAACCCATTAGGAATTTCAAGAAATTAGACCGAGCCCAGCTCGGGTCCATCCGTTCAAGCCCAAAGTCCGCCAGGGATCCCATGCATCACAGTTTATGATCTCGTGTGCACCCGACATGATAAACTGTTCCACATGGTCCTCCAGGCGCGCTTTAAGTTTGAAGTTCAAGTCACCGAACACTAGCGCCCAATCATGATATCATCATAAGTATAAGTACAATATAATATGCATAAGAACGGGCGTGTTCATTAGGGCATAGAGGGGAGATGTCCAAATCTCCGGACAGATCTCAAGAGTACGCCGAAGCTACCCCAATGCACACTGCCGTCAAGAGAGTTCAATAGTATATCGTTCGCCATCGGATCAAAGTAAGGACGAGTCAAGGAATAGGATGATAAGAAGTAAATAGATGATGTAGCGTAGTAGATGATGACACCGACACCCCGACAAGTCATATTGTTACCCACTTGCTAAGACTCGACTAATTGTGACCGTCTAGTGTGTGCGACTCAGTTATAGACTAGACTCTACATGCAGTCTCAGTTCACTATAACCGTTGGCTCTGATACCAATCTGTCACACCCTCAAATTCCACGTGCGGGGTTTTACCGCGAGGCGCGTGACACACCAGGATCTCAGTCAACGATCACAATAAACATACAACAAACATGCATTCAAGATTACATTTAAAACCAAAATATAATGCTTTGAGCTGTAAACCAGCAGCGGAAGCATTCTTGTTTACAACCAAAAGACATATCATTGTTTACAAAGACATTGTTTAATATGTTTCAAAATAATAGACGCCGTGCATGACTCTGTGCGCCTAGTCCGATAACCGCTACCTCAGCGACCTGAGAAAACATGCCAAAAATGTCAACATATAATGCTGGTGAGTTCACAGGTTTTCTTTTATAAAGCGTTTTCCATAAGTTGTAAAGATCATATCCGTTACTACCAGGTTATAAGAACGTTAGCTAGACGTTAAGTGTTTGTTTACTACTGCGGTTGGGAATCCATTACTATACGTTTATAAGTTGTTAAGACTTGCCCAGCAGTTTTGACTATAACCGATGCCTCGGCGAGTCAGTAATAAGAGACAATATGCACCCGCCCGGCCCAGCCGTCGAGTGGGGTTTGTGAGGCCCAATAGATCTATCCACATTTCCCCCGTTGTGCATCCCCGCACATTCATGGTTTCCCCCCTGGGACTTTCCGTAAAAGCCGCATAGTATATGTAAAGTAACCATAGTATAACATGACCTTTAGTAAGTAAGTAAGTAGCATGTTTCTCCCCCGTAAGTAAAACGGTAAAAGTGGGGCTGTGAAACTCACCTTGGTTTGCGTTACTTGAAAATAGTTAAATGATTATGTTATGATAGCCCCAAATAGCGGCGACCTATCATAAGATGCGTATAAGTATTGGACTAATAACCCGTAGGCTAACTAGTCCCCGAATGTCCAGACCATGACCTTTAACGTTTGAAAACACCTTTAATTGTTAAACCGACCGTGCCTGACAAGACCCGACATCCCATTGGTGACCCGACGTCCCACGTGTTAGATAAATGCAAGACATCATGCAACATATGCAATTAAACACTTAGCACGCGCAACAATTCACCTAGTCTAGCATAATGTCCAATTAACGCATAAACAGGTCCGAATACGTCTTACTAAGTCATTGGGTGTATCCCGGGGTTCCTAACATGTTCCTAGGTGTCAAATCGTGTTCCGGGATGTCAAAACGCGTTCACGACAGCAGTACATGCGATTAGGAAGGTTACACGCGAGTAGGCAATGGCCTATAGGCGATTAGGGGGCCTAATCGCATGAAGTATGGGCGATTAGGGTCCTAATCGCCCCATTGTCTGCATAATCGCCTATAGCTCAGGCGATTAGGATGCCTAATCGCCTGCAGCTGCTGTACAACGAGTTTTCGCGCGTTAAACCCTCCAAATCAGATCCGAAACATGCAACAACACCCAATATCAAACCTAAATCATTTACCAACCCTTTTCAAGCAAAAACCCCCAACATATCACTGATCTAGCATGTTCTATGCAATTATTTCCTAAAATGGCAAAGTACTAGGTTTCTTCTACCAACCTTATCTTTCCTTAAATGGAAATAATCAGATTTCAAGCTCTACAACATGTAACTCATAAAATCCCTGATCTAACATCTTCCTAGTGTGAATTCTAACAACATTGCATCAACAATCACACCACAATCATCCTAAATCCTCAAGAACATACAAATGGGTCAAAATATGCATTTTCTTCAAAACACCATAATAATGGCTAAGATTCTAAGACAACCTTCCTAATGGCCTCTACATAACAGAAGTACACTCATATCTTAGAAACATTCATGTTAAAATCACCAATAAGACCAACATTTGCATATAAACTTCACATATAACAAGCATTAAGGTGTAAACTTGGTTTAAGACTCTTTTGAAAGGTTTTTAAAGACACATTTGGTAAAACAAGGTCTGGAACTTTGGGGGAACTCAAAATAACAACTTTACAAAGGTTAGGGATGAAGAACACACCTTGGATTTTGCTAAAGAAAGGTGTGTAAGCTTGGGGATGGTGATTTTTGTAGCAAAATGAGTTCCAGAGGTGTTCTAAGGTGTGTGGGTGGTTTGGGAGCAGCTAGGGTTGTTCTAGAGGTGTTTGGGGAGTTAAGGGTTCTATTTATAGGTGTTTTGACCCGGACCCTGCAGTACACGCGAGTAGCAGCCCCTTATACGCGATTGGGGGCCTAATCGCGTATAACATCAGGCGATTAGGTCCCAATCGCCTGTAATCTCCCCTACTCGCATGCACATATAGGCGATTAGGGGTTCTCCCAGCTCCTAATCGCCCCTGTGATGCTGGAACGGGTTTTTGGCGCGTTAAACACTATTTTAACATATTTAAACACGTATTCACATACCGATAAGTCACATAATGATTTCAAACATATAATGCATGATAACTAACACGTTTACATCCGTTCACCAATTCCCGGGACTCGAGACTCGTGTGTGCGTTAGACCCGACGATTCCACGAATCGCCGATCCTTGTACCCATAGTTATGGACCGACTCCCGATGATTCCCCCGAATCATCGTACCGACTCGACTGACCTTGTTAAGGACGTAATATGCATGACTCGCTAAGGTAGACTTACCAGTTTAGTCAATGTTACTAACCTGAGTTTGCCGGGTGTCACAGTATTCAACTTGGATCTGGAAAACATGCCCTGCAAAGAAGATGATTTTCCAGCATACTGTTATGATTATGAACATCAAAATTTTAAAAAGTCTTATTATCTAACAATATATTATATACATGATATTACCTGGAAATGAGCTAACCATAATCGGTTCCATAGGAGGGTTTCGATTGTACAAACCATGATGAACGAAGGCACTTATATGCTGGAAAGTTGAAAAACAATGTTCAAACATTAGTAGATATTAATGTATTTAAGGCGTTATGTCATGTTTATAAACATCATTTAAAAAACATACCAGCCGATTCAGATCACTGAGTGGGTCATCAAGTTTGCAGTAGAAATACTTGCCCGGTGCAGCTATGGCATCCTGATGGAAAGTATACATATTAAAACAGTTGAGCATTTCTTCGTACTCAAACACAAAGTGACAACCACTTGGGTAGTTTAGCGTTGTAATCATGTGCTTCCACCCATTGTAAAAAAACCACTTCCCAGCGATATTCATCACTTTAACTTCGAATGATCTCTGATCCAACGTATGAATTCTGGTCATGCCAGTAGGGTATCCATACTTAGAAATCCATTCCTTATAATCTCCGGGCAACGCCTACAAATCAATACAAAAAATTTTGATTATAAACTAATCTCTTGGATTTTCAGTTAATAAACATTATACATCCGAATACTGTACAGTGATCAATGAAAATATTCTAACAACCAACAGAGTTTTAAGGCATAAGAAAGGTCGCTTACCATACACACACGTTCTCTGCCCTCTGATTTAACCCAAAATCCATAAACCATTCTGAGACGACCTTTAGAGCAACTGTATTATCAGTAAAAACATATTAAAACATGATATCATATAACTGAAATTGAATCATTTGATGAATACATAAGTGCCAAATCTGTATTTTATTAAAACCTATTCAATTTTGAAAACAGATTAATTTTGGAAAAATCCCAAATTGAAAACTTTATATAATCGAGTCATATTTTTTGATGTTCATACAAACTTGATTCAGAAAAAACAACAATCTAATCTTCGGAAAACAAAAGTTTGACCTAACATCATCTATTTACATCAAAAATAAAACACTGTGTTAGTCCATCAAAATCCATTCAAGAACCCTAATCAAACAATCAAGAAACCTAATCAAACAATTGAAAAGTTTATATAATCCAGTCATATTCACAATGTTCATACAAAGTTGATTAAAAAAAAAAATCAAATCTTCTGAAAACCAAAGTTTTTCAGAACATCATCAGTGTTCAAACATAATAGAAAACTCTGTTTTGTTTCAGCACAACAAAATCCATTCAATAACCCTATCAAAAAATCAACAAACCTAATCAAACAATCAAGAACCCTAATTAAGGGCAAACGAAGGTTTTCTTTGTCGTAACATAAACACAACAATGGAAACATAAATAATCAAATCAAAACAGTGAAAAAAAAAACAATCAATCGACAAAGAGATTAGAAAAAAACGAAAAAAAACACAGTTACAATGAGGGATAAACATGGATTGATTAAAATAAGAATGAAAGAGAGGTTACCTTTGATTGGAGATGAAAGATTGGGTCGATCGCCGGTAATCGCTGTGATTAGGGTTTGGAAGGGTTTGTTTGTGGAGGAGGCGATGATATGCTGTTGATTAGTTCCGTGTTTTTTTTTTTGCCTTTTTATATTTTCTGTTTTTTTTTTTTTAAATCAAAAAGTTTATTAAATCCCACAATGAGACACT
The DNA here is from genome assembly GCA_028751855.1 of Ambrosia trifida. Lineage (NCBI taxonomy): Eukaryota > Viridiplantae > Streptophyta > Magnoliopsida > Asterales > Asteraceae > Ambrosia > Ambrosia trifida. The sequence goes on from CM054130.1 coordinate 17,041,295, forward strand.
TGGCACAATATGATTGGCTCCACAATTGAGGATGAATGTGGGAGTGCCAAGTGTACTCATGGACTTTTGTTTATTAGGTATATAGATTGAAGTGAGACTCACCAGATATGCTTGTTAACCATCATTATTGTGCTCGCATTCGTTCAATGGTGACTCCCAATGGCGCTCATGAAATGGATGGGGGCGCTATTGGTAGTGTTTTGTTGATGTAGAATGGGGTGGGTTTCCATACTGCATAGCCTGATAGAACTAATATATAAATTCACGAACAACAAATAAAATTAACATATAAAACAATAATCACCAAGGCTCTTTTGGAGAGCATAATATAACCCGACCTGTCTTAAACTCTAATTATATTATTACTATTTAAATTTTTAGTAATTATATACTTAGGTACTTATACTTGACTTAAATAGTATTTAGTTATAATAATTAAATATTAAGTGTAAATTTAAATCATTAATTGAATTATTATTAAAAGTATTATATTATTATTACCGTCGCCGTCATCATCATGTAAGCTTTAGTACTTATATGCTGAAGTATTTAAATAAGATAATAGTTGATGTAGCGAATTAAATAATGTATCTATTGCAAAGAGCACATGTACTCTATGTTTTGAAGGTAACATGCGACTTAAAAAAGTTTGTTAAAATACAAAAGTATTTCTACCCGCGCGTTTCCGTGGATCACATTTTCTAAATAACGAAGTTTTAGATACAAATATAACAGGGTCACTAACAAACATTAATTTGGGAGTACAAACATTGGTGATCATAGATACAAACATTGTTGATGATCATGTGTTCAAACCTTCTCCTTTTGCACTTGAATACAAACATTTATATCTAATAAATTAAAACTAGGTGTTTATACAAATGCGTAGCCACACCACCATCCATTCTTTATGAACCTATGATCTGGACCTTCATCCAGAATACTTCAAAATAATATGGTTACACTTGATTTTCTTCTCATGTGGTCTTGTAGCTTCTTAGGAAGGTAATTAGGTCAAATTTGGGAAAACACGTTTGCCGTCACTCAAGAATAATGATAATGCATGGCTTTGGCATCCAGATTTTGTGCTTTCACTGTTCTTTTAAATAATGGAAAATATAACTCTAATGACCTCTTCTAGCATATTTCATTTTTATGGAAATATGTAATCAACACTGATAAAACTGAAGCTTAATTTATATCAAAGTAAATCTACACCAAAATCTCCATAAAAATTGAAATTATCAACAAAACCTAAATAAGGTAAGAATGTAAACCTTAAAGCCAAAATTATCCAATTAGGGAAAAAACACAAAATAGAAGCCCCAAATCAAATTAAAAATGCATAAACTTAAAACAAAAATTAAAACAAACCAAAGAAACAAATCAATAGAAATGAGAAGAGCAGACCTTCAAGTGAAAATTGATGGTTAGTCAGATTCCAGGCCACTGAAACCACATAAATCTTATAATGTTGCACCATCAAAACTCCAAAAACAAGTAGACCACTAAAATGACACAATCATTTGTGTCTTGTGTTTACATACACATCTTATGTGAAGACTTGGATAAACATTACTCCTAACAAGGGTAAAGTAAAATTCTAAAGTTCTTAATAATAAGAAAATCATATGATCTAAGAAACTAAATTTAGAAAGATGGCCGAACTTAAAACAAGTATTGACACCAATTCAGTCATAAAGATTATGGGCATACTATCAAATTCAGGGAAAAAATTGATTGTTTTTTTTATAAAATTTCAATTGGCTAAGTCCAAACGGAGAACTATGAAAAAAGGAATATGTTCACTTTGACTCAAGAGAGAGAGAGAGAGAGAGAGAGAGAGAGAGAGAGTGTGTGTGTGTGTGTTGTATAGTCTAAACAAAATTCATTTTTATTGTTCCTTTCTTTGTGATCTGCCTGATGCCTTTCAACTTAATGAACAACTGACACATGATACAAAAAATATATGTTAAAATCAAAACAATAAGTAGGATCATGATTTCATGATGCAAGTATAGAAAGTTCTAAAGAATTTTTATAACATAAACTTATTCTTTCAAAAAATAACACATGGAACAACATTAACTTTCAGTTAATTCCAAAATTTATGTCTTTGTACAATCATCGATGCAATTGAATTTTATATACATTTTTATACATTCAGAAAACTAATATCATTTGATTGTCATCGAATGAAACTAATCATTAATAAAAAATAAAACTTTAGTTGAAAATGTTTTGGGGTAACCTTGCTTATGACACTTGAAGTGGCCCATTATGATTGCCTGATCATACAAACTTTAACCTAACCCATACAATTTCTAACTCCACCCAAGATTTCCACTTTCACATGCTAAACATACAAGAATAAAAACTTTAACCATCCGCAATAAATAATATTGAATTTTGTCATGTTTATTAATTTAGTAATGTCAAATCGATCTGCTTTGCCATCCTTATTATATGACTATACAAGGGTAAAATTGTTAAACAATATGATGTATAAATCACATAACTATGTTACTCCAACTACTAATTTCCTTAATGATGTTTTAGTTATATGTATAGAAGGATACTTTCAATAAAGCTTGGCAAGCTGCTACCGTCTCAGAGTCTCTTTCTCGTTAATTATATATAGAATGATACCTTCAAAAACCAAAGCAATACTAAGAAAAAAAGGAAGGCAAACTATAATAAATATGTTGGAACTGCTAAAATCAAAATTAAACCTAATGCTTTTAGTACATATTAGCTTCCAAGATGTAGCGAACATGAACCCAACACCAATGAACGCAGTAGAAACATTCTGGAGAATTTCAGAAACATTTGCATTTTTTTATGATTTGGGTATCGTCAAAAAGCCTTCTAAGGCTATCCTGTTCATGTAACATCAAAGAAGGCTATTTTTTTGTGATTCTATGAAAACGATAAAAAAAAAGTTGAGTTAAGCCATTAACAAAGAAAGCAAAAAAAGAAAAATACATTTCCTTTTGCTGAGAGGAGGTGAACCTAACTTGATTAGTGAGGTGTGTGAGCAGGTTATTTCTCCATGTAACAACTTTTTTCGCTCGCAAAATAAAATAACCATGCTTGAAATGCTATGCAAACAGAACTAAAAACAGCAAAATGATAAGATGCTATTAAAGAAATGGAGGTACCAAGGTGTAAATGTTCATACCCGTTTAATATGTTCAACCCTCTTGACCGGTTTAACAAATCATTAATTATAAAATCAAAATGTCATATGTCGGACGGAGATCCTTCTGGTGCTACACCTGCCATGGCTGTAATAAACGAAATTGATTATTTTAAGCAATTCAACATACATATTTCTTTTGGGGCATCGTTCGCAACTTAAATTTAAAGCAACGATATGCAAGAAATTATTAATCCAACATATATCCTTTTTCATGGTTAATTTAACATTAACACTGTCATCAACACCGATCTACAAGAAGTTACTACCAAATAATAATGATCATGAACAAGAAACATTGGTGTTATGGCTTCACCTTCCGACAAAAATCAAAACATGAGATTGAAATTTGTGAAATTACAAAAAAAAAAAAAGAGAGAGAATCGAAATCAGTTCAATTACCTTGAGATTTTAGCTTCATCGATCACCAATCAGGTACCACAATAAATGGGGGAGGGTCCGTAGTTGTTATGAGTGTACTTATTTCTCATATTGGCATTTTGAAATCAAAACTATGATTTGGAATAATTTAATGAAATTTGGCGTGCTTAACGTATATTATCCATCTTAAAGCACTATTCACTAAATGATAAAAATAAGCAAAGTTGCAAGAGAAGATTACCTTATATCCAAATAGGACATCTTCATAAGTCTCATATGGGCCAATAGTAACATCCAACTTAGAGTCCTTAGGAAGATGAAAGATGCACACAATGAGAACTATATTTAACAAAAAGTAAGAAAGATATTTTTTTTTTTTCGTTTTTATGTAGTCTTCCTAATGTACACCTATATTTTCTCTTACTTTGTGTAATATGAAACTTTATTTGGAACATTTAAAATAGGAAAAATGGTACTTATAATGGAGTGAAGGGTGCACTGACCAATTCCATCCAGGCTATATCAGAGTCATAATAATCATTTGAGAGGAAAGCATCAGCCTTGCTATGTAATACTCTCTTCAAACTAAAAAAAAAACTTTTAACTTTTCACCCATTCAATCGAGTAATTAAGAACCTTTAGAGTTGAGAATTAAAAGAAGGATGTAGAATTAAAGGGGAGAAATTGAAGGGGTGTATTAGTGACATAAGGTCATGTATGGAAAAAGTTTTTAGGCTTAGACTATAAAACCATTATAAAATTTCTATCATGTCTTCCTAAGTGTATTAATTGTCACAACTATCCCTATAATACCCTTAAATCTCTTGTTTAAATATGTTGTGCATGTTGCTTCTTAAGTTGTACGAAAATGAAAATTACTATGTTGGTCATCACTACTCTATAATAAGATAATATAGAAATATAGATGATTGTTAATAACGTTGGATTTGAACTCTAAATGTCGAATAAGTTGACTACATGAAGTCAACGGTATGGAGGAAGAATTCAAAGTAGGATAAACATATGGGCGAAGGTGAGTGCCTCACAATCTTATGTTTAAATAGTTATATATGAATATAATTGTTTTGAACTTTTGATTGAACAATATATTAATGAGTTAGTAATTTAGTGATGGATGGTATTGAGAGTTACTAGATAATAGAAGCGTGATGGTATGATAACCCACTTCTGGTACGTTGATGTGCAAGAACGACATTTGGGGTATTTTATGAAGGAATGTATAGGTATGTATGAAACGTGTAAGGTCATGTTCTATGTTCTTATGGATTTAAAATAGGGGTAACTTTGTAGAAATGTAAAGTCACTCAAGTTTATCTCTCTAATTAAGTCACTTTGTAGAAATACTAACTGTTCTAATTAAGTCACTTAAACTTTTTTTATCTCTCTAAAGTCACTCAAGCTTCATTTATTATTCCAATACTATGTAATTATCAGGTTTTCAGGTTAAAGTGATGATGTGTCAGGTTTTAATATTTTTTAATAAATTTTTCGAATGTGTAAAATTAAAAAAAAAATCTTCATTTTATAAAACATACCTAATATAAATAATATCCACATAAGCATTACACTGAAAGAAAAAAAAGAAAGTGACCCGATGACCTGGTAATGACATAGTATTAGAACAATAAATGAAATTTGAGTGACTTAATTGGAACACTAAGCAAACTTGGTTACATTTGTGTGACATTTCTCCTTTAAAATACTATATAATACATGTGTATGATACGTAATGCTGTTCTAATGAGTTTGATGTACACAAGCAAGGATCAAAGTTGTTAAATGATAGATGATTTTATTTGTATAGCATAGGTCAACAAAAATTCAGCTTTACAGTGTTGTAAAATGGAATTGTTATGCGGTGAATTAGGACTGCATAACTCGGGTTGTTATGTAGAAATTTAAGGCTGGAAAATACAATCGTACAGGGCTATAAAATGGGGATGTTATAGTGTCGTATATGGCTGCAAAATGCAACTGTATAGGGCTGTGAATTAATCTTGTACAATGCTGGGAATACAACCACATAAGTTTTGTATTTGACCGTCTTATTGGGATACACCGGGAATAAAAGAGATTTATATATCATAGCATTAAGGGCATTATATAATTAAATGAAATGTTGAATCTTTAGTTGATTAAATTTAGTTTCATGTTTTGTAAGGTTTACAAGATGATGTTGTCGCTTGGCATGGTTTTACGCCCTGTCGGGTTACGGTAGGCTTTTTTACGTTATTGCTTTGCTATTATTACTTTTACGTTGTTAAATTCCGTTGCTAGGATTAGCTATTTAGGGACTACCAGAATGATGAGAGACGACTATCGAGTTTGGCTCGAGTATTCCTTTGATGAAGCATCGTTGGATACAAAAAACTTTTCTTGAGAACTTTACTTGGCAATTTCAATCCTAAATGTATAATGTTTGGCATTTCTTGTAGCGTTGGTACATGTTAGATTGAGTCTCGAATTTGATTTCAGTTCTACTTTTGTGATGATAGAGACTACGAAGATGAAGAAGGCAAAAGCAAAGGAGACAAATATTATTTTTGTGATGAAGTCGTCGATTGGTTAGGTTTTATACATCATTGTTAGTATGAATTTACTTACGTCTTGGTTCGTTATTGTTGTCGATTTACATTAGGTATTAATCTATGCTCGTTAATAGTTGCTTTATACCTATTGCAACTTTGATTTCGGACGATTTATGCAAACGATTTTGGTTCCATTGTATACTTCAAATTCGAAGATACTATATACGTTTTTTCACACCCGCCGCAATAACAATGTATCAAAGTTCATAAACTGCCTTCAATAATATATGTTCATAACTAAAGGCATATTGCTTGTTTGGAGTAGTCATAATATGCTACATATATGTTAAAAGAGGAGGTGAGTGCAACTTGTACAATTAGTGTGGGTCAAAGGTTTATATATTTATTTTTGGTAGATAGTTTACTCTAATATGTTGCATAAGGTTTTTGGTGCAGGTTTTTTGGTTTGCTTGTTGCTGATCAGGAGTGTAGATGAACGTGCAATGGTCAGGGGCCAAAGTTGATCGTGTGATGCTGAGCTGATCGTATGATGATGCTGCTGTACTTGTCCTGGGCTTGTCCAAGAATGTTATTATCCAAGATAGTAGTTAGCCCAGGTTATATTCTCATAATTGGCCCAGTTCTATTTTAGGCCCAAGGCATATTATCAGGCCCAGTCTTCATTTAAGACAGGTGCTGATGTGGCGATCCGGGTATAACAAGCACATCTTTTTGTGTCCGTTAGATTGCTTTATTCACAGCCGTTGGATTATTAAAAGAAGCACAAATCTTCAGCTATAAATAGCTTTCACTTGTGGCTCTGGATTACTTTCGGTTCTTTGTTATCTTTCTTTGTACTCATCAGTTTTCATCTAGGGTTTCTTGTTATCTGATTCGTCTTGAATCATTTTGTTCTCTAGATTGGTATTATCTGAGAGTGAGTGTGATTGTAGAGAGGTACAGTTGTAATAGGATCTTGAGTCTTCTTTTGTTTTAGGGTTTTCTGTGTTTCCTTTCAAATCTTTTATTAATAAATCCTTGAATCTTTTGGTTTATAGTTCTGAATCATGTTTTATAACATGGTATCAGAGCTCTGATACGTAGTCTTGAAAGGATCTGTTGTTAGGGTTAGGGTTTCATAATATCCGCTGTGCATCCTGATTCTTTATCTGATAGATCTTGTGTCTGAGAAGAACCAAGGATCAAGGACTTCTTGATTTTTTGGTGATTGTTTTTTGGAGGAATAAAACCCTAGATTGTGTAGCTGTGGTGTTCTGATCTTCAACCAAAGTTGGATCTCTGTGTTTCTGGATCTATAACAACCCTAAGTGAAGGTTGTTGTGTATTTGGATCAAGAGTTCAGGAGGGCTTTCTTCTTCTGTTCATTGGTCTGTAACCCTAAGTGAAGGTTACAGATCTTGAACCTATTATTGGAGCTTTGCACTCGGTGAGATCGTTCCACTTTCTATTTTTTTGTTTTTTTGTCTGAGTCTTAGGAGCAACTGACCGGGTTAGGGTGGACCGGTATAGGCTCAATAACTGTTTAGTTTGGATTGTCTGTTGATTATCTGGTTCTTGATTTCTTGCTTTGTTTCTTTGTCATTTGTTTTTCTTTTCGTGTGTGTGAGTTTAGAGAGATCAGGCTCCCGTGTTAAGACTTGTCCTGGCACCATTGAGTGAAGAACCAGGAATCTGGATCACTGACACGGCTTCGCCTGTTTAGGATTGTATTTGTTTTCTGTAGTTTACTTGTTGTTAATCTGTATTTTTCTTTTGTGATTGTGACTATTTGAAAAATTAGTCATGTCTGACAAAGAAAAAGAGGAAGATAATTCTTCCTCTGGAGGGTATGGGCAGGGTAATGTCACTCTAATTAGTAAATTGGATGCGAGTGATCCATTATACTTGCATCCAAGTGATTCTGCTAACCTTAGTATTATAACAATTAAACTAAAAGGTACTGAGAACTATACAGTCTGGTCTAATGCTCTACAACTTGCATTAAGAGTTAAAAACAAATGGGGTTTCATAGATAAAACTTGTTTAAAATCTGAAACTGATCAAGTATTAGCTAATCAGTGGGACAGATGTAATTCAATTGTGATGACTTGGATTTTAAATTCAATTAGTGAAGATTTGTATATGGGTCATGTATTTTCTAAGTTGGCTAGTGAAGTCTGGTATGAATTAAAAGAAACATATGATAAGATAGATGGTTCTGTGGTGTTTGATTTGTACCAAAAGATTAATTCGTTTAGTCAAAATGGGTCTTCTGTGTCTGAGTATTATCACAAATTGAATGTGATGTGGAGACAATTGGATCAAATCTTGCAACTGCCTACTTGTAGTTGTAATGCAGCAAGAGAGTTTAATGATTTTAACAATCTAATTAAACTAATGCAATTTTTAATGGGTTTAGATGGTGTTTATCAGTCTGTTAGAACAAATTTACTTACTAAAGAAACCTTGCCTTCAGTAAAGGAAGCTTTCTCAGTGGTTTCTCGTGAGGAATCACATAGAAACTCCATTACAGGAGGCAAGAAGTCTCAGTCAATGGCTTTGTTAGCCAAAGGAAATTTGGATTTTAAAAGGACTAATAAAGTTTCAAACCAGAATCTAAAATGTACTCATTGTCAGAAAATTGGACATTCAGCTGAGAAATGTTTTGAAATAATTGGTTACCCCTCATGGATGAGACCAAGGGGTAATCAAGGAAAAAGGGCAGTTGCAAACCAATCCTCTACATCTGATAATACAGACATGACTCTTAAGTCTTTAACTGGTGATCAAATTAATAAGCTGTTAAGTTTGATAGGAGAAAAGTCTAGTGAAGGAAACCAGAGCTGTCATGTGACAGGTGGTTTATCTATTCCTTTCTGTGCTAATAGTTGTTTTAAACCTATTTTTAGCTTTGCAAGTGGTATAAATAAAAGAAATAAGGGTTGGATAACTGATTCAGGTGCTAACCAACATATGGTTAAAGATGATACTGATTTAATAAATTGTATTGATGTCACTGAGTTTAATATAAGAGTTAAACACCCCAATGGGACTGATGCTTTGGTAACCAAAATTGGTAATATTAAACTGGCAAACAATGTTATTTTACAAGATGTTTTTGTAGTACCTGAATATTCAGTAAACTTGATTTCTGTTTATAAACTTGCAAAGGACAATAAGTTGTTTATAGGTTTTGATGAACACAAGTGTTACATACAGGATTTAATAACCAAGAAAATCCTGGTGACTGGTAGTCAGGTGGATGGTCTGTACTACTGTGGTCTTTCTTGTGTAACTAGTAAGGTGTGTTTTAGTTCTAGCATTAATATTGATCTATGGCATGGCAGATTGGGACATCCTTCTGATCAGGCTATTAAGATTTTCAAATCCAAGTTGAATCTTAACATGCCTGATAAACATGGTAATCCATGTGAAGTATGTCTCAAAGCCAAGCAGCATAGAGAACCATTCCCATTAAGTGATCATAAGTCACTGGAATTGGGAGAAGTTGTTCATTTGGATGTTTGGGGTCCTTATAGGATTAGTAGTAGAGAAGGATTCAAGTATTTTCTCACTATTGTTGATGACTGTTCAAGAGCAGTGTGGGTATGTCTGATGAAGTCTAAAACAGAAGTGTTTATTAATGTACAAGACTTTTATAACATTATTGAAACACAGTTTAAAAGAAAAATTAAGTGTTTTAGGACAGATAATGGAACTGAATTTACAAACTTTCAGTTTGAAAGGTTTTGTAAAGAAAAAGGAATTGTCCATCAGACATCCTGTACCTACACTCCTCAACAGAATGGCATAGTTGAGAGAAAACACAGACATCTACTGAATGTTGCTAGATCACTTTTGTTTCAAAGCAACATTCCAGTTAGGTTTTGGTCTGATTGTGTTTTGACTGCTGCTTATTTGATTAATAGGACTCCTTCATCAGTTCTAGATGGCAAGACTCCTTATGAGGTAGTGTATGGTTTTGAACCATTTTTAGACCATTTAAAACTATTTGGGTGTTTGTGTTTCTGTACTGTTTTGAATAATTCTGACAAACTTACTAGTAGGTCAGACAAATGTGTATTCTTGGGATATTCTACTGAAAAGAAAGGGTATAAGGTTTTCAGTCTTGAAAATAAAGAAACATACTACTCAAGGGATGTTAAGTTTTTTGAGACAGTATTTCCTTTTAAAGAAAATGAGATTTCAAATAGTTTCAATGAAAATAATAACTTTGAAATTACAAATTTAAACTTTTTTGATAACTATGAAACCTTAAACCCAAATAAAGAAGACCTTCCCAATGATGATAATGGTCATAAACAAAATACAGAGACACATGGGACTCAACAGTCATCTGTTGATCACAGTCCTGTTGAGAAGGCTCAACAAGGATCCTTAGGATCTGAGCATTCCAGTGTTGCTCAAAAGGATTCTCTTGAGTCTGAGCAAACAGGTGTTGCTCAACAAGGATTCTCAGGATCTGAGCAACCCAGAGATAGTGATAATAGATTTGACAGGGTTGAGGGTGTGACACCTGTAAGTGATAAAAACCTAAACTCTGAGGGAAATTTTCAGAATAAGTCACATTCTCAAACCATACTTAGGAGGTCTGCTAGGGAGTCTGTGTTGCCAAGGAACTTGAATGAATATGTCCTAGGTGGTAAGGTTAAGTATGGAATAGATAAAGTTGTCAATTATGCTAGATTGTCATTTGAAAATAAGTGCTTTATCTCTTCATTGAACAAAGGAGTTGAACCTCAAAGTTTCAATGAGGCTGTCCAGGATCAAAACTGGATAGCAGCCATGAATGAAGAGATAGAGGCACTTAATAGGAATGATACCTGGGAACTGGTTGAGTTACCAGCAGGTAGAAGTGTTGTAGGTTGTAAGTGGGTGTACAAAATTAAGTATAAGTCTTCTGGAGAAGTTGAGAGGTACAAGGCTAGGCTAGTGGCAAAAGGTTTCAGTCAAAAACAAGGGATTGACTTCGAAGAAACCTTTTCCCCTGTTGTTAAACTTGTAACAGTTAGGACAGTTTTAGCTTTAGCTGTTGAGTATAACTGGGATTTGTGTCAACTTGATGTCAATAATGCATTTCTATATGGAAATTTAAATGAAGAAGTGTATATGGCTTTGCCTGATGGATATTTCTCAAAAGATGAGACTAGGGTGTGTAGATTAAAGAGGTCTTTGTATGGATTGAAACAAGCTCCACGGATGTGGAATGAAAAATTAGTTAGTGTTTTAACTAATTTAGGCTTTGTTCAATCTAAATGTGATTACTCTTTGTTTTATTGTTTTAAAAATGAGAAAGTTGTCTTCATGTTGGTGTATGTTGATGATATTGTTGTTACTGGGAATGATGTAAATAAAATTATTAGGGTTAAAGATTGTTTAAAAGAAAAATTTTTAATCAAAGATCTTGGTGAGTTAAAATATTTTTTAGGAATTGAGGTTATTAAAACTGAGATGGGTATTTGTTTGTCACAAAGGAAGTATTGTTTAGAACTCCTTAGTGAATTTGGTTTAACTGCTAGTAAGCCAGTTAACACACCTATAGAACAACATCATGTTATTACTCAATATTGTAAAGATCATGAAACAATTCTAAAAAATATTACTGGATATCAGAAATTAATTGGAAAATTAATCTATTTAGCTCATACTAGACCTGATATTTCATATGCAGTACATTTTCTTAGTCAATATATGCATAAGCCTACAGAGGGGCATTTAAAGATAGCTTTAAGACTTTTAAGGTACCTAAAAAGGTCTCCTGGTAAAGGTCTCTTGTTTGAGAGATCTGGTAGTATGTCTGTAAAAGCATACTCAGACTCTGATTGGGCTAAATGCCTGGAAACCAGGAAGTCCATTACTGGATTTTGTGTTTTCTTAGGAAAAAATTTGATTTCTTGGAAGAGCAAGAAACAGTCTACAGTCTCTAGGTCGTCAGCTGAGGCTGAGTTTAGGTCATTATGTGCAACAACTTGTGAGTTGATTTGGTTGATTCACATTTGTGAAGAGTTAAATCAAAAAATTGATCTACCTATTGAGCTATATTGTGATAGTTCGTCTGCTCTTGCAATTGCCTCTAATCCAGTGTTTTTTGAAAGAACTAAACACTTTGATGTTGATCTTTTCTTTTTAAGAGATCATATATCAAAAGGTGTTATTAAGGCTATCAAAATTGATACTGAAAAACAAATTGCAGATTTGATGACAAAAGGTCTTTTGTCTGGAAAGCATGATGAATTTTGTAAAAAACTAAGCTTGTTTGACCCATTTAGTTTGACAAGTTGAGGGGGGGTGTTAAAAGAGGAGGTGAGTGCAACTTGTACAATTAGTGTGGGTCAAAGGTTTATATATTTATTTTTGGTAGATAGTTTACTCTAATATGTTGCATAAGGTTTTTGGTGCAGGTTTTTTGGTTTGCTTGTTGCTGATCAGGAGTGTAGATGAACGTGCAATGGTCAGGGGCCAAAGTTGATCGTGTGATGCTGAGCTGATCGTATGATGATGCTGCTGTACTTGTCCTGGGCTTGTCCAAGAATGTTATTATCCAAGATAGTAGTTAGCCCAGGTTATATTCTCATAATTGGCCCAGTTCTATTTTAGGCCCAAGGCATATTATCAGGCCCAGTCTTCATTTAAGACAGGTGCTGATGTGGCGATCCGGGTATAACAAGCACATCTTTTTGTGTCCGTTAGATTGCTTTATTCACAGCCGTTGGATTATTAAAAGAAGCACAAATCTTCAGCTATAAATAGCTTTCACTTGTGGCTCTGGATTACTTTCGGTTCTTTGTTATCTTTCTTTGTACTCATCAGTTTTCATCTAGGGTTTCTTGTTATCTGATTCGTCTTGAATCATTTTGTTCTCTAGATTGGTATTATCTGAGAGTGAGTGTGATTGTAGAGAGGTACAGTTGTAATAGGATCTTGAGTCTTCTTTTGTTTTAGGGTTTTCTGTGTTTCCTTTCAAATCTTTTATTAATAAATCCTTGAATCTTTTGGTTTATAGTTCTGAATCATGTTTTATAACAATATATGATGTAGATCATTGCTTAAATAAACGAAGATTTTGATAGTATTTTCTAAACCATCGACCGATGATCTTCACTTCCACTTTTCGCTGATTAACCAACCATTCGGGATCAGTCTCCTTCGAGTTTAATATGTCCAAGCAATGTGATCCTGCAACGTCGCCAACCAAAAAAAAAAACTCATAAAGCCAAATCGAAAAGGTAGCTTAAAGCACAAGTTATAATCATACTATTGATCTTATCAAAACATACCGTTTGTTGTTTTCACAGCAAGTATGGTATCTGAAATATCTTCTAACACTCTGCATAAATAAACGTAAAAGAGAAGATGTCACACAATGATATAGATTTGAATGCAACTGACCTTTTTTGGCATGCACAATGGTACACAACATATTATTGTGCATACACTCACATAAATATAAATATACATATATTATATTTGAAAAAGCATAAGTTTAATTTGCATACCCTCCACTGCTATATGGATCTCTTAAACCATTAGAGAAGATGATGTTACTTCCAAACTTGCTAAGTATCATCCTTATGTCCTACAATTAACAATTTCATGCACAAAATGGACATGAAGTTTATATATAAACCGTGACTACAAATAATAACCAAACTACATAAGCGAAAAAAATGGTTACCTGGCCGCCATAATATGTTGTAGCCCATTGAGGCCGAGGCATAACGCCAAACTTTTTGTCACAATTGTCGTCGTATTCTTTCTCATCATAAGGCGAGCTTGGGAACATGCTCACATTACTAGTTACGCCTATGGGAATCACCATCTCACTACATACCTATACATATACATCAAATTTTGTATGTGAATTAATTAGTTTGTAAGATTTTTAAAAATATAACCAATTTATAAATTTTGTAGCTAGCCTAATGCATATGCATTGTACGTTATAAAATTTCTAGGTACATAAGTATGTTGGTAACTTTAGAGGGTGTTTGGGATTGCGTTTTGAATCTGATTTTTAGATTATTGCGTTTTGAAAACGCAGATAATCAGTTTTTAGTGTTTGGGATTGTGTTTTGAAAACGCAAATAATCAGTTTTTTAGGCTACCAAAATCTATAAGCCCCTGCTTTTCCAAAACGCATAATCTGTTTTGAATAATCAATCCCAAACACCCCCTACAATGTATGAAATTACTTACTTGCCATTGCCATCCGATGGAAGTTTGAGTAACTCCCGGTGTCATGTTGTAGCAAGGCCTTTGCGGTGCATGTGCAACAACACCAGCGTATACGCGATCAAGAATATCAGTGGCATTGCTTGCTGCATCTATGCCTTGACAAATTTGGGTTGTTGGATACTTTGGTGGAGCATTATATTGAGCTGCACTCGCATACATCGAGTCTAAGTAGTTCTTGAGCTCCATGGCATTATTTAAAGGACTTAACAAATTAGGGAAAACAAATCAGTTGAATAATAAAATGCCACGTGGAAATTGACTAATAGCGGCGACCAATTAGGGGCGAAATGGACATTTAGGGACGTTTTTTTCCAGGCGAGACGATTAGCGGCGACTGTCGCAGCTAAAGGGCTAGTCGACCCTAAAGTATATTAATAGCGGCGACTTCTTGTAGTGTATATTTATAAATGAATAAAAGTATGATTACTTACGAGCAAGTTTTGAATTTTTGGGAGAGAATAGCAAGACCATTTGGCATCGAAGCAATTCTATCGATCTCATTCCATGATTGCTTAATAGTTGTGTAACAATTTTCGCTTGCTTCCTAAGATATAAACAATTAGATCGATTGAAGATGATTTATTTTCAGAAAATATATTAACTTATAACATAAGTCACCTTGAAGTCTTTGGTAACGATTGAATAATATCCATCTTGAGGCGTTAAATGGTCGAAGTAAAGAACAGGGGCCGATGAAGCAAGAGCGCCAAGTGCGATATGTGGATACTTGAGGCGAAACCATGAGGCGAGCACTGAAACATATGATTTTACAAGAAGAGTTTAAAACATTGTAAAATTTGTGAAATTAAACAAAAAATAACGTTTGATATAAAAGTTTTTAAGGATAAATGACTTACTTCCACCGTAAGACCCTCCTATAACAATAATAGGCGAATTATGTGCATGTAGTTTATTTTTTATATGAAGCAACAACTCGGCATAATCTGCTAATGCTTGGGCCGAGTTGAAATACCCTCGAATAGTCTCGTTTTTCACCGATTCTTTTATTGCCTCTATCGATGATGGTCCTCCCTTTAGCCCGACCGGATTTGATTCTCCATAAAACCGATGCTAGTGAAATAAAATTTTAAAAAAAGTTACATATAAATAACATTGTACATAGCCACATACTTCTAACTAGACCAAAAGAGTCTTTACATGTGTTACATGATTATACAACAACTTAACATTGATAAATCGTAACACATACCTCTAAATAGACGACAAGAGCTTTAAAACGCGGGGCGTTTTCAGTGAGGAACCCAAGGATCCTCACATCATCGTCTATGGGTCCTTCGGCACCAAGATAAGCCAAGATTGGTGCATTCTTGCTCGCACCACCCCACCATTTAGAGTTGATAATATACCGTTGTTGAAAAGTGGCATAGCTTTCGGGCTTGAAGTTGAAGTGGTCGAGTGTTTGATTGTAGAAATAAGTTTTGAAGTCATTAGAAACCGTAGCCGAAACATTGATGTGGCGTTTTAGCGACCGATTGATCGGACTAAGTGGTGGAGTCTTGTTGGGTGCACCTATGGTTGTCGGGGTCAATGTGACCACTAAAAGAAGAAAAAATTGGAACACAAATTTCATCTTTCAATATTGAGGGTATGATGAAAATATAAAATTTTGATGAAGCTAATGTAGTATTTATATGAGTGTAAAATTACTATCCTTTTTTATTTTCATATTGATAATGCATAAATTCAAACATTCAAAAAAAAAAGTATATTTATTATTGATGTATACAAGTGGGACTCAAATTAGACACTGATATATAGATAAGATAATGATACTTAGAGCATTCACAACCCAGTAATCCACCCATTAAACCCTCCCCATCTTTAAAATAAAAAAATTAAAAAATAAAAAAAAAACTACTAAAAACACATCACAACTCATCCACTATTTTATACCCCATCTTTATATTATGAAAAATTGTTATCCTATTCAATGTTTTAAAACCCGGTTTTTTAATTATACCGGATTTAGCTAAAAAATGGTTCAACCGGTTGAACCGCATTGTATCGGGCGGTTCAACCAGGTTAATTAGTTAACTATATAATTTCATAAATTACAACATTAACATAAAAAATAATCTAAAAGTACATAATTACATACTAAAATACTATCAAAAAGTTGATCAATAATTAAAAAATAATTCAAAAGATAATCTAAATTTTTTAATTTTTTAAAAGTTATTACTTAATAAAAATAATCTAAAAATAACCCAAAAACTAACCTATGCCGGTACCGGTATAGCGATACAAACCGGTACACCGGATTTTACCAGCGGTATAAAATCAATACCGTTTCCCATATTTACCGGAGTGTTTCATACCGGATTTCCATCCGAAAACAGTAATACCGGTATAACCGGCCGATATTTACCGATTTTTAAAACATTGATCATATTCACCCTACACCAAATTATTGTGTATGTATTTTAACGAGAAATATAATAAAACAAGTGTGTGAGTAAGATAAAGATAAATATGGTGGATAGGATGGTTTTTTAAAATGGGAGATAAATTTTGAAAAGTATGATTTTTAGTTAAATTATAGGGTAAAAAATGATGGATGGGATGTGAATGCTCTTAGACATTGATATATAGATAATAATGATACTTGGAAATAATATAGCTGTTTTTTTAAGAGTCAAATCGATCATTTCATTCCATTACTAAGAGAATTACATCAAGATAACGGGCAGGCGGGCAACAAGCTGCGCCGTCACCCCTTTCTGAATAGCAAATCCGAATCTACTAAAAACGTAACCCTGCCAACCAGGAGTCGAGACACTACTATGAATAACCCGTTGGACCCTGGTCAGGAAACGGTTAGCATCCGGTGCCAATGAGCCAAAGGTATCAAAAGCCAAGGGTATAAAAACGTATTGGTTCTCCTCGCAGGCTTTAGCATGTTTTTTTACCTTCTTTGCCTCTGCTTTTCGCACCGCTTGCCCTGCTACAAAGCCAATATCCCTCAACCCAACTAGAGGAGATACACCCGTCAAGTCAACACAAGCATGCTCCCCCCCCCCCCTCCAGCCCACCCAAAGACAAAGAGATCTGCTAGTCATAGGGTGGATCCCCCTTCTGCTGGATCCGAGAGAAAGTTCATAGGGGCCTCCTTCTTGGCTAAGATCCCAGCCCGTCTTAAAATGTCCCACATAATATCTCGAACCCAATCATGCCGATATTTGAAATCAGGTAACTCCTTACAATGAACAGCATGTTCCCCGTATTCATCCAGGCAGGCCTTACGGCAAATCGGACAGATTTCATCCTCCTGGTGCATGGGGATCATCAAACGATATTTAAGAATGGCCCTGCATTCAATAGCGGACATGCTTTGGCCCAGACCTTCGATCGGGATAACATTCAGAAAATCTTGGGCATGGGGGCTTTGCAAGCATTCAATAACTGCCCTCTGCCGGGGGGACAGACCAAAAACTTCACCCGGGCTCTGAGCGATTTTGCCAAAAAAAAAAGGCATTCGCCAAAGTTTTCTGAGGCTTTGGGCGGGGGTGTCCTTGTTAGAAAAACCGCCAATATCAAAACCTGAGAGATAGTCATTTAGCTTTTCGAGGGCCTGCACGTAGTCCAAGTTTGCGCCGACAACCCCGCTATTTCGTAGGATGTGGTCTTGAAAGTTCTAGGACTGAGCTCGCAACGCCACAAACGCATACATCCCGACATCCTTCGCGGCGAGAGCCCTAATCCTCAAAAAAGCTATATTATTTCCAAGTATCATTATTTTCTATATATCAATGTCTAAGTATCATTATCATTATCTGTATATATAATAAACCAAAGCATTTTTAATGACATGTCATAATATTATGCAATCTCTCTTTTGAGAGATGCCACATAGGATGTGATGTGTAAATTCTAGACCAATTAAAAAAAAGGAATAAATATCTATATCTATATCTATATATATAATAAACCAAAGCATTTTTGATGACATGTCATAATATTATGCAATCTCTCTTTTGAGAGATGCCACATAGGATGTGATGTGGCAACTCTAGACCAATTAAAAAAAAGGAATAAATATGGTTTAAATATGATTTAACATAATCTATTAAATACCTAATATAATAAATGTAAATATTAAAACTTTATTATTTTCTCTTTCATGTTTCCTCTCATAACTTATAAATGTTAATATCTTTTATATACGAGATTTTTTAAAGAAAAAAATTACACCAAATTAACGAGCGTTTTATTATCTTTCCAACGAGTACCACATTGCTATATAAAAAACGGAGAAAAAAACGACTATTTTTTGTAACCCGACAGGTATTGTGTCAGGTTTGGAATTAGTTTAAAAAAAATTGTGGGTTTGGGTCGGGCCTGGGATTAGGTGATACCCGACCCAATTACCCCTTTTTTATATTAGAATATGATAACTTATGGCAGAGATTTGTTTAAAATAATAATAATAATAATAATAATAATAATAATAATAATAATAATAATAATAATAATAATATTTATTAATCAAATATTGACAGATGCCATTTTTATAGTTTAGATACTTCTAATTTTATTCACTTTACTTAGATTTCTCAACCCGGGACGCTCCCGGGGTATAAACTATTGGTTTAAATATGATTTAACATAATCTATTAAATACCTAATCTACTAAATGTAAATATTAAAACTTTATTATTTCTTCCTCTCATAACTTTTAAATGTTAACATCTTTTATATACGAGATTTTTTAAAGAAAAAAAATACACCAAATTAACGAGCGTTTTATTATCTTTCCAACGAGTACCATAGTGCTATATAAAAAACGGAGAAAAAAATGACTATTTTTTGTAACCCGGCAGGTATTGTGTTAGGTTTGGAATTAGTTTAAAAAAATTGTGGGTTTGGATCGGGACTGGGATTAGGTGATACCCGACCCAATTACCCTTTTTTATATTAAAATATGATAACTTATGGCATAGATTTGTTTAATAATAATAATAATAATAATGATAATATTCATTAATCATATATTGGCAGAGGCCATTTTTATAGTTTAGATACTTCTAATTTTATTCACTTTACTTAGATTTCTCAACCCGGGACGCTCCCGGGGTATAAACTAGTATATATATATATATATATATATATATATATATCTTGCAAAGAGATTAATCATACATGTCATACTCATATGCAATCTCTCCTTTGAGAGATGCCACATAGGATGTGATGTGGCAACTCTAAACCAATTAAAAAAATAAATAAATATGATTTAACCTAATCTATTATAATCTTTAACCTAATCTATTAAATACCTAATCTACTAAATCTAAATATTAAAACTTTATTATTTTATCTCTTGTGTTTCCTCCCATAACTTTTAAACGTTAATATCTTTTATATACGAGATTTTTTTAAAGAAAAAAATTACACCAAATTAACGAGCGTTTTATTATCTTTCCAACGAGTACCATAGTGCTATATAAAAATCGGAGAAAAAAATGACTATTTTTTGTAACCCGACAGGTATTGTGTCGGGTTTGGATTAGCTTTAAAAAAATTGTGGGTTTGGGTCGGGTCTGGGATTAGGTGATATCCGACCCGATTACCCGAAACAACATACCCAAATACCCGAACTACACACCCGATCATATACCCATGAATTTTTTAAAGCATCACATAACCCTTAGACTAATGTGTTCGATATTTCAATAATTAACTTTTATTTTCTTATTTCATGTTAATTATTTTTAGAATGATCGATTACAAACTTCCGAATTCATTTGTAATGGCACTAGATTTATACCCAGGCGCAGAGATTCGTTTTTTTTTATATTTGAATATGATAACTTATGGCAGAGATTTGTTTAAAATAATAATAATAATAATAATAATAATAATAATATATTTTATTATGTTATATTAGATATTTCAACCTATGTAATTTCATTATTATTTTATTCATATTATTTTATTCAAAAACTTTATTATATTATATACTATTAATATAAATAACATAATATTATGTAATTTCGTTACAAATTTCATGCGTTACCTTACAACCAAAATGGAATTTCAATTGTATAATTTATTGATTGATCAACACTTTATCTAAATCTAGATGTTCATTATTTTCTATATATCAATGTCTAAGTATCATTATCTTATCTATATATCAGTGTCTAATTTGACTGCAACCTGTATACATCAATAATAAATATTACTTTTTTTTTTTTTTTGAATTTATGCATTATCAATATGAAAATAAAAAAGGATAGTAATTCTACAAACACCCATATAAATACTACATTAGCTTCATCAAAATTTTATATTAAATTTAAATTATTTAATTATGTGAAGGTGGGATGGATATGGGATAGTAATCCTACAAACACCCATATAAATACTACATTAGCTTCATCAAAATTTTATATTAAATTTAAATTATTTAATTATGTGAAGGTGAGATGGAAAATGTTAATAAATATTCTATGGTTGAACGTCAATTAAATCTATGCGTGTTGATTTGGATTTATAACAACCATCTTAACAAATTCTATCATCTATAAATCTTAACCAACAAGTTTATTTATTTATTCGTTTGTTTGTTTTATTATTATTGAAATCGACAATACTTCTGTAATTTATGAACATTTATGCTAACAATTTTACATCACCTTGCTATCATTAGGGTTACTTTTTTTTTTTTCTTGGAATGTGATTTTTTATGTTGTGGCAGAGTTTATCACAACCCCCCAGAAAGGGATCCCTTAGCCACTTATAGAATCTGGTTTAACTGATTCAAAGTATTCAATTTTTTTAAATGAATTTATTCAAATTCCAAAATTCGCAATCGAGTTGATTAAAAGATTAAATTTAAGAAATAAAAATAATATATAGAAATATAATTCAAATAACCAAAAAGTACAAACTCAAAATTGATTCGAAGATAGAATTCAGAAATCGGTTTGAATGCTAATCCTATCGAAAAACGGAATTCGAGTTGGTAATTCGAATTTTGATTTCCAAATCCGATTTGAATAATTAATACTCGTACACATTAATAAAAAAATATCAATAAATATAATGAAAAATAATTTAAATCGAAGTGAATTTGTCCATCTTTTTCGTGAATTATATTGATTGAGTCGTGCAACACATAGTGACACCCAATTACGAATGGACCATTCATTATTTTCTTTCACCCAAAAAAAACATAAAAAAAAAAAAAAAACCTTCATTCACTTAAGAGTTGAAAGTTCGACCAGTTTAATTTCGTATATAAAATGTTTTACATAATATTTCTAAGATGTTTATATGTATTATATGATGATTAGCTAGTAGATTATATAAAAATAGGGTTAGGATCAAATACACAAGACACTTTTTCTAGGAAGGGTGAGAAGGATTGTGATCCATTGATCATATATTTGAATGGTTGAGATTAGTTTGTTTGAAAAAAATAAATAATAAATTAGAGGAAGGGCATAAAAGTAAAACCACATTTGTTGACTTTCTCTCTCCACATGCAATGCACATGTCAATTCCCCCCATCATTTTAAAACGTCTATAACTTTTTCATATGACATTTTTTTTTTTCAAAAAAATTTCACCATATTAACGAGCGTTTTTTTATCTTTAATATGAGTACCACATTGCTACATTAAAATTGAAAAAAAAAATTCATGCTAAATGGGTTTTCCTCTCCGTTGTGTCTTTCTGCTCGTTCATTGTGTTATAGTATGCATGTGTGCTTTATAAATATGTTATTTATGTTTTTTTAGTCTACACATGATTTAACTTTGTCCATTGTGTTTTTAGTATGCTTTTAATTATGTTTTACACAAATGAGTTTTGTATTTAGGTGTACATTGTGTTTTATTATGTTCATTGTGTTTAAGTCTATTATTCATTGTGTTTTAGTGTTCTGTTCATTGTGTCTTTTATATGTCGTCCATTGTGTTTTACACAATTGGGTTTTTAACTTTTTTTCTTTCAAAAGTATTCATTGTATTTTAGTCTTCTGTTCATTGTGTCTTTCGTATGTCATCCATTGTGTCTTACGCAACTGGGTTTTCAACTTTTTTTTTTCAAAAGTATTCATTGTATTTTAGTCTTCTATTCATTGTGTCTTTAGTATGTCGTTCATTGTGTTTTACTAGACTCTTGAATGTGTTTTATACCCTATATTTAATTGGTGTTCATTGTGTTTTACATTCCATTGTGTCTTACGCAAGTGGGTTTTGAATTTTTTTTTCTAAAGTATAGCAATATGGTACTCATATTAAAGATAAAAAGACGCTCAATTTTATGGTATAATTTTTTTTAAAAACGGATGACGTATAAAAAAGTTACGGGCATTTAAAAATGAAGGTGGAAATGGCATGTGACTTGCATGTGCATATGTTTTTGACAAAATTACCCCTCCCACTTGTTAATCCTTTGGACACATGTCATTTTTTAGTGGCTTCTCATCCTTCTTATTTTTTGTAGCCTTTGTAGAATAACCAAACCCTATAAAAATAATAAAATTAAAAACAAAAAATGGCACTTGTAGATCGTGATTGACCAAGTGAAGTATTCACCGACTATTGCGGCTTAAGCTTTATCAATCAAGATGACTAATCATTATCTGCATTGACAAGGTAAACTTTTGTCAATAAAACTACGCATAACGAATTAATAACGAGTTTTGATAACAACCAACCTAAACTATGATTAAACATGTAACTTTAAATATTTAAATGATTATGACCGATTGATAAGCATGGATCAAGTTATTACATATTTGTGGGAGAAACACGCGGTACGAACTGTAAGAACTTTTAGGCCAACATATTACATTATATCACATGGGTACTAAGTGACATTACATCATTTAAAGTCCTTCTAACTTGTGAACCATTAATATGTGGATACATAGCGGGGAAAGTGTGAATAGATCTATTGGTCCCGGCAAGCCCCACTCGAGTCAACTGGTAGTCGAACGGGTGCATATTTGTCCTATCTAACTTATGGCACCGAGGGATGTCCAACGGCAAGAATGGAGACATTTCTAACATTCAGCAGTGGTTCATGACACTTTAGTATCATGTAGCGATGTCTAGTTAGCATCATGTATAGATGTAAGGATTGTTGGGTCTGGTTTACAAACGTTTACATACTTTTCAAACATTATCTATGTGACTCACCGGCACTGTATGTGTTGACTAACATTGCATGTTTTCTCATGTTGCTAAGGTAGTTGCACTAGTTTAGGATGCACTGGAGTTCACCGCATCCGTCTGTCTCATGCATCATTTAATAAACTTTTTCTCAAACGTTTAAACTGTTATGTTTTGGTTTGTAAACCTTGATAATTGCTTCTGTTGTTCTATGGTTGTTTAACTTTTAAACTGTTTGGTTGGTTTTATTATGCTATTTTCATATCATTAGTTGTCGTTTATTGTGACCGTTGACTTGGATCCTGATATGTCACGCGCCTCGCGGTGAAACCCCGCAAGTGGAATTTGAGGGTGTGACAAGTGATTACCCATGTCTTTTACATATTAGATAGATTTCATATTAGATTTCAGTCTTTACCGGGTGAATACAAATTTGTGACACACATTCTATCGGCGATCCTTCACTAACTTTGAAGATGAAATAATAGATAAGATTTTCTTCTAGGCTTTCTAGGCATTGTTAGGACTATCTTTTACATATGGATAGTTTGTCGGTGAACCCGTAAGAAACTTTTATTGTATATACTCCCATTATTCATGTCTTATTATGTTTTTTAGAAGTAAATGTCAATTGTAACGCAGGAAGGGCCATCTATAGCATTGAAAATAACAATCAACTAATAATTGAATAGTTAGGTGGGTTGTTTAATGGTTGTGTGATAGCATAACAAAGAATGAGACCAATTAGTTACTATTTGCACAAATTCTTTCTTAGTTCAGTTTTTGTAGCTTACAATGGTATAAGAACAACTAATTCTCATTAAAGCTCTTTCGTTGGCGATAACATACGATTTGGAGTGACAACATGAGAAACTAAATGGCAATTAGTACTCGAGGTGAAGAGATAGATAAAGTGATCAAGGACATGAAAACAACTATTATGGTTACAACGATAGAGAGGACAAAAAATCATTTGAATAAGCGTGATATCATTGGAGAAGAATTTCGCGGAGAGTCCGAGGAGGGTGCGATAAGACAATACATTTCCTCAATCCCTAGGGATCGCCTACCTTTTTTTATGTATATGGCTAGCGGAATCAAAACAACAATCATACAACCTATACACTCCACAAGAAAATGTATACGCCAAGATAACTTAAGCAAAGCTAAGACTGAGACAAACAAAAGTGTAAGAAAATGCAAGGCTCGAAGACAAAAATGTCTTCGGAGATGGCATGAATTAGATCAACCTTAAATGATGTAATTCAAAGCCTACAAGGTCTAGGCAACAAAATTGGCAACCGACACAGCAACCGCGGAGATCATTCTAAAACAGGCACAAAAACAAAAGTGTTTAATAAACAATAAACATATTCTTGTAAGGCATTATGGCTAAATTGGATACCGTTTTCGAATGTTCAAAGCTAAAACGTTACATGAAGCCTATTCATTGGTAGAAGACTACATGAGGTTAATCGGATCATTAACATGAATGCTCAACCCTAAAATGACATATTTATCTCATTACAAAGATTATTGTCTTAGAATTTCCAAAAAATTATATAAATTTTCATATTTCTCAAAACCCCTTAATCCCTAAATGTTCTTGTATGGTTCAAACATTAACTTGGGTTTTCATGAATCCAAGTTAGTTAATAACTTTAAAGTTGTAACTTTAAACCATTTGCCAACATGATCACATTAATTTTCTAGAATTTCTCTTAAGAGTTGTCATGTTTTGTCAGTAAATACAACATAACATATTAAATATGTTTCAAAGTTTAAGAAGTATAGGCGATACAACCATCTCATTCCCTACGATTGTGAAGGTATATGTGATGCTCATGTCTCATACAAAATATGTATTTTAACCGTCTTAATTTCTCTCTACTTTTACATGTAATTATCATTCATACACTATATATAAGTGCTTATGAGATTCTTATAGGACTCAACTTAAAATCTATCTTGTAGTAGTTATCGATTGTTGTATACAATTTTATCATTTTCATATCTTTATATTAAAAAAAATACTAAGTTTAAATACTTGTCACTACCAAAATATCTTTTTCTTGAGGGAGGGCTATAATGAAACTTTCTAGGGAAATTATTGCTTGTCCGCTAGTGTGTGTGAAAACATGTTTTAGGACATACACGATGCGCTTTTCTAGACGTGTTAGTGCACTTAAGCGATTCACTTTGACCCGAAACACATTGATGTAACCTACAGTACTTTTTGGAAAGTATAGGCGGTGAGATCATATTTTTTTTATCGGCGAATAACTGTGTGGCAACCATCCTTACGGGGCGTCGTGCCCAAGAATCGACTACTCGACCTTCAGTAGCCCCCGCCTTCTCCCGATGCGCGGAAACCCGAGCCCCACCCGCCCGAAGGCACGACAATGTTATAGAACTTGGTAAAACCTCGCCGTCCGTCAGATTCGAACCGGCGCCACCCATATTCGATCTTCACCCGGATACCAAACCATAAATGATGGAAGTGGGGATTGAACCTTTGATCACATAGGTGAAACAAAAGCCACTCCACCACTATGGATGGATAGGTGAGATCATATTATTTCATCTTTTGGATTTATATAAGATGGGATGGTTGGGTACCAGTTTGAAACGGGTGTTTGAAATGATTTTTTTTATAATATCAACAAAAAATGGTGAGTGGTTCATGTGCAAACACTTTTAGAGCATTCGTACTAGGTTCTCTATATGTTTTTTTTAGTGAATCCCTCATATTTTAAGATGAGGTTATGAGTGAATGAGATAGAAAATGTTAATCCTCGTCAAGGTAGGGCGGGGTAGGTTTTATTTTTCCTTTTTCTAAAAGAAAAGTATTTATATGATAAGATGGGAAAAGACTGAACTACCCTCACATTAGGGATGGCAACAGGTCGGGTTTGGCTAATACAATACCCATATCCGGTTATAAAATCTCATCTTATACCCGTCCCATTACCCGTCGGGTATTTGTCGGGTATAGAGCATACCCGCGGGTTTCGGGTATATTCGTTGGGAGTTACATGTATACATATATATTTTCACTTTTTTATAGTTTTATATTTTAGAAATCTACTGTATATTAAATTGTAATAAATAACATACGTATGATCATCACTATACTAATCTTTAAAATATTTAAAATGTAAATATATATTATAAAATATGTATCTCAAAAAATATTTTTATATTTTGTAACATATAAATATAAATAATAATGTCATTAAAATATAAATTTAAAGAAAAGTCTATTTTTCAAATAATGAATCTATTAAAATAAAACATTACTAAAAAATAGTTTAAAAAATCTATAATCTATAATCTATATCTATATCTATATATCTATATCTATATATATATATATTGCAAAGGGATTAATCCTACATGTCATACTCTTATGCAATCTCTCCTTTGAGAGATGCCACATAGGATGTGATGTGACAACTTTAAACCAATTAAAAAAAAGAAATAAATATGATTTAACCTAATCTATTATAATCTTTAATCTAATCTATTAAATACATAATCTACTAAATCTAAATATTAAACCTTTATTATTTTATCTCTCGTGTTTCCTCCCATAACTTTTAAACGTTAATATCTTTTATATACGAGATTTTTTAAAGAAAAAAATTACACCAAATTAACGAGAGTTTTATTATCTTTCCAACGAGTACCATAGTGGTATATAAAAATCGGAGAAAAAAATGACTATTTTTTGTAACCCGACAGGTATTGTGTTGGGTTTGGGATTAGTTTAAAAAAATTGTGGGTTTGGGTCGGGTCTGTGATTAGGTGATACCCGACCTGATTACCCAAAACAACATACCTAAATACCCGAACTACATACCCGATCATATACCCATGAATTTTTTAACGCATCACATAACCCTTAGACTAATGCGTTCGATATTTCAATAATTAACTTTTTTTTTCTTATTTCATGTTAGTTCTTTTTAGAATGATCGATTACAAACTTCCGAATTCATTTGTAATGGCACTAGATTTATACCCCGGCGCAGAGATTCGTTTTTTTTTTTATATTTGAATATGATAACTTATGACAGAGATTTGTTTAAAATAATAATAATAATATATTTTATTATGTTATATTGTATATTTCAACCCGGGACGCTCTCGGGATAAAAACTAGTAACTTATAATAAAAGAATTGAATATTGTTGAGGTGGCATTCAATGAAGGCCTCAACCCTCAATCTCTCCTTTGAGAGATGCCACATAGGATGTAATGTGGCAACTCTAGACCAATAAAAAAAACAAATAAATATGGTTTAACCTAATCTATTAAATACCTAATCTACTAAATTTAAATATTAAACCTTTATTATTTTCTCTCATGTTTCATCCCATAACTTTTAAACGTTGATATCTTTTATATACGAGATTTTTTAAAGAAAAAAATTACACCAAATTAACGAGTGTTTTATTATCTTTCCAACGAGTACCATAGTGCTATATAAAAAACGGAGAAAAAAAACGACTATTTTTTGTAACCCGACAGGTATTGTGTCAGGTACGGAATTAGTTTAAAAAAATTGTGGGTTTGGGTCGGCCCTTAGACTAATGCCTTCGATATTTCAATAAATAACTTTTTTTCCTTATTTCATGTTAGTTCTTTTTAGAATGATCGATTACAAAACTTCCGTATTCATTTGACATTATATAATATTTTGTAATGGCACTAGATTTATACCCCTGTTCTGAGATTTGTTTTTTTTTTTTTTATATTTGAATATGATAACTTATGACAGAGATTTGTTTAAAATAAATAATAATAATAATAATAATATATTGGCAAGTGATTAATTATGTTGTCATATTAGATATTTTATTATGTCATATTAGATATTTCAACCCGGGACGTTCTCGGGATAAAAACTAGTGTGTGTGTGTGTGTGTGTATATATATAACTTAAAAATTTGCGGGTATATGATTCGAGTAAACGTGTTTTTAGTTTTGGGTAATCGGGTTGGGTATCACCTAATGTCATACCCGTCCCATACCCGCGAAATATTTTTTTTCCAATACCAAACGCGTCCCATACCCATCGGGTATACCCGTACCAAATGCTTCGGGTTTCGGGTATACCCGCCAGGCTCGGGTTTTTTTTTTGCCATCCCTACTTCATATAGGGTTAACGTAAGATTTTAAAACATAAAATACATATCTCATCAATTTTAAATGCATACTAAAAATAAAAATTTGGTATATACGTAAAATATAATTTTGTAAATTTAGTTTACAAGTTAAAACCCATTGAATTGAAAATGAGACTTTGGGTTAAAGTTTATCACTTATCTATACAAAGAACATAACTAAAAACATTATGGGCCAGCTTATTCTCACTAATATGGCCCATTATTTAAAAATAAAAAAACAAAGCCTGCTAAAAGTCTAAAACACATTGCAAAACGTTTCCAGATGTAACGTGTATATGAGTGTGTGTATAGTGCGTTTTTCAGCGTGTGTCGTGCTTAAACAAAAACAAAAAAATGTCCAAAAACCATTCTTACAGTTATAATGCCTGTTGTAACGGCTATAAATTCGAAACCGACGGTTCCAACGGCTTAACCCAGTACCGGGTATTCAAAAAACCCAATTCAGGTATTAAAAACACCGGGTTCAGAGTACATTTAATAACCGATTTCGGGTATTAATCGGGTACTCGGTTCCAGTTTCGGGCATTGAGATCAAAATGCATACCCTATCTATACCCTACGAGCACGCTCGGTTGCAGTTACGAGTATAGAAAACCCGGGTATGAAAAAAAAAAATTGGTTTTGAGTTTTTCAAACCGAGTGCGGGCTTTTTGTGCACCTCTAGATATTGCGTTAATAATTTAATATTAACAATTTTTTACCTAGTAAAAATTAAGCATGTTTTATCCGTATGTCTTCTATATCATACTTGACAAGTTGACATCTCTTATTGCATCCATGTCCTTTTAAGGCTAAAATAACACACAACAATATCTTTTATCATGTATTTATATGAAATGTTATAAATCAATTCCTACGTTATACTTGAATTAGTAATGCAAATCTGCTATTTGGAAGTCCCTAAAATGTCATCTCCTTTTAGCAAGAATAATCTTTATATGAGCTTGCATTTGAACAATCTTCTATGACAGCAGAAATTCATCATATTTGTCCAAGTCTTATAAATAGTCTCCTTATGCCTGCTAATGATGAGTACTATAATCCAATGTACTCTATCTTCCAACTACGGGTATGTTTGGCAAGGAGCTTTTAAGAGCTTTTAGGAGCTTCAAGCTTTAAACTTTTAAGAAAAAGCTTCTACTTAATAAAAAGCCTTGTTTGGTTGAAGGGGCTGGAAGCTTTTAGGTTAGAGAAAAAGCTCTACAGTGAAAAGCTACTAGTAGTAGCTTTTAAGAAAAAGCTCTACTAGCTACAAGCTTTTAGTTAGTAAATGACACAAATACCCATTCTATTTTAAAAATAAAATAAAAATCTTCTTTACAATCTTTTAATTATGACCATTTTGGTCATTTTATATATTTTATTAAAAGCTCCAGCTACTCTGCCAAACACCAAAATATATTTAAAAAGCTTCCAGCTAACAGCTTCCAGCTACCAGCTTTCAGCTATCAGCTTGCAGCTTTCAGCTACCAGCCTCCAGCTAGTTTTGCCAAACATACCCTACATATGCAATATCTGAATCTGAAGACCTTGTGTTTATCGTGTGATACATCAAGCGTTCAATTCGAGTACTCATGTTGTTCTACCATATCTTTGAGTACTTGAGTACGAAGGTTAGATGACATAACTTCATTACAGTAGTTTTGTGACTTGATCCTAACTTGTGCTATATAGACATTTCTCCTATTTGTTCAATTCAAAACCATTTGAACAAAACTTCATCAAACTTCTTATGTGGTTTACGCACCCTATGCCTTCGATTATCAGTAGAGCATTAAACTTGTTGGTTGTGTAATCCATTATTATCTTCTTTCTTATAAATACAAATGCAACCTAGAGGATTGCAACCTCCATGTATCATTTCCATTGCATCTAGTCGTTGACTGTTTCTTTTAAGGAACCAACATCTCAAGATCGATCTCATAGCTTTGTTATGTAGTCTTAGACTCTCTTCTATATGAAAACAATATGAATACTCAGATCCAATCTCATTTTTTAACTCCAATGTAGACGATTTACAAAAGTTTTACGCCTAAATACAACCTAACCTTTTGCCCCATACATTTATGAGGGGCAAACACCATACCATTATACCACAAGGTAATGTCTAATCATGCCAGTTCTCCCCATAGATCATTTTTCAAGATATAATCCTTAATAAGTAATAACCATGTTATATTAACTCACTTGTAGTAGTAGTAGTGCATGTAAACAGTATTAACTCTACATGCAAATCTGTTGATACTTGATCTAAACATGTCATTGCAACATTTATCAAAGCCTATAAACACACCACATCTCGATAAAAGATATTCTTCTCGTATTCAACATCATAACCTCATAACCAAGTGCAACTAACTCGTCGCTAAAAGGAGACGGGCATACGGATCAGAAAAACATGTCATTGCAACATTTATCAAAGCCTATATTTAACGAATGGCCAGGAAGGACCTGCCGTAGATCAAAGGAGGGAAAGTTTTAAATTAAATAAACATAATTAGCAAGAAACAATGAGGTCTTAATGAAATTTACCTGATCAGAAAAACACTGTTATCTTTCTTATTCCAACTGTTAAGTATCATGTTATATTATTTCAGAATGTTTCCACCTCAGCAGTTTAAGGTTGTCTGACACTTTCCTTCAGCTTTGACCAGTCAACTTTCTGGGCGCATATTGAGCAGATATGTAACATTTGTGAAAACCTATATGATGAATAACTTAATGATTTAGTCGTTCAAAGTTATTGCTTCAACTATTTATAGTTTGAATGTCAAGGGTGTGAATTCCTGACACAACACGAACCTAACATGACATTTGTGGATTTTGATTTAGTCTAAACGGATTCGGGTCAGTTTAAAGTTGAACGCTGCAACAAGTTTAGCTAAACGTGCCATGTTTAGGGTGAGTTTGTGAGTTGTCCCGCTTAACATATTTTATGCCAATTTTTTTAAGGAAATCTATAGTTTAAACACAAGTATCTTATATAATTTATAGGTTTCGTAACAAATTTCTAATTTTAGAGTACTAACACACAAAAGATATAACTTAAGGTTAAACGAGCCATGTTAGTGTCAAACTGGGAAAACTCATCCAAGTTCATGTGTCTGACACAATTTCCGGGCCCATGTCGTGTTTGGTTTTGTGTCAAGATTCCAGTTACGTGTTGGGTTCGACTGCGAGCCTGTAAACACGATCCATTTAACCCCCTGTTAGATCAAGAATGTTGTTACCTATCTGGCAAAGATTCAAACCCATCATCACAACATAAGAAGCACTCTCCGTTTTCAGGACTTGATTTAGATCGAATACCATCTTCAAATGCCCCTGAACCAGATGTATATGTTATTTTTAAGTAGTAAAGATCATAGATAGACAATACTGAGAGAAATCAATAGAACCTCGAGAAGCTGATAATCGATTCAGAGCTGAATAAACCTCTTGCTGCACTGACTGTTGCAACTGGATTTGCATATCCATGCAGGCCACAAGCATCTTCTGTATGTCATTCATCCTTTGCTCAAGGGTTTCCACATCAATCCTTAAGCCGTTGATGATATCCAGTTCCTGTAACAGGTTAACCAATTAAATAAAATAATACTAATGTATTTTTGGTCAACTTGCAAACCGTTTACTGTAACTCATGAGACTCCATGGTTACCCTGCTAAGGAATGGATGAGGTAAAATTCAGCTTAATGCAGAAAACCAGAAGCTGGGTTCGAACCTGAGATTATGGGTGCTAAATGGGTCATGCTCGCGGGTTGGTGGGTCCAACTTGGCACGAACCCGAAAATCATGTTAGACATGAACCCCAAGTCTCCAACATGACACGAATATCTACGGGTTGACACGAACACGATCCGTTTAACCTAGTTTTTTTTTTTTCTTTTTTGCATTATAGTTCTCTAGAATTATTAGTTTATATCTAAAAACATAAGCGTATAAAACAAATATGTTTAAATATATAACTTGATGAGTTGATGTCAAATTCTCTTATAAGTTTTAAGTTTTGTTATAAAATACCTAACCATGACATGAAACAATTTTTAAAAAAGTTAAAACCAAACTAAACGGATCAACCTGCGATTCCCCCCCCCCCCCCCCCCCCCCCCAGGTTGACCCGAACCTGTCCTTTTCAGCTGAATATGTTCACAGGTTTGACATGAAACTAACCTGAAACCACTCAACCAGTTAAACCAAACCAAAACCAGCAAGTTTCATGTCGTATAAGAAGATATCACCACAACCTGAGCTAGAGATCTTACAAATATTAAAAATTGTTTCTAGTGAGGGAAGAAGTAAAACTCACGGTTTCAAAGTGATAATGGGACTCAGGGAATTGGCTGTCTGCTGCGCCATGCAGCATATCATGGT
Source organism: Ambrosia trifida (assembly GCA_028751855.1). Taxonomy (NCBI): domain Eukaryota; kingdom Viridiplantae; phylum Streptophyta; class Magnoliopsida; order Asterales; family Asteraceae; genus Ambrosia; species Ambrosia trifida. The sequence goes on from CM054130.1 coordinate 17,074,390, forward strand.
CCCTTTGCGTTTGTGGAGATGCATCTATGCCATTTTCATTCTCATCTAGACTTTGCTGCTGAACGTGATCTTGCATCCATTCATTTTCCGACTCAAATGCCTGATCTTGTCTACTGACATACGATTGCATCAGCTGGTCTAGCCTTGGACCAAAATCACTTTGAAGAAGATTAGAAACACTTCTCCTACACATTATGAACAGTGATTGTAATTTTCTGAATTAGTTAGTTACATTACTTGAACAATGAAAGTTAATGATTGGATATAACATACCTGTTTGTAAGTTCTCTAAGTTCAACAACCCTGCTGCCGCTATCATCATCATCATCAGACCAATAGAATGTATTGCTCCTAGTCACCAGAGCAGCTTCCAGATAAGAAGAGTTCCCACCAAACCAACTTTCTGTGGGGTCCTCAACAACACTGCCATTGCCATACCACTCTTCTTCATGTGATTCTTGAAAATCACTCACAACTGTTTCCTGATACCATCCACCATCATCATGTGATTGTTGTGGAGTATGGGATGCATTTGGAATCTCATGAACAATTTCGTCGTCCAGGTCAATGTGGTCAGATGAGGTGTCAGAGTCGGAGTCAGACTGGGTGTGTTCTTGCAGATTGGTGAATTCCCGGTTGGATGTAAAATTGGTTGTCTCACAATTCTCACCAATTTGTTCAACTTGTTCGGTGTGTTCATATGTCGTGTCATTGTCAGATGAGACATCAGAGTCAGATTGGGCACCGCATCGAGAATAGTCAACTGTGAGTGGTAGTCTCTTCGTTTCGGCATATTGAAAAATGTTATTATCATGCATTGCTCCTACTGTAGGAGATTCTGGTGGATTGTGGGACTCCAGATGGCTTGTCAAGTTAGTTGTCTCAAAATTTTCACTGATTTCATGTGGTATCTCCTGAACTATTTCTTCAGATTGTTCAGTGTCATAATTATTCATCTCATTGTCAGATGAGGTGTCAGAGTCAGATTGTGCAGCATGGCCATAGTTGTTCAGTCTGGTGAGGAACCCTTTCCTAATTAAGTAAAAATTTTCAAAATGAAATTAGTTGAGTATAGGTACATCTTCCTAACAAACACTTGCATAAATCTAAACAGCATATGATATGGCCAAAGGTCCTCAAGCAATGATAGTTAATTACTCTGAATCATATTAAGTTTAGACCTAAAAATAGATTGTCTAATGCTGAAAAGTCGAACGTGCCTATTGAAGACATAGGATATTCATGGTATAAATGCAGGTAAAACCAATATATGGGTACTATAAACGGAGAGTAATGACCAGTCTCTAAAGTGAAATGCCATGTGCACCTAATTCTAACATGACAGAACCTTAAGAGCATGGGACTGCATCACTACCCATTATATAGGTTTTACCTGCATTTATACCATGAATTTCCTATTTCTTTAATAGGCACGTTTGACTTTAGTAAAGTGAAATGTCATGTGCACCTAATGCTAACATGACAAAGCCTTAAGAGCATGGGACATCACTAGTCCCACTCACTTGCTACCTCACCATTTACTATCATTAAATATCCAGTTAGTTACTAGGTCCCCACTTACTTTTTTATTACTTTATATAAGTATACTCCAACTAAAATGATAAACTTATCAAATACATGCTCATTTTTATAAAGTTTATATAAATGAAAGAATTGTAAACATTATAAAATAAATATGATTTAAACAAAAGAACATATTTAATTAAAATGCTAAGTTTTTGAAAATTTTGAAAAAGAAAATTGGAAACATATTGTGTGGTTGGAGCCCACATTTTTCCCCATTGATGAAATCACACAAAGGGCAAGTAATTTAGTTGGTGGAGGGGTGGCACATCCAATCAATTGCTTGAATGCCCTTTCATAAAATTACTGCAAATGCTTTTAGGCTTTTGATGAAAAACAAACTCTATATTTGGTCAAGATGGCTTTTTTATTTTGATCAGTTGGTTTGTGTTTTAGATGTTTTTTAATCCATGTAACTTGTTCTTTCATGTATGTCTTAAAAATCAAGATGTACATTATTTCAGTTCTAATAAACAATTTGATTTTACTTTTTGCATTTTGCTTGTACTCATGCCAAAAAAAAGTGTAAAAGGTTTGTCTTATAGTTTCATAAACATTCAGGTTAATCTTTGAAATGGATAAACTGCAAAACCATACACCGTATACCTAGTAAAACATTAGTGGTTATACATAATAGTGGATCAACTATATGAACAATGAATCTATAAAAAATCTAGTAGTCTGACAGACGAAAGAAAAAAGAATGTTCTTTGCATATGAGGTATTCAAGCAAACAAAAAGTTAGAAAAAAAGGATAGAAATAAAATGCACCTTATATGAGATACAGCATGTGTTTGTCTCAAAAATCCCAATTCACTTGCTGCAACAGAAGTTTGCTTTTTATCTTCTACAAATCTTTGGTTCCGCAAAAATCTACCCTTGAGTAATGACTACAATTGAATTATGGCATTAAATGTGGCAACATGCAGCAAAGGATAGCACATAAAGTGTGCAATGCATCAGCAGAACAATAATTGGATATAATAATAAAGCTACCATGGGGAACACCGAACATGCAGGCTGCAGCAAAGGATAGTAACACATAAAGTGTGCAATGCTAAAGCAGAATAATAATTGGATATTAATAATAAAGCTACCATGGGGATGAACCAAGACCATCACATTTACGCAAATCATATGCGACCTTATACAAACGGGACTACTAGCACTGATTCTAGAGTAACTTTAGCTATTCTTTAATGAAAAGCCTCATATCAACCCATAGTGTCCCTTTTGCCCGCAAGAAGGTCACAATTTTGTTTATTGTTGCCCTAGTGAAGACTTCCAGGAAGTCATACATCTTAGAACTCCTACCCAAGCACGATTAACTATGGAATTTTCACAGTCAATGATGCACCCGAAATGCATTGGTGATATTTGAGGTAGGCAGTGTCTCTCCCATGGACGCAACGATGTGGATTTGCCTCAGGTGCAACATTGTGGAAAAAGGGAGCATGAGAAAAGCCTACTGGATGAAGCACCCAAACTCCTGCGTATCCTAGGTGAATTTAGTATGTGATAGTGCCTAAATTAAAACAAGGTATCTTGATCAATTAAGAATGTTGGTGTCATGGGTCATCAGCTTCCACAAGCTGTAATTGATATATGCATCACCCAGTTTTAATATATTTTCTTTCACATAAACAAAGCTAATACAAAATGCAAGCTTATTTTAAGGCTTTAGTGTTACTATATTCTCACTATCCGTGGTCAAGTTACAAAAACATATTTCATAGCAACAAATAACGCAATAATAAACATAAGGATGTCATTGCAAAATAATAAAAATTCAAAAGAGCTCACCTGAATTCGGTGCCGATGAGCAAAACCTGAAACAAATTTGTTCTCCAACAGATCATCAACTTCTCTCTTCCTTTCTCTCACAAACTTCGTTAACAAGTCCAGAAGAGCCTGTCTACCGTATATTCTACGGATAGAACTCCGTGCACCATCGATTTGGGAACCAGTCTGTGTAGGTGACTCAACTGACCCAGGGGTTCTACAAGTGTCACCTTGTTGACTGCTTGATTCAATCCACTCCCTCACTATCCTCACTCTCTTGCATGCATTTTCCCCAACCCATTGTGCCCTTGAACAACTGTTCAGACTTGAAGAACTATAAGCCGTATGTCCCTCAAACCTTTTGTTTCCACATTCATGGAACATTTTGCTCACACCCTCTTTCTCTTGAAGCACCATGTGGTTTTGGCTTTCGGAGCACTCATTCTCAATTCCATTAGCACCCCTCAATGTGTCTTCACCTTCCATGCTTTCACCTTCCACAGAAGACGAGCACGAGCTATCGCTGCCATTAATCACCCCACTCATGTTCCACCTTCCATTCTCTTTACCTCTGCCCCCATTTTCAAGATCCCGCCACATTTTTCTGATGGAGGCTGTTCGAGTAGTTGACCTCTCTTTATTAACATATGAATCCATCCCCGAAGTTGCGTGTAGTCCAGCCACCGCCATTTCTTCACACTTAACCACAAAAATTCTTGATTAACTCACTGTTGTCTACCGAGTTGGATAACAAATCAATCTCTCCCACACGCTTTTCATCCTTGAAAATTCCAGTATCTCTATATCTATAATAGGTCCATCAAAAAAATTCCTCAAATTCTGCTCTAGCAGTAAAATTCAAGTGTAAACTAGACTAATCATAGAAACAAGCAGCAATAACTAGACTAAGTATTAACCTTTTAATCTTTTATAAATACATTCTAATAAACTATAATAATTCTGTATAAAAAAATTCTTGATATATGCCAGATCAATTCACATCACATGTCCTACCTACGTAGATTCGATCGAATAACCGAAGACAAAGAAAAGACATTCTTACAAACAAACTGATTAAATAAACAAATATGAAGCAAGTGAAATAAATCAATTTTCATAAAAATAGTCAACAGACCTGTGAAATCAAAGAGCCTAATGCCCTAATCACAGAATAAACATAATATAATCCAATTGAATATAAGTTCAGAAAACTAATCAACTCAATATATGCAGATTCAACAAACAACAATAACAACACACACACACACACAAAACAGTTTCAATATAAATAACAAATCATCAAAATAAACCTAATCATAACACCTGCAAATACTTCAATAACATAACCGCAATCATAAAACTAAGCTGTTTACCTCTACTAAAATTTCAGATGCTTCAGTAAAATGATTGAATTAAAAGAGTCCTGTCACAAATTGTGAACCGACTAATATAATAAATAAGTTGATAAACATAATAATAATAATAATAATAATAATAATAATAATAATAAATAAGAAAAAAAAAAAAAAAAGATATAAATGCTGTGTTTGTTACCTGTTTACGTCTACAAATTGGAGAGTAAAATGGATGAAAATCAAACAATGCTGTCAATATTAGGTATTAGTCACATTTTAACATACAGTTTTACTTTAGAGAGAGAGAGAGAGAAGAGGAGAGCACGTTGAAGGCGCATAAATTGTGACTTAACTGCAACGTCTATTTTTGAATATTTTTGAAGGTTGAGGAATAATCATGTGAAAAGACTATTATGCCCTTTCTAAATGGTTTTGTTTTGGGAAGTGCGTATATAGTTGCTTGCTTCCCTGCAAGGTATACTACATTACAGTCTTTAATTCAACGGTAAGTTTGCGAGGATGACACGCACTCGCACAGATAGTGGTAAAGATAAAACGACGTCGTGGGTTGCCTTTTCTCTTTTTCCTTTTATTTCTATTTTTAACCGAAGGCAAAATCTATTGATTGTTTACCGGGAAAAAGATATTAAGAACCGGAATATATAGCCATATAGCACCGGTCAGATCGGTAATTAGACAAAGTATAGTGTAACTAGTAGAGTGTCCGCACGATGCAGCGGGAAACACAAACACTTCTAAGAGTGCGTATGGTTGTGTTAAGTTCGATTATTAGACTCAACTGAAACTAAAATCAAAAGTCATCAATTAATCAATCTTATTAAACAATTGATTCCTCGGTTCGGTTAGTATTGTTAGATTATCGGTTTTAGTCTGGTTTAATTAATTTTGGTGAATAACAAAAACAAACTTTGGCTAAAAATTTTTGCCTAAAAGTACATGAAATGGAGGTATAAATACATGAAATAGAGGTAAAAAAATAGCCCTGTAAACGAACCGAATGTTCATGAGCTGTTCGTGAACTTTTTCAACGGAAAGTTCGTTTATTTAATAAACGAACAATCACGAACAAAAAAATTTGTTCGTTTAGTTAAATGAACGAACATGACAAATGTAGAGTTTGTTCATTTATGTTCGTGAACGTCCATTTATGTTCGTTTATTTATGTCTGTTTAAGTTTATTAATTACATACGTAATTATATTTACATAAATACAAACATAAATTGCGTTTTAGTTACTTGTATAAATATAAACCAATTAGTAATTGGGTTTTTTTCAGTAATACAAAATCGTTCACATTTATTATGTTCGTCAACACCTGTTTATGTTTGTTGGTGAACCGTTCGTTTAGGTTTAAACGAACGAACATAAACGAACAAGAACATGACAAATTTCTTAATGAACGAACATGAACACAAAAATTTGATTGTGTTCGTGTTCGGTTAAAATTAAATGAACATTCGGTTCATTTACATGCCTATGTATAAAAGCTAAAAAATTCAAAACCCCTTCTATTTATACCGCCACTACAATTCATAAACCTATTTACTCAGCTTCAAACCATATTATTAGAGTATAATTTGCTATATACTTTTAATTAAAAATTTGATTTTTTACGTAATTAACAATATCTAGAGGTGAACAATAATTGAAACTCAACTGAAATCGAACAAAACATACAAAACCAAACATAAATTAACCATTAAAACCATTTAATTTAATAAAAATATTAAAATAAAACATTTTCCAGAAAATAAAAATGTGGTAATTTTCTTTAGGGTGTCAAGAAGCTACACCTAAATTTTTATAATTTTTGGAGCAAAAACGAATTTATTATAAATATTCTAAGTTTATATGTATTATAATTGTGTTTTTAAATAACAAATAAGAATAAATGAATAAATAAAAGAAACTATGAAAAAAAATGATAATGGTGCCTAGGTTTGAACCCAGGTCCATATTTCCCACATGTAACACCACAACCACTACACCAAATGATATGTTTGTTAACTTATTTGCAAACTAATAGTATTTAAGATAATATTCATACTCATCTTCTTCCCCAATTCAATCCCTAAACAAGAACCCTAACCCTAGATAAGATCAATAACCACGAACAGACACAAATTGAGGTCAGAAACATGGGGCTTTTGTAAAGGGGAATCTAACTAACAAAATGGCATCAAAATAAAGGACTTACAATCACGATTTGGGGTTCGAATTTCCATATGCAGGTCCGCATCTTGGAGGCCGATTATCAATGGTTCTAGCACGATTTGGAATAAGTTTTAAAGTGGGTTTATGTTGTTCGAAGTCCGAGGATTGTAGGGAGGTGGTTAATTTATACTAAGGTCGAGTATAACGGCCCTTTATCATGCTCCAACCGTTACCCTCGTGTTGACGAGTTAAACTCCATAAATACGCAGTTTAAGACCAAAATAATGATGAAGAACGTTGGATTACATGATTGTAACGTATGGGGCTCGAGAAGGATTGATAACAAGCATTAATAATTGTCTTTAATACTTCGCCGGAGCAAGGATCGCCGGCGGCGATAACATGATCGGAAAAAAAATGTGCAGGAGGGAAGGAAGAGTTTGTTTTAAAACTTTTGCAATATGGCAGAAATGGTCCCTCATGATTAACTTAGGTTAGTATATTGTATAAATAGGTTAATTTTTCTTTATAAAAACTTAACTATGTTTAACTTAACTTAACTTGAAAGTTTCCAAGTCTATATAAAACTTGAATTTTTTATAAATTCCATTGCGTAGACGTTTCAACATACACATTTGATAAAAAAAAACGTATTCCCGATCCATAATAAGTACTAATGATAAATTTTAGTTCGCTCTAGAATTAAATTTGAAAACGACGAATTTACAGGGACTATAATGGAAATATTTGAAGGACTATAATTGTCAATTAGGTGAAAGACGAGGGTGACGAATGTCACATTTGGGGACCCACACCCATTGTCTCAACCGATGGCTACTTATATTATGTAATATTTGTAGACGATTATTCTCGGTTCACATGGTTTTATCATCTCAAGGCTAAATACGATTTCTACAATATTCTCACCATATTCTTAAACTTTGTCCAAAACCAATTTTCCACAAATGTCAAAGTTTTTCAAAGTGATGGTGGAACCGAGTTTACAAACCATCGAGTTCAAAATTGTTTTCAAGATCATGGCATACATCATCACTTATCTTGTCCTCACACACCGGAACAAAATGGACGGGCTGAACGGAAACACCGTCACATCACCGAAACCGGATTAGCCATGATGTTTGATGCCTTCACTTCCGCTACATACATCATAAACCGTCTCCCCACAAAACTTCTTGACAACAAATCTCCTTTTGAAATTCTTTTTAAACAACCTCCATCTTACTTCAATCTTCGCATTTTTGGATGTCTTGTCTATCCGTATCTTCGAGACTATACCAAACACAAACTATTACCACGAAGTGCTCCATGCATTTTTATTGGATATAGTCCGAAATACAAAGGTTTTAGATGTCTCGACCCTTCTACGGGTTGAATTTACACTACAAGACATGCCAAATTTGACAAAGATGTTTTTCCCTTTCACTCTACTTCCGCATCCTCTGACTTTACCCTACTCCCCATCACAAATTTTGAATAATCTTTACCCACACCTACAACAAATAAAATTCCCACCTTCACCAAAAATTTGCAAAACCTATCCACATCTCCACCTTGCACCCATTGTCCAGATTACATTATTCCTTCACCAACCAATAGCCCAACGCCCTTGGTTTAAAAAAGCGTGAGGCGCTCCGAGGCGAGAGCTTCACGTATTGGAAGAGCCATGCATTAAAAAAATATAAAAAATATTTATATATGTCAACATGACATATTTTACCTTGTAATCAATTATAAACACAATAACATGATTATAAATATTAATTATGCTTGGAAAAATAATAGTATTTAACAAATATATAAAGAGGTTATTGTAGTTAGCATTCAAAAAAATAGTATTTAACAGATATATACACGCACAAGAATCTAGAAAGACTAAAGTGTCACACCCTCAAATTTCCACGTGCGGGGTTTTACCGCGAGGCGTGTGACACACCAGGATCCAAGTCAACGGTCACAATAAACGACACTATATGATTAGTTCAACACAGCGGAAGCATAATATGTATTACAACTCAAAATGAAATTTAAAGTTTGAAATGTTTAATCAAAACATGCTTATGATTCCTAGACGCCGTGAGACTCCGTGCGCCTATCGACAGCTGCTACCTTAGCGACCTGAGACAAACATGCTAAAAAACGTCAGCAAATAATGCCGGTGAGTTCACAGGTTTTTAGTGAATACCGACTCCAAATGTATACCAACTCCGAGTGAAAATCGACTACAAATGAATACCCATGGTCAATCCAGACCACATGCATGCAAAACATATGAATACCTTACTACTGCGATTGGAAAACCATTACTGGACTCGAATACTGTGAATACTGAATACGTGCCCGAATGAATACTGAATACTGAATACTGCATACTGAATACTGAATACTGAATACCTAAGAGACAATATGCACCCGTCCGACCTCCAGTCGACGAGTGGGGCGGGTCAAGCCCAAATAGCGCTATCCACATTTCCCCCGTTGTGCATCCCCGCACATTCATGGTTTCCCCCGGGACTTCCAAAGATCGCATAGTAATATAATGAATACTCTAAAACATAATGAATACGTGAAAACATAATGAATACTCCAAACCCAATGAATTCATGAATACCAAAACGTAGTTGACACATCTTTCCTGAAAACTTAGTTGAAACGCCTTTTATGAAAACATAGTTGAAACGCCTTTTATGAAAACACAGTTGACACACGTTTAAAGGACACAGCATGTTTTCTCCCCCGAAAATGTAAAACCAGTAAAAGAGTGGGGCCGTGAAACTCACCTTAATTTCCATGCTAAGCTAGCAAACAAGCCTGAAACCTCGACCGACTTCCTCGTGCCCTAATTACCAACAAAGGACACCTTAACAGTCTATCACACATAAGCCTAACTTATTAACCGCTCAAAAGATAGTCTATCCGACTGTCTAGACTCGTGAGTACCAACACGGGTCTTAATACGTTTCAACTCGACGAACCGATCGTGACTTATCTTAATTCTCGTATTACATAGCACCCTAAGTTGCACACTTGTTACTATTTGTGTATAACCCGTGTTGGACTAGTACCCCAAAACGTATAATTATCCTGAATCGTAGCTCGTCTCGTAAATCGTATAAGTACATTTATTTTGTGTAATTATAGAAGATACTCTTTTAAGGAAAAGTATAAGTTTAGTTATTAAAATCAATCAATAACATTGGTTGCTTTTTCCCAAATGTTGTTTGAAAATCATCTTTATCGTTACGAATGAATAGACCTTGAAAGCATTTCAATTTGTTTGTCCAAAACACTTAGGGGAGTTTATTTATAAAAATAGTAGTTCGTTATGCTTTGATTTTATAAAAATTTGGGCAGAGTTTCCTCTGTTTTTTTTGTACGAACCAGACAACGCCCGGTGTCTACAATTTTCCCCATGATCAACTTTCAAACACAATTCGTCAAGTCCTTTTATCAAGAATTCCGATTTACGAGACTATACGTTTCGTCACCTATGTATACTTATTTATATATATAGGAATATATATATAAAATATAGTCCGACAATATAGTCCAATGTTATTTAGTCCGGTGTTCAATATAAGTTACGTCCAATTAACCATTTACTAAATTGTTCGATATATAATTTAGTTACCGTTTATTATTATTATTATCCGGTCCGTTCGTGAGTCAAAACTATTCTATCCATATCAATATATTTATAAATATATGATATTCATAAATATATAATATTTACAAATATACCATATTTATAAATATATAACATCTACAATTAATAACGAACATGAACTCAAGTATACCGAATCGTATGCGCGCGTAACCCAAAATCTGACCCGCGAGACGGTTGAACAGATCTGACCCGAGCCAACCATAACCGCGACTGAAACCCGAACTGAACATATCTAGACCTGAGAACCGAACCAGACCGAGACCAAAACGAACACGAATCTGACCCAGACCAATCAACCCGAACCAAAATGTAAATCGATCTGGACCACCCAACCTTATCTGAACGAAGACGTTAAAAACCAGAACCACGACCCGAGCTCTAAACCGAACCAGGCCTAAGCAGAAACTCGAGACCCTAGTTGAACCACCCATGAAACCACCACAATCCGCCGCTAACCACCGCCTAACAAGCCAAACTGTCACCAAAACCCACTAAACCGGTACCAATAAACCCAACATCAACTTAACGAAACCCACAAACCTGACCCGACTTGAATCGTGACCCGCAACAAAACCAGTGAAACAATGTTACCCCATCTTCAACATCCGGCCATCAACCACCCAGACCTGACTCACCTCCAAACCTGACCCGAAATATCCGCTATCAAACACCCGAGCCACCATAACCACGAACACATAACCGGACGCCACTGAACCACCATAATCTGCCGGACCAAACCCAAACGAACCATCATTGGCCTGCACCTGACGAACCCCCATCGTCACCTACTGCACCACATCCACTCCACCTCTGCAACCACCACGACCTTTGTCTTCCACCCCGAACCACCACTCCCCTGTCTCCTCCTTTGCACGACAAAACCAGAAGACCACGGCTCATTTCGGGCCTCATAACCACGCGTCGCCGCCTCCATCTCGGACCAAACACCCACCACATCTCCCTTCGGGCCAGAAACTACCGCGCCGCCACCACCAGGCTTGGTGGTGGCCGGCTGCTACAGAAAACGGAGGGGAGAGAGAGAGACGAGCGGGTGAGTGAGTGAGGGAGAGTAGGGTAGAGAGAGAGATCGATGAGAGGATTAGAGAGAGAGTGAGGCCTGATCTTAGAGAGAGAGAGAGAGTAGGGTTTCTTGGTGGCTGCCAAGAATGAAGAAGAAGGTAAAGAATATTATGTTTTTATAGGTAGGGTTAGGTTAGGTAGGTAGACACCGCGTATCGAACCTGTCCTAAACGAAATGCGACTCGGTTTATATTACGGTTCATAAAATAATAAATAAAGCATGTCGAAAATGTTCGATTTTAAAAACGTAACAAAACCATGAATTTTTTAAATATAATATTTATTATCCTGCGCGTGCATTCGAAACACGCGTTTAAAACATGTTATAAGATTCGACCACGGTTTCTTTTGTTAAAACGATCTGTTAACATTCGAAACTTAATAATTAACAATATTTATAATAAAAAGTTATCAAAAATCACATCGGTATTAATCGGAAGTTGCCGGTTGTCACATAAAGGCTAGAAAAAAGTATAATACTAAAATAAAACTTAAGGATTGTTTATACCATAAGAAAACTTGGAGGAAGCAAAGTGAAAATATGAATTGGGAGATGTGGCTCACATTAAGCCACGTTGATATCACTCTATCACTAATTATATTCCCACCTGCTTTCATCTCCTTCACATATTCTCTATCTCTTACCATCTCTCTCATCGTCTCTTCTTTCAAACCCTAACACGCTCACTTCCTCAATAATAATAATAATAATCCATTTTTAACCCATGGGAAGGAGGTTTCTGAAGGAGCTTAAACAAATAAACTACTTGATTCTTGTAGAAATAGTACTGGTGAAGAACATCAGAAGAAAAAAAATTATCTTTCTGGCCGGAGCAATATTGAAGCGCCGCCTCACACCCTCTGTTTAAAGCGCCGCCTCATGTAGGCCAGCGCTTTTGTCCAAAAAAGCGTTTTTCTGAACGCTCCTAGCGCCCGCTTTTTTAAACCAATCCACGCCATCCCCACCCAACTCTCCTTTAAGCCCATCACCAAGCCCACCCATTTCTACCTCCTCTAATACACCTCATCCGGCCCAAAGTCAAACTCCCTCTTTCACAGCCCAAACTGATTCCTCAACTTCAGCCCACCAATCCGATGCGTCCAACCCTTCCCCTTCCGAATCGGGCCACCAATTCTCATCAAACCAAACTCCCTCATCCGCCCAATCCTCTCAAGCACCACCTCCACCCTCACCTATTCTCAATCCAATTCCAAATAATCCTTTAGCCACAAATAATCATCCTATGACAACTCGGTCAAAAGATGGTATTTTCAAACCAAAACATTTCGCCAACTTATCCCAATTTTCCTACCATCCTCTTCATTATTCTCTTCTCTCCTCTCATGTACCCAAAGGCATTAAAATCGCCTTGAAAGATTCAAAATGGGTTCATGCCATGAAAGATGAACTTAAAGCCCTCCATACAAACCAAACTTGGCATCTCGCTCCTCGCCCTACCTCTACCAACATCATTGGCTCCAAATGGATATATCGAATAAAATACAAAACCGATGGTTCCATTGATCGCTACAAAGCACGTCTTGTGGCACAAGGTTTTAATCAAGTACCGGGACTAGATTTTTCTCATACTTTTAGTCCCGTTGTCAAGTCTTCCACCATTCGTGTCGTTCTTAGTCTTGCTACTATTAATAAATGGAAACTTCGACAACTTGATGTAAACAATACTTTTCTAAACGGTAATCTTACCGAAACTATTTTTATGGAACAACCACCGGGATTTGAGGACCTTAAACACCCAACTCATGTGTGCAAACTCAATCATGCCATTTATGGTTTAAAACAAGCCCCGCGAGCTTGGTTTCAGCGATTAAGTTCCTTTCTTCAAACCGTGGGTTTCACATGTAGTCGAGCCGACCCCTCTTTGTTTATCTTTAATTGTGATGGCATTTTAATATATCTTCTAGTTTACATGGATGACATAATCATTACGGGCAACAATGAAAAATTTATCTCCACACTCACATCACGTCTAAACAAAGAATTCAAAATCAAGGATCTTGGACTTCTATGTTTCTTCCTTGGCTTAGAAGTAACTCACACAAAGACAGGTCTATTCTTAAATCAATCAAAGTATGCCCATGACATTCTATCACGGGCCGGTCTCCTTGATTCCAAGCCTGTAGCCACTCCCCTCACTCCCAAGGATATATTCAACTCTAACGGACACCCGTTTCATGATCCCACTCTTTATCGCTCTCTCGTCGGTGCTCTCCAATACCTTACCATTACCCGTCCTGATCTTTCCTTTGCCGTGAAACAAGCCAGTCAATACCTACAACAACCCACCACCACTCACTTTCAACTTGTCAAAAGAATCCTTCGTTATGTCAAGGGAACTTTATCATATGGTCTAACGTTTGATAGACCACCTAACACTGTTTTATTAGGTTTTTCTGATGCAGATTGGGCACGTTGCATTGACACACGAAGATCCACCTATGGCTATTGCATTTATCTAGGTGGAAATTTGGTATCTTGGAGTGCAAAGAAACAACCGACGGTCTCCCGTTCTAGTTGTGAATCGCAATATCGAGCGATGGCGAACACGGCTTCGAAAATTATTTGGGTTACTCATCTACTTCAAGAGCTTCATGCATTACCACCGGGATCCCCAACGCTATTTTGTGACAATAAAAGTGCTCTATTTTTAAGCCAAAATTCAATCTCTCACAAAAGAGCTAAACACATAGATCTTGACTACCACTTCGTTCGAGAATTAGTTGTTGCAGGTCGCCTTCACACTCGTTTCATCTCAACAGATCAAAAAGTCGCCGACATATTCATGAAGAGTCTTCCAAAGCCGTTCTTTGAGAAATTTCGAGCAATGCTTCGTCTACATCCTCCGCCTCGCATTGATGGGGGATATTAGGCAATCCCACAAATATTGCTTCACATTAATCACAAGAAAAGTCAAGTCAAAAGTCAAGTCAATTGTAATTAATTGTCTCCTCTAGTCTTGTAATATCTTTGTATATATAGGTGTTGTAAGTGCAATGGAAAGAATATAGAGTTTTTCCCTAATCTCATTTGAATTCAAGAATTATCACATTTTTAGGTTTAGTGATGAAATGAGATGAAATGGGGTGGCATAAGATGATTGGGTGTGATAGTGTGATGGATGTGATAAAATGGTGACCACCCCATGTGCCCTAAGTGTATGGTGGAGTAACTTTTCAATCATTGGCACCCTCTAATGGTCTCGATCAACGCAACCACCAAGGTTTGAAAGGGCTCAACGCACGTTAATGGTCAGGTGCTCCCCTCCTTTAGCGCCCCGTAATGACGGACATGGGTGGTGTTTAACGCCTCTCTTTGCTTATTTGGCATGAGGCGTGAATCCACTACACTTGGGTAGTGTTTGGTATGCAGGATTGGAAGGCGGAATGGAATGAACAATTGCGATGGAATGAAAAAACGTGTTATATATTCCGGTTCTTAACACTTAAGCATCTCTATTAATTTTAGTTCAAAAACCGACTTCTATGAAGACCTGCTTATTTGTGTTTCTTTAAACAAACATATCAATAGAATAATACCAATTTCAGCTACACATTGAGCAGAATGTGTGACTTCAATTGGAAGTCCGTAATATATTAATAACAGAGGTATTCCTCCTCAAATTACATAACCATTTCTGACATGTTACATACCTCACAAGTCACAACACACGCCGGTTAGATTTGTCTATCCAAGCTAGGTTGTGGATAATGGACCTCTCAATCCATTTACTTCATATTAGATTTGTCTATCCGAGATATAATTTAGTTAACGAAATACAAAAATTGGTCAAAGAAAATATTAAGTCTAAAATAGTGGAAGAGATTAGTAAAGCGGATTTTAGAAAGAAAAAAAAATAATTTAATTCACCCATCAGTTTAGCTTGGTTTGACAATTAAACCGGTCGATGCCATATCCGACAAGCCCTATGGGGACCATTAGTGAAAATCGACAATAATATCATGTCAAGACTATGTGGTGTGGGGGGCGGCCAAGGCCCGTCGACCACGTCCAGGCCCAGCCATCCCCCCCCCCCCCGGCCGACGTTCCATCGCAATGCTTGGGATAAGGTGTACATTTTGAGCTCAATACCAGTGTCAGATTTATAGCCGAAAAGACAAGAACCTATTATACCTTATACCTTATGCCATATACCCGATACATGGTTTTTTAAGTGCCTAATAGAATACCAGAATTTTTAAGTATATTTTTATGCTTACTCACAACTTTTATAATCTAAGTTTTTTTTAAATGCATGTTATGATATTATAAAGAAAATAATATGTATTTGAATGAATTATGTTATTTTAATTTATTTTAACTAATTTTACAAATTACAAACCAAAAATAAAATTATAAACAAATTTGTTTTGTGTAAAATAACTAAAAAAACGTATATTTGAAAACTGGGTATTAATACTCAGACTCATACTCGGTTTTACCCGAGCTCAATCATACCTTAACCTGTACATAGGTTATAATTTTTTTTCTCAATACATGTACCCAAATCCTACCCGGTTTCTCTCAATACCCTCTTTCCAATACCCAATCATACCCGAATGCAGATATTAAAATTACCCGATTTGTGCACAAACAACTATATTTCCAATCAAGCCAAACGCAAACATTTATTTTGTATCCCAAACAAAACAACAAAAAAGAAAAGAAATTATCAACATCACACAAACGCTCTTAGAGATCAATTTAAGCAATTATAAAAACGTGCTACAACTCCCATGAGTTTCCTTTGAGGAACCAGAAAATTGTGCTACAACATTATCACATGAGACTTTCATGTTGTAATATCTTGAATACCATACTCCAAATTTGGATCTTAATCTACTCTTCAACTCGAAATCTAACACGACTTCATGTGACGATTTTGCCAATTCTAGATGCCGCGACAACGCCCCAGATAACTCTAAGTTACGTGACACAAGATCTAACTTAAACTCCCTAGTTTCCCTTTTGTGTTGGTGCCACGGCTCGATGACACCCCTTGCAACCGTCACATTCTCAAACAAAATATTGATATCCATCTTCTTGTATTGGATATGCATCTTTTTGTTGGGATTGATTGACTTAAGAACAAGATTGTAAGATGCATAGAGGTGGTGGTCCTTGGTTAAGGTGTAGTTGTTGATTGACCCACCTTTGATGCAATAGAATGGTCTTTTGGGTTTGATGCTTAGCCAAATGACTAAGATGGTTAGACCAGTCATGACCACGAGTGCCAACAAGAGTGTAGCAATGGTCCTTATTAGCAGCGACCGTCTTGGCCCGGCCGCTTCAGCCATTGTTTTCTACAATTATAAGATTTGGACAACACAATTCAAGATGAGTTTGATGTTTAATAGTTAGCAAAAAGGGGTTTATGAGAATCTTAAATGTTCCCTTTTCTTTTCATCAAACACTCTTGGAACAATGGAACAATTTTTAGCGAGTAATAATTCTTGAATTCAAAACAAGTTCACTCTTTTACTATTCGAAAGAATTCTTTAATAAAGTATATTCAAATTGCATTAAACGGTATAATGAAGTTTCTTTTTTGGATAATGCATCTATTTCTCCCTCATAGAAGGGTCATAAAGCTTTGCAATTTACTAGCAGAATATATACCGTTATGATAGCTCGGTTTTAAATAAAATTTATAGTGAAACGTGGATAAAAAATTATAAAAAATGACCACACTGCAAGAGTGTATTTTATTAAAAAAAATAAAATATTTTTATTTGACTTGTCTCAGATTTTTAAATAAAATGTGAATCGAAACGTAGATAAAAATATAAGTTGTGATATGTGTGGTAGCATAACTATATCAGATATAAACAAAAAACAAAAAGAAAAAGGAATACAAAAAAGTTTATCCTGTCATATGTAGGAAAAACAAAAAGAAAGGACATGGGTCAAGTAGTTTGTGATAGTAGTGGTATAGTATCTATACATAAGTCATGTGAACTTCATTAAAAAAACCAACCAAGGCGACCTTCTCCAAGTTAGAGAAGAACCGCCCAAATAAAAGTTACATCACATAAAAATTAAAATTACACCAATTTCGCCAATCGGCTGATCCCTCTTTATGTCTACTCATATACTAAAGATGTCCCAAGGATTTGACGTCCGCAACAATTTGGTCCTCGGTTAGATGGTTTTCAGGTATTTAATTTGCTTTGAAACCCGACAAAATGACACAAACCGAATAACCTGGATAAGCCAACTAAATATATTAACATACGTTTACATAAGTTGTCCTCATGAAAACCATACAGTAATCAGTAACCCTAATATGAGTTGAGAAATATCAATCGACAATAAATGGTTCGTTCATGCGAGGTTTTTTTTTCTTAATCGACATTCTAGTTCGTTCAACTTGGTAAAGTGTATAATTATCATCATGTGCACAACACAATGGTATGACTTTAAGTAAAATAAAAATATATATAAAATGTAAAAAGAAAAATTAACTATAAATAACGCATACAATATCCGTCTTTTGAAACTTGACCCACCACAGAACCACACACAAAAAAAAAAAAATGCTAAAAGATGTGCTTAGCTTCAAGATGGAGGAAGATATAATGTCCCAAAAGTGTTTTACTTGAACAATCTTTTTGGATCCTTCTCCAATATTTAATCCCTTTGTTGGTAAATAGTTTACAAATATTAAAACGATGAAATTACTAGATTATGATACTTTAACTAGTGTGATTAACCGGCACGCGTTACGTCCTTTCTGATTTGGTTGTTTCCAAAATGCTAATAGGCTATTTTCAACCAAAGTAACCACTAACTTTTATATTTCAACAACACTGGCATCTCATACAAACAAATATGTTAGTTATACATTCCGTATATATGTCATCATAATATGTCCTTTCTTCAAATGACTTCTATGGAATACATGTAATGCGATATAGGTGAAACCCGGTTACATGATTTATATGTATTTGTGTATGTCTAAATGTAGATCTCTTGTCCTTGTTGAAGTTACAAAGTTCGAGTGTCACAGATGCGCTACTCAGATTATAGTTGTTAATTATCGATGGTTTTTCGTTCTGTAACAACTGACGCTTGATTAAGTTCTTCCAAACTCTAAATTTCTTCCACTTCTCTTTGCTTCAAGATCTTCTATCTTTGTAGTCTTTTGTTTAATCAAAAATAGGTCAAAACATGTAGCGTCACACAAAAGTAAAGAAACATGAATCATGAAAGAACAACAATATGCACTTACCTCAATCATGGCCCGTGATTTACTAAGCGTTCAAGCTTCTATGATATCTTCGGAATCTGCCATTTTCTTTTAGTGGCCTTGTATTGTCGATACGAAGAACAAGACTGACTCTCAAGTCGATAGAGATGTGCATTTTCCTAAAAGATCGTTTGGATGTGGTGGATCGTATACAAGACAAACCTCGAATATGAAATAACTCTTGAAACAAAAGTACACGACAAAGAGGCGGATGATGGACTATCTTCCAACGTATCCGATGAAGAACTCGCCGACGATACGAGTCGATCGTCGAAGATAAAGTTGTATTTTTTTTAGTTTATTGATGTATTTGTGAAGTATTAATAATTAATAAATATTAAATTCTTTTAGTCTGTTGATTTTTTTTTCTTAGACAATTCGGATTCTAACGCCTTAAAAACAAGTTTTTAACAAACAACCGGTTGTACCCGGTTTTTAGGTAGGAACCGGACTCGACATACCCGCACCGGGTAGGGCGGTAACCATACATACCCCTATACCCCGGTCCAGTCCCTACCAGTGTCCAGGTCCCATTTTGTACTGTGTACGACTGTACGGCCCAAAATCCGTTTTTGCATCTCTGCATGAATGAGCAGCCTATCAGAAGCTAGAACAAGCAAAAGCCCATCTTAAGTAACCAGCCCAGACCAAGCAAGCACAAAGCAAAGCAAAGCAAAGCCAAGCCTAGCCTAGCCTAGCAAAACTAAAAAACAGAAACGAAAGACAAAAAAACTACAATAAAAATAAACCATACTTTGGAATTTGGATTATATAACTGAATTATGTATTTTTAACAAATACTAATTATATATAACTAACTACAAATACTAACTTGACGGTAATTATAACGTCCGTTAATTAATTTACCGGTGTTACGGTTCCCCAACCGTTTCTCCTCCGTCACTTGGCTTTCAACACCGCTCAATACCGTCGCCACCACACCCCTCTTAGACAAGCAACTTCTCCCCCTTTTTCTCAAGAGCTTCAACGGAAAACAATTCAAAACCGTTAACCGCTTCAGCAGAAACCAAATCACCAAACTGCAAACCAATCCATTCATCCACTTTGACATCAAAGGTAACAATTTCTCATTGCAATTAGGGTTTTATGTTTAGGTTTTAATTGAAAAATCATGTGTCTCTTTTATCAATGTACACCACTTGGGCTTCAATGAATCTTGAAACATTGATTTCATAATTGAATCTGCTTATTTTGGGTTTTGAAATAGAGAACGAATATTGATTGATGTAAAACGATTTCACCGTTTGTGGGTTTTTGGAAGATAGCTTTTAGAAACTTTGTTTTTTTTTTTGTTGTCATTCATAGATTAATCTATTATTTGCTTGCTATCTTCCAAAATCCAAACAAACTTTGTTCTATTATTTGCTTCTTGACAATTGAAGATTAATCTTGAATAATTGCCTAATTAAATTTACTTAAAAGGAAAGATATCGATTGTTTTGAAATTGTTCAAATTGAAGATTCTTTATCATTTAAAAAGGCATACTTTGTTGTAAACCAGTCTTGCCAACTGTTTGCCAGAGAAATCCAACGGATTACACATCGAATTTGTATGCCCTTTTTACTCTTTCTTGGTTTCAATTTGGTTACTAGCATTCATAGATTGCGAATTCAAATGTAGACCATGCATTTTTTTAATCTATATGTCCGTGATAAATAATTTAAATAAACTAAATGTATTTGCCGTTTTTATGTTCTTATACTATCCTTGGTCAATTTAATAACCAAACATATTGGGTTTGTCTGAATTAGGGATTGTAAAGAGAATTAAGGTTACGAATCGTCAAGCCAAATCCCTTTCTAATATGTCAAGAATGATAGTTTATTCCCGAGGTAATCAAGCTAAATGCGACTCTCTTAAATCATATTAGTATGTTCTTTGCCATTCATGTATTTTCTATAACTGAATGAACAAAAGGTTTTAATTATTTACATATTCTCTCTAAAATGGGTGTTATATGACAAAGATATCCGGTAAATGGTATTGTTCGATAACCATTCTGAATGGTTCATTTGAATGTCATTTGAAACTAAAAAGCACCCTTTTGATATTCGTACAGAAAATGAAACTCCATCCTAAAACGATATTATGTGGATCTGTAAATTTGCATGTCCTTTGTTACTCTTTTCTTGGTTGCATGTGCCGTTAGTACAAGAGTTCAATAATTTAAAAAAAAAATTGAAACATACTGTTGTGCAGCCATGAACCATTGTGCAAGTGGCCTGCAGTTTTTTTTTTTTACAGCAAAGTTAAAATTTGTTGTGATTTTGAATGTTCCAGATGGTATGATGTTAAATTACGTGGTGTAGATGATGCAAATCACCAAAGTTAGGTGTATTTGAAGGTATGTAATATTCATTATACAGTTTGTGTCATGAACTCTAACAATCTGGGCTTACAACAAGATACTTTATCATTGATGTTAGGTTAAAATGTGTTGTGATTTTAAATGTTCCAGATGGCGTGGTGTTAAATTACGTGCTTTAGATGCTACAAATCACCAAAATTAGGCGCATTTGAAGGTATGTAATAATGATTTTTAATAATTGTTTGTGTCATAAACTCAACAAATTGGGCGTATGAGAACAAGATACTTTATTTATGTTAAGTTAAAATTTATTGTGATTTTGAATGTTCCATATGACGCGATGTTAAACTACGTGCTTTAGATGCTGTAAATCACCAAAATTAGGTGCATTTTGAAGGTATGTAATAATCATTTTTAATAATTGTTTGTGCCATAGACTCAACAAATTGGGCGTATAACAACAAAACAGTGTACCATAACAGTTGGTAATTAAGTTGCTTTGTTTGTCAACATGTGCAAGGTTGATCCAGACTTCAGAGTGCCCCTATTTGGATTCAGCTTTCTTACATTTTTCCTTCGTATTATTTTTCTTATCTTTTATTTATTTATTTTTTTTTACGTACGGAGCCCGTGGGAATGGTTATAGAGAAAACCCTCCTTATTTGGTAAACTCTGGAAACTCTGACTTCCCAATATTTTTTTTTTTTGAAAAAAATAGGGCAATTAATATACATGATTTTAAGCATTTTGGGCCAAAAAAATTAAAAAAGCGCCGAGTACTTTTTTTTAAAAAAAATAAATAAAATTTTGACTAACACATGTTAAGCGCTAATAACAGGTGTTAACAATGTGTTAACTATATGTAAACAGTAGACGTTTTTTATTTTTTAAAAAAAAACCGTTCGGCGCTTTTTCGATTTTTTTGGCCCGAAATGCTTAAAAAAATGTATATTACATACCCTATTTTTTTCGAAAAAAAAATGTTGGGAAGTCAGAGTTTCCAGAGTTTACCAAATAAGGAGGGTTTCCTCCATATACTTTACCCGGAGCCCGTATATCTAATATATGTTAACTTCTTATAGTTCTTATAGGGTTTTTTTTCTTTGGTTTCTTGTACAAGATTCATAATTATTTTAACTCATTAGCTTTAAAAAAAATATTTCCATTTGGTTTGGCCCCTCCTAAGCCAAATTAAGCATGTACTTTTAGCTCCCAATACAAATCTTCAAGTTCCACCATTGTTTTATACACGATTTCATATAAATCTTAATCAAAACAAAGCGGGATCAAATATAATATATTATTTTTTTAATCAATTTGATAACCCTTAACAACGAGTTTAGAAAAATCATAATTTTCTAACTCTCAGGCTTACGTTTTATACTTGCACAGCCTATAAATTCAACTAAGTATTTCAAGCCATTTATTATATTCTTAGCTATTACACAAAATATTAAGTAATAGCATATGCAATAGTCTCCGCCGTAACGCGCGGCTACGCCAACTAGTTATAAAAAAAACTTAAACATAAATGAAATATATGATACAAATACATTGTTGATATCTTGGCTGTTTGGTAGCCTCTTAACCATTCAGGTCTGAATCATTCAGCATTCAGACTGTTTGTTTCAGCATCTGAATGGAATGATTAAGTGCTGAACCATTAAGCTAATAAGGGATGCTGAATGATTCAGCTCTTAGCCATTCAGAGTCTCTTAACCATTCAGACCATCTTAATGATTCAGCACTTAATCAACCAAACAGCCCTTAGTCAAAACAAATCAGTTTCCAAATTTTATTTGTTAAAGAAAGTAAAAATAAAGAAGTTTCTAGCCGTTGTACTCTTCTTGAGTAACCTGAGAGCCACATGAGAATTAATGAACACTAGAGAGATTATTTTATAGTAACGTAATTTTTGTTATGTAACAATAATATTAAGTTATGAGAAAAAGGTTGGAAAAGACATTGCCTAGTACCTGGGAGACTTACAATTTGGAATAGGGGTATCAAATGGGGTAGAGGCGGTGCTTCACAGTGCCAACAGGTTTCTCAACTCCTTTTATGCGGATGGGTCCTTGGCTCTGCTTACAGTGGACTTCTCCAATGCCTTCAACATGGTCGACCGCACAACCTTTCTTCAGGAGGTTCACCAGCGGTGCCCGTTATCTTTCCGTGGGTCCAATTCCTTTACGCCCAACCTGCTAGGCTGTATATGGGTAATGATTGTATTGGGGCTACGACCGGAGTGCAGCAAGGAAATCCTTTGGGGCCCCTTCTCTTTGCCCTTGCCTTACATCCCCTTATCATGCGGATTCAGGAAAACTGTAACCTCCCGTTTCACGCTTGGTATTTGGATGATGGGACGATTATAGGCAACGCAGCTGAGGTTGCTAAGGCTTTAGACATTATCAACGTGCATGGGCCATCTCTAGGGCTTCATCTCAATATTAAAAAAACAGAGGTCTTTTGGCCGACGTGTGACGGGCTGAAAGGTCAGGACGGCTTTTCCTGAGAGGGATTGGTAGACCAGAGAAGGGGGTTAAACTCCGTGGTGGGGCTGTAAGCCGAGATCCGATATTTATTGGGGAGTTGGCAGGGCGGCGGGCTACGGTTGTGGTTGCCCTTATGAAGCTCCTGCCCCGCCTTAGGGATCCCCAAAGTGAACTCCCACTGCTCAGGTCATGCATGGGGGTCGCTAAGTTACTTTTTGGGTTGCGAATCTGCCAACCCCACTTGATGGTGGATGCGGTATCCCTTTTCGACGATGGCCTCCGGGATGCTATTGAAGATATAGTTGTGTGTGGTGGCCTCTTCTTTGGGGACCTCCAGTGACGCTTGGCATCCTTGCCGATGCGTTTAGGTGGTTTGGGCCTCCTTTCAGCTTGAGATATTGGGGTTTATGCCTTTGTTGTAACACCCCAACCGATGGCGGAAACATCGGGGTGCCACGTATTGATGATTGTTTTCAGTAGCACATGGTATGATATAAATTTTAAATAATTTATTCAAACACAATATCCAAAATGTGAAATAATGTCTAAGAATTCAAATACATAACATCCAAATAATAACTTCAAAAACTTCAAATAACTTCAAGATAAATCCTCATGCTAACTCAAGCCTCAGCTTCATTGTTACCTGAAACATGTTAATTTTGAAAGTATTTTGGGTCAACATAAGTTTGGTGAGAATTACATAGGTTTTTGATGATAAAATGAATAAAATGTTATGCAATTCATGTGTCATGTTAATCTAGCCCATATGTGAGAAACATATTAGAAATAAATCGAGTGCATAATCAACCCTGATGACTGTTATAAAATGATACATACCATACACTTATGGTCCCAATAATGTTATGCGATAACAAACACCCACGTAACCTTTGTAGGAGGCACGTATCCGGGTGGGATTGTCAGTCCAATAGATCTATCAATGTATACCGTCGGCTGATCAATGTTAATGATTATGCTAGAATGTGCTTACTCTAATCATGTTCAAGACAATATGCAACATAGAAAACACACAAACACATTGATGATTGAATTGCAAAGAAAAGTGTTATAACATGTTTCACCCCAGAAAGTGGTGATAAAAGGGGCTATGTAAACTCACCTTAGCAAATGTTAACTTGTTGAAAAAGATATGATAATTGTGTTGCCCAAAGTGATTCCAAATATTACCCTATAATGAGGTAATATATACAATAAGTCTAAGTCTATATAAACTAATATGTGTATCCTAGGGTTTCGATTTGGGGATAATCAATTGTCAAACTTAATTTAAAAAAATGTTAATTAAATAAAGAAAATTGGATAATTAATGAAAAATAGTCTTTTTATAAAGTTTGAATTTTGAGTGTGCATATTAAAGTGTTTGAAGCAATAAAATAATTTTTATAAAATTATTTCATTTAAAATAGATTTTTAAATCTATTTATTTATAAATAGCCAATTATTAACTTTAATATTAAAAATACTAAAATTAAAGAAATCTATTTTTAAAAATCATAATTCTGATCTAAATGATTAAAAATAATTTGTGTAAAAGTTTGGTGCAAAAATGATGAAAATTGGATTTATTATGAATTAAATATGATTAAATCTTACAAAAATTGCTTAAAAATAATAAATAAATGATTTTACTGAATTAAAAATTATTTCAGTAAAGTTTAACCTTATAAAAAGTTAGGATAATTTTTGGAGAATTTAAATAAATTGTTTTGATATAATAATGGATTTTTATAATTATAATAGTATAAAAATGATTTAATTATTATAAATATTAAATAAAAGAATTTCTGAAAAATAAAAGTTGTAATTAAATCTTTTATATCAGATTAACAAATAATAATTTTTATAGAGTTTATAAAACAGTTTAGGTATTTTAAAAAAAAATTTAAAAGATTTAAAGGATTTAATATATATATATATAATTAATGTTTTGTTTAAAAAGAAAAGAAAAGGAAAGAAGGCATAAAAACCGGTCAGAGCTGGACTCGAACCCGGGTGACCCTTGTAGCAAACCAGAGTCACAACCACCTGGCCTAGGCCGGTGGTTGTGTTATCTTTAGATTGAAATTAAATAAATACGTAAACCTCGAAACAGTTTATCCCCAAATAAAAGTCGACGAACCCTAGATTATCAATTGATTGATTCAGGCAACTATAGCCCGATTAATGTTAGGGCTATAGTTGCTTGAATGCCGATGACTAAACCCCACCATTTTAATTGTACTTACAGTGTGGTATGAATGATAATCGTCGGGTCAAAAGGAAAAGTCAACCACGAGCTATAAACCACGATCAGAGTAGTAATAGAGAGAAATAGAGGTTGAGGGAGAGGTATGAGCGAGTTGTGATGCTATGCAGAGCCTCAATTTATACTAATGGGATTAGGGTTTGGGTTAATTGTATAGTTGACTTTCCATAAGATAATACGCGGCCAATATGATCATTAGGGCACAATTGCCGTGTAATTGTTGTTCAATCATGTTATAATGGGCCGGATATAGCACGAGGTTACCATAGATTGCATAATTACGCGTTAATACCACGGATTGCACAACAAGGAATCCCACAGTTGACTTTTATTGTCAACTGTGAGGATTCTAATTCGCGTATAAGTTTATAGTTTGTCCGGGTTTATCTCAAACAGAAAGCCAGCCCAGCTGGTTTGTGCATTGTGGGTTAGTTTGGGCCGGCCCTTTGGCGCGGGTTCGAACCCCGGCCAAGGCAACATTTTTTTTGATTTTTAATTTTAATACCACACATTTAAATATAATAATATATATATCATTAGGGTTCCAAAATAACGACAAAAATAATAAATGCGATGATAATAATAATTGCGAGGGTAAATATGAAACTTGACGTTTTATTAAATGTCGGTGCGTAACGTACAAGAATTAAATGCGTAATGTTACATTTGTGGCGTCTAGAGCTCAGTCTTGGGAACTTCAGGATCATATCCTTTGAAACAGTGGGGTCATCGGGCTAGACCCGGACTATCAACAGGCGCTTGAACGCTTAAATGTCTATCTCCCGAACTTTGATATTGGCGGTTTTTCTAATAAGGACACTGTCCCCTCAAAGCCACAAAAAAACTTTGTCGAATGCTCTATTTAGCAAAACTGCTCAAAGCCTGGGAGAAGTTTTTGAGTTGTCCTCCCACGATAAGGCGGTGATTGAATGCCTAAAGGGTCCTCATGCTCAGGATTTTTTTTTACCGTTATCCCGATTGAGGGTTTGGGTCAATGCATGTCTGCAGTGGAGTACAGGGCTATACTCAAGTACCTGTTGATGATCCCTATGTATCCGGAAGATGAAACATGCCCCATCTGCCGTAAAGCTTGCATGGATAAATACGGGGAGCACGTAATTCATTGCAAAAAGCTCCCTGGATTCAAATACTGGCATGACTGGGTGAGGGACGTTTTGTGGGACATCATGAGAAGAGCTGGGATTTCTGCCAAAAAGGAGTCCCCTGTAAATTTTCTCACAGACCCCGCGGAAGGAAGATCCACCCTGCGACCAGCAGATCTGCTTGTCTTTGGTTGGGAGAAGGGGAAACATGCTTGCGTGGACCTCACAGGGGTATCTCCTTTGGTTGGGTTAGGGGAAACTGGGTTTGTAGCTGGGCAAGCATCGAGAAAGGCGGAATCGAAGAAAGTAAATAAGCATGCTAAAGCTTGTGCAGAGAACCAACATGTCTTTATCCCTTTTACCTTTGATATTGATGAGCCGGTCGTCACAGGTCATGCAAAACCTAAATAACCTAGGTAGCTAGGGTAAGTAGGGTATCAATCCAAGGAGCGTGTGGTTAGTGAATTTTATTTAGTTGATTAAACAGCGGTGCTTATGAAGTGGCTAAATTAATTATGAATATTGCAGTTTATCATTTAAGAGTTTGATTGAAAAGTTGTTGTTTATTATACTAAGAATTTAATTAAAATTATAAGAATAAAAAATGATGATATTTGTAAACAATTGGATTAAAAAGATTACACTAGGGATTCAACAATTGAACACTAGGGTTTCAACAACTAGGTAAACAATAATAATGTGATTGGTGTTAATGGAGTGATTGTTCAATAGGCTTAGATGTCAAGTTTTATCAATATCAAAGATAGATTAAACTACACTTCATTACCTAGAACATACAATCCTATGTTTGTGTTAAAGCAAGGAACCATGTTCATCTCATTAGAAATTGGCACAAGATCAATTAACTAAAATGAGTTTAACATAAGATTAACCACAATTCAACACAGTTAATTCAAACACACAAAAACATAAACAATAGTTTAAGAACAATACCCAATTTGTTTAATTCTAGATCTCAAAAGTTTATATCCCCAGTGTAATACAAAGGGGTCAGCAACTCATGGCCATGAAGCTTGATTCTTCAAAGATTGGATCTCTTTTCCTTCTTCAAAATAATCTGCGATCCCTTTTTGTCCTATTTTTCTCCAATATGGCGTGACCTCCTGTCCAAGCAAATACTTCCGATCTCCTCCCCTTTTTAGAATTTGCGTGAGGTCAAGTAATTAAAATAACATTTTTAATTAATAAAAACCTAGAAAAATACAAAAATTAAAAACCTAGAAAATTAAAAAACGTAAAAAAATAAAAAAAACCGAAAAAAAAGAAGTAAAAACTAACAAATTAGTTAATATTATATTTTTCCATAAGGTCACGCTTCATTTGTAGCGTCATCTCTAACTCTGGCCCGTGAAGATGATCAGTGTTCATGGCGATAAATTTCATATCTTCGCGTTTTTCGCGCTGTTCTTTGATACTCAACTTTAGCTCTTTCATACTCAACTTTTTTTCAAACGCTTCGCGAATGTTTTTTTTCTCCTCGAGCATTTTTTCTTGACTCGTATTGAACTGAATCATGGTGGAATTTAAATCTTGCAAGTCAGCGCTGTAGGCGCCGGTTGATCCAGAACCCGAACCCGAAGTAGTAGATTTTTGCGACCTCTTTTTTGACTTATCTCGACCGGGTGGGCGACTCAATTCCTCTTCGAACTCGTCTTCATCCAAATTAACGGCTTCTACGTTTTCAGGATCAATTGAACGGTTTCTTAACGAATTTGTTTTCGACCTTTTTTGCGGAGTTGGTTGCAGTGGGGACGTACGCCCATTTTGAATGGTGCTTCGCGACTTCCCAATAATGAAGAAACTTGAATTCGAGACCGGTTTCATTACGATACGCTCCTAGCGACCGGCTGAGGCTGTCGGTGTCTGTTTCACCGCTTTTTGGATTGTTTCTTGCGTAATAATAATGCGGGTGAAACGCATTCATTGCCCTGTTTATCTCTGTCCACTTGGACGAGAGACTATCGTTTGCTCGATAGAACTCTCTTCCCATCAACCCATGGAACGCGGTGTTTATGTCGACCCAAAAGTCGTTTTTGTGGCGACTAGTTCCTACAAAAAAGAAAATATTAGCAATATTAGAAAAAAAATCATGTTAAAAAATTTATTAGAAATACCTTGCTCTTTTTCCGACTCGCTTATCCACGCTTTCGTTATCGCTAGCTCTTCTTCGGGTGTCCACTTAATTGGTTGGCGGTTAGCGGCGGCTAATGCTTTCTCCTCCGGCGTCTTCCTCCTGTGACTTCTTTTTGCAGGGGGTTTTTACCCGAAGATGATCCCGCAACATTTTGGGGTTGTGTTTCGGGTACGGTTTGCGTTAAAGAAAGTTGTGAAGGAACGAGAGAATCATTGAATGGGAAATTAGGATAAATTTGCCCACTAATGAAACCCGTATAACCAGCGTAGTCGGGACAAGGTGAATGAATTGGTGGACGGTTTGGGATCGGGCGAACCGGTGGTGTATTCGGGTTTGGGACGTACGCGTATGGGTTGTCGGGTCAAAGCCTCGGTTGTATGGGTTCATTTTTTGTTGAAAAATGATGAGTAGTATGAAAAATATATGAAGAATTGTATAAAAAATGGTTGAACAAGTGTATAAAATTTGTGAATAAATAAGTTAAAATGGGTGTTTTGTAGTGAAATGGGGGTAATTTATAAATTTTTTTTGGTTTTGACCGTTTGATTTCAACGGCTATATTCAATTTTTTTTTCTTTTCAAACGGTCCACTTATAGAACCCACGAATCAAACTGCGCCACGTGTCCATTTCCAATGCCCCACGCCAGTGACTTGCCCCCCACCCCCACCCTCCCGCCCCTCCCACGCCAGCACCGGCGACGGTGTTCCCCCCTTCCCGCCCCCACTCCGGATACTCTAATAATCTTTTTTCGTGACCGCTAAGCTTCTGTCCAAATATATGGAATAAGAGTATGCGTAGTCGAGCGTCATGGGAGGGCGTTTTGGATATTTTATTCCCCCATAGCGCCCGGCACACCGCCCCCGCCGGCGCTATGGAGGCGTTTTGGCAGCGCCGGCCATGGTTATAACTAGCGTTGTGGATGGAGAGTTTAATATTTATTATTATTATTATTATTATTATTATTATTATTATTATTATTATTATTAGGGTTTGGGAATTGGGGGAAAAAGATTGAAGAAGAAGAAGAGGGTTGGGAATGGAGATGGAAGAAGAAATTGAGTGAATTAATTCAGTAGGGTATATTCTTGATACCTTTGGTGGCGCAATCACCGGAGCTCTTTGACGGAGACAAGGTCCGAGGATCGGCAAATGAAGGGAGGTGTTTTTGTTTTTTGGCCATATAGAGAATATGTATTATAAAATATGATTTGGTCTTGATACTAATGTATTATAAAACATTAGTTTATTATTACTGATAAAAGTTTATCAAAACATTAAAAACGTTTATTAATAAACTTTCAGTTTAATATTAAAAATTTTTATTAGATAAGAGAGAGAGAATAATAATAATAATTTTTTTGAAGTCTTTTTTTGTTTTTTGTTTTATTACTGAATAATAATAATAATAATAATAATAATAATAATAAACAATAAAAATCAATTATTACCCAATCATTTATAACCCCTACATAACCCCCCCTCCCACTACACCCCTTTTTTCCATAACCCACACATAACTCCCTTTCTATTAGTTTTTAATATTTTAATCCCATAACCCCCACATAACACTCCACCACTACACATACCCTAATAATAAAACCCTCCATAAGAATATTCAATTTTCCAAAGAAATAATCTTTGCTGTCCAATCAAAATAATCTCCCAAAAAAAGTCCACCTTCCGTTTTTCCTCACTTTCCTTTGAGATGCCTTCCACTTTACTATTATTATTATTATTATTATTATTATTATTATTATTATTATTATTATTATTATTATTATTATTATTATTATTATTATTATTATTATTATTATTATTATTATTATTATTATTATTATTATTATTATTATTATTATTATTATTATTATTATTATTATTATTATTATTATTATTATTATTATTATTATTATTATTATTATTATTATTATTATTATTATTATTATTATTATTATTATTATTATTATTATTATTATTATTATTATTATTATTATTATTATTATTATTATTATTATTATTATTATTATTATTATTATTATTATTATTATTATTATTATTATTATTATTATTATTATTATTATTATTATTATTATTATTATTATTATTATTATTATTATTATTATTATTATTATTATTATTATTATTATTATTATTATTATTATTATTATTATTATTATTATTATTATTATTATTATTATTATTATTATTATTATTATTATTATTATTATTATTATTATTATTATTATTATTATTATTATTATTATTATTATTATTATTATTATTATTATAAATGGTATTATGACCCGTGCTTTCGACTCGGGTGTTCGGGTCTCGAATATAATTTGTATTGTTTTAACCCCGCACCATACGATCACCTACCAAAAATATAAAATAAATAAATTAATAGTAAAAACAACCAAAAAGTAATAAAATATATACAATACTAAAATAATAGAGTACAGACTTAAAACTAATAAAAATACTATCTAAACGACTCAAAAATATACAAAACTGGCAAATAAACATGATGCCTGCAACCGCGCATCAGATATCTTTGGCTCCCTAGCGCCAGAAGCTATTAGTTTCTTGATCAGGGTCCAACGGGTCGTCCACAACAATAGTTTATTTCCAAGGGGCAAGGATTTGTCTTTGGTAGACTAGGGTTCGCAATTCAGAAAGGGGTGGCGGCGCAGCCTGTTGCCCGTCTACCTTCTATTGTGATGTACTTTTCGTATTTTGATTTATGATTAATCAAATAAAAAGTAGATAGGCTGCTATTTTGTTAATATATATATATATATATATATATATATATATATATATATATATATATATATATATATATATATATAAAAGACTAGTTGCAGTGTAATGGCGCCTGGCGACCCCTTAGCAAGGAAAGACGCTAAACACTAGAGGCGAAGCATTATTGGGGCCAGGGGTACACTGGCCCCCGCCGTTTTGTGGAGTGGTGGTGGAAGTTTACGTTTTTTGTAGGTAAATTAAGTGTGGGTTGAGTCCGGCCCCCACCGATTTAATCTTTCGGCCCCTACCGATCGGAAAAAATTGAGTCCGGCCCCCGCCAATGTAATCTTCAAACTTCGCCACTACTAAATACCATTACGCAAGCACCAAGGGGAGCTTTGCCAAGTGTATAAGGAGGGAATAGGAGATGGGTTCCATCAGTTGCAACCAATCACTTCATTTTTATTTTTCTAGTTAAATGCTATATAATTTTTTAAGGGTATAGTTAGTTAAAGTCTCTTTTGAGAGTTGTTCGATTTGGAACTGAAGAAACAATAAGTATCACGGTGGTTATCACTAATCACCGTGTGGTTAATACTTACGTTCGCAAAGAGTAATCCTTTACCCAAACCTCTAGGTTAAACCCGGGTGAGAATAAGAAGTATGAGTGTGTGTGAGAATTACGTAAATAAAGACACAAGATGTAAGTGGTTCGGTCGAGGAGTGACCTACGTCCACTGTAACTAGCCGGAATATTATTAATAAACGAGTAGAGAGAGTTACAAGAGAGTAATACTAGATTACAAGGAATATTTTCGGATCCTTTTGCAAGGAGATGTCCTCCTTTATTTATAGGAGAACTCATGGGCTGTGTAGAGAAGCCCATGAGAAGTTGTCCTTACTTGGGCCTGGTCAAAGCCCAAGTCCAAGCTTCCCATAAAAATGGCGGGAAGACCAGGTTACTGTTGATGACGTTATTTTGCAGCATGGTTGTTGCTCGAGGTGGACACGTGGCGAGCTCTGATTGGCGGACGGCGCCCCTGTCCTTGCTACAGTCGTTGACCATGCCTCTGACGTCGGCAGGGGATGTCTGCTGTCACTGTTGATGATAGTGGAAGCATGGGGGCAGTCACGTCGCCATCCTTTTCAATGGTGGTTGGACCACCCTTGCCACCTGTCGCCTTCTCATTGGTGCGTACTATGTCAGAGATCCTTGTGAATCTTCCTTTTGTTATCTTCTGTACCTCGTACCAAAAGTGATAAGGGAAGATACCGCGCGTGGTTGCACGCGCTTATCAGGTGCTGTCCGTTGTTTATCAGCTGGTAGGCTTGCGCGCTGCACTGCATGTTATGTTGGCAGCACGCAGATGGGTCCTGGCGCCCGAGTCTGGCGCGAGGAATCCTGTTTATGGGGATATGGACGCCTCCTCCCTATGGATTAGGCTCCCTATCCCTTCAGGAACAAAATGTCAAGGAAGAAAATAAGTTTGTGAGCAAATATCGTAGCATAAAGTAGCGGTTTGATAACTCAAATTAAACAGAGAAGAGACTTTAAACTCCAAAATTCTTATTATCTATGAACTTAACTAGAGATAACATCATAACAGCTAACTGAGTTTCACTTAATTTACGGTAGTAGTTTGACAAAGAGTATGATTCGCTACCACTTCAGCTTCTTATGATTTTGTTTGATGGAGAGTGGAGTCGCTTCAAATCTTCTTTGTCAATGTAGAAAGTGAGCTTTATACACAACTCACTCCTATGGTTAACAACTCATTAATTAGTTGTTAATAACCATTTCTAAGTTCAAATATTTTGTTCTTATTTGCTTGATATTGTTGAAACACATCCAACGTTTCTTTGTTAATGTTTTTAATGAGCCTCTGAATGATTCAGCGCTAAATGATTCAGCATTCAACGCGTTTGTTTCAACATCTGAATGGGATGTTGCTGAACCATTAAGCACTGAATGAATCCATTTTTACTTCCCCTACCAATGTGGGACAAGAAGATTAACCAATTAGACACCCAACAAAACAACACTAATGATTCAGCATTTAACCATTCAGACTTCTTAATGATTAAGCACTTAATCAACCAAACATCCCGTCTCATACCTACAAAATATTTTTTTCCTAATACCAAACCCGTCGGGTATCGGGTATACCCGTCCCAATTGCTTCCGGTTTCGGGTATATCCGTCAGGCACGGGTTTTTTTTTTTTTTTTTTGCCATCCCTAAATTCCGATAGTGTTGGAGTAACAGTTGAACTTTGAGTTCGAGCAAATCTTCGGCCTAATAATATATAGAATACATTTATCATTTTTAAATTAACAAAACAAGGGGCAAGTTACATAAAGATGGCAGGTAGGTGGGCAACAAGTTATGCCGCCACCCCTTTCTGGATAGAAAACCTTAATATACTGAAAACAAATCATCGCCCATTCGCCCCTACGGAATCGGAAAGTTTGCACGGACCATCCGCTAAAAGTATCAAAAAGGCCAAAAGCCAGGGAGCCGAAAAAGTCAAAGTCCTAATCAGCTATAATAAAGTTGGCTTGTAAATTTATAACCAACTCTTGAATGTTCTTTAGAAGAAATAAGTCAACTATTATGTATTTAAAAAAAAAACTTTTTGGCTTCTTTTTTTAACATGAATCTCAATGCCGGATTTAGGATTTGATATATATAGGCATACACATTGAACAAGGTATTTAGAAATCATACACCTTTTAATTACGATTCATACCTTCATTAAACAATCTATGTTGCGTCAAGTAGTTGATTATCCTTAACTATAAATCCGGAAATATACACACACAAATGACAAATTTTATTTTCTTATTTTTATATTCTAATATTAACTTTTACATAAATAAAAAGTAAATTGTTCTTTTTGTACTTTTGATTTGATCACTTTATGCAAACGAACCGAACGAATACGAACAAGGCCTTGTTCGTGTTCGTTTGTTAAGGAAATCATGTGTTCATGAACACTTGCCGAATGGGTTTTTTGTTCGTGTTCGTTCGTTAAGAAAACACTTGTGTTCGTGTTCGTTTGTTAATTTTGTTCATGAACGCACACGAAAACAAACGAACATTAATGACCACAAACAAGTGTTCATGAACACAAACGAATACAAAGAAATTTTAATGAGCAGAAACAAACACAAACATATATTAACATTGGAATAAGATATAATTCTCAAGACATCAGCTAGATCCATCCAAAATATAACTAAATTATCCAAACATATTTACCTCACATATATTATTTATCTAGGTAAATAATAGAAAATAAAAAAATAACAAAAATTATAAACCTTATTAAACTATCGAACATAAACGAACACATTACTGAACGTTCATGAACATAAACGAACGAATGTGGCCTCTGTTCATGTTCGTTCGTTTAACTAAACGAACAAACACAAATGAACATCCCGCCGAACGGTTCATGAACTGTTCGCTGAAAGTTCAGTTCGTTTGCAGCCCTACTTTCATGCAAAATCTCTTTTTTTTTCATCAGGTGATGTTAAAAACTCGTCATTTTCATCCGGCTTATTAACCCATCCAACTTTTAGCATTAAACAATGTAAAAAGGCATAAATACCTTTCATTTAACGGTAAAAATGGATGGCGTTAGCAAAGTTGATGCAAACGGCATTTTTTTAATTTACAAGGATAACTAAGTGAGAGAAAAAGATTTTGGATGAAAGTAGCGAAAGCGACTAAATCACATGCACGGAAATAAGAACTTATCTAAAAACAATTTCTTTATCTTTTATATTTTTAAGTACTAAATTTTTAATCATCATCAAATTTATTTTATTTTTCTAGGTATTCAATTTCAAATAAATCTCAACTTAGTATGTGTTAAAACTTAGAAGTGATACCTAACCATTTATATTATAATACTTACACTATAAAATTGTAATAAACAAATTAGTGACATAAAAATGATAAAAGAAAGAAAAAAACAAAAAAGACAAAGGAAAAAGGGAAGCTGGTCGACGGATATCCCATGGAAGATGCTGTTCTTTTTCCTCCAAACCTAAATTGCAAATCACCATTCACCACACTCTTATATCATATCCATCACCACCACTAACAAACCTCTCTCTCTCTCTCTCTTCACTGGTCACCTAGTCATGGCACAAGATGTTCATGGTGGCTGCAGCTTCTGTCCAGCTCGTTAATATATGATATATGGTGTCTTGGAAGCGAATGGTGGCCGAAGACAGTTTCGCGCTCTCATTCAGTTGTTCCGGGCTGTTGATCATATCCAACGGGGCAACTTAACTCCTTTGGCAATATTATTGTAACTGTTTTTATTGATGGATAATTGGATTGTTTGTTTGTTGTTCTCAATTATCATCTCTATGTGTTTTTTTGTGTGTTTAAGCCAATAAAATTGTGTTCCTATTAATATATGTGTTATCTTATCTTAAAATATTGGTACTTTTTATTGTTTGTTGTCACGTTGTTTCTTTATGTTTTGTTATTGTTTGATGACAAAAAGTTTCTTTTTGTCTTGTTATCGCTTGATATCAGAATGTTTCTTTCTTTTGACGTGTTATTGTTTTATAACGGGTTTGATGATGTTGGCCTATGAAACCAGATGTTTATTTTTACGAAAGAGGTACTTGCGACTTTGGGTCCTATAAATTTGACAATACGTGAATTTTATTAGTAAATTTTAGAGGGTGTGTTAACATTTAAAAAAAGCATTCGATATTATTGATAACAAGTTTGAAGGTGTTTTGATTGGTTCAAACGTTGAAATTGCGCTGGGTTAAGTATAAGTTGTTCTTACTTTTTCTATCACATCTTTGTGTATGCATGTATTATAAGATTTTATGCAAACGTGATATTATATGTCGACGGTCTCTTGTCCTTGTGGCACGACGCGTTTATCCATATCAAAGTAGTGCCGGTTTGAATCCCACAAACTAGATACCATATGAGTTTTATGATAACTTTTAGGGGGTGTATGTTCTTCATTCAAAAAATAGTATGTATTGTAGTGTTATATCATACGCTAAAACCTTAAAATTTTGGTGTAGCCAGTACGAGACCCAAAACAATCTCAGTTCGTGTTTTTAAGTATTGGCTAGGCTATGTCTTGTGGTTAATTTCATTTAAGAAAACTATAATCATATACAGAAAAAAGAATATGTACTATTTCATGAAAGACTGTAAATTTTAGCGAGTGTTGGAATATAAAATTTTTAATCAGCCGGTCGATTAATTACAATTTGACCCTATAAAGATACGGTGATGTTATTAAATTACCCACTTTTAAATGTCTAGTACAAAAGTAAGATTGAAGTTGTTATTAAATTACCCACTTTTAAATGTGTAGTACAGCTGTTTTTGATTGATTAAGTGTTAAATTATTAAAAGGTCTGAATGGTTAAGAGGCTATGAATGTTGAATGGTTTAGCTATATATCAAGTCTGAATGGTTCAGCTCTTAACCATTCCATTCAGAGCCTTTTTTAGGTAGAAACAAAGTCTAAATACTGAATCATTCAGAGCCTCATTAAGAGGTTATCAAATTAAAGCTAATAAACATATATTAAAATGTTTATTAGTTTAAAGTTCTCTTACCTAAAGTTAAGTCATACTAAGGGGTTGTTTGATAGCCTATGAATGGTTATTAAGAAGTTACATCTGAATTGTTCATAGTCTCTAGATGGTTAAAATGTAATCTTAAGTAGCAATGGTTAAGAAGTAATATCTTAATGGTTGTCTCTTAACCATCCAGACTTAAAATTACCTCTTACCTATTCAGAGGTTATGGACCATTAAAAGATAGCTTCTAAATAATCATTAAGAGGTTATAATTTTGTTTTCATACGGTATCATTTATCATATACTACATATAATAGCTAAGTGAAAGGATAGGGAGCCTAATCCAGAGGGAGGCGACATCCCTATCCCCATAAACCGGAATCCTGGCACCATGTTCCCTCCGCGGCGCTGGCGAGGCAAAGAGCAAGCCAGCGCGCAAGGTCGCCAAATGATAAGTAACACACAGCAGTTGATAAGCACGTGCTCCCACGCGCGGAATCTTCCCTTACTACTTTCGGTACGAGGTACAGGAGATCACAAAAGGAAGATTCAGCAGGATCCCTGACAGAGTACGCACCAACGAGAAGACGACAAGTGGCAGGGGTGGTACAACCACTACTGACAGGAACGGCGACATGATTGTGCCCATGCTCCCACCATGCCGTCGTCAACAGTGACCAGCAACATCCCCTGCTACTGCCAGACGTCAAATCAGGTGGCAGTGGCATGGTCAACAACTGTAGCCAGGATAAGGCCGTCGTTCGCCAGTCAGAGGCTGCCACGTGTCCGCCTCGAGCAACGATCATGATGCAGCCTGACGTCATCCACAGTGATCTGCCTTTTCCCGCCATTTTCCTGAAGAGTCTGGACTTGGGCATTGACCGAGCCCAAGTGGGGATAACTTCTCGTGGGCTTCTCTATCAGGCCCACGAGTTCACCTATAAATAAGGATAGTCATCTCCTTACAGGGGGATTCGAAATTATTCATTTGTAACCTAATACTGGTCTCTTGTAATACTTGATCATTAATAGCATTCCGGCCAGTTACAGTGGACGTAGGTCAATTCCGACCGAACCACTTACATCGTGTGTCGTTACTCACTAAGCTCACACACACACACACTCATTCCTTATTCTTACACGGGTTAAACCTAGAGGTTTGGGTAAAGGATTATTCCTGACGTTACATAAGTATAAACCACACGGGGATTAGTGATAATCACTGTGATACTTATTGTTTCTTCATTGGCGCCATCCAACGGTTAGAACAACTCTTTTCTTCATCTTTTAAACCAACCCATGGCTGAACCCAACCCTAACACTTCTGTCATTAACCGAACCGAGGAAGTTGACACTCAACCCCCGGAGAACCAAACCACACCGCACACTGTCATCAAACAACCCACTTCACGACTCGAGCAGCCAGTTCTCGAAGTCCGTGACTTGGACTCCGACGATAACAGTGGCGCCAGTTCAGAGGAGGACTTGGACTCGAGCAGCCAGTTCTCTTTGGAGTAAATGCACGGTACTAGAAAACCACGGGGCCATCAGAATCGAACATGACCACTCCCAAAAGAGTAGGAGCAATCATCACTTGGCAAATATACAACCATGTATGATGAAAATGGGAATCGAGCCCTTGATCACATAAGACTATCCGTTGTGGGTAGAGGTGAGTGAAGGATTTATCGAATAATATTGTGCCACGTCAATGCCTAGTTGGCACTTGTTAGTGGTCGGCGGTCGCTCACTAGACGGTGTTATGGGTCAAGGTGAGTGAGGTTTTTTTTTACCAAATTTATTTAATTTTTTACCACAAGTTTTTTAAACTAAAATAAAAATAAAACAAACAGTACACTAAAAAATAAAACAAAAGTTACACTAAAAAAACCATTACATTAAAAAAAGAAAATTACACTAAAAAAACCCTAACGTAGGCCCGAGCGTAACATTTGCCACGCCGAAACGTGGTTAAAGTTATGGCCAACCGTCCGAAGGTTTTGGTGAAGGCGACGAGCACGTCATCGATTTCGTCGGGCATATCCTCGGCCAAAACCCGGTGCCACTGTGGGCCGCGAGTCCCGTATCCACGCCTTGACGAAGCAGCGTCCCCGTGGACTTGTTGGTACGCGAGCACGAGTGCTAACTCCTCCTCAGTCCACTGCACCATGATGATGAAGTTTGGTTTGAAAATTGAAGGTTTTAGGAAGAAGAAGATGGTTTGAGTATGAAGCAGAAGAAGAGGGTTGGGTAAATAAATAGATGGGGTAATTAATTGGGTGGGTGAATTTAATTTTTGAATTTTAAAAGCTTTAAGCCAGCCCGCTAACAGACGCGAGCTGGTTCGCGTCCCATCGCTCGCTGATACTTCACGTGGGCCTGTTGTGGAAATCGCTAACCATGTGGTTAAAGTTGTGGCTCGCGACAGGCTGCTCGCGGACCACAACGGATAGTCTAAAGTGAACAAAGGCCACTCCACCTGAATCGAGTTTTACCTATTTAAGTTAGAACCGTTCAACTAACTTGTAAAATTCTCTTTATAAATTGGCATTTTGTTCATGTATTCAGTTAAGAATTGTCAATAAAAGCAAGTTTGGTTTTTGGTTTATGAAAGGAAAAAAAAATCTAAAAAACTGTCGTTTATATATTTTGAGCATTAAAATAAATAGAAAGAGTTACAAATAATAATAAAAGAAATTAATATACAACATTGCAACTACAAATTCTACAACTACTAAAAACTAAGTCAAGTTATTTTACACAGTTTAACAAAAATAGAAGAGTGTGATAAATACAAAAAACACAATAGATCATGAAATATGACACAATGAGTCAAAAAATATAATACAATACTAAGAAAAAAGACACAATGAATTGAAAAAAAATGATACAATTATAAAAATAAAATAAAAACACAATAGTGTATAAAATACACAATGATATAACGTATATTTTAAAAACTAAAAGTTAAAACCCCAAAAAACGAAGACCTAAAAACTGACGTCATATGGTTCGATAAGACGGTTCTAATGCTGGTTGAATGAGTTAAATTAGAGTCCACTTTATACA
The DNA here is from genome assembly GCA_028751855.1 of Ambrosia trifida. NCBI lineage: Eukaryota > Viridiplantae > Streptophyta > Magnoliopsida > Asterales > Asteraceae > Ambrosia > Ambrosia trifida. The sequence goes on from CM054130.1 coordinate 17,115,058, forward strand.
TTTTCTATAACTTTCTATTTTTATTTCAGTGTGTATTTAATTCACTTTTGTTTATAATTGACTTTTTTTTCTTTTTTGAACGGGCAGTTTTCAAATTTTGAAAATTAGAATCATTTCATTTTCCCACCGTTGCAATAAATAATAAAATAACATTATTATATGTACGCAACATACTAATAATAATAAATTTATTTAATTCTGCTTTTCGACGTCACCCCACTCACTCCCACACACAAAGGTATCAATCATCTATATAGGGTTTCATTCACTCTTTTAAATTCCTTAATATTATCTTTATTGTTTCATCAATCATATAATTTCATAATAATCTGCAGTTGCAATCTGATCATTTGAATCTCACTATGGGTCAGATCCAATACTCTGAAAAGTACTTCGATGATACCTTTGAATACAGGTAACCGTTTCTCCATCAATTTACTTCCATTGTTTTAATATTTTTTTTAATTATTATTCTTGTGATTTAATAGGCATGTAGTTCTCCCTCCAGAGGTTGCTAAGCTCCTTCCTAAGAATCGTCTGTTGGCTGAGGTATATTTTGTTTATTTTCTTGAATTTTTAATTAATATGTTCAATTTGTTTGAATTCATTGATTATGTATTTCATATATGTTTAGATTGGCCTTCTGATTACAGATTATATTGGTATATGTACTGTGTAAAGTACTTTATTAGGTTTTCATATGTTCCGTTCGATTTGGGTAGTTGAAGATGGTTTTGAAGTGTATATGTTTAGATTAGTGTCTTCATGATCAATCGTCGAGAAATTTAGTATGTGCCTTTTGATTTCAAGATAAAATTGTTGTAGGAAACTGTAAAGGTAGACAAGTCTTGAGTAATTCGTCACAGATTATATATATCCAAAGTTTAAAAGAACAGAAACGCGCCTCGAGGCGTAAGCCCGAGGCGGAATTAAAAAATTAAATAAATAATTATATATCTTTCAAAAAATAAAATGCTAACTAATTTCATCATCAAATTCATCAAAAACACACATAAAAAAGACATAAAATGTCACAAAAAGTCGAAAACATAAAAAATATACCTGAAAACCCCCTGAGGCGCATCTAAGGCGCAACTTTTCATAACGCCTCAGTCCTGTGAGGCGCATACCACTGCTCAAACACCTGAGGCGCCGCCTCAGAAGCGTTTTCAGACCAAATCGCCTTGAGGCGCGCCTCGAGGCGCACGCCTCAAGCGTTTTTTTAAACCATGTATATATCTGTGACGAAAATATTTGATCTTCTAAGTTCTAACTGAGTATTTATCTGGTTTTAGTTGAAATGATGTTTTCGCACCTTGATGATCAAATGATATTGTTTGAAATGTTGATAATTTTTAGCTTTAACCGACAAGCCCTTTGATCAACCTGTTTGTATATCAGAGGTAACACCATTGTAGTAATCCATGTTGATGCTTTATGCATTCATGTTCTAAAGCCCTTTCGTTTAAACTTTAACCTGGACTGTGCTCATTCTCAATATGGTTAGTGAGTTATGAGCGGATTTGTTATTATTTTCTCTGTTGTGAGTCATGAAATGTGTGTGCAAGATGATTAAGCATTAGAACTTTAGAAGGTTCTTTAGGGTATCACATTAACCATTATTCTTTGTTCTTCAAGTCCTAGAAGTGTCATTCACACTTGTTTGTTTGCTCGAACCGAAAGTCTTTATTGATTTTCTATCTAATCGCATGTATTTTCTTAACTAAATGTGCTGATGTTTGTCCCTTACCTGATTCCATTGGTTAGCAAGGTATTTGTGGGTCTAGTGAGTTTTCTGGTAAGGCAGTAACGGACTAACGGGTCCTCACTGCAAACATAAAAAAGTCTTAGACCCTAAACCTTACTCTCTCCATGTAATTAAGCAAACATGAAAAATTTGACCTTACTTTTCAAATAAGGCTGTGATGATAACGGTTTGTGATTTTGTTTGTATAGACTGAATGGCGTGCAATTGGGGTGCAGCAGAGTCGAGGATGGGTTCACTATGCCATCCACCGCCCAGAGCCACACATCATGCTTTTCAGGAGGCCACTCAACTATCAGCAGAACCAAGAGAACCAGGCTCAGGCTCACCAGACCCTGCTAGCCAAGTGATCCAACTAGTCGTTTGGTATGAAACCACATCTCATTTCATGTAGAAATGAGTACAAAATGATAAAAACAATTTATAATCTGGTCTTGTTTCGGATTGTTATGTTACTGCAATCTGGTCTTTTATCATGTTTTTAGAATGTTAAAAGGTTGATGTGTTACTTGTTTGTTTCTCTTTGCCATGGAGAATGTGCTATTGAATGAATATGCCTTGTTGACTTATACAACTCTTCCTTTGTGCATTGTGTGTTCTGTGATATTATCGTTGGAGCATAAGATATGTGATTCAAAATTAGTTTGTCTTGCAAGATTTGATTCAGAAATTAACACTGTAACAAGAATAAAGTGAATCAACGTGGTGTTGATGAAGGAAAGTGACGATTGCTTAGGCGAATTAGTGAACACTGAAACTTGTAACGTAAATAAAATGCTATTGACATTCGTATCTAAATTTGGATTCAAATTTTGTTCAAATACTAAATAGGGCTTGAAATTAAGAGAATTCTCTAATAATCCTAAAAGTAATGATATGAGCTAGACGAACATCTGGAAATCCAAGGGAGCAAATGCGCTGTTGGGGTCTCACTGCCCACCTGCGCTGTTAGTGATGACCTTCAAAAACTTGCTTCTGATATGTCTGGTTGGTAAAGAAAGATCAGTAGAAACTGAGTGATTAGCGGCAACTGTGTGGTCAACAAATGTGCATTAGGCTAGGCAACAACCAACCAAGTTGCTGTTGACAAAAACAAATCATCCATAGTAACTAACTTGCAGCTGACAAATGCAAATCATCTACAATAATTAAGAGGGTGTTTGGGATTGAGTTTGGAAATGCAAAAGCGCTTTTTGTCAGAAGTGTTTATTGGCTTATGACTTTTGGAAAATGAGTTTTAAAAAAAGTGTTTAGATTAGCTTTTGAGATGAGAAACGTCAAAAAGTCAATAAATTGTTTTTTTTTAAAGATTTCGCTTAACTTATTGTGAATATTCGTTGTATCGGTGGTAGATTTGTAATTTTTTTTCAAAAGCCAAAAGCCAGGATTTCTAACTTCTCAAAAACAGTTTTTTCACCCTTAAAAGCCAAAAGTTAAAACAGAAAGTGTTTTTAGGTTACACAAACAACTTATTGGCTTTTTGGAAAAGCCAATAAACTCAATCCCAAACACCCTCTAAATTTCTACTAATGGCAAGCTATTATTAGAATTAACCGTCAAACCAACACAATTTATGAAGCATTGTTCTTCCATTTGAACAAAACATATTGATATTCAAAACCGATAACACGCTTCTTTGGTCCATTTTTAATACAATATATTTACAACGTAGATATATATAATTGGTCTTGTTTTCTGAATTATCCATCTATGAATTGAGAGACTGATGCGGTATCTTTTATTTATTTAAATTTTGAATCTATTTACATACTTGAAGGGTATTAAATCTTGTGTTTGGAAGTTACTAGATTAGATTGATGTTCCCATCAAGAGTTTTAAGAACAATTACTAGTGTTTATAGAATAAATGTGCTAATACAAGTACTCTGCACGATTTGAACTCTCACGATTTGAACTCTCACGCTTTGACTATGGAGTATTAAATCTTGTGTTTGGAAGTTACTAGATTAGATTGTGTTTGGAACGCTTTGTCTCATTGGGACTAAAATGGTCCCTTTGCTTGATGATATACTTCACCATATTTTTAAATAGTACATTAGATTTTAGAAATTGTAATATTTTCTTTTTTAATGATCCAAAAGTGTTCAATTCTAAACCAGTGGTGACGAAGCGTGGCAAAACAAGTGGGTGGGTCAGGTAATGTTACGAGTCAAAGGGTAAAACTGGCTCGAGGTCCAAACTAGATACAACATAATCTAAATCGAGTAACTTTTGTGTCTCAAGTTTATATCCTCGAATCCGAAATCACCACTGTCCTCCAGTACTTTTGCTGCCAAACATATGGATGGCGTCAGGAGCAGACCGGCTGACCCGTCCTTTGGGTTCGAATTTAACATTCATTCTAAGTACATTCGGACCCTGGACCTCCGGTATAGAGGTGTGGGATAAAACAAGTGGTGCTATCAACTACTTGTGTTAAACTCGACCTCCAAAGCAAGCAACACGTAGATTGCAAATCCACAAGTAATAAGGATATGGTCTGCGGATTCTGCAACAAGACCACGAAAGGCACACAAACAGTGGGAACCATGACCCGTCTCACAATCAATGCATCTTGAGTTGGAATACGCTGCAAAACAGCCCTCCATACGAAACAATGGACTTTTAGAGGGATCCACATCCACCCTAACCAAGGCAGCGCCTTAGTCTCTGGAATGCATATCACTGCATCTAATTGTTAACTGCTACAAACATTTTTGTCTGTTTGAACTAAACAATTTTTTTCACCATATAACAGACACATTTTATCAAACAACTGATATGCATACGAACCATCAAATAAACCAAATGCATTAAAACCCCTCAATTCACACCTACTACGAAAATCAAAACATATCAATTGCATTCATGATTCATCTAACCAACATACCACGAAAACAGAAATATTATTTTTACAAACCCTAACCCCCAAATCTAAGAACTAGTAAACTTAGTAACCGCCTTAGTCCCCTCAGAAACAGCATGTTTCGCCAGCTCACCGGGCAGCACCAACCTGACCGCGGTCTGGATCTCCCTGGAAGTAATAGTAGGCTTCTTATTATACCTAGCCAATCTAGAAGACTCCTGAGCAAGCTTCTCAAAGATATCATTAATAAAAGAGTTCATAATCCCCATAGCCTTGCTTGATATCCCTATATCTGGATGCACCTGCTTCAACACCTTGAATATATATATCTTATACGTCTCAACACTCTTCTTGCTTCTCTTCTTCTTCTTGTCGGCGCCTCCTGCTCCGGCTTCCTTTGGTAGCTTCTTACCGGCTTTCGGCTTCTTCTCGGCTGGAGCCTTTTCGGCGGCTGGCTTCTTCTCGGCTGGCTTTTTCTCGGCCTTTGGCGCCATTTTTGTTTAGGAAATTAGGGTTTGTAGAGAGAGAGAGAGAGTTTAGTTTAGAGAGAGAAAGTGGTGTTGGATGAGTTTGAGATGTTTTGGTGGAGAGTGGGTTGAGAGTATATGTAGTGGTGAGATGTGTGATCTGATTGGGGGATATTAGTTGCCGTGGATTATCATCCTGGCCGTTGATTTTCAGTGGAGTTTTTCTTCTTTTTCTATGTACAGTTGTACATGTTTTTTTTAACGGTTATCTATTTGTAGTTGTAACTTTGTATGATGATTATACATGTGAATATGTGATGGTATTTTAACGTATTTTATTATTTTCATTATTTCTTCTTTTCCTATATACATGATCTATTTGTATGATGATTTATATCGATAATTTTTTTAACGGCTAATGTTAACCATATAAATAAAAGAGAGAAGGTTAAGATGGTTTTTGCGCAAGTGAAGATGAGAAAGACGACGACATCAATTAGATCAATAGAAACCCTCATTATGGAGGAGAATAGAAGTAGAGGTAGGCCTAAAGTGACCTGCAATGAACGAATTAAATATGATTTGCTACATTAGTTGCATCTTTTTGAGGACATGGTCCAAGATAGGACTTGATGAAACGTAAGATTACGGTTGACGCTTTTAACCCAACCATGTAGCTTTTCAAACACTTGAAACAACTTAACCATCAATTACCACCTTTTCAATGTTGTGAATGAAGCTATATTTTGCGCACCCGCCCTAGAATATCGTGACAAACTGATTTGTAATCACGCAACGCGCGAGTATCAATACCACTAGTTAACTTTGAAGTATAAGTTCCCCCTTTTTTTTGCACTCCACGTGTTTGTTTATGCAAGTACCAATTTGGTAGGCTTGTACACATGCTTTTCTGTTCATGCCTTGCTTTAGGGCTGCAAACTAACCGAATAAACACGAACAAGACTTTGTTCGTGTTCGTTTTTAAGAAAATTATGTGTTCACGAACAGTTCATGAACACTTGCCGAACGGGATTTTATGTTCGTGTTCGTTTGTTAAGAAAACACTTGTGTTCGTATTCGTTTTTTAAGTTTGTTTATAAACGCACTCGAACATTAATGAACACAGACAAGTGTTCATGAACACAGAGAAGTGTTCATGAACGGAAACAAACACAAACAGATATATTAACTTTCGAATAAGATCTAATTCATATACATTAAGGCATTAGCTAGATCCACCCAAAATATAACTTAATTATCTAAACATACTTAGTATTAGCATAATATAGGTAAACATAATAAAGTAGCGTCTCAAAAAACTAAGTTCGCATCGGAGGTGAATCAAGGAGGGCGTCGTAGGTTCATGGCGAAAGGCGTCGACGCTGGAAAGTGGAAACATATAATGAGCATGGATATTAAAAGTAGGTTTATTAACCTCATATAGTCATATATATACCTCACATATATTATTTCTTTATTTATATGGGTAAAATAAATTAAAATAAAATAAAAAATTATAAAAATAAAAAAATCCTATTAAACTATCGAACACAAACGAACATAAATGAACACGTTACTAAATGTTCACGAACATAAACGAACGAACGCAACATCTGTTCATGTTCGTTCATTTATTAAACGAACGAACACAAACGAACTTACTGTCGAACTGTTCATGAACTATTCGCTGAAAGTTCAATTCGTTTGCAGCCACAAGCCCTCCACGTTTTTTATTTGTATAATGCCAACCATCAATTACCGAAACAAATTGACACAAATATTTTTTTTACCTTCAAAATTCAAAAATGTGAAATCCGGAAACTGTAGTGCCCAACAACATCTTTTCTTTCTTCTGCCTCGGTAACCCAAAGCAAAAAACACATCTACCATTTTTTCCCCAATAAAATTCTTATGTTTTGGATGCTCACTTGATGAATTCTACATTTTTTTTTGGTTGAGTATTGCAGGATTTTATTTGGCAACTTGCAGTATGCGATGTGTAAAGTTTTAGGGTTTGAATAATGAAACAATCAAGACAATCAACAATACTGGAGCCAACACAAACTCACAACCATAACAATACTAGATGTAGGCGGCAAAACAAGGTGACAAAACTCTTATTAACCCAAACCAAATCAGTACCCCCCCAAATACCCAAATAGATCTCAGAAAATACTGAGATCAAAATATGGAAGTACAATACAAGAGGATCTGTTGATTGATAAGATCAGCAGATCATATAAACGAATAATCTTCTATACATCTAATATTTTAAAGCCCCTTTGTACACTTGTCAATCTCTCACACCCCTAGCAATCATCTCTCCTCCTCTCATTAAGCCACATGGCATGATGTGAGTTTTTATAAAATTTTCTTTTATTTTTTATTCAAAAATCAATTAAATATAAAACCCCTAAAAAAACACAGACATAACCCTACATCACAAATCGTTCATCGCCTCCTTCCAATCAAGAACCCTAATCAAGGGCGATCCAAGGTTTTCTTCATCTCCTCTCCAAAGTTTTCTCTATTTCATTCCTATTTCAATGAATCGATCTTGATCTCTCTTTTTCTCTGTGTTTCGTTTGTTTTTTTTTTTCTGATTTTTTTGTTGATTAAAGGTTTTTTTTTTCTCTGTTGATGAGGGTTTTCTTATCACAATTTCTAGGGTTTTCGATCTTGCTTCTAACTGTGGTTTAGGATCTTGCGAAGCTTCAGCTTGCACAAAAAGAGTCATCATCGTCGTCTTCACAGTCAAACGAGTACGGATCTTTGATGCCAGATCCAAGTTTCTCCAAACTTGCAAGCGCTCGAGTCTTTTCCCCAAAGAAAATAATAATATTAATCTCGGAATCAATCCAATGTTTGATGCTACTGCCTATTGGTATTGTATTTCTTTCCTTTTTATTTTTTGGCATTAGATATGTCAATCATTCAATCGTTTAGTTTCGGTTGTTGTGTAAATAATCATGTCTGGCAATGAAGACACTGATTATTATCAATCCAATGGCCAACCCTTTTAAAACATCAAGCAGCGCTTAAAAGATCGATCCACGGTATCATTATATTTCTTTTCTTTTTCTTTTTCTTTTTATTGTTTTCAGTATTTTCAAGTATGTTTTTTAGAGAGTCGCACAGACGAAAGAAAAAACCAAAGAGATCTTGTCCAAACAGGCTGAAGAACATGAATGTTTTATCACCAAGGTATTATTATTATTATTATTATTATTATTATTATTATTATTATTATTATTATTATTATTATTATTATTATTATGTATAAATTTATATTCTTTTCTTCAGTTTTTATCTTGAATTTGTTTGTAGGTTCTAGGTTACTCACTTTATGGGTTTTGTTTATTTTAACAAACTATTGAAGATGGTTTAGTTAACTTTGTACAAAGAACTCAAAGTACATGATTATTTATCTTTATAGATGATGTTTCAACGAGCTATGTATATCAATACCTCCCCAAATGGAGTTGAATGATATTAAGAATAAGTTTGATTACAATTTGGTGGTAATGGTGGCTGAAACGCTAATTAGTTAATCTCTTACAGTTTTTATAATTCATATCAAAATTTGGTTTTTATATATGTCCATTTTGTGCTTGTACAGGTGTCGGATCCTTTAGCTAGGGTTATCGGTTGTTGGACAGCTAGCTTAGATGTCATTGATCATATATACAACTTTATCAAACAGAGTTTGCAAGGTGTGCTAATGACCCATTGTACGCAACTTCGAAACTTTTTATTTTAAGATATTTCAGTTTGCCATGAAAGTTTTATATTTCTATTTTGTTGTAGGAATATGATGGAAACATCTAGAGTGAAGCATATGCCACTGTTTTACAAAATTTTGGAGGTTAGCAAGCAAGCAACCATCAACAATTTTCTTATACCATTATCTTTTTTTCCTACTAGAAACCATTTTGGAGTGTAAACATTTACAATATGTTGGGCGATTTTTAAATCATTTCATTTTAAATATTTACTCATTCTGTTATCAACAAAAATAAGTTAAAGTCGACCACTTTTTCCATAAATTTTCTTGTATTTAAGTCCAAGTGATCTAATTATGCTAAAATAGTATTGTTAATAGTAATAATAAATTTTTGCACTTTCAGACTTTGTAATGAACTCGGCTACAAAATTTGTTGCTGGACAAAATGTTGTCATGGCTGGAGTGCTTGCTATTAAAGGATAAAGGTTTGAACATTACATGATATAAATATTGTTTTGACATTGACTTTCTTGCTCTTCCTTAGATGTTCTTCGTTTTTATTTATTTATTAAATTGTTAAAAGTTTGGAATTGCAGTACACACCTGTATTGATATACGAAGAATCGGCTGTATATTTGCTAAAGTATTAACTGGAAAACCGCTTCCCCCCGGGTAAAAGTGTTGTTCATCAGTTGGAACTATCACCGAGCTTCTCCGAACACCATCACTAGACACCATTTCTGGAGTATGTTCAATGTCACACCACCTTTATTCTTTTAAAAATAGTCAGTTTTTCATTTATTTAAACAGAACCTTTTATTTGTTTTCAAATACAATCTGAGATGTGTAATCATCCTATATTTACACTTGATTTTGCTTATAAGGAATTCCGGCTTGCACTTATCGATTGTTGGATTTGTTTACGTGGAGTCAAAACAGTTGCATTACGCGTCGAGAGACAATAAGCTGTATTCAAAATTACAAATCTATCCTACCAAGTTATGTAATATTGTTTTATATACAAATGGGGAATGGCATTTTGTTTTGAAACTGCAAAGAATTATCAGAATATGTATGTAGTTGTAATAATCAAATAATGAGTAGTTTTAGTGTTTGACAAACTCTGATCAAGTCAAAAGTCAAACATAATACAATCAAAAGTAAAACAAAGTCAAACAATAGTTTGAAAACAAAAACTGAAAAACCTTTTTAAATATGTACTTGTGAATTCGATGTTCTATTCGTTTGGTAAAAATTAGGCATCATGGTTTGACTTTCAAAGGTCAAACATTAGCAATCAAGTTCTTGCAGTTCAATAGCTTTTTTTGGAGTTAACTTGGTTTATTAATTCTTTTTAACCCAAAGGCTAAGTGCAAGTTTGAATTGTTAGGGTGCTACAAGTTACAAGAGTTGAGTTAAAATGTAGCAAAAATTATAATCAAAAGTGTGACCGAAACCATGTATATCGTGATAGGCAAGAGAGTAAAATACATGGTTTGTTCTTGCCATTATTTTAATCCTTTAACCATTTTTCTTTTGGAATATGAAATAATAGTTTGTAGTTCATTGTTTTTATTGTTTACATGAACCGTAAGTTAGCATGTACCAATAAGAAAATTTGTCCTTTGTTTTTTTCTAAAATGAAACTTAAATGTGTATTCTCACATGGTCAGCTTTAAGTCGCCCTTTTAAGATAAAAGTTAAAAGCAGGGCATGTTTCAAGAGTTAAAAGCAGGGCAGGTGCGAAGTTTCTTATACTTGATGCTGATGGGAAGGTGAAGACTAAAACAAAAAATGTGGTGTATAAAGAAATATTTAGTGATATTTGAATAAAATGTGTGTTGGTTTCTTTTAAATTTTAATAAAATATTTCTACAATATTTTTTTACGTCTTACCGCTCAAAATAATTGTACGTTGGTGAACTGCATGTAAACGCGGGCAAAAGTCTAGTACACAATAAAAGACTAACAGACTTACAAAGATGAACAAACCCTAAAACTTATCAGAGAAGACTAAAGAATAAAAAGTGAACGACTAAATGATAATACTCGTACACTATTCTTTTTATACTCGAATCTCGAACCATCCAGCTAGCAGGCAATCCAACGGTTAAGATAGAACTAATCCAACGATCATCCTTATGCCAGCTCAGCAATCTGTGTTTAAACAAACACAAAACGTAACAAACTTTTATAACAAATAAAGTCATGAACCAGTTCACAACATCTTGACCCAGGCCAAAGGCCAATGGGCTAATCCACCAAAGATGAAGACGGGCTCCTGAAATAAGCCCAATAATAAAAGCCCAATAATAGCAATTGAATTATAATCGTCCATATAATTTCTAACACGATGGGTATCATATCTAGAACATTCTACACAGTTTCAGTCAGTGTTTTAAGGTCTAAATTGTACCTGGTTTTATATGTTGATTATATGTTCAGAATGGATTTGCAATATGTTATTTTGTATATTCTTCTAGGATTAAATATTTGCATAAGGTTAATTATTGTAACACCCCAACTGATGGCGGAAACATCGAGGTGTCACATAGTGACGATTGTTCAGTAGCTCATGGTACTAAAGTGTAAATTTGAATACATTGATTTGAATAATTTTACATTGAAAGGAATTTACAGTATACAATAGTTCTAAAGCGTCAAGTCTAACTAAAATACAATAAAGTCAAAGCTTAAATATAAATCCAAAAGCTAAAAAGAAGCATCGCAAAATAACCTGAAACATGTACGAAAATAGTATATGTCAATACAAAAATGTATTGGTGAGCATACCATGATTTGAATACATATAGTAAGAAAAGTGTTTAGCAATTCATGTGCGGTACTATTTGCAATTATGTAATAAGTAGTATCAGTCAAAACCAAGCCTATGAATGAGACTAACACATGAATAACCAAATGAATAATGAATTAACAAGACAATGACCAAGATTCTCTCAACAGAGTCTCAAGGGGGTATACCATAGTACTATTCATTGAAATGCTAGGCCACAGAACGGTTAATGATTTTGACTAAGCATACACACAAATTCACATAGAGCAAACACACATGAGAATTGCATTAAGTATAAGAATAATATTTGATAATAGTGTACATGATTAGCCCCAAAATGGTAAAACATGAAAAGGGGGAAAGATATACTCACCTTGATTGCAATGAACTTGTTAGAATTTGACGGGATTCAACGAATTATGCTTGCACCTAATTAAAAGTGGTGTTTTAGTATCTAGTTTTCGAGTTTGTGCATAATATATAACCTTTGATTTAATCAATATATGGTAACTCTATTTAATAAATTTGTCCTTTACTGAGAATGAATAAGTTACCAACTTTCAACGTACATAGTTTTTGATAATGTATGAGTAATTTACTTTATCTAAAATCTCATCAACATAAGTCTATAAAGAATTTGTTTATAAATTAAATTTTGATTTGAATCATGGGTTTACCATTTAATAAAGATAGGAACGATACATATAAAAGCAAGTCTAAATTGTTGGACCGTAATTATTATAATGATTTACCTCAATTACGAATCACCTTTTTTTTATCAAGACCATTGAATTATGTAAGTTAGTTGTAGAACAAAATAAGTTTCCTAACTTCTGACCACATGTCATATATATATTTTTTTAACGTTAAACTTCATTAAAACACGGCCACCCTCAACAAAGGGCCACCACAAAACAGATTACAATATATACATCGGATTTACTAACCAATCCTTCCACTCTAAATCTTTAAACTTAGAGCGATTTCTAAGCCAAAAAAACGACAAAGATTTAACTAACACAACCACCTCTATAGCCTTAGACAACGACCCTTCAAAAACCTTTTTGTTTCGTGTTTTCCAAATATTCCAGCAAACAATCATTATAATGCCGCGCAATATCCGTTTATGCCACTTAGTCTGCTTGCCGAGGCTGGGCAACAGCAACATCTCTTTAATATTTCTGAACATAGGTTGTTGAATACGACACCATCTCCAAACTGCTTGCCAGACTTGAAACGCAAAACTGCAGTCAACGAACAGATGATATACAGATTCTGCAACAGCGGCACATAAAGGGCACAACGTATCCTGAATTCTGATGTTTCGTCTAACTAAGGCCAACCGGATCGGAATCCTCTCCATTTCAATTCTCCACATCAACACGTTAACTTTTATAGGAACCCAAGAAGCCCATCGCATCTCGTTATTTTTCTGCAGATTCCGCCCCCTATTCAATAAGCTTTTAACACTAGCCACCGAAAAAATACCACCAGAATCGGCTTCCCACACCCATTTATCTTTGGCTTCTGAAAAAACCACCTTGGACAACAGATTCTGCACATCTTGCATCTCGGAAATAGTTTCAACAGAGGTAGTTTGTATACGTCAATCTTCATGCACAACCATACCTACATTCGCGTCCCATTTAATCCTATCTCGCACCATACAATTGCGCATAACTTCCTTAGAATACAACCCTGGCCATCTATCCATTAAAGACACATTTCCAAACCATATATCCTTCCAGAAAGAAATGTTTTCCCCATTCCCAATTTTGCCCTTTATCCAGAATCTCAGTTCTTTGCCGTTTAGAATCAACTTGTCCAGAAACACCGCTATCTTTTTCCAGCAGCGTGCATTCTTAACAGGAATAAATGTCCACCTGTTCCGACCACCGTGTATACCTTGAATAACCTTTCTCCACAGCCCATCTATATCGGTTTTATACCTCCATGCCCATTTAGCAAGCAATGCTGAATTCACATCTTCTAATTTTGCAATACCCAACCCCCTACCTTCTTTGGTTTCGTGACAACTTCCCAGGAATTCGTCTATAGCCATAACAGCATGTTCCTTGGTCTTAAAAGAAACCATCAAAGTGAACCCACCTAAGTGTCTAATCTTCCCTTCCGCCAATCCCATCTCCTTCAAAATACACAAGATGTTTTTTAGGACCTGAATTGACAATACCCGAACCAAAACCGCTCTTCCAACCTCATCCTCAAAAGCTTGGAAATCATCAGCCACTTCCACCAATCTCGTAGGGTTGGCTCCAACGAAGGCGTCTTTATATGAGAAAGAACCATCCTGTTGAGATTGGCGTGTACCACTCACACTGTTAACGTTAGATTGTTTCTTCTTTCTTGTCTGGTAAAAAGCTTTTGGTCGACTATCATTTATCTCCCCGTCTTCGAGCACAAACCTTGCTACGTTAACCTTCAACCGATATTCTCCCAACTTGATTTGAGACAGTTTGTTAACCATATCAGCCCTATCTTTCACGTCTAGCAGCGACAGAAAACCAAATCGTTTGCCCTCCTTGTCCCTCTTCTGGGCAATATAAATATCAAAGATCGTCCCATACTTTCTAACTTCCCCCGCCAAATCGTTGCCGGAACACCGATCTGGAAGATTCGTAACATAAAACTTCGTCACCCTTGCCTGAATGTCCACCGGAATAGGTTTCCGGTGGTTACCCATAGAGAGAGTTTTTAAAGACTAATTGTTTGTTCTAATTGTAGGTTTGATAACCAAAATTTGCAAAATATTTTAATAAGTTTAAGAAAGATATTTTACGAGTCAAACGATTTGCTCAAAGAATGGTTCAACTTTGATTTGGATGAGCCACTACTGACTTATGAGTTCATGGCAAAGCAAATGAATTAAGAGATAAGAGTCAAGAAAAAAATGATATTTGTTCTAAGGGTTTAATTGGGCTAATAATAATAATAATAATAATTATAATAATAATAATAATAATAATAAATCTATAAAGTTTCATTTGAAGTGTTGTCCATATATAAAACGAAGATGGGTAAGGTTTTGAGTAATATATTGTATGAAGTTGGTAAGGCATTTAAAAAAAGCATACTGCATATGACCCATAATGTTGAAATAAATTAAACCACAAGGATTGTTCCATCTTGTAGTTCAGTAGTTTAGTTGATTAGAAATTGTTGTACCAAAATTATATTATTTTTCTTTGACCAAGAACATCAAGGTTACGTTATTGTGCATTGATAAAAACAAGTAAGCTTAGGGTTGTTACCTGTTCGAGGGTGATTGTAGCGATGTCGCGTTTCATGTTGGTCGAAGTAGGGTACATGTGACATCCGTCACCCTCGTCTTTTGTCAAATTTACAAAAATAGCCCTTCAAAAAAAATTCCATTGTATTCCCTGTAAAGTTCGTCGTTTTCAAATTTAATTTTAGAGGGAACTAAAATTTATCATTATTATTTATTAAGGACCGGGTATAAGTTTTAATCAAATGTGTATGTTGAAATGTATTTCGGAATGGATTCTATAAAACTTTCAAGTTTATAAAGTTTTAGAAATTTTTTTTGGTTAAATAAACTTAACTTGGTTAAGTCTTATATAGAAAAAAAACTAACTAAATTATAAATAAACTAACCTAGTTATACAGGGACCTTTTCTGCCAATCCCGTTTTTTTTCCGGCAGCCCTTTTTCGGCCGGCGAACTTCGGTTCCGGCGAACGGGTTTAATGCACCATTATGCCTATTGATTATTGCAAAACGTTTCTGCCTCAAGTCTTGAACGTTTCCATCATTTTTGCGAGCCAATTGAAGCGTTTAATGTTAACTTTAATCGACTAAGAATAGTGATAACCGACGACTTTTATTATGAGATCAAACGTTCATTTTTGTCAAACAACTATATAAGCTGATCGACCCAATCGTTTCTGCACACATTCACATCATAAACCCACTTCGAAACCGCCTAAAAGGGGTCCAGAAATGCTTGTATGAGGATTCAAATGTGCGACTGAAAACCATCAGTTTCGGCTCTAATCGAGCATTGTAAGTCCGTTTCTTTTATGCCATTTTGATCCTCATGTTGTTCTCGTTAAAAGCCCTATCAATTCGTGGGTTAATCTTGTTTGAATAAGATTTATCAACTTGAGGTTAGGGTTAGGGTTCTTAGGGATTTTGGGGAAGAAGATGAAGTATTGGTTATATGTTAAAACTATTTCACTTTGATATTATTAAACAAAAATTCCATGTGGTGTAGTGGTTGAATGTTTGGGTATGTGTGGATTAGAACCTGAGTTCAAATCCCTTAAACCCACTGGTTCTATTTGTTTTTGTTTTTTTTTTTTGCTTCTTTCTGAATTTTTTTATTAATTATATATACATATATAAATACATTATTCTTTAAATATTCATAATAAATTCATTTTTGATCCAAAAATTATGAAAATTTAGGTGTAGCATCTTGACACCATAAAGAAAATTATCACACTTTTACTTTCTGAAAATTATTTAATTTTCGTTATTTTATTAATTTAAATTGTTTTAATCATAACTAATTGATTAAAAATTCATTTTTAATGATTTTGATCTCAAAATTTTAGGATAATTATTTCTAAGCATTCTAATCTGAAATAAAAATTATTGGTTCAGAAAACATTTATTTTTATTGATTTTCCTATTTTTAGTCATTTAAACATGATTTAATCTCATTAAATCAGTTTTAAATATAAATAAGTTTATAAAAATTATGGGAAAATTATTTTCATTAATTTACATCAGAAAGTATCCATTTTCTATAAAAATAGCATTTTTGGGTCATGTCTTGTATTATTAGAATTATTTAAGTTTAATTATACATAATTAAACATTTATTTATTTACACTAATCAAACATCTATTTTATAAATACTTTTCTTATAAAATAGAAATGTTTTGTGTTTGAAAATCTTAATTACCATTGGTTGAATGGTGTAACTCATAATTATTTATTTAAACATTTATGACTAGTGTATTTATTTACAATAACTTAGTGAAAGTAATTAATTAAATTACTTTGTCTTTATTATTCAAATATATTTTTATTTAAATATTCAATTGGTAATAATTATATTACCTAAATCATATTTACAAACTTTAGCATATTATCGTATAGTGATTCGACTTATCATAAAAACTCTAATTCCCCAAATCAACTTAGCAAACCCTAATGCCTTAGACCCTAGTTTCTTTAGACTCTTAAACAATTCCTTATTAGTATTCATAAACATTATAGGTTGAATTCAGCAGAATTCCCATTAATTAGATCACGACCGCTTAAGTTGGATTTTGATCGCTTTTGCAAACTGTGAGTATATCTTTCCCGTTTTTCATGTTTTACACTTTTGGGATGACTCATGTACGCTTATTACCTCACTCACTTAATCATGGTTTATTCTATATTCACAATCGCAATTCTTGTATGTGTTTTACTAGTTGATTCGCTGATAGTGTGTACTTATGACCTTAATCATTAACCGTTGGGCGGCCTAGCATAGCAATAAATAGTACTTGATTATTGTTATGTGTGAACGATTATTCATCGCCTACTATGAGCGAATACTATATATATGTGACTCTTGATTCATTGAACAAAGGTTTGATTTTGGGTAGCATTTGTACATAGCTTGAACACTAAATTGTAGACAGTATAACACGTGAATTGCGAAACTCTTTTTCTACTATATGTATTCAAACAAGGTATGCTCACCAATACATTTTTGTATTGACATATACTATTTTCGTACATGTTTCAGGTTATTTATGAGATGACTTTTAAGCTTTTGGAATTTTTACTTAGATTTTGGATTCATTGTATTTAAGTTTTAGTTGTCACTTTAGAATTATTGTATCTTGTATTTTTCTTTCAATGTGATAAACTACTTAATCAATATATCAAAATTTACACTTTTAGTCCATGAGTTATTGAACAATCGTCACTACGTGACACCTCAATGTTTCCACCATCGGTTGGGGTGTTACAGTACACAACGGGTGGTAGCGATCGCGCATTGGCGTTTCGGTTGGAGTTGGTCAGAAAAGCAAGAACATGTAGGTGTTGGCCATGGGTTTAACATAGAATTCTCTTGATTGGCACCATAAGTTCATGGAGAGGATGAGGTTTAAGATGAACTTCTTTCATTTGGGTGTTACATTATTTATTTATATATAATAAAAGCAATCAATGAAATCATGAATGGTTTAATTGAATTTGCGGGTCATATACTCCAAATTAATGAGTTTTTAAATATCCTTCAAAACCATATTGAAACATCCTTGAATTATTGAAACTCTATAGTTGCTAACATTCATATTGTTTGGCAAAAGAAATGGCCGTTTCATTTCATTTTTATTTTTAAATAATAGTATTTTAAAATTATTCATAAAATATTTAATTTAAAAGATAAAATTTAGTTATGTTGACACAACTTTATAAAATGTGGATTTTTATAAAATCCATTGCGTAGACGTTTCAAGATACGTATTTGATTAAAACTTATACCCGATCCATAATAAATATAAATGATAATTTTTTTTGTTCGCTTTAAAATTAAATTTGAAAACGACGAACTTACAGGGACTATAATGGAATTTTTTTTTTGAAGGACTATTATTGTAATTCAGATGAAAGACGAGGGTGACGGATGTCACAATTATATTCTATTGCACAAATGTTAGAACAGTAATTTTGTTGTTGTTGCAATTTTACTGAAATTTATTCGTATCTTATTGGCTATTGTTGTGGGATTGCAATTACTAATTGCTATCGGTTTATGGTAATTTTAGACAGCCAGATTTCATCAAATTAAAACACATTTTTGAGGATTAACTGATTAAGTAGCTACGAACATAGCACCAATTAACAAGTCGACTCTTTTTATTTATTTCTTTTAAATTGTTTTAACTATTGCAGGAAGTTAACATAGAGAAATTGCACTTAGTTAACATGTTTTTTTTATTTACCACTACTACAAAATAGGTCTTTCTTGACACACACCCCTTTCTTGACATTAAAATTCGGTGTGTCATAAAAAAATGTTATTGTTTATAAAATCTAATAAATTAATGACACAAATTTTTGTTTGTCAAGAATTTTGTGTCAAAAGTAACAAATATGACAATATCAATATCAAACATGGAGTGTCATTATTTTCTGTCACCCAAATTCAATTTCCCTCCCACTAACTATCCCGCCCTCCCTCTCTAACCAAACCAAATCTGGATCTTCTCTAGCAAAACCCATCTACACCCACATTTTTTTTCCAAATCCCTTTTTCTCTCTACCATCCTTCTTCTCCCGTAAAAACCCACCAACACCCGTAACCCTTCTTCTCCGCCATCTTTCCTCCCAAAAAAAAACCCACCCACACCCGTAACCCTTCGTCTCGACAAGATCCTGAAGAATTGTACCCTACCCCAAATTTATATCACAAACCTATGTTTCTTCTACTACATCAAATCTGCGTTAATAAATCATACCGAGTTAGCTGTTTCGAGTTGATTAATCATTGAATCTAATCCGTTATCATGGATCTGAATCCAGTACGTTTCACTTAACCTCAGTTTCCTTTCTAATTTTGTACGGTTCATGTATTATTAGGTATTTACTTATTAGAACAAATCTAGGGCAAATGTGTTGTATTATTTCTGCTGTTTGTGGATATTATCTCTCTCTCTCTCTCTCTCTCTCTCTATATATATATATATATATATATATATATATTGCAAAGGGATTAATTACTCTTATGCAATCTCTCCTTTGAGAGATGCCACATAGGATGTGATGTGGCAAGTGTAAACCAATTAAAAAAAAGGAATAAATATGATTTAACCTAATCTATTATAATCTTTAAGCTAATCTATTAAATACCTAATCTACTAAATCTAAATATTAAAAGTTTATTATTTTTTCTCTCATGTTTCCTTCCATAACTTTTAAGCGTTAATATCTTTTATATACGAGATTTTTTAAAGAAAAAAATTACACCAAATTAACGAGCGTTTTATTATCTTTCCAACGAGTACCATAGTGTTATATAAAAAACGGAGAAAAAAATGACTATTTTTTTGTAACCCGATAGGTATTGTGTCGGGTTTGGGATTAGTTTAAAAAAATTGTGGGTTTGGGTCGGGTCTGGGATTAGGTGATACCCGACCCGATTACCCGAAACAACATACCCAAATACCCGAACTATATACCCGATCATATACCCATGAATTTTTTAACGCATCACATAACCCTTAGACTAATGCGTTCGATATTTCAATAATTAACTTTTTTTTTCTTATTTCATGTTACTTCTTTTTAGAATGATCGATTACAAACTTCCGAATTCATTTGTAATGGCACTAGATTTATACCCCGGCATAGAGATTCGTTTTTTTATATTTGAATATGATAACTTATGACAGAGATTTGTTTAAAATAATAATATTTATAATAATAATAATAATATATTTTATTATGTCATATTAGATATTTCAACTCGGGACGCTCCCGGGATAAAAACTAATTGATAATAAAGCAAGACAACCAAAAATAGTGTAAGGTACTGCATCATTGTCACACCCTCAAATTTCCACTTGCGGAGTTTTACCGCGAGGCGCATGACAAACCAGGATCCAAGTCAACGGTCACAATAGACAACACTATATGAAATACGTAAACACAAAACATAGTTCTCAATTTATAAAACCATAGCGGAAGCATTTAACCAGTTACAAAACCATGTACGACAGTGTTCAAAAACTTTATTCAAAACATGAAACTAAGCCTAGACGCCATGCAGACTCGTGCGCCTAGTCCTCTGTTGCTACCTTAGCGACCTGAGAAAAACATGCCAAAAAGACGTCAACATATAATGCTGGTGAGTTCACAGGTTTGTTCAATAAGTTACCAAAGTTACCAATACGTTACCATGTCCATACTATACCAATGTCACCAAGTACGCTAGCTAGGTGTATGTTATATTACTACTACGATTGGAAACCATTACTGGACACGTTTAGCAATGTTTAGCATATGTTTAAGCAGCCCGAATATGTTCAGCATGCTTAGCAAAGTTCGAGACAACATGCACCCGCCCGGCCCTCCAAGCCGTCGAGTGGGGCAGGTCACGCCCAATAGATCTATCCACATTTCCCCCGTTGTGCATCCCCGCACATTCATGGTTTCCCCCGGGACTTCCAAAGATCGTATAGCAATACAAAGTTAAAACCATAGTATGACATATGTTACCAAAATAGTTTAGCGCATGTTTTCTCCCCCAAAAGTTAAAGCAGTAAAAGTGGGGTCGTGAACTCACCTTAGATAGCGTTCTTCGGTTATTAGTAAAATGCTAAGCCCTTGATAATCCCTCTACCGGAGATCTATCAAAATGTTCACATAAGTGTTCCGACTAATAACCATAAGGTTATCTAGTCCCCGATTGTCCAGATCGTAACCAAGTATGTTTTAAAGCGTGTTTAAATGTTTAACCGACACACTAGACCGACCCGACATCCCGTTGGTGACTCATTACCCTAACTAATCAAGTACACATAGATTACACACAAGGTTCAAGCATAAAACACTTAGTTTGTATCAAAAATCTCATTTCTGCATCAGAACGGTCGAACCGGTCAGATAAAATCTCCTTCGCCCATTTTAAGTCTCCTTCGCCCATTTTTAAGTTCTCCTTCGCCCGTTTTTCCACGTTCGACCGTTTGATCAGGTTCGCCCAACATTTTTCAGGTTTGACCCTGGATTCTCTCCTTCGACCATTCGAATGGTCGAATGAGTCCAGGTTCGCCCCTGTTTTAATAGTTATCCTAAAAACGCTTCAAACACATTCGAAACATCCCGAAACATCATCAAACACAGCAGTCAAGTATGATTAACATATCCCTACATAATCCCACCAATTTTGCCCCAAAACCAGTTTGTTTTAATACTTTCCCAAAATGGCAAAATTATGGAAATGTCACATCATGCATGAAATCTTTACCCAATTTGGAAACTTTTCAATACCAACCTATAATCATCTACAAATACTCAGTTTATCTTGTAATCGAAAACCCTCATTCATTTTATCACTAATACTTAACATGCACAAGCCCTAGCTTTCATAAAATCCCCAAAATACCCATAATATCACCATCTATCTAATTGTAACCCTAAACAACAATAAACCAACATCAATAGCAACCTTAGATCATGTTTCTAGCATTAGAACAGCAGCAAATCATTAAACAACACATATCATCACATAACACATATTTAACATATGTTTATTGATACAAAACCTATGTTTAATGATAGGGTTTTGGTTTAGAAAGATGTTTAAAAGGTTTTTATTGATAAAATCTTCCTTAGAACAGATCTGGACATTTAGGGTTAGATAAAAACGGATTAAAATGCCTTAAAAAAGATTTAGGATTAAGAACACACATTGGATTCTTGTTTAGATGTTGTAGATAGGTTAGATTATGAAAAAGAAGAGCAAAAACTCCTTCCTTAGTGATTAAGATCGTTTGAGAGTGTTTTGAGACGATTAGGGTTTGTGAAATGGTGAAAAATGACAAAGTTTGGTATTTATACTATTCCACCTTCGCCCCTTTCAGTGGTCGAAGGTAGCCTCCTTCGACCCTTTCACAGGGTCGAATGAACCCTGACTTGGTCGAATGAAATTCTTCCAATTCCATATCCCAGGTTCGCCCCTTTGCAAAGGGTCGAACCAAGACATATTTTCTCCTTCGACCACTCGAAGTGGTCGAACCAGGACCTATGTATATCTAGTTTTCCAGTTTGTCGTGTTTAACGCATTTTAACACACCTTAACACATGAGCATGCAACCTTAGTCTATGTTTAACATATTTAAGCACGGATAATCATCTACACATCATTTAAACACATCTATGTATATAATCCACCACACGACCCATAGTCTACACATACGCTTAATTAGTTCATGTAATGTCACCAACAATGGGACCCGGTACTAGTGTATTCCCAAAATGACTCCCAATGATCCTCCATATCATTGAACCCTGGACAATCCTAACTTGACCCGACTCAACCAACCTAGTTAAGTTCGTTTATAAGCGTTTCCCGCCAAGGTAGACTTAGACGTTACTAAAATGTTTAAGCCAATTATGCCGGGTGTCACAATCATGTTCATGAATTGTTGAAATTGACTGAACCATAAACCCAAAGAAAGTAGGCTTTAGATCCAATGGTTCAGTTCACTTTTGACGGTCTTCTCATGTTCAGTTTGGATTTTGGAATATACTCATTTTTTCTTCATTTATGGAATATGTAATGGTGTGTGTATTATATTATAATCTTGAATCATTTTTATTGTTTTAAATATTATATTGCAAGTTAGTGCTTTGAATTTTTTTTAAAAAAAAATTATACAAACCACCACACAAAGAGATGAGACTACATAGTGTGGGGAGTGGAAGGGAGGTGTAAAGCCCCTCTCCATACCACCAACACCACTCCCTATATGGCATTATGGCGTGGGGCATATAGGGTGGAGTTTGTCATCTATGCAAACAGACGTATAGTTTCAGGAGAAGAAATTACTTAGAATTACAAGTTCCCATAGGAAGAGAACAAGATGCTCTGCAACTGTGGCTCTAGGAGGTAATTATAAAACATATCATTTGCTGGCTGGTTGTTTTTTTTTCCTATTTAACTTTTCTGTTGTTTGTCTATCACCATTTTATGTCATTGTCAAAGTCAACTAAATTCGTAAGATCATGGTTGTTGATTAATGGGCGACTGAATATGCTAATGAAAAATATACGCTCTTAATGATTGGGATAACATTTTAGTCCAACTCACATAATATCCAAACTATAATAAGACAATAAACCTATGTTCATGAACCTTTTTTAGCGTTAGATCATGGAACCTTGATTTAAAAAATACGAGGCGCTCCAAGGCGTTTAGCTACCAAAAGCTAAGGTGCGCACATCACTTATGTGAAATGTTGATCAGTGTTCAACAAAATTAGCTATATTTACAACAAGAAGCCGCGCCTCTCATCTGTTTTACATATCAACCTTTTTATCAAGTAAAGCATTCACAATTTCTTCATCCCTTTGGCTGTTTGTATATATCAGCATTTGGCCTCAAGCCCCAAAGGTGTTTTTGAGGTCACCTTGCATGTAGTGGAAGACAGGGAGTTCTCAAACAATCATTAGTGGGGAATTATCTTGTTGGAAACATTTAAAAGTTATGCCTTCAAACACCTGTGACTAACGTATATACATCAGGATATTTATGTTTATGTCTAGTTATATAGTGGATGTGTTCATTTTAATGCTTGTTGCTTTTTCTTGTAGAGATATTTTGCTGCTGCAATTGGGAAGGGCAGACAGACTGCCAAAACGTAAGTAAATTCAGTTAGTATTTATGTGTTTATTTATTTAGTTATCTATTTTTATTCTAAGTAAAAACATCCAATTTCATGTGTTCTGTAACATGATAAAACTCAAGTGAAATGTTATATGAGTGTTTGCTTCTAGATTTGTTGACCAAAAACTCAAGGGAATTGTTATACTAGTGCTTGCAGCTAAATTTGTTGACCATGTTTCTTTCCTTTCAAGTATAATTTATAAGGGTTAGGATCAAATACACAGTGAAAGAAAAATAGGAAGTCGTAGGAAGGGTTTCAAACGGACTCCGATTGAACTCATTCAAGCGGCATTGGAATCGTCTTATCGAACCCTACGTCGTTAGTTTTTAGGTCTTCGTTTTTTTGGGGTTTTAGCTTGTAGTTTTTAGAATACGCGTTATACCATTGTGTCTTTTATGTACCATTGTGTCTTTTTCTTATTTTCATCGTTGTGTCATTTTTTCAATTCATTGTGTCTTTTTTCTTCAGCATTGTGTTATATTTTTTGGCACTGTGTTATATTTTGTGGCTCATTGCGTCATATTTGATGATCTATTGTGTTTTTTGTATCCTTCTCACCCTTCTCATTTTTTGTAGCCTTTGTAGAATAACCCAACCCTAATTTATAATGTATTATATTATTCTTGTGATGACAAGTTATTTTAAAGATAAAAAAGTGGTATGTTATAGCATTGTTTTTATCAAAGAAATTTTGTTTATTATGTTGTTGAATTATAAAACATAGACTCCACTCAGTGTGTTACATGATTATCTTAATATATGTGTCTTAATGGTGATTTTTTTTTTTTTACTGATATGGGGTGTAATCATTAAACTGCAGTGAGATTGAAGAGTTGAAACTATCTGAGTTGACCTGCCGGGAAGGTGTTATGCCTAAACTTTATAACATCTACCATTGCAACTGGCTTTGTTAGGGTAAAGTAACGGATCCAATTTATGTAAAATAATTGATCTCGACTAATGTATTAATTTAATTGTTGTCTTAGGTTGGGAGAGGAGTGGATGTTTACACGGATGAGGATATGGATGTCATTCACGAAGAATGGTCAAGTTATGCCGCGAACTTTATTTTGAAGTGAAGTTGTTTTTAAGGTCTCGGTTAATGTACTATCGATACAATGTTTTGAATTTATATGTTGCGAAGATTTTTATTATGACCCATATCAATATATCATTGTATTTGATTTTGAAATAGATTTATTGAAATATATATATATATATACACACACACATGAATTCATAATAAATCAGTAATTTTATATTTTTTTTATTTTTTTGGTCAAAAAAGATGACACGCATAGTGTGTTGTAAATAGATGACATGCAAAAAAGTGTCATAAACACGTGGCAAAAAAGATTGTCATAAGCGCGTGTCATAAACAGATGACACGCAAAAAACTGTCATGTTAAATTTATGACACCGTCATCATTGACACTTTTTTTTTGTGTCATCAGACCCCTTTCTTGACACGCAATGCGCGTCAAGAAAGGTCTTTTTTCTAGTAGTGTACGTATGAGATGCAACATATGTTAGCAAGGTGTTGTCAAAGCTTCTATCACCCAAATGCATTATATGCCAATATGGTGTGGTACCTAGGGGTGTAAACGAGCCGAGCCAAGCCCGAGCCTGACTGGGCTCGGGCTCGGCTTGTTATGGTTTTATGAAGCTCGAACTCGAGCTCGGCTCGGTTCGAGCCTAAAATCTTGAGCTGGAGCTCGACTCGCTAGCAAAATCAAAAGCTCGAGCTCGGCTCGGCTCGAGGTGTTTTGAGAACAATCTCAAACGAGCTCAAAGCTCGGCTCGAGATCGCAAAAGCTCGGCTCGCGAGTGTTATTAAATGGGCCTATGAAATAAGGACTTGGGCTTTGGAGATGTGGGCTATAAATTATAAAAGATATATAAATAACTTATAATTATGTTTGGGCTCGCGACCCCAATCGAGCTTTGTATTTAGGGCTCGAGCTCGGGCTCGATAACTAAACGAGCCATATTTTAGGCTCGGGCTCGTTAAGGCTCGACTCGTTCGGGCTTTTTACCGAGCCGATCCCGGGTAGCTCTCGAGCCGCTGCGTGTCATTTACACCCCTAGTGGTTCCATATGGGTCTTGGATATTATCTATTGTTATTCAGTATATGACGAATGGATCACATAAGCATGTTCTTTTTGCATCTAACAAGTTAATGATTGACAACAAAAACTAGGTCGTACTTTTGATTTTGATTATGATCTTTTGCTGAAATATGTATTTAAGAACCGATTCAATTGTTGTTGTAGGCTTTTAGGCGTTTTACACACATCAAATCCCCACCACATCGCGCGAGCAATATTACTAGTTAAATTAGAGTGTCCCCTGGGTATGTATAAATATAAGGAGATTACTAGGGTTGAGGATTAATGCACATAACATAACCAACACCACAACTCTTATATTTATCCTACCCTCTCCCTCATCAATTCTTCTCCAAGAATCATTAGCCATCATAACTGCATACCCTAAAGGGAACTCGAACACACTGACAATCATGTCGACCGCCAACACTCTTACTGCATCAGTAGCAGGTCTGACGAATCTTTCAGGTACACGTTTATGTTTTCCTCTACATACTAACAAAATCGATCAACGGCAGCCTCCACCATTAACCACATTTAATTGTTACATTGAAGGTGAGGGACTGCAAGCAGCTTAGACGATCTCCAGGAACCGGAACAGTGGTGATTAATGGAGGTTGCTCGGTTGGTGCAGATGAAATGTTTTAAAACAGATAAGAAATAAAGCGCAGATACAAGCCGCAACCAGAAAGAAGCAAGGAATGGTGAACGACACCAACAAACACTTTTGTGCCCAGAAGGTGTGCAGCAAGCAGCCGCAACCCGCTAACAACATTACTTTTGTAGAAGTTGCTAAACCAAAATTACTTTAAAGGGCTTATGTGACTGTAACATGTATGCTTGATCAACTGAAAACAATCTTCCTATCAAATGTCAAACAACTGCCAAGCACACTTATGTAATTGCAACATGTCTGTTTGAGCGAATGAAAATCACCATGTTATCAAATGTCAAACAACTGCCAAGCACAATACCCCGCTGTAACGTGCTGGGTACAATTCTAGTTATAATTTAAAAAAAAAAAAAATCCTCAAACGGTCAAAAAAGTGACCGTTACACACACAACCCTCGTCGGGTAGTATAACCCGTGACCACTACCTGGCACCCACTTTCCCGTGAGACGACGGCGGTGTTTCCGCACGGGTAGGGGTACTCGTTTCCGATACTCGCTTTGACACCGTCCCCAATGATAGCTTGAATTTAGTTTAGTGAAAGAATCAAGAGAGGGAGAGAGAGAATAGACCAAAACCAAATATGAAACCTCTCAAAACCAATGTGGTGATGCAACTATTACATGTGCAAAATTGACCAAAAACCACAACAACGTTCTGCTATCTACGTATACATCAAACTAGTCAAAGTGAGTGCAACAAACATTTGTTGATCACCGTGCATGAAACTAATGACGGCTCTGCCGGCAACCCTAATATCATCTGGATTTCAACCATTGTTTTATCCATAATAATGATTGAAAAATACTCCAAAAAGTATTTCAAAAGCGCCTCGATCGCTAGGAATTCGGCAACACAGGCCAACTGGAATAAAGTTGGGTCATCCTGGTCCATTAACCATTATTGAAGTGGAACTCATAGTGCATGTCCACTTCAGGATTATCTAACCCAATCCCATAGTAAAAAAAAAGTGGCAGTAGTTTGCTATATCAAGGAGCAAATGGCCATCACATTGTATGAAGATTTGCATCGAGACAATACTAGCATTTAACAATCTTCTTCCCCTTTTGGACTGTTGGGCAAGCGACCTAATTCCAATTATTGCAACTATGTTATCCAAAGAGCTAACCGATGCAACTGTCGGAATAAAAAATGAAACATGTATTTTAGAATAAGAACAAATTTTTAAACCTAAAATAAAAGCTCCCCCTCCCCCTTACCGAACTGGTATTGACCAACTTAAACAATAACTGTCTAATAAGAGGTATGAAAAAAAAAGATTAGTAGCCGGTTTTTAACCTAAAATAACCTGCTAGTACTGTCTTTTTGAACTTTTTCTTGGGCTATTTTTTTGTTTTGTTCTTTCTTACCATTTTTCCCTCACACACACACACACACACACACACACACATATATATATATATATATAAGTGCATACGTTAATTCCTATGTGTCACGAAATTAACCCGTTGTCACGAAATTATGTCTTACAGATTCAAAATTCAAAAAAAAATGAAAAAAAGAACCTTTTCAAGTTTATTTTACATTTAGATTTTTCAAATTTTTATTTTTATAAAATAACAAGTTACTA
Organism: Ambrosia trifida; assembly: GCA_028751855.1. NCBI lineage: Eukaryota > Viridiplantae > Streptophyta > Magnoliopsida > Asterales > Asteraceae > Ambrosia > Ambrosia trifida. The sequence continues at coordinate 17,143,480 of CM054130.1, forward strand.
ATAGCCGATCATAGGTTAACCTTTCACAAGATATACTAACCGGTTACATAGGTCATGGATTTCCATCCCCCCTCCTCAACCGGTTTTAACCAAGTCAAACAATAACTGGTATTGAAATAAATCATTTAGTAACCAGTTTTTATTCAAAAATAATCTGTTATTACCATCTTTCTTATTATTTTGGCTATTTTTTTTTTGTTTTTTCTTACCATTTTGCCTTTACACACACGTATCAAAAAATAAAGTGTTCTTTGTAACAACATTATGTTTTACTAATTCCAAAATTACAAAACTAACCTTCGGATACCATTTTCAATCCTTTTCTATGTATGTCAGCTTTGAGGTTTCTATAACTCGTATCCTTTTATCTTGTAGACTTAGCTTTCTCCAGAGTTCCCGTAAACCACTTTTTTAGCTGACAACAAGATAATTAAATAATTAATTATTTTGTAAACTCAACATTTGATAGATATCTGATTTGTTGGTTGGATTTGGTCAATATTGACATATTGTTAATCTCGGTGTTTTATTATTTTTAAGGTTAAAAAAACTAAACAAAAGTAAGTTTAGTAAAAGAAAAACAAAACAACGGTAAAAACACATTAAAAGTAGGCATAAGGCCACACATCAAAGAGTCTACATTCTAAGTCCACTTAGATTAACATTCACAACCCAACCCAATCCAATTCAAATTTTCTCTCTTCTACCCACATAATCCAACCCAACCTTTTACACCCATTAACAACCCAACCTAAACCATCTGATATATATGATTTACCTCTAGTTTATTCTATAAATTTTTACTATAAATAATAAAAATGTTTATTTTATTTTGAAACTAAAACAGAGTGAAATGAAAGATCAACAGAATTAAATTTAAAAAAACAAAAAAGGGAGTATTTTCATTAGATTATATGCAAATGTCAAATAGGATAATCATAGGTTTTTTATATAAGAAAATATGTTAATTAGAATTGAAGTGTTGTATTAAACATTTTAAAACCTAGTTTTTAATAAACTTTATATCGAAATCTTTATAAAACATAACTAATTAAAGAAGTCTATGTTTTTAGAATCTTTTTTAATCAATGTAACAATTCACTCTTATCAATATAAACTTTATATCGTAATCTTTATATAATAAACTTGATAATGGAATAACATGATCAGGTCATGATGAAATAAACTTCGATAATAATGGAATCATAAAAAACAATGCATAAGAACAGAAAATACCTCGAACGTTTTTTAATGGTTATCAAACGCATGAGATGGTACGTTAGTAGCACAATTGTAACATCTCTCCGGTCGGTTCCATGCGTACTTGGAAGAACAAATCTTTTATACCAATATTAATTTGTCTGAGGTTAATTCAAGTCTAACCCAATTATATTGAATGTTACTTAAAATTTTTAAACGGCAAAAGAAAGGCAATTCTTGTTACAAAACCCTTAAAGCCTCTCAGCTACACCAAACATACAAATTTGAAATTATGGTTATTTTTAAAGTTGTTTATATTACTAATATTAATTAACTAGGGTCTTAGTTTACCCGCGCTTCGCTGCTGGGCGTGTTTGTTTGTAGGAGTGTTTAGCAGTGCTATGGGCAATGATATTTCCGTATTACTTCACGTGATACGACGATACAGTACTGGCATATGTTATAACAAACGTAGCAAATTCAACCAATATCGTTTTAGTAATGCCATTGACTTGGCGCTCGGTATATGTAAGGTGTAAGGGGACACATATCGAAACAGAAAGACTAACGTTGCTGAATAAATGATTTGTTGTCAAAGGGTGGTTCAAAGACCCTAGTCTCTGGCCCATTCTAGCGGGTGGCTCATGTTGACCGGTACGAGGTGGAAGGTGACAAGGAGCTAACCCCCTGAATGTCCAAACCATATCTTAAATTTATCCTTTGTTTTTCAACACTAGCATATGGTACATAGTGGACATTAAAGTCCATAATAACGATCCACCAAGAACTGGAGCGCCAACGTAGACAATTGCTGGTCGAACCAGTCAGATATGATCTTCAAAACATTGCCTAAGATGGTAACTATCCAATGTGAAAACCTTGTTAATAAAAGATTCTATACAATGTGATGATAAGTGAAATGTGATATATATAAAAGTTTAAATCATGAGCTTTTTTTCGTAATAAGGTTGCACGGTGTGGGAAAGGGGTTGTGAAGCCCTCCACGCCACCAATACTTCCCTCTTTATGGCGTGGAGTCCGGCATGGGGCAAGAGCCATGGATATTTTGACGGGTGTGGGGGAAGGGGTTTGGTGACGTGACGGCTTGTGAGTGGTTGGTCAAAGTAACCATCTGTAAACAACGATTTTTTTGATTGAAGGAAACAAACATGATCTCAAACTTCTTAGTTCTTATGGACAAGTCTTTGTAAGTTAGTTGAATAACAACTTGAAGGAAACAAACATGTAGAAAACGATAGTAATACATTGTATATATAGAGGTCACAACGGTGTGTGACATGTATTTTGTATGTGTTGGGGTCAAAATGGTGTGCGTTACATGCGTTACATGTGTTAGAGCCATAAATGGTGTGTGGCCCATGTGTTGTATGTGTTGGGGGTTAAAATATGTACTTAAAGGTGAGTCTTGTACCCTTGTTAGCTGAAAGATGCCAACTACCTGCTCGTACAAAAGATATTTTAATTTAGTCATTTATCTATTATAAACAACTTTTTATTTTGTTGGGTTGATGGTTCAGTTCCACAAGCAAAAAGAGATAAAAATTGATGATCATTGCGTGTTCACTTATTTGGAGGACAAAGGCACTTTTGTTATTTCAAAGTAGGAAGGCATAGATTTGATTATGTGAACACTAAAAACTTAGACAATACTGAAGTAAACATGTTGTGACTCGATATTTTTTTGTTAGTCATGAATATGAACTTTGTGTATAATGGGTTGATGTGATACCAAGTTTTTTTATCTTTTATTTCAACCTCATTATACTTTTTTTGGTTATCTAATATTTGCAATGTTATGAAATTTAGAAGATGAAGAAGAATCGAGAGAAAGAGGAAGTGAGGAACTATTCCAAATCAAAGCTAACCATATCCTGTTAGCAAATGTGTATTTAACGAACGTAGACACGTAGTTGTTTACACTTACATAATTATTACGATCCAACCCTTCCACTTCCTACTTATCACTATTGACCCTTAGACTTATTCTAGTTGTAACAATACTCTCTTCCACAAGAACTTTTGTCCTCAAAAAAATTGAAAGTGGTAAGAATTCATAACTTCATAATGTAGTAGCAACGAATGAGCTCCTTCCACCAAGCTTAATAACATCACAATTGGCAGCTAAGGCTACAAAGGTTATCACTAAGACTATAAGGAGTGGTGGGAAAAGAGAGGGATGAAGCGTCATGTGGCACTTGTGGGACCCATGGAGGGTGACACGTGACACTTCATTTATTTTTTATTTCCTTTATAAAAAAAAGTTTAATAAATTAATAAACATAATAAATTTAAATATTTAAAAAGTATTTAAAATAATAATCTGAAAATTTTTATTTAAAAATTTATATTAAAATATTAAAAAACATTTATTTAAATAGTTAATAATAAAATATTATTCAAACTTTTGAATTTGACCACCAGTTTTCAAACGTTTGAATTTCAACCGTCAGTTTTCTTACCCTATAAATACAACATCAATGCAACCATTCTCAGTCACAATCTCACAATTCTCATACAGACTTCCAAATGTCTGACCCTATGAATTTCCAACGTTATCACGAAGGTGCCGGAGATGGCGACTACCTTTTTCATCCCCTCATCTTCCTCCTGCACAACCAACGTTTTCATCTTCTGCTCCCCCTCCTAATCCTGCACAACCTTTGTTCTATCCTCCTCCTCCTGCACAACCTTTTTTCTATCCTCCTCCTCCTACACAATCATGTTTTTCATCCCTCCCCCTCCTCCACAAGATGAGGACTTAACTGATGAGGAGTTGGTATGGGCTTTGGATTACTTTACCACTCTGAGGGAAATGGACTGTCTTAGGTTGTCGGCACCCACCCCCCGGATGCAAGAGATACCCCCACAAGTAGACTACACCCACCCCCGGATGCAAGAGATCCCCCACTAGTAGACTACACCCAACCCCCACCACCAGACTACACCCAACCCTCCTCCCCGGGAGCCATACGAGGAGGAGTTGGAAGCACTTAGAGATGTGATGGAAGAAGAACGCTTCTACTACTACTCGGCAACTTCTTCTCCTTGCCGCATGAGGTCCGATGGTCGCGATAGCGACCGTTCTGTGTCACCTCCACCATATACACTGGAGGACCGGGACAATTACTCCCCGTAGTGGGGGGTTTAGGTTTTAATAAGTAATTTAGGAGTATGTTATGTGTTTATGTAATGTTTAGTAGTTTAATTATGTAATCTTTTAGGCATAATTATGTAACGTTTAGTAATAAGTAATTAGGATTATGTAATGGTTATTTAATGTTTTTATGTAATGTTTTTATTAATTTTAATAGGGTTAATTATGTAATGTTTTTTTTAATTTTTTAATTTTTCATTTATTTTTTCATATCCAAGATTGTTAATTTTTAATTTTAATTTGTTTTTCTTTTTTATTTTAGTTCGGATGAGTTTTTTTTAATTTATAAACAACCAACCAATGAAAATCCTACATGTGGCAAACCAACCCCCGCCCCTCTCCACGCCAGGTCGGCGGCGGTGTTCAAGCCGTTCCCGCCCCCCACTCCGGATAGTCTAAGCATTCAACCAATCACCATGTGTCATTAAATTTCTTCATATTTTATAACATCTATTACTAAACACATACGGAGGTCATCACACCCGTCACTAAGTTTTTTTCCTTTTTAAATAAACAATAGTTAAATAAACTAAAACCAACATTTTTAAAATTATAATAAAAAAGTACAATAAATTAAAATTAGATAAAACCTAAAGGTTACAAATTAAAAAACGACAAAAACATTAAAAAAAACAACCTAAAAGAAACGGTTGGGGCGTTATTGGTTCGTCTTGTAAACGAACCTATTGGGTTCGCCTATATTACAACCAACTTTCGGTTATACTTTCACCTCGTAGCGGTCACTTATTTACCTTTCATTTGATTATGTTTTTTTTGTGTGTGTGTGTGTATTTGAAATGTGGGTGTGTTGTATGTGTTTTTTTTTATTGGTAACTATATTTACTTAAAACATGGGGGGTTGGATGTGGTGAAAATTAGTTATTTATTTATTTATTTATTTTTAAACCAAGGGCATGTTTGGATAAACTTATTTAAGTCCAATATAACTTTTGGTTAAAAGGACTTATCAAGTTATGACTTTTCAAAAAAAAAAAAAAAAAAAAATTAATAGCTTATGTGGTGGGAGAAAGCTAATAATCTAATAAGTTATTTTATAAAAAGTGTTTGCTTTAGCTTATATTGTGTATAAGAATATAAGAAGGGCATGTGGGTGAATATTCACCAATAAGTTATAAGGAGTTTTGATAAGTCACAAATCCTTATTTTTTTCAAAACAAATTATCAAAGACCAAATAAAAAGTTAAAACGATAAGGACTTTTAGTTTGTCAAACACTTTCTTTTAACTTGTTAATTTATTAGAGAAGTTATAAGTCAAAAGGCGGTGAAAAAATGAAAAGCAAAACATGCTCCAAGTCATGAGACCGTTGCATCTCCAACAACTAGCTCTTTTCCCTCAACATCACACCCTAAGCAGGGCGTTGTTCACGATCATCAGGGCCAATTTCCTCAAATTTGTTAGTTTTCTGACCCAACAGTTGTAGCCTCATTAAGTGGCCACTCATCAATGGTTCATAACTGTAATTTGGGTTATATTTATGTCCTAGAGAAGATGCATAATTTACACAACTCTGTCGAATTGTAGACATTAAACTACTAACAGATAAGTTCCATTTCTAAGTCCTCTTAACTTTACATACTTCTGCTATATCATTAAAATTTAATAAAACTAGTGTTATCAAACCTGCGCATTGCGCCAGGATACTATGACTATGCGCTACACGGAACGCTGGGATACAATGACTATGCGCTACGTGGCAGGACCAAACGCACTGCCAATTCGTTTCGTTGTGGTAATGGTACTTGTTATGACACCGGAAGAGAAAAAATAAATAAATAAAATTGCAATATAACCAAAAGAATACAACACGTGATTTACATAGATCGAAAACAATTGTTCGGTATGAATCGATTCAACTCGTTGTGACTGAAATTTAGTAAGCACATGATTCAAGCCGATTCAACCAGTTAAGATGATCAGATGTCCAAACTTATTAATTCATTAAATTTACAAGAAGAAATTATACACATCCATAACTCCCACAGCCTTGTTTTCTTGGCCTCACTATATTTTAAAACCCCACTAAAATCCTTTTTTGTTTTTTAACAATCCTAACATGTTAGGATTCGATCTCTCAATCAACACATCAAACACAAAGAAACCACAAAAGAAAATACAAATGAAGATGAACACGTATCAGAAGCGTCCAAACAAAATGACCAAATTGCTCCTAATGTCTCAAAAGGAAATGACTAAATTGACCCTAACCACTGTTCAATTTACACAACTTTAAATATATTTTAATAAAATAAAATTAAAATGAATAGAGTCAAAGATAAAGACACACCTCACATCTATATCTTTATCATTACCAACAAATAATACTTATTAAACAAAATTACTAAATCACATATCATATAGTTCTCTGTTTATATCAAAAACCAACATTTTTAAAATTATAATAGTTAAATAAACTAAAACCAACATTTTTAAAATTATAATAAAAAAGTACAATAAATTAAAATTAGATAAAACCTAAAGGTTACAAATTAAAAAACGACAAAAACATTAAAAAAACAACCTAAAAGAAACGGTTGGGGCGTTATTGGTTCGTCTTGTAAACGAACCTATTGGGTTCGCCTATATTACAACCAACTTTCGGTTATACTTTCACCTCGTAGCGGTCACTTATTTACCTTTCATTTGATTATGTTTTTTTTGTGTGTGTGTGTGTATTTGAAATGTGGGTGTGTTGTATGTGTTTTTTTTTATTGGTAACTATATTTACTTAAAACATGGGGGGTTGGATGTGGTGAAAATTAGTTATTTATTTATTTATTTATTTTTAAACCAAGGGCATGTTTGGATAAACTTATTTAAGTCCAATATAACTTTTGGTTAAAAGGACTTATCAAGTTATGACTTTTCAAAAAAAAAAAAAAAAAAATTAATAGCTTATGTGGTGGGAGAAAGCTAATAATCTAATAAGTTATTTTATAAAAAGTGTTTGCTTTAGCTTATATTGTGTATAAGAATATAAGAAGGGCATGTGGGTGAATATTCACCAATAAGTTATAAGGAGTTTTGATAAGTCACAAATCCTTATTTTTTTCAAAACAAATTATCAAAGACCAAATAAAAAGTTAAAACGATAAGGACTTTTAGTTTGTCAAACACTTTCTTTTAACTTGTTAATTTATTAGAGAAGTTATAAGTCAAAAGGCGGTGAAAAAATGAAAAGCAAAACATGCTCCAAGTCATGAGACCGTTGCATCTCCAACAACTAGCTCTTTTCCCTCAACATCACACCCTAAGCAGGGCGTTGTTCACGATCATCAGGGCCAATTTCCTCAAATTTGTTAGTTTTCTGACCCAACAGTTGTAGCCTCATTAAGTGGCCACTCATCAATGGTTCATAACTGTAATTTGGGTTATATTTATGTCCTAGAGAAGATGCATAATTTACACAACTCTGTCGAATTGTAGACATTAAACTACTAACAGATAAGTTCCATTTCTAAGTCCTCTTAACTTTACATACTTCTGCTATATCATTAAAATTTAATAAAACTAGTGTTATCAAACCTGCGCATTGCGCCAGGATACTATGACTATGCGCTACACGGAACGCTGGGATACAATGACTATGCGCTACGTGGCAGGACCAAACGCACTGCCAATTCGTTTCGTTGTGGTAATGGTACTTGTTATGACACCGGAAGAGAAAAAATAAATAAATAAAATTGCAATATAACCAAAAGAATACAACACGTGATTTACATAGATCGAAAACAATTGTTCGGTATGAATCGATTCAACTCGTTGTGACTGAAATTTAGTAAGCACATGATTCAAGCCGATTCAACCAGTTAAGATGATCAGATGTCCAAACTTATTAATTCATTAAATTTACAAGAAGAAATTATACACATCCATAACTCCCACAGCCTTGTTTTCTTGGCCTCACTATATTTTAAAACCCCACTAAAATCCTTTTTTGTTTTTTAACAATCCTAACATGTTAGGATTGGATCTCTCAATCAACACATCAAACACAAAGAAACCACAAAAGAAAATACAAATGAAGATGAACACGTATCAGAAGCGTCCAAACAAAATGACCAAATTGCTCCTAATGTCTCAAAAGGAAATGACTAAATTGACCCTAACCACTGTTCAATTTACACAACTTTAAATATATTTTAATAAAATAAAATTAAAATGAATAGAGTCAAAGATAAAGACACACCTCACATCTATATCTTTATCATTACCAACAAATAATACTTATTAAACAAAATTACTAAATCACATATCATATAGTTCTCTGTTTATATCAAAAACCAACATTTTTAAAATTATAATAGTTAAATAAACTAAAACCAACATTTTTAAAATTATAATAAAAAAGTACAATAAATTAAAATTAGATAAAACCTAAAGGTTACAAATTAAAAAACGACAAAAACATTAAAAAAACAACCTAAAAGAAACGGTTGGGGCGTTATTGGTTCGTCTTGTAAACGAACCTATTGGGTTCGCCTATATTACAACCAACTTTCGGTTATACTTTCACCTCGTAGCGGTCACTTATTTACCTTTCATTTGATTATGTTTTTTTTGTGTGTGTGTGTGTATTTGAAATGTGGGTGTGTTGTATGTGTTTTTTTTTATTGGTAACTATATTTACTTAAAACATGGGGGGTTGGATGTGGTGAAAATTAGTTATTTATTTATTTATTTATTTTTAAACCAAGGGCATGTTTGGATAAACTTATTTAAGTCCAATATAACTTTTGGTTAAAAGGACTTATCAAGTTATGACTTTTCAAAAAAAAAAAAAAAAAAAATTAATAGCTTATGTGGTGGGAGAAAGCTAATAATCTAATAAGTTATTTTATAAAAAGTGTTTGCTTTAGCTTATATTGTGTATAAGAATATAAGAAGGGCATGTGGGTGAATATTCACCAATAAGTTATAAGGAGTTTTGATAAGTCACAAATCCTTATTTTTTTCAAAACAAATTATCAAAGACCAAATAAAAAGTTAAAACGATAAGGACTTTTAGTTTGTCAAACACTTTCTTTTAACTTGTTAATTTATTAGAGAAGTTATAAGTCAAAGGTGAAAAAATGAAAAGCAAAACATGCTCCAAGTCATGAGACCGTTGCACCTCCAACAGCTAGCTCTTTTCCCTCATCATCACACCCTAAGCAGGGCGTTGTTCACGATCAACAGGGCCAATTTCCTCGAATTTGTTAGTTTTCTGACCCAACAGTTGCAGCCTCATTAAGTGGCCACTCATCAATGGTTCATAACTGTAATTTGGGTTATATTTATGTCCTAGAGAAGATGCATAATTTACACAACTCTGTCGAATTGTAGACATTAAACTACTAACAGATAAGTTCCATTTCTAAGTCCTCTTAACTTTACATACTTCTGCTATATCATTAAAATTTAATAAAACTAGTGTTATCAAACCTGCGCATTGCGCCAGGATACTATGACTATGCGCTACACGGAACGCTGGGATACAATGACTATGCGCTACGTGGCAGGACCAAACGCACTGCCAATTCGTTTCGTTGTGGTAATGGTACTTGTTATGACACCGGAAGAGAAAAAATAAATAAATAAAATTGCAATATAACCAAAAGAATACAACACGTGATTTACATAGATCGAAAACAATTGTTCGGTATGAATCGATTCAACTCGTTGTGACTGAAATTTAGTAAGCACATGATTCAAGCCGATTCAACCAGTTAAGATGATCAGATGTCCAAACTTATTAATTCATTAAATTTACAAGAAGAAATTATACACATCCATAACTCCCACAGCCTTGTTTTCTTGGCCTCACTATATTTTAAAACCCCACTAAAATCCTTTTTTGTTTTTTAACAATCCTAACATGTTAGGATTGGATCTCTCAATCAACACATCAAACACAAAGAAACCACAAAAGAAAATACAAATGAAGATGAACACGTATCAGAAGCGTCCAAACAAAATGACCAAATTGCTCCTAATGTCTCAAAAGGAAATGACTAAATTGACCCTAACCACTGTTCAATTTACACAACTTTAAATATATTTTAATAAAATAAAATTAAAATGAATAGAGTCAAAGATAAAGACACACCTCACATCTATATCTTTATCATTACCAACAAATAATACTTATTAAACAAAATTACTAAATCACATATCATATAGTTCTCTGTTTATATCAAAAACCAACATTTTTAAAATTATAATAGTTAAATAAACTAAAACCAACATTTTTAAAATTATAATAAAAAAGTACAATAAATTAAAATTAGATAAAACCTAAAGGTTACAAATTAAAAAACGACAAAAACATTAAAAAAACAACCTAAAAGAAACGGTTGGGGCGTTATTGGTTCGTCTTGTAAACGAACCTATTGGGTTCGCCTATATTACAACCAACTTTCGGTTATACTTTCACCTCGTAGCGGTCACTTATTTACCTTTCATTTGATTATGTTTTTTTTGTGTGTGTGTGTGTATTTGAAATGTGGGTGTGTTGTATGTGTTTTTTTTTATTGGTAACTATATTTACTTAAAACATGGGGGGTTGGATGTGGTGAAAATTAGTTATTTATTTATTTATTTATTTTTAAACCAAGGGCATGTTTGGATAAACTTATTTAAGTCCAATATAACTTTTGGTTAAAAGGACTTATCAAGTTATGACTTTTCAAAAAAAAAAAAAAAAAAAAAAAATTAATAGCTTATGTGGTGGGAGAAAGCTAATAATCTAATAAGTTATTTTATAAAAAGTGTTTGCTTTAGCTTATATTGTGTATAAGAATATAAGAAGGGCATGTGGGTGAATATTCACCAATAAGTTATAAGGAGTTTTGATAAGTCACAAATCCTTATTTTTTTCAAAACAAATTATCAAAGACCAAATAAAAAGTTAAAACGATAAGGACTTTTAGTTTGTCAAACACTTTCTTTTAACTTGTTAATTTATTAGAGAAGTTATAAGTCAAAGGTGAAAAAATGAAAAGCAAAACATGCTCCAAGTCATGAGACCGTTGCACCTCCAACAGCTAGCTCTTTTCCCTCATCATCACACCCTAAGCAGGGCGTTGTTCACGATCAACAGGGCCAATTTCCTCGAATTTGTTAGTTTTCTGACCCAACAGTTGCAGCCTCATTAAGTGGCCACTCATCAATGGTTCATAACTGTAATTTGGGTTATATTTATGTCCTAGAGAAGATGCATAATTTACACAACTCTGTCGAATTGTAGACATTAAACTACTAACAGATAAGTTCCATTTCTAAGTCCTCTTAACTTTACATACTTCTGCTATATCATTAAAATTTAATAAAACTAGTGTTATCAAACCTGCGCATTGCGCCGGGATACTATGACTATGCGCTACACGGAACGCCGGGATACAATGACTATGCGCTTCGTGGCAGGACCAAACGCACTGCCAATTCGTTTCGTTGTGGTAATGGTACTCGTTATGACACCGGAAGAGAAAAAATAAATAAATAAAATTGTAATATAACCAAAAGAATACAACACGTGATTTACATAGATCGAAAACAATTGTTCGGTATGAGTCGATTCAACTCGTTGTGACTGAAATTTAGTAAGCACATGATTCAAGCCGATTCAACCGGTTAAGATGATCAGATGTCCGAACTTATTAATTCATTAAATTTACAAGAAGAAATTATACACATCCATAACTCCCACAGCCTTGTTTTCTTGGCCTCACTACATTTTAAAACCCCACTAAAATCCTTTTTTTTTAAATAATCAAAACTTCACATTCAGATAAGCTTTTTATGTGCTCTCCATCGAAAAACATGTTAGGATTCGATCTTTCAATCAACACATTAAACACAAACAAAACCACAAAAGAAAATATAAACAAAGATGAACACTATCAGAAGCATCCAAACAAAATGACCAAATTGCTCCTAATGTCTCAAAAGGAAATGACTAAATTGACCCTAACTACTGTTCAATTTACACAACTTTAAATATATTTAAAATAAAATTAAAATGAATAGAGTCAAAGATAAAGACACGCCTCACATCTATATCCTTATCATTATCTATTATCTATTAATATATATAAAAGAATTGAACATTGCTGACGTGGCGTGCAATGGTGCCTTCAACCTCTCCATGAAACTGCCACGTGGCATCATAATTAAATGATTTTAGTGTTTTTGAATTATTTCCTTTTTAAATTAAAAAAAAAAAGATAAACATAAAACCCTAAATTTATTTCTCTATCTCTCAATTCTCAATTACTAAAATTAAATTGAGTTATTTTAGGAAAAAAAAATTTAAAAACAAATTTAAATTTTTCTCTCTTATGTTCCTCCCATAATTTTTAAACGTTAATATCTTTTATATTCGAGATTTTTAAATAAAAAAATTACACCAAATTAACGAGCGTTTTATTATCTTTCCAACGAGTACCATAGTGCTATATAAAAAACTGAGAAAAAAACGACTATTTTTTGTGGGATTATGTTCATACAGAAGAAAAAAAAACACACAAAGTGTTCAGGTTATTTATTAATCATGTTTTTTCTTTTAAACCATGTTCTTATCTACGATGTTGAAATTCAGCCCAATCGTCATGCTATCATTGGAATTTTACTCTTAAAAAGATGGATAGGTATACATCATCAAGAGAAGCTAGGAGAAAGAATCGTGCAATACTACAACACATAGTGTCACCTTATAACAAGGTTATTTTTTTATTTATTTAATTACAAAAGTAATAATTATTACTATTAGTATTAATATTATTAGAATGGTTATATTTTTCAACCCCCATCATGAATTCTACATCTATATAAGTCAAAGTTAAATTGTAACATATTTTAAATTACGTGAAGATGATTATATGTTGAAGGTTATCCTTTTAATACTGTATTATGTTTAATATGGTTTATGCTTTTTATTTTTTTAACTTTTTAAATAAATGTTTTTTTAACTAAGATTGATTATGTTTAAGTTATTTACTCTTTTCGTGATTTGAGTTTTCTTCTTTTATCATTTTTTATTAAATCATATTAAAATTTTCAACCCCGGGACCTTCCCGGGTAATCAGCTAGTTAATATATATAAAAGAAAAGCCCTTTGATGACATGGCATTCAATGGAGCAATCCCCCACTTTTTGAATGTGCCATGTGGCATTATATGAGATTTTTTTAATTTTTTGAGTTTTTTTAATAAATTAAAAATATTATAGATAAAACCCTATATCCTACATCCTCTTCCCAAATTCAAATCCTAATTGTTTTCTTTCAAACCCTTTATCACCAACAACCTTTCCCTCTCACTCTATCTCTCTCCCTCTCGGTGGTTTTATCCTAATTGTCAAAGAGTTCGGCTCAAAATATTGTGATCATCGTCCCGAATCAGAAGGTTCCATCTGGTGATAATTGTACTTTTGCATATTATTATTGTTATTGGTAGGGTTTATATATATATATATTAATTGATGTATTTTTATGTGTATTTATTACTTTAAATCCATCTGTGTACTTATGTAAGATTATTATCTAATAAGCAACTCTATTCTAATTTAGAATAATTGTGTGCATTATTATTATTATTATTATTATTATTATTATTATTATTATTATTATTATACATTATTTTAAGTTAAGTATTGAATATTGATATTAGAGTTATGCATTTGTAAGCCTTTATGATAGGTGTTAATATTAAGTAAAACAATATTAGGATTATGATGTTAGAATTGGATTTATAGATTATTTTAGGTTAGGTATTGAATATTAATATTAGAGTTATGTATTTTTTTAACCTTTATGACATGTATTAATATTAGAGTTATACATTGTTTTAGGTTATGTATTGAATATTGACATTAGAGTTATTCATTTTTTAGCATTTGTGATAGGTGTTAATATTAGAGTTATACATTTTTTTATGTTAGATATCAATATTAGTATTGTGAGACGTGGTACATAGTTGTGATAAGTATTTTAATGGTTTCAACTTTCAACTTAAGTGATTGTTTAGTTGATTAGGTTAGGAATTATAGAAGTCATTAGAATGTGAGAGATTAGAGAGATGTAATGAGTTTTTTACTCTAATGAGATAGTAGAGAGATGTTAGAGTTATGTATTTTTTTAACCTTTATGACATGTATTAATATTAGAGTTATACATTGTTTTAGGTTATGTATTGAATATTGACATTAGAGTTATTCATTTTTTAGCATTTGTGATAGGTGTTAATATTAGAGTTATACATTTTTTTATGTTAGATATCAATATTAGTATTGTGAGACGTGGTACATAGTTGTGATAAGTATTTTAATGGTTTCAACTTTCAACTTAAGTGATTGTTTAGTTGATTAGGTTAGGAATTATAGAAGTCATTAAAATGTGAGAGATTAGAGAGATGTAATGAGTTTTTTACTCTAATGAGATAGTAGAGAGATGTGATGAGTTTTTGAATATTTGCAGCTTACATAAGTGATTCTTTAGATGATTACTGATTAGGTTTTAGGTTAGGGAATACGAATTATTACTGATTAGAATACTATAGACATGCAATGATTGAGAGATTTTGTGGTTAGTTAACTTGAGCCATTTGCAATAGGTTATCACGTCAAATTAGATTTTTCAACCCCGGGATCTTCCCGGGGTAATCAGCTAGTTATATATATAACAATTCCAAACGTTAGCTACAGTAATTTCAATATAAAAACCCTTTAATTTCGTAGCATTTACGAAAATGCCATCGTAATAGTTTTATTATTAAAAACAAAATAAAAAAACCTTTAGTTTCGAGGTAATTACGAAAATACCATCGCAATACTTTTATTACTAAATCTTCTTTTTCAAGTGGTGGTTTGTTGCAATCACGATGACAGTGACGCCGCCGACTGGTGGCCAGAATCGTAGATGTTTTCTTTTATGAATTGTTTTCTGGTGGTTTAGACGTTTAGCTCGCTGCAACACGCACCGGCGTACCGACGGAACAATACGACTCTCTACGTTGTGTTATCCGATTAGTAGACCCTCACGATACCGCTGTTGTAACTCCACTGTTCATCGAAAAAATCTGCAGGTTTACAGGAATCGACGCCGGTTACATTTCTACGCCGCGCTTAGCGCGGCGCGTAATTTACTAGTTACCAACAAATAATACTTATTAAACAAAATACAGTAACTAAATCACATACCATATAGTTATCTGTTAATATCAAAAACCCACAAATTCACCACTCATAACAAATACGATCCATTAACTAAAAACATAATCATTCCATTTCAGCACATACACAAACAATTCATCAACAAACATGAACATTCTTTACTAAACCCTAACATTCAACCAAATCTAAGAACTAGTAAACTTAGTAACCGCCTTAGTCCCTTCAGAAACAGCATGTTTCGCCAGCTCACCGGGCAGCACCAACCTGACCGCGGTCTGGATCTCCCTGGAAGTAATAGTAGGCTTCTTATTATACCTAGCCAATCTAGAAGACTCCTGAGCAAGCTTCTCAAAGATATCATTAATAAAAGAGTTCATAATCCCCATAGCCTTGCTTGATATCCCTATATCTGGATGCACCTGCTTCAACACCTTGAATATATATATCTTGTATGTTTCAACACTCTTCTTGCTCCTCTTCTTCTTCTTGTCGGCGCCTCCTGCACCGGCTTCCTTTGGTAGCTTCTTCCCGGCCTTCGGCTTCTTCTCGGCTGGTGCTTTCTCAGCTGGCTTCTTTTCTGCTGGTTTCTTCTCTGCTGCTTTTGGCGCCATTTTTTTTAAAAAAAAGTTGGTGTTTTGTATATAGAGAGTTTGTTTGTGTTTGAGAGTGAGGATAATATTATTGGGGGGTTGGTTTATATAGGGAGAGAGGGGAGTGATATGATTGGTGGATATTAGGTGTGGTGGATTGTGAATGGTGGCCGTTGGATTTGATGAGAGGTGGGATGTTGATGATTGTTTGACACGGATCGATGATGGATTTAAGGATGGACGGATGAGATTTGATTAAAAACGGTCGAAATAAATTTATGTTTTCCGTCTTTGAATATAAGTATATTAATATTGAAATTTATTTTTATTAGAGCATCTCAGCATAGGGATGAGCATTCAAGCCCGAATACCGATCACGTCCCGTCCCGATCCCGATACCGTACCGAACCGATACCGAACCGAGGGGTTTCGGGATCGGTATCGGTATCCATATTTATGGATTTTCGGTTTCGGTATTATCGGTATCGGTACGGGATCGGTACGGTATCGGTATTTTAAGGCAAAATACCGATACCATGCCGGTACCGTACCGATACCGAACCGATACCGTACCGTACCGTATGTGTTCGGTATCGCGATCGGTATTGGGTTTTTGGACTTTTCGGTATCGGTATTGTCGAGATCGGTATCGGTTCGGTACCGATCCCGTCCCGAGCTCATCCCTATCTCAGCATCATGACAATAAACTCGTGCTAAATTGTTGACTTGTTACATTGTTCCTAATTATAGCGGTACCAATTACCAAACTCACTTTTCCTACGACAAGGGTGTAGAACTCGTTAAGCATTAGTCGATTGGTAAGGTGGGGACTAGTGATTAACCAGGATTAATTGTTGATAGAATTATTCCCCTTGATTATTCTCATTAATCTCAAGACTATATATAATACAATGAGAGGGTCCTATCTATGGTAAATGGTAATCACCAATAAATACAAAATAAATACAATTGTGACATTCTTAATATGTCGGCTATTACACC
This sequence comes from Ambrosia trifida, assembly GCA_028751855.1. NCBI lineage: Eukaryota > Viridiplantae > Streptophyta > Magnoliopsida > Asterales > Asteraceae > Ambrosia > Ambrosia trifida. The sequence goes on from CM054130.1 coordinate 17,160,615, forward strand.
CCCGCAGTCGAAGCGGGAGGTGACCGGATGCTGAGACTGGATCTGAAGTCTTCGAATAGAACCCGTGGGAGACCTTTGGTGAAAATATCTGCAATTTGATACCTGGAAGGGACGTGCAGAATGCGTACATGACCTTTTTGAACCTGTTCCCTGACGAAGTGAATGTCTAACTCGATGTGCTTGGTACGCTGATGTTGAACCGGGTTCCCTGACAGATAAATGGCACTGACGTTGTCACAGTACACCATAGTCGCGCGGTTAACTGGAACATTAAGCTCGAGTAGTAGGTTCCGTATCCAACAAATTTCTGCGACAACGTTGGCAACGCCTCTGTATTCGGCTTCGGCACTGGAGCGAGAGACTGTTGGTTGTCGTTTGGAGGACCACGAGATTAAGTTATCACCAAAATAAATACAGTACCCGCTGGTGGAGCGTCTCGTGTCCGGACAACCGGCCCAGTCGGCATCGGTGTATGCAATCAAAGATGAAGAGGCCGAGGGGCCTAGGAGAAGACCGAGATGTGAAGAGCCTTGGATGTACCGTATGATTCGTTTCAGGGCATTCCAATGATCAACATGTGGTGCGTGCATATGCATACATATCTGTTGAACCGCATACGTGATGTCAGGGCGGGTGAAGGTTAAATATTGTAAGGCTCCTGCAAGGCTCCTGTATAAAGTGGGGTCATGAAATAGTTCACCTGAAACAGCACTGAGTTTTGCATTAGTGTCAACTGGCGTCGCAACCGGATTGCAAGATTGCATACCGGCGCGAGCAATAATATCAGTCGCGTATGACTGTTGAGAGAGAAACATGGTGTCACCGGTCTTGGTGACGGAGATGCCCAGAAAATAGCTCAATGGACCCAGATCTTTCATAGCAAATTCATTCGCAAGACTGGTCATAAGACGAGTGCGGAGGTCGTCAGAGGACGTAATAAGGAGAATATCGTCCACATAAAGAAGAAGGTATGCTACATCACGGCCCTGATGAAGTGTGAACAGAGATGCGTCACACCGGCTGTTAAGAAAACCCAAAGATAAAACAAAATCTGTAAAACGTTGGTACCATGCCCTGGGAGCCTGTTTTAAACCATATAATGATTTGCGGAGTAAGCAAACATGATCCGGAAATTTCTTATCTCGAAACCCCATTGGTTGGTGCATGTAGACCGTCTCATTTAGGTTGCCATGTAAAAAAGCGTTGGTTACATCCAATTGGTGAACCGCCCAACGTTTAGCAAGGGCGAGTGAGAGAACCGTACGAATAGTGGCCGGTTTAACAACCGGACTAAATGTCTCACCGCAGTCAATTCCCACCTGTTGAGAACGGCCGTCACAAACTAATCTGGCCTTATATCTCTCCAATGTCCCGTCTGACCTGTATTTATGTTTAAACAACCACATGGAACGGATAATATTCATTGATGAGTCACGAGGAACTAACTCCCATGTCCCATTTCTAATTAAAGCATTAAACTTGGTCGTCATGGCCGAGTACCATACCGGGTTGTTCAAGGCATCGGTCGGTGTTTTGGGTATGGGTTCAATGGGTGGTGTGGTGGAAGTGATAAGGTTAAAGGGTTGTTTTGGTTTGAAGATCCCGCTCATGGAGCGAGTTCGGATAGTGCGGTTTGGTTGGGGATCGGGTTGGGTGTGGGCTGACGGTTGAGGGTTAGCGGGTGAGGGTGATGGCGTTGGGCTGTGAGGGGCTGTGGTATTGGGCCGGGCATTGTGGGGCGGAAGTGATGGGCCTGGTGTGGGTGCATTTGGGTGGGCCGGAGGAGGGCTAGAGGGTGGTACGGTTGGGCCGGTTTGTGGACTAGGAGCGGGAGTATGTTTGGGATGTGTATTGGAGATATGAGGGCATAGATGGTGTGGGTAAGGGTCTGCGAAAGCCTCATAGGTTGGGGAAGGGCCAATGGTTTGAGCAAATGGGAATGTTGTTTCATCAAACGCAACATGACGCGAGATGAAGATATCTTTGGTGGAGAGGTCAAGGCATCGGTACCCTCTATGAGTGGGGGGGTAACCAAGAAAGACACAAGGGTGAGATCGGTTATCTAGTTTGTGAATGGTAGGAGGTGGGGTAAGAGGGTAGCAAAGGCAACAAAAAACACGTAAGTGATCATATGTGGGTGTGGACATATATAGTAGCTCAGTGGGGGTCTTGTTGCGGGTGGTTTTGGAGGGTAAGATGTTGAGTAGGTAAGTGGCAGTTTCAAGGGCATGGTGCCATAGGTGGGTGGGGAGGGAGGCATGGGCCATGAGAGTGCGAATCATATTATTTATTGTACGTATTTTTCGCTCGGCCTTGCCATTTTGGGAAGAGGTGTAAGGGCAGGAGAGACGGTAAAGAATACCGTTGGTGGTGAAAAAATTTTGGAAGGATGAGTTAATGTACTCACGTCCATTGTCGCATTGAAATGTTTTAATGGTTTGGTTAAATTGTGTTTTGATGATTGTGGCAAATTGGGTAAAGGATTGGTAAACTTGGGATTTATGGGTGAGAGGGTAGGTCCATAAAAAATTGGTGTAGTCATCTAGAAATAATACATAATATTTATGGCCAGATGAGCTAATTATGGGTGATGTCCACACGTCACTATGAATAATGTCAAATGGTTGCAAAGTAGAATTTAAAGAATTAAAGAAAGGTAAACGAATACTTTTTCCATAAATACAAGACTGGCAAACATTATTAGAAACATAATCAAAATCCAAAACATGAGAAGTTTTTAATTTATTTAAAGAGTCCCGTCCTGGGTGGCCAAGACGGTGATGCCAGACTTGAGAAGATATGGCAGCAAATGCTGTAGGTTGGGTGGAAGAGGACCCGAGCACCAAGGGATAGAGATCACCGGTGCTGTTGCATCGCAGGAGTGGTGCCTTGGTCTTGTAGTCCTTCACAAGAAAACCAAACGGGTCAAATTCAACAGAAACCCAGTTATCTATGGTAAAACGACGGACAGATATCAAGTTTTTGACAATTTTGGGTGAGTATAAGACATTTTTAAGGACAAAGGGCGGGAATGGTTTGGGTAGGTATTTGGTGCCTTGACCAAGAACCGGTATAGTATCACCATTTCCGACTATAATATTACGAGAAATGCTAGAATTAGAAAAGGTATGAAAGTCACCTGACTCGTGAGATGTAGTTTGTGATGCTCCCGTGTCCATGTACTGTGTCGGGTCCAGTGGTTGTTGCAGGCTCATGGTATAAAGTGCTTGTTCTATATCCGTGGGACAATAAGCCGTGTGGGCCTGAGCATGTGGTTTCGGCCCAAGAAGGCCCTGTTGCGTGGGCTGAGATGAACCAGGCTTGGGAGCAGTTGGGTAAGGGCAAGGTGGCAGTTGGGTGTGGTGGTATTGGGCTGCAGCGGGTGGGCCAGGAGAGTAAGGGGCCGGTGGATAGAACCAAGGTGTTGGGGAGTATTGGGCTTGTGGGTAGTAGGCTGATGGGAAATAGGAGTTGGGCCAGGGAGTGGAATAGGATGGGTAGCGAGGGCGGCCATAGCTGGAACGACCCCCACGACCACGTCGTGAAGACCGTCCGCGGCCACGGCCGTAGGGCTGGGATTGGTCATGGTGGTTTGAGCGATCAGAAGGGGGCCGGGTGTGGTCAGTTGTGGTGGTTCGGTGGGAGGCGGTTAGGGCGGTTGATTGGGTTTTGGATTCATGCAATGCTCGTTCCGCTTTATTTGTTTCAGTTTGACATAGTTTGGAGCGGGCATTGTAGAATGAGGGTAACGGTTCTTGGTTTTGTAAGATGGTGGAAATACCTTCATACTCAGGATTTAAGCCTGCTAATAACTGGAGGACCAATCTATCATTGTCAACCGGTGCACCAACGTTTGCAAGTTGATCAGCAAGTACTTTCAGGGCTTGGCAGTAGGCGGTCATAGTAGGAAAACCGTCTTGCCGGGTATTGGAAAACTTGTTCATTAGGTGAATGGCACGAGCACTTTTGTTGTCGTGGAACAAGTCTTCAATGGCAACCCATGCTTCGTGGGCATTGGAAATATTGTTGATTATGGTGTGTAGGATGTCATTAGAGATCGTACTATATATCCATTGCAGGACAATGGCATCAATACGCTCCCAGTCATCGGTGGGTTTTGAGGAGGATTCGGGTGCGGAAGGGTCATTGGGTGGTCTAGGTTTGAGATGGTCATCCACCATAAAAGCTTTACAGTGGAGTTTGAATAAGGTAGCCCATGACGAGTATTGAGAGGACTCGATTTCAAGGGTGATGGGAATAAAATTTTTAATACTTGAAACGGTGGTAGCGGGGTGAAGTTTGGATTCAACGGTGAGGGAAGGAATGATGGTGGATGTTTGGTTGAGTTCGATAGCCATTGGTACAGAAAGGGTAAAGGGAGGGTATTGATGTGAGTAGAATAGGAGGTGGGAGAGGGTGGCAGTGGGTAGAAGCCGTACAGAATGTAGCGGCGGCAGCAGGTGGTAGATGGTGATCGAGAAAGAGGAGGAGGGTTATGAGGAGAATTAGGTTTAGAACCTGGTCAATGATACCATGATAGAATTATTCCCCTTGATTATTCTCATTAATCTCAAGACTATATATAATACAATGAGAGGGTCCTATCTATGGTAAATGGTAATCACCAATAAATACAAAATAAATACAATTGTGACATTCTTAATATGTCGGCTATTAATTGTGACTAATCGAATTGGGATTTTTATATGTAATTTTTAAGTTTTTACATATATATACACACATTTTTATAGGTAAATATTTTGAATAGACAAGTTTAGTCCCTCCTCCATCCATTTTTTTAAGTATACATGATTAGTCGCCAAAATCTACGTGGTTTGGTTGGGAACTTGCCGGAATTTACAGGTTTTGGTCTGAATTTAGCCGGAAGTTTTCCAGAGTTACAGATTTTTGCCGAAATCTTGCTGGAATCATCGATTTTTGGCTGGCCGACAACTGATTAATGGGCTGATTTACGAAAAAAAATACTTAGTGACCTACCGACTAGCGATTAATCGCCGACTGATCCCAATTTTTACAACACTACCCAGAACAATAAACAATTCCAAGCCGTCTTTAGCAGCTATAATGTTTCAAGCTGTTTTTAAAATTTTAACGACCAATATTAACAGGCATGACTGGGTGAGGGACATTTTGTGGGATATCCTGAGAAGAGCTGGGATTTCTGCCAAAAAGGAAGCCCATGTTAATTTTCTCACAGACCCTTCGGAAGGGAGATCCACCCTGCGACCAGCGGATCTGCTTGTCTTTGGTTGGGAGAGGGGGAAACATGCTTGCGTGGATCTCACAGGGGTATCTCCTTTGGTTGGATTAAGGGAAACGGGGTTTGTAGCTGGGAGAGGAGGAAGCATGCTTGTGACAGAGTTTTGACAGTTGTTTTGAACAGCTGCTTCCTCTGATGCAGAATAAATTCTATAGTGACTTGGAATCACAACATCTGTTCTGTAATCTTGTTGTGGAGATTGTGGAATACCTGCACAGTTAGTTTTGACAGTAATATCTTCAAATTTGAATTTATCTAAATCAAACAACTCAGCAGGATTTGCTTAGATTTTTAGGGATGAAAGTTCATTGAACTTTACATTCAGAGTTTCTTCTATTGTCCTGGTCCTTGTGTTAAACACTTTATAGGCCTTGGCAGTAGAAGAATATCCCAGAAAATATCCACAATCTACTTTGGCTGTTTTGAAATGGAATCTTTAAGATTTAAAATGAAACATGGGCAACCAAATATTTTGAAAAATGAGATTAATGGTTTGATTTTGAACAGAATTTCATAAGAAGTCTTTTGATGTCTTGGGTTGATCAAAACTCTGTTTTGAACATAGCAAGCAGTGTTTACAGCTTCTACCCAGAAGGACAATGGCAAATCAGAATCTGTTAGCATGGTTCTTGCTGCTTCAATAAGAGTTCTATTTTTCCTCTCAACCACCCCATTTTGCTCTGGTGTTCTTGGGATGTTGTACTGCCTCACAATCCCTTTTGACACACAGAAGTCATCCAACTCCTTATTTTTAAACTCTGTTCCATTGTCACTTCTAAGGACTTTTACTGGCAAGTCATATTGTTTTTCAACTTTGGTGACAAAGTCCTTCAAGATACCTGCATTCTCATCCTTAGAGTGTAAAAAGCAAGGTTTTTAAACCCGGACCGGACCGGCCGGTTCGACCGGTCGGACCGGGATACGGAGGCCACGCCGGGCCGGGTCGTCCTATAGGACCGCCTCTGCACTGACCCGCATGGTTGGACCGGGGACCGGGAGGTCGGACCGGAAACCGCTTAGTTTTGGGCCGGACCGGAGATGAAATGATGATGATCGATGAAGATTCACGATGATGATTGTTGAAGATGAACACCTGCAATGGAGATGAAAAACGATGAATGATAAAGATGGACGGTTATTATTGATGAAGATGAAGATCAGAAGATGAACAATCGATGAAGATGAACAATCGATGATGAAGATCAAATGGGGGTGTAGATTTTGGGACTTTGGGGGCTGCAAATTATGAAGGGTTTGGTAAAGTCTTTTTGTCTTGACCTTCTATAAAGTTGTCAGCTAATTACTATATCAAATATTAATGCAAAAATACTATATTATTAGAATACAATAATAGTTACTCCGTATATTTTAACTATTAAATCTAAGTTTTTTTATAATATAACATCTATTTTTCTAAATTTGTTAAATACAAACAGAAAGTGAATTTAACTATTGAATATAGCCCTTAAAGAATAAAATTTAAAAAAAAAACATAAGGTCAGTAGACGTTATGAATTATATATATAATATTTATAATGTTGTCCGGTTCTTGAATCCGGTCCGACCGGTTCGACCGGTTCGACCAGTGAACCGGTAAGCAAACCGGTTCAACGTCCGGTCCGGTTCTGAAAACATTGGTAAAAAGTAAGTCCATGTAAACCTAGAAAAATCATCAACTATGACAAGACAAAATCTCTTTCTTCTTAGACTCATGATTTTAACTGGGCCAAACAAGTCTATGTGCAACAATTGTAGACACTGACTTATTTTGGGCTCATCAATGGATTTGTAAGAGCTTTTATGTTGTTTTCCTTTTAAGCAGGAAACACAATGCTCATCACATTTGAATTCTTTTGATGGTAAACCTATGACAAGGCTTTGTTTGCAGTGAGAGTTGATAGTTTGAAGGTTGGTATGACCCAGTCTCCTATGCCACAATTCTGTCTCCTTTGTGGAGGCAGCAGAAAACAGACAGACATTTGCCATAGGATTGTCCTTCAACATATCAACTACATACACATTGCCATTCCTATGAGCAACAAGTTATGCTTTGCTCTCAGCAATGATGATGTCAATCTTTTTCACCACTTCTGGCCCAATAATCTTACAAGTTTTCTTAGTGAAGAAATGAGCCATATCCTTTGTCACTCATTTGTGAAACACTAAGAAGATTAAATTTAAGATTATCAATAAGATTGACATTTTCAAACTTGAGTTTCCCAGCCTGAACAGTCCCTGAACCCAACACCTTACCTTTTGAATCATTACCAAAGGATATATCACCCCCTCCATGAGCTAAGAAGTCCAGAAGAAGGGCTCTACATCATGTCATGTGCCTGGAGCCTCCACTATCTACATACCAAAGACTATCTAAACAAGCAGAAGCTCCCTACCCAAATCACACTTCACCTTACCATCTTAGCAACTTTTTAAATATTCAACACCCTACCCAAATCATATTATTTCATTTCTCCACATGTTACTTATTTTTTTTAAAAACTATAACCTCATACCTTAGCACAAACTAAAGATTTCTAAATCTTGTTGTATTTTCATTACCTAGAAACTTTACAAAGTACATATTTTTGTCAAAAGATGTCCTCGAACTTAAATTCAATTATTTATTTATTTATTGACGTAACAAACAATTTTCTATATAATGCTTTAAACTATTAAAAATCACTTAACAGAACCTTGATCTTCAAAACCTAATGTCATGCTTGAAATCTCCAACTAACGGGAATATTTTAATCAAAGCCCACTTAGCTTGTACTATTTAACAACTTTTGTTTTATGTATAAAACCAATTTTGAAAATAAGATTTTTTTTTCCATAGGAATAATATCTATTCTCTAAATTCTCCATCTACACTCACTCATTTTCAACTTGTTCAAATTTTGGCATATACCACAATCATGTTTTCTCATACACTTGATTCTAACCTTTGATCCAAACCCCAAAATTTACACTGCTACATAATCTCCTTACTATAAAATAAACTCTTTATCAACTATCTTCACATTCACTATCTCTCACAACCTTGATTCTGCTTCAAGATTTTTCATCATCCTCTCAAGAACTAAATTCATATCCTTCACCTTCCCAAACATGAACTAGTTACCCATGATAACCAAACTATTGAAACTTGGTTGTGTGTTGCATCAAACTTAATCCTTAGTTATACATGAGGATTCGATTATCTACTATATTTAAACATTTGATACTAGAAATCATGGAATATAAACTATTTGCTATAGACACACCTAGAGTCATTAACCTTGTCCAGGACAACACTATTACAACACGCATGCTATGCTTGATACTTGATTGCTTATATGTACATATTATCAATTTGCAATTCATGTGTGTAATAATTGGTACACTTAATCAAACAACTGGTAGAGGATGAAGTACTTGCTCAACAGTTAGTTGAGTACCAAATAACCTACTCAACGATTGGTAGAGGTCATCATGCCTGCTCAACAGTCGGTAGAGGCCCTACAACCTGCTCAACGACTGGTAGAGGCTATCGCACCTGCTCAACAATCGGTAGAGGTTCTTACTCACTGACTGGTAGAAGTCTTTTTCCTACTCAACAGTTGGGCTCATTTTTGGATACATTGTAAACGATTCAATCACAAGGTTATTTTACATTACTTACATGTGTGTTTAGAGTCATAGAAGGACACAAAACCCTAATGTAAGGTAAATTGGTGATTGCGGTCCGGAACTTAATCATGAATTTACAGGTACGTTAAGGTAGTGTGGAATTCTATCAAGGTTTTCGGTAGATAATCAATTATAAACTCTAGTTACCTGGTAGTTCATTTAGTCTTTCTATAGTCAATCAACTCATGCATTTCTTTCCTAACACTTAAGTTTAGTGTTTTGCTAGATATTCTCCTTGCTATTTCAGACGAACCTAATCTAACCCTTAAAACTCACACATATCAAACCTTTTATCCAAATTATTCGAAACAGATTATTCTATTACCTATAAATTCATGTCGTGCATTAACCCAAATTTTCCAAACCCCAGTTGACTTAATTTCTACCTAATCATCCTTAACCCTGTGTTTTTAATAAACTTCGGGACGAAGTTCCTAAAAGTAAGGGAGACTGTAACATCCTGTATTTTTCCTCAAATAATTTTATTCATTAAATGTTTCCATTATTATTCGTCGTTTACAACAAATAAGCTCATAGGTCCCAAAATTTTCCCAACCAGCTATACATTTTAAACTCCTCTCATAATAATAATAATAATAATAATAATAATAATAATAATAATAATAATAATAATAATAATAATAATAATGATAATAAAATCAGATATTTTTAGAAAGTCAAACAGTCAAAGTCTTAGTCAAACAGTCAAAGTCCTAGTCAAACAGTCAAAGTCCTAGTCAAATAGTCAATTCATCATAAAACCTTACTTTATGGTGTTGACCAATTTTAATGGCTAATTGAATCCAAAACTAGTATAAAAACCCACCTATGAACCATTACACTTGCCACCTCTAAATCGATTGTTTCAATCCGATTAAACTTTCCCTCATACTTTTCTTCTATAGTCTATTACTTCTACAATTGAAGCTTTGATTATAAGCTCTTGTAATTGGCGAATTCGAAGCATGATATTCTTTCTTTTTATTCGGATTTCTTATTTCTTCAAATTGGACTAGCTACGTTGTTGAGTCTTTGGGATTCGCCTCACATACATTCACAACGCTTAGAGGATAATTCAGCTTAACGAATGTGAGTTTACGTAACCATGTTTATGCAATTCTTTATACTTGCAACATTATACTTAAGCAATTCTACATACATGTCTAGTTGTGAACTTTAATGCCTCATGATTTAGACAACAACAACAGTTAGACTTAAACTTCAACATACATAATCATTAGCTATGGCCAAGCCAACGATACTCAATAATAGATCTATTGGATTGACAATCCCACCTAGATTCGTTGACCATCTTTTATGGGGAGCGCGGGTGATTGTTATCGTTCCAACATGATATTAAGGTGAACCGTGGATGACGGGATGGACCTAAACTAGTCGGAGGTTTGATTATGTGCATACAACACTTCATGTTTATTCATGTAGACTTAAATTTACGATAGACATATGAATTGCTAAACTTTTATTCTTAAACTTAATTGCTTGACATGGCTTATGTATTCTCACCAACTTCTAGTTGACCCCCCCATTTTTCCAAACTCAACAGGAAATAACGATGCTTGAAGTCTAGAGCTAGCATGAGGAGACAATTTGAAGTTTATGCTTTGTTTGGCTTTTTGATGTATTAGAATTCCATTCAAAACTCATTATGTATTTTCAATTTTGGATATTTGCACTTTAAATAAATTTCAATTAAAACTTAATTACCATGTGCTACTGTATACTCATTCTTACGTGACACCTCGATGTTTCCGCCATCGGTTGGGGTGTTACACTCATCATGACCCAGAAGTGCTGTATTACCAAATACATAGTCATCAGACACTTTTCCAGAGTCCTGAAGCTTCTTTTTCTGGTTAAGCTCTCTCTCATAGGTCAAGAGCTTACCATGAAGCAGGGTCAGTGATAGGTCCTTGAATCCAATTGAGTTTCTCATAACTATAGCAATAGTGTCCCATTTATCTGGTAGTGATCTTAAAAACCTATGGTTCAAAGTTGAATAAGGGTAAGGTAGACCAACCAGTTTTAGTTCACTAATGAGACAGTTAAACCTCTCAAATTGTTGAGTTAATGACTCTCCCTTAACGTGACTGGATGTTTCATATTGTTGATTAAGTATTTCACGGTTGTTTTCAATAACCTGTGACATCCGTCACTTTTTCATTATATTTTTTTTATACAATAATAATAATAATAATAATAATAATAATAAATAATAATATCCCTTTTATCCATTTTCTAGACTAAACCACTCTTAAACCCAACACAACCCAATCCATATCCCTTTTATCCATTTCCTGAGCCCAAACATTTCAGCCCAAGGGTTCGGCCCAACAGCAAGCTTGGCCCATCCCCTTCCCCTTAAATCTGTTAAAAAAAAAATAAACTCTCCTGCCGGGACTCGAACCCGGGCAGGAACCGGTTCAAGCCTTAACACAACAACACATTACCACTGCTCCAAGATGCTCCTTGTGTTGGAATCTAGGGACATTAACTATATAATCCTAAATTATACTAAGTCTGCTTCTCTTGCTGACTTGCTGTTCGCTGCACAACAACAACCCACAACAATAATTGGATGTTGAAGCTTAAAGATGGCAAATAACCATTGATTGACTCGTGTATTGGAAGGGACAGTGTATCACGCGTATTATATTCATTAACCCGGTCAAAAACATTCCATTTTTTCATAACTATCGCGTCATTACATTCATTGAGGTCAAAACCTTCCATCCACAATCCGAGCCTTCCCCTATAAATTGGACCTCCCTACACCATCCCTAATCGCCGAACATCCTCCCTTCACCCTCAATTTTCTGTTTAAACGATCTGCATTCCAAAGCCTTGTCGCGTTTGACTTTTTCTTTGACCGGGGCTCTATCACGGTTGCATCATTGTAAGTCCTGTTTTTTTTTTGTTGGGTTATGTTATTCGGCATATGTAGAACAATAGCCCCAAGAATCCAGGGGCTATTGGTCTCTAATTGTTTGGTTTTGGAAATTAGGGCTCGAATGGATATGTAATTGGGGAAGAACATATGAAACTGATAGTGTATATAATTATTTTAGAACAGAGGATAAACAACCAACTGATCTAGATCAGTTGGTTTACCCACTTGTTTGTAAAGATTGAACCGGCCATTGGCCAGGGTTCGAATCCCACAAACCTTGTTTTATTTTTCTCCTTATTAAACCTATTATCAAACTAACACATTTAACATATATAATTATTTTCAATCCAATATATTTCGTTCTCAGGGTGTGGCTCAGTTGGTGGCCACGCTTGTGATAAAACCCGAACCGGCCAGAGGCCCGGGTTCGATTCCCATAACCAACAAATTTTTTTTTTTTTGCCTTTTTATATATATTTAATACATTAAATCTTTTAAAAATCAGTTTTAAATACTAAACGTGTTTTATAAATTCTATAAAAATTATTATATGATCTTCAAATGATAAAGTTCATTACCCAATTTTTAGTTTTTCAAAAATAGTTTATTTAATATATATTATAAATATTACAAGTTTATTCATTTAAAATTATAAAATTCATTAAAAATATCTAAACGATTTTATAAAATTCCACAAAAAGTACACTAAACTTTTATGACAATAAACATTTCAGAAATTATTTTTAATTCAGAAAAACCGGTCATTTTATATTTTTTAATGAATTTTTGTTAGTTTTAATCATAAATAAATCATAATAAATTCATTTTTCAATATTTTTGCACCAAAATTTTATATAAATTATTTTTAACTATTGAGAACTGAAATACAATTTTTAAATCAGAAATTCTTTAATTTTAAAATTTTTAGATATTAAAGTCATATTTTGACAATTTGAGATAATTAGATTAAATATTCTATTTTCAAGAAAATAATTTTATAAAAATTATTTTCATACTCAAAACCTTATGTTATGACTATATTCAACTTAAAATTTTACAAAGAGACTTTTATCTATTTATTTATTAAATTTCTTATATTTAACAAACAAATTGTTTATTAATCAAATAAACGTTTATCCCCAATTCGAAACCCTAGAAAATACTTATAGACTAGATAGACTTAGACTTATTTGTTACATTATACATAGGGTGATACTTGACAAACGTTGGTTTACATTTATTCAACTCCAAGACTTACCACCGTGCTAAGGTGAGTATTACTTATCCCCTTTTTCTGCTTTTACAACTTTTGGGGTGATTCATGCACAAGTATATAAAACTTTCGTATTCATTTGCACATACATTTTATTCATTTACAATTCATATACGTGTCTTGTTTATCTTTGTGCTTATGCTTGAACATGAACGTAGCTTACATACAAAATCATACACTTAGACATAACTTATGTTATGGTGCTCTTTACTCAGACGTAACTTATGTTACGGTGCTCATTTAGACATAACTTTGTGTTATGGTGCTCTTTTAGACTCACACGTGTCAAGGTGCTCATTATCAATTACATTGTACAAACTTTACATTTGATCTTTGTCTTGTTTGGTTACTTGCGTGTTTACATAATGCCTTGGTGATGCTAGACACATGAATTGTACTACTTTTCAAAACTTATACTATACGTACAAAACTAAGTAGTACTCACCAACATCATATGTTGACAAAATTATTTTCGTGCATGTTTCAGGATAAGCTGCTTGACGCTTCACATAGGACTTTGGACTTAGATTAAATCAATCAATTATCTTTATTTTGTTGTATTGTATTGAATCTCACATGTTGTAAAACAATATTCAATAATCAAATATTTACATTTTAGTACCATGAGCTTTTGAACAATCGTCACTACGTGGCACCTCGATGATTCCGCCATCGGTTGGGGTGTTCAGATTGGTATCAGAGCCATGGTTATAGGGAACTAGGTTATTAGATAAAATGGCCTAGACTATAACCGAACCTTCATGCATAATATTTCCTAAATTACCTTACCCCTCATTTCCCTCTACTTTCCTTCTTCTATCTTTCCTTCTTCTCCATTTCTCCTCATTTTTTTCATCATGGTGTATAGAGACATAGTCCTACAAGGAGTGGAAAGTCTACATCATCATGGGACGAAAGCAGTACCTTTCATGAAGACACTCTTAGGCATAATGCCTACTCTTATTTTGCTCCTTCAAAGTTGTTGAGCTTTAATGAGTGCGATAGAACACGTGCAATCTGGAAGGGTGGACGCCTGTACACTGGGTTTTCTGGCATAGGCAAGCATAGCGCATAAATCCAATAACGGACCTGTTATGCTTACCTGGGGATTCCTGGAGTGAGTGTCCACTTATAGGCTAAAGCATGTCTTCTGTGACACCCGGCACGTTTGGGTCAACACTTTATGAACACATAAGTCTACCTTAGCGAAAAACGTTTATTAAACATACTTGACAGGGTCAGTAGAGTCGGAACACAGTCCGTATTGTCCAAGGTACAATGATTCGGGAGATCATTGGGTTAGTCACACACACACACGATACGAGTCCCGTTGTTGGTGAATTACATAAACCGATTGAGTATGTATGAAGATTATGGGTCGTGTGGTGGATTATATACATAGGTGTGTTTAAATGATGTGTAGATAATTATCCATGCTTAAATATGATAAACATAGACTAAGGTTGCATGCTTATGTGTTAAGATGTGTTAGAATGCGTTAAACACGACAAACTGGAAAACTAGTTAAAAAGGGACTCTGGTTCGACCACTTCGAATGGTCGAAGGAGATAAATTTCTTTGGTTCGACCCTTGTAAAGGGGCGAACCTGGGAACTGGGATGGAAAGGACTTCCTTCGACCACAGAAGGACTCATTCGACCCTGAGAAGGGTCGAAGGAGGGCTCATTCGCCCGTTGAGAAGGGGCGAATGTGGACATAGTATAAATACCACACTTTGTCATTTTTCACCATTTCACAAACCCTAACCGTCTCAAAACACTCTCTAGCAACCTTAAACATTGGGGAAGGAGTTTTTGCCCTTGTTTTCTATAATCTAACATACAAACATCTTCTACACAAAGATCTAAGGTGTGTTCTTCATTCTAAATCATTTTTAAAGCACTTCAATTCGTTTTCATTAAACCCCAAGAGTCCAGATCTGATTCAAACATGTTTTCATGAATAAAAACCTTCCTAATATCTTTCTAAACAAAACCTATTCATAAACAATGAGTTTTCATACAAAATAACATGTGTTAATGGTGTTTTATGTGATGTTATGCATTGTTTGACGATTGATTGCTGTATAGATGTTATAACAATGATCTAGGACTGTTATTGATGATGTTTTATGATTGAGATAGGTTACAATTGATTATTGATGATGTTTTATCCATTTTGGGGGTTTTGGGTTAGATCTAGGGCTTGTTCATGATGGTAGTGATAAGGATATGATTGGGGGGTTTATTGTTCATGGTAATTTGAGTATATTAAGTTGATTATTGATTGATTTCATAAAGTTTCCTAATTGGGTAAAGATTGCATGCATGATGATGTGACATCTCCATAATTTACTATTTTGGGAAACTTGTAAAACGACTAGATTTTGGTGTAAAATCGGTAGAGTTTTGTAGGAATAAGTTATCCATGCTTGACTGCTGTGTTTGATGATGTTTCGAGTCGTTTTGAATGTGTTTGAAGCGTTTTTAAGGAAAATTGCACAACAGGGGCGAACCTGGCCTCCTTCGACCGGTCGATGGTGCGAAGGAGGGACTCCAGGGTCGAACCTGGTTACTAAATGGTCGAACGTATTACAAAGGGGCGAAGGTAGCCACATTCGACCGTTTAAAGCCTCATTCGACCACTCGAAGCTACATTCGACCCTACGATTTCCAAAATGAGATTTTTGATGCAAACTAAGTGTTTTATGCTTGAAACTTATGTGTTAAACTTATGTGCATGACTAATTGATGTAATAGGGTCACCAACGGGATGTCGGGTCGGTCCGGGATGTCCGGTTAACGTTTAAACACACTTTTTAACATACGTAGTCAAGATCTGGACAATCGGGGACTAGTTAGCCTTCGGGTTAATAGTCATCACACTTATGTAAACTCATTGATAGGTTGTCATTAGTTGGGATTATCATACACGTGTTGGAATTCTAGTTATCGGAAGACGCACTCTAAGGTGAGTTTCACGGCCCCACTCTTTTACTAGTTTTACATTTTTGGGGGAGAAAACATGCTGTGTTCTTTAAACGTGTGTCAACTATGTTTTCATAAAAAGGTGTCTCAACTATGTTTTGGTATTCATGAATTCATTGGGTTTGGAGTATTCATTATGTTTTCACGTATTCATTATGTTTGGAGTATTCATTATATTACTATGCGATCTTTGGAAGTCCCGGGGGAAACCATGAATGTGCGGGGATGCACAACGGGGGAAATGTGGATAGCGCTATTTGGGCTTGACCCGCCCCACTCGACGGCCTGGAGGGCCGGGCGGGTGCATATTGTCTCTTAGGCATTCAGTATTCAGTATGCAGTATTCAGTATTCATTCGGGCACGTATTCAGTATTCACAGTATTCGAGTTCAGTAATGGTTTTCCAATCGCAGTAGTAAGGTATTCATATGTTTTGCATGCATGTGGTCTGGATTGACCATGGGTATTCAGTTGGAGTCGATTTTCACTTGGAGTTGGTATACATTTGGAGTCAGTATTCATTAAAAACCTGTGAACTCACCGGCATTATTTGCTGACGTATTTAGCATGTTTGTCTCAGGTCGCTAAGGTAGCAGCTGTCGATAGGCGCACGGAGTCTCACGGCGTCTAGGATTCATGTGCATCTCATTTAGTATTTTCAGACTTTCGTACTTTTGATTTCACGTTGTAATAAAGTTTTACGCTTCCGCAGCGTTGGATCATTTATGAAACTTAATGGTTTGATTATGTCATTTTTACGTATCATATAGTGTTGTTTATTGTGACCGTTGACTTGGATCCTGGTGTGTCACGCGCCTCGCGGTAAAACCCCGCATGTGGAAATTTGAGGGTGTGACAGATTGGTATCAGAGACAATGGTTATAGTGAACTAGGACTGCATGTAGAGTCTAGTCTATAGCCGAATATCACACACGTTAGACGGTCACACATAGTTACGAGTCGTGTCATTTGGAAAACATACTAACCTTGTCGGGGTGTCGGTGTCCTCATCACACAGTATCACATTATCTATCTTTTGTTACTCCTACCTTGGTTCTATCTTCTTCTTCGGGTTTGAAGTTGAAGGGACTATTCGCTTACATACTTGCTTACTCACACACTATCATGCGCTAGTACTTGTCATAGTACACTCCTGAGTGACTGTTCACTTTGGGATTCTCGTGTGATAACAGTTTCTTTTAGGAATGTGTGTATCGAGTGATTTGAAGTTCTAGCTAGGAGCACGCCTAGAGGACCATGTAGAGCGATTTGTTATTTCGGGTGCACACGAAATCATAAATCGAAATGCATGAAAATCTTGGTGGACTTCGTGTTCGGACTAATGGTCATGCTGGAACCATGTTCTGAATTCGTTTGGTCACTTGTAGCTCGATCTGTTGGTGATTTTGCGTATCTTGTCTCATGTTTGGCAGAACATGTCTGGTCGCGCTGGTGGACGTGCTGGTGGACGCCGCGGTGGCGGCGGGGGTCGCAATGGCGGTGGACGAGGTGGTGGGAATATCACCATGACTCAGGCGGAGTTGGAACATATGTTGCAACAACAGTTGAACGTTGCGTTGGCTGCTTTCCAGGCTGCTCAGCAGACCCTGGGAAATACTAATCAGATGCAGACTGGGTGCACGTACAAGAAGTTCATGGACTGTAAGCCCCATTTCTTCAATGGGACTGAAGGAGCGGTGGGACTACTTAGGTGGTTGGAGAAGATTGAGTCAGTGTTTGCTATGTGTAACTGTCCCGACGCTGATCGCGTCAAGTATGCTTCTGCTACACTGGAGGGACATGCGTTGACCTGGTGGAACTCCACCACTGCGAACCTTGGTCTGGGTGAGGCCAATGCTATGCCGTGGTCCGAGTTTGTTCAGATGTTGAGGGCGGAGTATTGCCCAAGAGACGAGATTATGAAGTTGGAGCATGAGTTCTGGAATCTGAAGATGGTTGGGTCGGAGATCGAGGAGTTTACTGCTAGGCACAACGAGTTGGCTGTGATGTGCCCCGGGTTGGCTACACCGGAGTACCGGAGGATTGAGCACTACGTTGCTGGGTTAGTGCCGGAGATTGCTGGACTTGTTGCTGCTGCTGATCACACTACTATGTTGGCCACTGTTCGGGCAGCCCACAAGCTGACCAACATGAAGGTTGCGGAGGGCGTTCTACCTCCGAGGGGTGCTGCTGTGAAAGCCCCTGCGGACAACAAGAGAAAGTGGGAGAGTGCTGGAAAGAGCGCTGGGTCGTCCCAGCCACAGACGAAGAAGCAAGAAGTTGTGGGAGCACCATCCGAGCAGAGGTCTGGGGGATATACTGGGAAACTCCCGAAGTGTGGTGAGTGTGGGTTTCATCATACGGGTGATTGTGAGAGGTTTCGCTGTCGACGGTGTCAGCGTTTTGGTCATCATGCTAAGGACTGTAGGACTACTCTTCAGCTACAACCGGCACAGGCCACTACTACTACTACCACTGCTACTGCTCCTCAGGGGAGGCAGGGATGTTATCACTGTGGGGATAATGGACACTTCAAGCGGGATTGTCCTAAGCTGAACCAAGGGACTGCAGGTGGTGCTGGGAATGAAGGCGGCGGTCGAACTACTCGTGGTCATGTCTACGTCATTGGCGCTAGGGAGAACCAGGAGGATCCTGACACTGTTACTGGTGAGTATTCTTTTCTTGATCCTCATTATGCTCGTATTCATTCTCGTTCACATTGTTTGGCAATTCGTATTCATTGTGTGCATTCAGTTTGGTATTTGGTCATCATTTTGCATTCATGAGTCTGATGTGGGTCCTTTGGAGATGTTACTTGGACGGTACCGGTGTATCATTTATACCGATCATAGTAGTCTCTAGTAGGCCCTCGATCAGGGGGATTCATTGTTTTCTATTCACTTTGGGGAGGGCGGTTCCCCGGCATAGGGTATCTGTTGATATCATCTTTCGTTCATGGTTCTCATTTTGTTTGCGTTCTGGGAGGAGTTACTTGGGTTAGGTCGACACTCATTACTGTCGAAGAGTGAATCTCGGGGCGAGATTCCTTTCAACAGGGGGATGATGTGACGACCGGGAAAAATTTTCTTTTGTCGCTTCGTTCTCTTTGACTTCGGGAAATTTTCGGGACGAAAATTCTTTCAACAGAGGAATGATGTGACACCCGGCACGTTTGGGTCAACACTTTATGAACACATAAGTCTACCTTAGCGAAAAACGTTTATTAAACATACTTGACAGGGTCAGTAGAGTCGGAACACAGTCCGTATTGTCCAAGGTACAATGATTCGGGAGATCATTGGGTTAGTCACACACACACACGATACGAGTCCCGTTGTTGGTGAATTACATAAACCGATTGAGTATGTATGAAGATTATGGGTCGTGTGGTGGATTATATACATAGGTGTGTTTAAATGATGTGTAGATAATTATCCATGCTTAAATATGATAAACATAGACTAAGGTTGCATGCTTATGTGTTAAGATGTGTTAGAATGCGTTAAACACGACAAACTGGAAAACTAGTTAAAAAGGGACTCTGGTTCGACCACTTCGAATGGTCGAAGGAGATAAATTTCTTTGGTTCGACCCTTGTAAAGGGGCGAACCTGGGAACTGGGATGGAAAGGACTTCCTTCGACCACAGAAGGACTCATTCGACCCTGAGAAGGGTCGAAGGAGGGCTCATTCGCCCGTTGAGAAGGGGCGAATGTGGACATAGTATAAATACCACACTTTGTCATTTTTCACCATTTCACAAACCCTAACCGTCTCAAAACACTCTCTAGCAACCTTAAACATTGGGGAAGGAGTTTTTGCCCTTGTTTTCTATAATCTAACATACAAACATCTTCTACACAAAGATCTAAGGTGTGTTCTTCATTCTAAATCATTTTTAAAGCACTTCAATTCGTTTTCATTAAACCCCAAGAGTCCAGATCTGATTCAAACATGTTTTCATGAATAAAAACCTTCCTAATATCTTTCTAAACAAAACCTATTCATAAACAATGAGTTTTCATACAAAATAACATGTGTTAATGGTGTTTTATGTGATGTTATGCATTGTTTGACGATTGATTGCTGTATAGATGTTATAACAATGATCTAGGACTGTTATTGATGATGTTTTATGATTGAGATAGGTTACAATTGATTATTGATGATGTTTTATCCATTTTGGGGGTTTTGGGTTAGATCTAGGGCTTGTTCATGATGGTAGTGATAAGGATATGATTGGGGGGTTTATTGTTCATGGTAATTTGAGTATATTAAGTTGATTATTGATTGATTTCATAAAGTTTCCTAATTGGGTAAAGATTGCATGCATGATGATGTGACATCTCCATAATTTACTATTTTGGGAAACTTGTAAAACGACTAGATTTTGGTGTAAAATCGGTAGAGTTTTGTAGGAATAAGTTATCCATGCTTGACTGCTGTGTTTGATGATGTTTCGAGTCGTTTTGAATGTGTTTGAAGCGTTTTTAAGGAAAATTGCACAACAGGGGCGAACCTGGCCTCCTTCGACCGGTCGATGGTGCGAAGGAGGGACTCCAGGGTCGAACCTGGTTACTAAATGGTCGAACGTATTACAAAGGGGCGAAGGTAGCCACATTCGACCGTTTAAAGCCTCATTCGACCACTCGAAGCTACATTCGACCCTACGATTTCCAAAATGAGATTTTTGATGCAAACTAAGTGTTTTATGCTTGAAACTTATGTGTTAAACTTATGTGCATGACTAATTGATGTAATAGGGTCACCAACGGGATGTCGGGTCGGTCCGGGATGTCCGGTTAACGTTTAAACACACTTTTTAACATACGTAGTCAAGATCTGGACAATCGGGGACTAGTTAGCCTTCGGGTTAATAGTCATCACACTTATGTAAACTCATTGATAGGTTGTCATTAGTTGGGATTATCATACACGTGTTGGAATTCTAGTTATCGGAAGACGCACTCTAAGGTGAGTTTCACGGCCCCACTCTTTTACTAGTTTTACATTTTTGGGGGAGAAAACATGCTGTGTTCTTTAAACGTGTGTCAACTATGTTTTCATAAAAAGGTGTCTCAACTATGTTTTGGTATTCATGAATTCATTGGGTTTGGAGTATTCATTATGTTTTCACGTATTCATTATGTTTGGAGTATTCATTATATTACTATGCGATCTTTGGAAGTCCCGGGGGAAACCATGAATGTGCGGGGATGCACAACGGGGGAAATGTGGATAGCGCTATTTGGGCTTGACCCGCCCCACTCGACGGCCTGGAGGGCCGGGCGGGTGCATATTGTCTCTTAGGCATTCAGTATTCAGTATGCAGTATTCAGTATTCATTCGGGCACGTATTCAGTATTCACAGTATTCGAGTTCAGTAATGGTTTTCCAATCGCAGTAGTAAGGTATTCATATGTTTTGCATGCATGTGGTCTGGATTGACCATGGGTATTCAGTTGGAGTCGATTTTCACTTGGAGTTGGTATACATTTGGAGTCAGTATTCATTAAAAACCTGTGAACTCACCGGCATTATTTGCTGACGTATTTAGCATGTTTGTCTCAGGTCGCTAAGGTAGCAGCTGTCGATAGGCGCACGGAGTCTCACGGCGTCTAGGATTCATGTGCATCTCATTTAGTATTTTCAGACTTTCGTACTTTTGATTTCACGTTGTAATAAAGTTTTACGCTTCCGCAGCGTTGGATCATTTATGAAACTTAATGGTTTGATTATGTCATTTTTACGTATCATATAGTGTTGTTTATTGTGACCGCTGACTTGGATCCTGGTGTGTCACGCGCCTCGCGGTAAAACCCCGCATGTGGAAATTTGAGGGTGTGACATCTTCTTTGATCACCATTGGGTTCAATTCCTTTGAAAAGTCAACGTTCTTGTTGGGCCTTACAGCTAGACAAGGGCACTCCAAGCATTTTATACAAGTTTTTCAATAATACTCTCTCGTTTCATATACAATATTTTGTATTTCATGATTTTCCTATATTGCTTACAAGTTCATACCTTCATAATCATCTGTACGATTATACACTTACATTTTCTAATCTCATGATTATTCATTGACTACCTCATAGATGTCTGCTCGCCGCATGCTCCGTGATGCCAGCCAACGCCCTGTTCGTGCTTCTGGACAACGTTCTGATCGTCGCCTCGCATCTTTAGTCACCGAGCAAATTGCTGCAGTGATCCCAAACCTTGTCAGTGAGATAACCCAGAATAGTAACAGTGCCAACACAGGGAGCACGACTCAATTTCGGTGCACTTTCAAACACTTTAACTCCTGCAACCCCACAAAATTCACTGGTGAGGAGGGTGCTACTGGCCTCCTCCAATGGTTTGAAAGCATGGAGAGCACCTTTGTGAACAGTGAATGCCCTGATGAACTCCGCGTTCGCTATGCTAGTAGTGTCCTTCAAAAGGGGGCGCTAACCTGGTGGAATGGCGAAAAACGCAATCGAGGAGCTGATGTTGCTTTATCTTTATCTTGGGCTAAAGTCAAGGAACTCATGATCGCCAAATTCTGCCCTAGGAACGAAATCAGGAAACTGGAGGAAGAATTCCATGGGTTGAAACAAGACAGTGGTGAGAATCTTGCGTATAATACTCGATATCACGAACTTAGCATACTGGTTCCACACATGGTCACCCCGGTCTCTCGAGCAATTGAAAAATATATCGAGGGATTACCAGACCTGATTCAAGACGTTGTCACTGGAGGCAAAGCCACTACGGTAGAAGAAGCCATCCAGCTTGCAGCCACTTTAACAGACAAACATGTAAGGAAAGGAAACTTGGTTAGGAAGGGCACCAAGACGTCTACTGAGAAAACCACCAATGCCGTTGAACAATCTAAGACCATTTTAGCAAAGGTCACCACTACTTCTTCAAACACTAAGAAACGAATGAGCGATAATCAGAACCATGTTGTTGATCCTGTGACTCAACCCCATATCAAGAAAGCCTACACGGGAATCCATCCTCAATGCAACACTTGCAAGTATCATCACCCTGTAAATCTTCCATGCCGTCAATGCACTAGATGTGGAAGGTTTGGACA
Source organism: Ambrosia trifida (assembly GCA_028751855.1). Lineage (NCBI taxonomy): Eukaryota > Viridiplantae > Streptophyta > Magnoliopsida > Asterales > Asteraceae > Ambrosia > Ambrosia trifida. The sequence continues at coordinate 17,183,809 of CM054130.1, forward strand.
CTTTGTCACCACTTGTCGAGTAATGGTTGGGACACAGGGTCATCATCAAATAGCTGCTCAGGAACCACTACAGATTACTAACGGTCGGGCATGTTATCATTGTAGAGACCCTAACCACATGCGACCTCAATGTCCCAAATTGAACAATGTAAACCTGGTGGCACATGGACGAGCTTTCAATATCTATACCAACGAAACAACTGATCAGGATGACGTTAATCCCACTGGTTAAGCCATGGATGAAATCTTCCCAAGACTCGAGAATCCAATACTTGTGTTTTCATTTTCATGATTCTATTTTCATTTTGTACCCAAATTTTGTCGCACTCATTAGCATATAACATCTAGAAATTTCCTTGCATACTATTGTGTACAAACACATATTGGAAATTTATCATATTCGATTATGTTTATTTTATATCGTATAAGTTTCATACTTTACCTTACATTTTATTGAAACATTTGGACTTGATTTCTATGAAAATCAAACTTGATACTCGATCCTACAGAACTTTTCTAAAGGATACCATTGTTTGTTACATGAAACATGATCATTCCCTTAATTTGATCATTCATTGAACATTTAATTATTCATGATACTCGTAAACTATTTCTATGGGCCACTAACATAACACATACACTTGATGGTTGTAGTACTTACAAACTTGCTTGTGTGTATTATCCACGCAACTCAGAAAAACATTTCATTTAAAGGGCTCCTCGGACGAGTGGTAGCCCATACTTAGATACTGTTATGCTTACAAGTCGTTGCAAACCAATGCAATTGACCTCGTTATTACATGGCCTCATTACATTGATAACATCTCATTGTAACTCAACGTGCTTGTTGTGTCATCTTCTTGTGAAACTTAATTGTTTAATGTGTGTTAGATTAGGATCATAGAAGGACATAAAACCCTAATGTAAGGTAAATTGATGATTCCGGTCCGGAACGTAATCATGAATTTACAGGTACGTTAAGGTAGTGTGAAATTCTATTGGAGTTGTTGGTAGGCGTCCAGTACGTTTTCAATGTATCAAAGGTGTGGTGGGTTAGCTGCGGTACACCCTGTATACAAACACTAATGATGCATTGAAAGTGAGACTGGAAGTCGGACCAGGAACAAACTCTAGTTACTTGGTAGTTCCTTTGGTCTTTCTATAGTCAATCAACTCGTACATTTATTTTAGGATTCCTAAAACTTGCAATTTAAGTGATTTACTAGATTCTTATTCTCCTTATTATTCGAGACGAACCTAATCCAAATCGTTAACTCACACCTATCAAACCTCATATCCAAATCATTCGAATTTTCCAAACCACAGTTATCTTAATTTTTACCCAAACATCCATAACCCTATGTTTCCAATAACTTCGGGACGAAGTTTCTAAAAGTAGGGGATGCTGTGACATCCGTCACTTTTTCATTATATTTTTTTATACAATAATAATAATAATAATAATAATAATAATAATAATAATAATAAATAATATCCCTTTTATCCATTTTCTAGACTAAACCACTCTTAAACCCAACACAACCCAATCCATATCCCTTTTATCCATTTCCTGAGCCCAAACATTTCAGCCCAAGGGTTCGGCCCAACAGCAAGCTTGGCCCATCCCCTTCCCCTTAAATCTGTTAAAAAAAATAAACTCTCCTGCCGGGACTCGAACCCGGGCAGGAACCGGTTCAAGCCTTAACACAACAACACATTACCACTGCTCCAAGATGCTCCTTGTGTTGGAATCTAGGGACATTAACTATATAATCCTAAATTATACTAAGTCTGCTTCTCTTGCTGACTTGCTGTTCACTGCACAACAGCAACCCACAACAATAATTGGATGTTGAAGCTTAAAGATGGCAAATAACCATTGATTGACTCGTGTATTGGAAGGGACAGTGTATCACGCGTATTATATTCATTAACCCGGTCAAAAACATTCCATTTTTTCATAACTATCGTGTCATTACATTCATTGAGGTCAAAACCTTCCATCCACAATCCGAGCCTTCCCCTATAAATTCGACCTCCCTACACCATCCCTAATCGCCGAACATCCTCCCTTCACCCTCAATTTTCTGTTTAAACGATCTGCATTCTAAAGCCTTGTCGCGTTTGACTTTTTCTTTGACCGAGGCTCTATCACGGTTGCATCATTGTAAGTCCTGTTTTTTTTGGTTGGGTTATGTTATTCGGCACATGTAGAACAATAGCCCCAAGAATCCAGGGGCTATTGGTCTCTAATTGTTTGGTTTTGGAAATTAGGGCTCGAATGGATATGTAATTGGGGAAGAACATATGAAACTGATAGTGTATATAATTATTTTAGAACAGAGGATAAACAACCAACTGATCTAGATCAGTTGGTTTACCCACTTGTTTGTAAAGATTGAACCGGCCATTGGCCAGGGTTCGAATCCCACAAACCTTGTTTTATTTTTCTCCTTATTAAACCTATTATCAAACTAACACATTTAACATATATAATTATTTTCAATCCAATATATTTCGTTCTCAGGGTGTGGCTCAGTTGGTGGCCACGCTTGTGATAAAACCCGAACCGGCCAGAGGCCCGGGTTCGATTCCCATAACCAACAAATATTTTTTTTTGCCTTTTTATATATATTTAATACATTAAATCTTTTAAAAATCAGTTTTAAATACTAAACGTGTTTTATAAATTCTATAAAAATTATTATATGATATTCAAATGATAAAGTTCATCACCCAATTTTTAGTTTTTCAAAAATAATTTATTTAATATATATTATAAATATTACAAGTTTATTCATTTAAAATTATAAAATTCATTAAAAATATCTAAACGATTTTATAAAATTCCACAAAAATTACACTAAAATTTTATGACAATAAAAATTTCAGAAATTATTTTTAATTCAGAAAAACCGGTCATTTTATATTTTTTAATGAATTTTTGTTAGTTTTAATCATAAATAAATCATAATAAATTCATTTTTCAATATTTTTGCACCAAAATTTTATATAAATTATTTTTAACTATTGAGAACTGAAATACAATTTTTAAATCAGAAATTCTTTAATTTTAATATTTTTAGATATTAAAGTCATATTTTGACAATTTGAGATAATTAGATTAAATATTCTATTTTCAAGAAAATAATTTTATAAAAATTATTTTCATACTCAAAACCTTATGTTATGACTATATTCAACTTAAAATTTTACAAATAGACTTTTATCTATTTATTTATTAAATTTCTTATATTTAACAAACAAATTGTTTATTAATCAAATAAACGTTTATCCCCAATTCGAAACCCTAGAAAATACTTATAGAGTAGATATACTTAGACTTATTTGTTACATTATACATAGGGTGATACTTGACAAACGTTGGTTTACACTTATTCAACTCCAAGACTTACCACCGTGCTAAGGTGAGTATTACTTATCCCCTTTTTCCGCTTTTACAACTTTTGGGGTGATTCATGCACAAGTATATAAAACTTTCGTATTCATTTGCACATACATTTTATTCATTTACAATTCATATACGTGTCTTGTTTATCTTTGTGCTTATGCTTGAACATGAACGTAGCTTACATACAAAATCATACACTTAGACATAACTTATGTTATGGTGTTCTTTACTCAGACGTAACTTATGTTACGGTGCTCATTTAGACATAACTTTGTGTTATGGTGCTCTTTTAGACTCACACGTGTCGAGTTGCTCATTATCAATTACATTGTACAAACTTTACATTTGATCTTTGTCTTGTTTGGTTACTTGCGTGTTTACATAATGCCTTGGTAATGCTAGACACATGAATTGTACTACTTTTCAAAACTTATACTATACGTACAAAACTAAGTAGTACTCACCAACATCATATGTTGACAAAATTATTTTCGTGCATGTTTCAGGATAAGCTGCTTGACGCATCACATAGGACTTTGGACTTAGATTAAATCAATCAATTATCTTTATTTTGTTGTATTGTATTGAATCTCACATGTTGTAAAACAATATTCAATAATCAAATATTTACATTTTAGTACCATGAGCTTTTGAACAATCGTCACTACGTGGCACCTCGATGATTCCGCCATCGGTTGGGGTGTTACATAACCTCTTCAGTCCCACCAAATTGTTCTTTCAGTGCATCCCACAACTCCTTTGCACTGTTACAGTGTAACAGCCCAACATATATATCATTGGGTAGAGCCATGGCCACAATACTGAAGGCCTTAGCATCTAACTCAATTTTCTGAAAATCCTGGTCGGAGTAGTTTTCAAGTTTCTTAGGCTCCTGAACCTTGGGATCTTCGGTACTCAGCACCATCGGAACATGTGGTCCGAAGATAACCGACTTCCAGCACCCAGTGTTCTGTTGAGCTAGAACATGGCTCATCCGACGTTGCCAGATATTGTATTCAGATCTGACAAGCATCGGTGGCTTGTTGTTTGTGCTAGTGTTGTGTGGATCGTGATTGATTGAAGCCATTCTCTGATTTTTTCGAAAACAAAGTCTGTTTAAAAACGGTTGAAACGAAGATAAACTATTACTCTGTTTTCAATCCGACAAACAAACGATATCAATAATTGTGAGCTGATCTGTTTATATTAAATTGATTGGTTAGATCGAGTTTAATTGACCAAGCTCTAATACCAATTGTTAGGATCTGAGTTTGATTGTTTTGATTTGTTTAAGTAAAGATGAGAAGAATGAAGTGAATATAAATGGAAAGTGCAGCGGAATAATAAACTATATCAAAACAAGAGAGTAAATGTTTTCTAATCGAATGCTTTCATAATATTGAATGATTACAATCAATTACAAGTACTCCCCCTCAGCCTGATCACTCTGTGATTGTTTGTCTGAGAGAATGTTGTGAGTGATGAATAGAACAGTACAAGCACTGTTCTATTTATAGACAAATCTAAACCATTGATGATCTAAGATGACGTCACCTAAGATAGCGACCTCTAACAGAATAACAACATAAAACATATGCTATATACAAACTACTGTTACATTGTAAAACACTATAAGGTAAACTACTGTTGAGGAAAACTCTGATGGTCTTGTATAATCTGTTGGAGCCTAAGTGTTGTTGGCTCCAACAGACCTTTAGTCTTCAACACTTGATCAGCAGTTGTTCTTCATCAGACCCTTAGTCAGCAGTTGTCCTTTATCAGTTGTTATCCAGCAGTCCTTTATAGCAGCAGTTGTCACAGCATTTGTTTGGGTAGAACAGTTGTTAGGGTCAACAGTCTTTTGGGAGGAATATGTTGTAAATGTTGTTTATTAATATGGATCAACTGTTAGTATATTTTGGCTTTTCAATCATCTGTTCTTCTCCAGGTCAGCAGACCCAACAAGACTCTAAAATAGTAAGTGCTAAATTAGTAAGAGTACATCGATGTGGTAGTGGTTGGTGGTGGATGAAGTGGTGGTGGGACGAGGAGGTGGTGCTTGAATGGTTGGGTGAGGAATATCAACACATTTCAAGGGACAAACAAGTTTAATTTTCATTAACATCATTTTGAAACTTCATGGGTAACAGGTTTACTGCCTGATTTAGAGGTGTCGTTTTGATGAACCAAACACACTTAATGCTGACTGATTCAGATGTAACATCTTAATGGAATCATTAAGAGGCTAACAAATGGCCCCTTTTGTTTATATGAACTAGCTAGGAAATGACATGTCGTAAAAAGAACAGTGAAAATCATTTTTCATTCATTTGGGGCATATTTAATTTGTATTTATACATGAGTTATATAGATATTTATTTCCGGGAATGTGTTCTAATATGCGAGAGGTACACAACGAAACAAACCACGGCCATATCAGACCAAAGATAAATGAGACTTCGATCTACATATTATTAAGCATAACTTTGAAACTGCGAGATTGATGAAGAGAAAAGTTAGGGTGCGTTTGGTTCGCGGAATGGTTTGGAATTGAAATTTGTGTAAGAATTAAAATAAAAAAGAACTGGATTTGTAATTCAAACATTCCAATAGGAATTGGGAATTGTTGAAATTGTAATCACAATTCCATTATTGTTGTGTTTGGTTGGTTAATAATTTAGAATCTATCACCCTTGCCTCACCACCCGCACCTTTTTTGACCCGTACCGTTTCCACTTGTACCGGCCCAAACCGTTTCGACCTGTACCGTTTTGACCAGTACCATTTCAACCTGAACCATCTCCACTTGTACCAGCCGAAAAGAAATCTACCCATCCTAATAAAAGAAAACACATGAGGGACACATGGCACTCCCTCATGAATTCTCTCATTTCACTATTTAATAGATTAAATTCAAATATAATTAAATAAATATATTAAATGATTTGCAAAATTATAATATAAATAATCGTAGTTGTAACAGAAATCATTGTAAACGGATTTAGTTGTAACAGAATCTACCTATCTACTTATCTACATCTACATCTATATCTACATCTACATCTACACTTCTACACTATATAATAAAAGAAAACACATGAGGGACGCATGACACTCCCTCATGAATTCTCTCATTTTATTATTTAATACATTAAACTCAAATTTAATTATATTAATAATTATAGTTGTAACTGAAATCATTAATAAAAGAAAACACATGATTCTTTTTTATATAACATATTTATATTTATGTATTATTAACTTTGAATTTAAATCATGTATCTTAAATTAACCCGTTTTGAAAAAATTAATCTGTTATTTTAAGTTTAAAATTAATTTTGTTACAATATTTGACAAATGATTATTAAGTTTTATTATTTTGGTCATTGTTTTAGATGTTAAACTATGTTCAGCAAATACATATTAATTTTAAATGCTTAAAATAGTTCAAAAGTCAAATAAACAAATTAATAATAACACAATGCAATTAGTCAAGCTTTTTTGTGAGACTTTTATATTGTTCAAAACAAATAAATAAAATAAATCAATCAATATTAATCGATTTTATCTATAGAAATAAAAGACAGCACATGGAGTACATAGAACTCCATTATAAAGGCTCCCATTTTATTATTTCAAACAATACATTTATTTTAATTTGTTTCTTTATTTAATAATTATTATTAATTATTTAGTTTTTATTTGTTACAACTATAACTATTAATATAATTACTGGAATTCAGTTTAATATATATATATATATATATATATATTCTATGTTTTTGTAAATCAATTAATATAATTATATTTTAATACAAAATTAGAAATAAATTAATAGACATAATTTGAAAATGTTTATGAACTAACAAAAGTAATCTTTATTAAAAATTATTTATTTTTTAAGATAATGTATTTATATGTTATTAAATTTAAATCGTGTACCTTAAAAAAACGTGTTTTTAATGTGTGGTCTTTCACTTTAAGTTTAAAACTATATTTCTTACAATATTATAAACAAATAAAATAAAACAAATCAATCCACATTAATTAAATATTTTATTCAATACAAAACTAAATATGTTTGGCTATTTTTGTATTATAATAGCTTGATATATAAAATACATTTTATATATGAAAATCATTAATTGAAATCTTCATTGACTTTGTTTTTTCAAGTTATTTCAATAGAAAAATGCAATATCTAAACAGTCTTTGCATTACTAATTCGTTTCAATCTTTATTTTCAGGCTATTAATTTACACAATCTTTTTATATAATACAATCAAATTGAACCAATAAATGTCATTATGTTTAAGGACCTTGATGTTAGAAAAAAAAAATGATTATACACTCAAAGTTAGAAATACTTTGGCTTTGAGGAAACTTGATGTCAAATTCCAAAATGAACAGTACTCGATTGGGATGGTTTAACGGATGAGGTGATACTTTTAAATTAATTTCATTTTTTTATATCTTAGCCTAAACAGATTTACCTTTATTACTTTTTTATTTTTGTTTTGTTTTATTGTACCTGCAGTCTACATGGTAATAGTTGTGTATAGAAGATATATTTTGGAATGTTTGAAAAAAGTTTTATGTGAATAAAAATGTTTTTTACAAGAAATCATTTAGGGGCTGATGAATATTTAATATTTTTTCGGTTGTACAGGAAACTTTTTTTATTTTAAATAACATATGTAATCTAATTTTTCTTAATTATATTTTAAATTTATATATAATATATATAATTTAAATTGTTCAACCCGTGTATCACACGGGTACATAACCTAGTATCTCATAAAACAACTTAAGATTATAATATATTGTTTTTTTTTTGAACGGCAAATTTCTTCTCCTTGTGGGACTTGAACTCATGACCTCCCCTTTAGGTGTTCCTAGAAGCTTTGCTTCTACCATTGGGCCACCAACCCCAATGGCTATAATATATTGTTTGTTGTTTATACTTTAATTTAATATCGTATTTAAGTTTTTTATATTAAAACGTAAAATTATAACGTATTATGTTTCATACAATTTGTAACGTTAACGGGTGGAATCAATCAAGACTTGTTTTTTAGGTACAAAAACAAACTTAGGTCTGATAAAACTTGACCTCCTTTGGAAAAGATCAAGTACTAAAGAACTAATGCAACCGCAAAATGATTCGAAACAGTAATTGTTGAACCATACTTCTACATGTAGATTAGATATACCATATTGGTGATCCAACCACTTCAAGAACCATATTTGCGATCCCATAACCGCACACCACTTGAAGGCTTTTTTGAAAGAAGATAAAAAAGACCCTGCTATCATCACAAAAAGTGTTTGATTAATGATCAAATTCTAGTAAATATAGTTTAGTTTAACATAACAACATTGTCAAATTAATTATTGTACACAAGGTTTTAAACTAAAATTATTAATCACTATCTAAATAAGATTTGATCATACAAAAGCAGAATACATAACAAATAAATATTATCATGTTTTTCGGTAACCCGTCCCAACAGACGGATACACTACTAGTTAACTTTATTCGCCATATTTTTTTATATTCGTTTTGAGCAAAACAAATTACCTAATTACAACACCTTACTGAATTTGAAATCAAGTTTTTGAAGCACATCTTGTTAGATACTTATTAAGCTTAAACTAAAATTTAGATCGGTTTGAATTGAATTGAATTTAGGAGATGAGTCACGATTTTATTGCAACTGGAGCTATTCAAAACAAAACAAGAGAAGCAAAAACAAAAGTGTCACATTGTGCAACTGGAGCTATTCAAAACAAAACAAGAGAAGCAATTTGCGCGTATTGGACTGATCTAACGCTTCTACATTGTGCAATTTGCAACATCTCTTTGTGCCGCCGGGACTACTTCCTGGTAAGCTTGCTAGTAATCTTGTTTATATTTTATCAGATATTATATTAACACGCTTTCTTCCTTAATGTTATCCACATGCAGTGTAACCACGGGCACTTGACATGCTACACTTGCTCTACAAGCAGAGCATGTACTCTTTGCATTGCAGGGTACAACAACCGACCTAAGGAGTGCAAAAACAAAAGTGTCACATTGATGCACAGTAGGAAAGCCGATGACGAAACAAGATCATGTGCCAAAACCATATGTTATTGTCCGGTATGTTCCGCTGCTTATTCTTCCAACAAGTTGTATGATCATGTGTGGGGCCACGACCTTGCAATTACTCCATTCACCTACGGATGGGCCTTGTTTGTCCCTATCCCTATCGAACTAGGTCCGAGGCGCATGATTCTTCAAGAAAAGAATGAGGGTGCGATCTTCCTTCTTAACCATCGTGTGCTTCAAGATCAAACCGCAAGAGTTTTTAGTGTCAATTGCATTGGGCCACCAACGCTAAACAAAGCTTTCGTCTACAAACCACTGTGAACTGCAAAGAGGGACGTTTCTCAACCGAGTCTATATCGAAAGTCGATACAATTATGACGAACCCTGCATCTAACAAAAGCTTTCTAATCATTCCATCCAGTATTGGTCAATTCCTTGTTGAAGTATGCATATACAAGGTCTAGAGTCCTACCTAAGTCATCATGAACCATGCTTTGTTATTTTGTTACGTTTACTATTGGCCAATTATCATCACACATATATATCTATGTTGTCTATTATCTTATGCACCTCCATATTTGGTGCTGTAATGTCTCTGTTTTAGTTAAATGGAATATCATATTATCATGAGCTTATCATCATAGGATAGGGTTGTTAATGTCTTGAACTGTTGCTATCCAGCCCTCACATTTGAACAATATTAACAAAAAACAACTAACATTTGAACTATATTAACAAAAAGAATAGAAGAATATTTGGACTTTTTCTCGTGCGCAGCAACACGAACTTCCAGCCACAGCTGTTGTAGTGATACTCGCATGCACTAAGATGGGAAATAACCTCAGTTTGAAACGGACGATTTTGGCAGCCAAAGATTCGATTCGGACAATCAATTCGACAAGCCTCAAGCATTTGCTCAACTAAAACGTTACGGTGAAGATTGTAGCCGAGAGGAAAACCACAAAAAGGACAGTTGTTGTTAAACTCCTCACAGCATCTTCCGCAAACCGAGTGACCGTGAGCGCACTGCAAAAGGTATGAATTTACAAAACTTGAACATATTGGCAATAATAATTATAAAGATTTACGGAAGGTATGAATTTAAAAGAATAATAGTGGTTAACATCCAAATTTATTTTATTTCATGTTGATAATAATAATAATAATTTTCATTGATGTTATATATTCCTGAAAAAAAAAACTTCTATTTTGGAATTGATTCTCAATCACTATTAGCCAAATTTATTTTATTAAATGTTGTTGGTAACGTAAACGTTACCTGATAAACAACGGATTCCCAAAGTTCTTGGCATTTGGGGCATCACAGCCAATGCCCAGTAAGTATAATAGAAGGAGGCGGTGGAATATAAGGCGCCGACGGTGAATAAGTGGTGTTGGCCGGAATATTATCAGATGGCGGCGGCGGTGGCACAAATGACAATGAAGTGGAAGTAAAGTGAAGCTTGGAGAGGCTACATTTATATCCCAAATTAGATGTAATGTTGGTAGTAGGAAACATACACGGTTTTAGATTAAACCGTGGCTAGGATATCAGGCTCTGAGTCAAAATACCCCAATTTGTTCAGGTTAGAAGAAGAAAATTTCTACAGAGTAAAGGATCGGCTGCAGTTACATGGTGGGCCGAGTTCATTTGCGTAGAGGTGGAAGAAGGTGCCTTCTTCAGTTATGGAACTTAATCAATCTCGAGGTATTTAGCAAGACATACCAAGTTGAATAAAGTTGGGTCATCCTGGTCCATAAAGACATTATTAAAGCGAAACTCGAAGAGCCTGTCCAATTCAAAATTATCAAGCATATGGTTAAAAAAAAAATGCGCAATATCTTGCTATACTAAAGAGCAAATGGCAGGGAGATTTGCATTGAGAACAATGTTGTGAAACCCAGACTGGACTAGGAGATTGGACTGTTTGGACTGACGACCGCTGCCTTGGGCAGCCTAACTTGTGGTGTCAACCCATTGAGCATACGACTAGCCAGTCGGACTGGTGATCGGTGTCCAAACCTGAAATTCAGTGTTGTTTCAAGGTCGAACCAGTGAGTAACCATTGGAGGAACTGATGCAGGCATCACAGCATCCTTCAGATTCTTCCAACTATTCCAAACTGAACCTTAGAATAGAAGCCTCCAAATATTGAGGTTTCTCTCATTTAACAAGTGGTAGCACAATGAGGATGTTGTGCTTGGTTTGTACGTTTTCCGTAAGTTATGGTGTTTTTCAAAGATGGTGGAGGTGGGTGTTTTTTCTAAGCTTTGTATGATAATTCAGATCAATTACAGTGGTGGGAGATGCACTGGATGAGAACAACGCTTTTCAAAGGTGAATGTGAACTTTAAACCTACTAATAAATTGGGTTTAGATATTAGTATAAGATTTGGGCTTTTTTTAGAAGGATTGAGATAAATAAAATGGGCTTAAAATGTTGGTATACTTATGTTTTCCTAATGTATGTTGTATAACACTTGCTATGGATGAGTCTTTGTAACTTAGTTGAATAATAATTTGAAGGAAACAGAAATGACCAAAAAACGATAGTAATAAGTTGTATATATAGAGGTCACAAAGGTGTGTGACATGTAATTTGTATGTGTTGGGGTCAAAATGGTGTGTCCCATGCGTTTCATGTGTTAGGAGCTAAAAATGGTGTGTGGCCATGTGTTGTATGTGTTGGGAGTCAGAATTGATGATTTTAAATTTAAGGCCCAACTTAAATTTATATGACATTTTTAGCAAGTATATGACTAAATTAATTTGCCATTAAAAAAAATATAACTAAATTGATGTTTGCAATTAAACCCATCATGTTTTAATGATTAAGATTTGAAAAGGTTGGGACCAAATTTATGAATTTATATAATATGTTGTGTGTATATGGTTAGTGTATAAATGGTGTGTTTTGTGAAAACGATAAGACTATGTGTAATGGTTGGTTAAATTTGTGGGTGGAAGGGGCATTAAAGGGACATTTTATGACATGTGGCATGTGGGGCCAATTTGGTGGTTGAAAGGGGCATTAAAGGGACAAGGGGTGTGGGGCATTTTTTGACATGTGGTATGTGAGCCACATGCCATTTTATATTATTTTTTAAATATTTAAAATAAACAAACTATTATTTAATTTAAATATTTAACTAGATAAACATAAAAAACTTACATTAATTCACTTAATTAAAAAAAATACAGAAAATAAAAAAAAAGCGATCATCCTAAAAAAAACAATCTAAACATTAATATTATATTTTGCCATGATTTGTTGCTTGCGAAGGTTAAATAAAATTAGCGCCTCCTGTGTGAGTCCCTCAGACGACCTGTTGAGGAACTCGAAGTCCTTCTCCAATTGACGCGCCTCTTGAATCTCGACGAACTTCTTGTTTTCGGCGGCCCTCTCCTGCATGGTCTCCAACCGCTTTGTTCCAAGGTCTTGTAAACTTTCAAGACGTCGATTTATCACCTCAAACTCGTCTTTCAGCTCGATACCCATCGAAGACGACTCCGCACGTGCACCCTTTCGCACGCTTCTTCTTCCTGGTGGTCGAGGTAACTCTTCTTCTTCATCACCCTCTTCATTTAAACCCACGGTCCGAGCATCCGAATTGGGCGTGTCTGGATCCATCGAAGAAGATGTTTTCGACCGTTTGGCTTTGCGCCTACCCCCCGTCATGCTTGGTACGTTTACCCATTTAGGGCTTCCCTTTAGAAGCTCCCAACTTCGGGATCCTCCGAAATGTCTAACCACGCTCGGGCGAGCGCGAGCTCCTCGTCTTTGGTCCATGGTTGATACGTCTTTCTTGTTTTCGGTTTGGCCGGCTCTCCCTTTTTTTATGCAACCGTTTTTTTGGTTGGGAGCTCTCGTGTGGTTGCGTCTCCGGTACTTGCTCGGGTTCTTGTTGAGGCCCCGACATACCCCCAACGCTAATATTCATATTAGCGTATCCCGTAGGACCTTGGAAGAATTGTTGGGGCATGTTTAGTAACTGTGAAAACCCCATGTTGCTCGTGTCAAAACCTTGAAAGTTATACGGTTGTTGAGGTTGGGTGGTATTTGGGTGAATAGCGTTTGGGTTGCCCGGGCGAGATGGTCACCGAAAGGTTGGCGGAATGATTGCATTTTTTGATTGATGGTTTATAAAAAAATAGTAGGATTGTATAAAATATTTGGTGAAGCTGAGTAAAATTGGTAGTGAAAAATTATAAAGGTTGGAGGTTATTATATAAGGGTAAATTAATTATTATTATTATTTTTTTTTAAAATAGCCTAACGGCTACATTTTTTCAACAGTTGCAATATTCAAACGTTACCTTTAAAAAAAAAAAAAAAAAAAACTGGCACGTGGCAGCATGGGATTGGCTGGGCAAAAATTTGGTGTGAACGGAAATTTTCGCGAAGAAGGCTTTCACGCCCGGTTAACAAAGGGGGGGGGGGGGGGTGTAGCTGGGTTAATGGGGAGCTAAAATGCCCCTTTAGCGCCCAATTCGCAGACCATTACAGGTGGTCTAAGAAGTGTATTTGTTCATTAGATCTATAAATGGAGGGGGATATTGATTAGTGGCAAAATTGTAATATGTGTTATAATTTTGATTGGCTAATTCGGTTAGGTAGGGATATAATAATAAATTGGTGTGTTCTAAATTTAATGATAACGAACACTTTTTATCTTTAATATGAATATCATATTGCTATACACACGTATATATAAAAGGTTACGTTTAAACTTGGTGGATGTATTTTGTTTTATAAAACACTGTAAACTAGTCCGATTCACATAAAACACATATGTTTTAGCATAAACACATTAGTTTTTGCTGTAAAACATTGTAAACTAGTTTGATTCATATAAAACAACATGTTTCAGAAAAACACGTAGTTTGATACATATAAAACACCATGGTTGTGTTATAAAACACCATGGATTGAACTAAGACTATTAAAACACCATGCAAACATGATCTTTTTCTAAGTCGTGATCGAATTGAATGTATTGATCTTTTTCTAAGCCGTGATCGAATTGAATGATCGGACACTTTTTTTTTTTGTATCGGTTTTGAATGACAGTTGTATGATGATTGAACATTAAATTTAGAAATAGGGTTAAAAAATCCCTGGAAACACTCCATGCAAATAAATACATGATCATTTCCTAATTTTAAGATTGATCAAATTATCTTATTACCCCTAATCTCTAAATTAAATGCTTGACACATGTCAACACAAGAGTGCTCATCATTCTCACAAAACTTATCATTTATACACGGACCCTTATCTATTGTGCGTAATATCATAATTTATGTTTGTAATAGCAATAATTTACCAATCCATACTATATTATAAAACATTTGAGAATAGTTCCTACGAAATTTAAGTAATTACAACTTTTCATGCTTATAGTACAATACTTTTGAGGGTTAAGATTAAATACACAATGAAAGAAAAATAGGAAGTCGTAGGAAGGTATCAAACGGACTCCGATTGAACTCATTCAAGCGGCATTGGAACCGTCTCATCGAACCCTACAATCTTACTTTTTAGGTTTTCGGTTTTTGAATTTTTAGCTTGTAGTTTGTAGAATTTGCACTATATCATTGTGTCTTTTATGTAGCATTTTGTTTTTTTTTTCTTATTTTCATCATTGTGTCATTTTTGCAATTTATTGTGTCTTTTTTCTTGAGCATTGTGTTATATTTTGTGGCTCATTGTGTCATATTACGTGATCTATTATGTTTTTTGTATCGTTCTCACACTTCTCATTTTTGTTACACTGTGTAGATAAGAAAAAGACACAATGCTATATAAAAGACACAATGATATAACGTAAATTCAAAAAACTATAAGCTAAACATCCAAAAAAGCGAAAACCTAAAACTAAGATCGTTAACAATTATGGTGCAATGATCCTTTAATTAAACGGTTTGTATCAATACTAGACGTCATGCCGTTCGGACATCCACTCCATCTAAAGTCTAACCAAACGCCGTTCGTTGATTAGAGCCAACCCGCTACTCCAAGCTCACGCCGTTCGGATCTTAGCGTGCGGGTTGCAATGATAGAAGTATCGATTACAATCAAACACTCACGCCGTTCGGAGTGCTTAATTATATTGTTTAATTCTATAACAAATTTAAATTCATAGACAAACCTAAACCGTTATTTGTTCCTTTTTATCAAATATATAAAACCGGTTAAAATTTCATAAATTGATGAACTATATTAGAATGATTAACAAAGTGGCCAATTTTATCAACCAACTAATATTTTACCTAAGGGTATAAAATCAAGAACCAACCAAACAAACCATTCAAGAATTGGATCTCATAAGAGTTTCACATAAGTTTTCGAATCAAAATTAAGTAAACATACCAAAGTGCCGGAATTAAAAAGGTTCTAGCCGGACATGACGGCTAGTTCAATCAAAACAAATATAAAACGAAACATGGAAAATTAAAGCTTACGAAATATAAAAAGAAAATACTAATAGTCAATTTGTTGCAAAAGAGCCAACAAATAAAAATGCCTTCAAAACTTTCTTGGATGTTCCTGTTGGTCCACGAAAGAATGCCCAGCAGATGAATAATGAAACTCCACTTCAAAAAATATCAATGATAATCACCACAATTTTCCTCTGCCCCTTTTTTTCGAAAATCTTTCAACCTCATCTCAAAGTTTGTTATTATTTTAAATCATTTTCAATTCAACCCCCTCTAGTTCTTGCCATTCTACTTGAGTCTAAACTTCTTTTCAACATCCAACGACATCCAAGTAAATTGCGACCTCGCCTCGTCAATGCTCGTCATTTCCTCTTTCAATTCTCCACCCCTACAAAATCAACCAAAACAAACCAAAGTAGATTCCATTCCACCAAAACATGCATTACACGAAAACAATGCAATATGTACAACCTAAATGCATAAAAACTCTAAAACTAGCTACTAAAAAGATGATAAATTATGCCTAAAAATGCAACGAACAAATCTCCCCAAGCTTAAACATTTCCTTGTCCTCAAGGAAGTCAAGAATAAAACTAAGTCGAGGAGCAAACACGAAAACAAACAAAACACATATGCATGCTTGAAATGAAATATTTTTTTTCTTTTTGTCCCTTGGCAAAACTTCATGCTAAACACGTCCAACACATTCCCAAAACATAGACGACTAACATCAAATGGAGTCGAATATAAGCCACAAACCGTAGGAACACATTAATTCACAAGACTTACAACGATCAATAGATTTACGACCCAACAAGTCTAGATGGTGCCATTTTTAAAAACCATGGGTGTACCTATTCAAGTTTCGCCTCCCTTCAAGAATCTAACCATACATAGCATGTACCCCTCACAATAATCACTCAGCACTCGGTTATATATATAATTTGGAGTGATTCTCTCAAAACCAGACAATGAAAACATCGTTAACATAAGCTTGTACATTAATCAAATCTACACCTAATTGTTAAAACTTAACATAGATCAAGAGGGCTTTTGGGTTGGCAAGGGCTAAAGGTAGGAAAATTTGGGGAAGTGGCGAAAACAAAAGAAAAGACAATCCGGTCTAATAAACAAACTTCTAAACACATAACAAAACTTAGTCTTTTCGACTCAACAATTTATTCTATTTTTTTTCTTTTCTTTCTTTCTTTCTTTTTTTTTTCACTTTTTCAGTTTTTTTTTTTTCAATCACATAACATGCTCTTCTGTCTTATTTATACACTTCAGTAAGGTCACGATATAAACATAAGTTAAACCGGATGTAATAAACGAATCACGGGTTAAATCAAAAGAAAAGGTCAAGGCTCAAATGGGCTACTATTGGGAATGTTTCAATTGGGTTGGAAACAAAATAAACGAAAATAAAGATGATGAAAAGGGCTCAACATATGGGTAATCCTAATGCCTCTGTCACTTCTATGTCAAATCTCAACCTAAGGTCTCAAAATGTATGTAATGCACAAGTTCTAAAACGATGAATCATGTCGGTACACACATCAAACGAAACAATGAATATATATGAAAATTTAAGGCTCAAAACTCACTGAACGTATGGAATTGGGCTGCCGATACAAGCTATGCATAGCTATCAACTGTCTAGTCAGCTAGACCATCCTAAGTACCCCAAACATTTTATATTTTCTAAAAAAAATTGACTATGTTGGGCCTACTTTATCCCGCAACTTAAAGAATTTGCGTCCTAAAGCGTGTAAGCTCACACCGACCCGCTTTCAGCTTACGTTTTACAATGAATGAGACGTGCCTTTCATGTGCAATCAGATAACCTTGGGAATTTCTTTAATTTTTTTTATTTCTTTTTAGATATATATATGCTATATGCCACTAGAATGGATGCACGAACTAAGTAATGCAAAACAATAACAAGATACAAAAAAAAAAAAAAAATAGAAAATACCTCTCCCCAAGCTTGAATTAAGCAGTGTCCTCAATGCTCAGAGACGAGGGTGGAAGGCAGCTACTGAGGCGGTGGAGGTGGCGGATGCTTGCTCTTGGTTTGGCTTTGTCTTTGCCCGCTTTGCCAATGGTTGTGATGGCGCAGTTGAGCCATCTTTGCTGATATCCACATCTCAAAACCTGGTATGTTACCTCAAAAACCCATGAGATTCAACAAATATCAACATGATCATACAAACCCATTAGCATTAACAAATGTGTTCAACCATTTTTTTTTATATTCACACAGCAAAAGAAATAAGCACAATAAAGTTAAAATAAACGGAATTAAAGCTGCATAACTTAGGCAAAAGGAACTAGGGCTTAAACCAATAACAAGATTTGGGCTAAGGGTTGACATACCGTGGGGACTCGGGACAGTGGGTGAGCGGCGGAAAGGTGGTCAGGGGCGGAGGGGGTGGCTGTGGGTGATGAGGGGTGGAGCAAAGGTGGTTAGCGGCAGCGGGCAAGGGCGGACCAGGGTGGTTGGTGAAGAACGAAGAGAGAGAATAGGAAAAGACATACCTAGTTGTTGCTGCAGAATCCCGGTCTGATGGAGACAGAAGGCGGCGGATAATGGTGGCTGTGGTGGGGTTGATGGTGATTAGTGGCGGTCAGCAGGAAGAAGAAGGATGGTTGTTGTGGGGTGAGGGTGATTGGTGGCAGGAGGATGGTGGGCGTGGTGGCGGGGCAGCGATGTGGGGATGGGGGTGGTTGTAGGTGTGGTTGAAGGTAGGATGATGGAGAAGAGGATGAAGGTTTGGTTGTGTTGGAGTAGGGTTTGAAAGAAGGAGTTGAAGATTAGAGAAGGAGATATCAGATTATTATCTTTTTTTTTTTTTTTCAAACATTCAGATTACCTGGCCAGGTAAAGGTTTGACCCGCCCGGGTCATTTTTCAGCTCTTTAAAACTTTGTTCAACACGGCCGTGTCTTCTCGTGACCCGCCCGTGTCAATTTTCGGCCCCTTTTCATAAATTCCAACCCGCCCGGGTCGTTATGACACCCGCCCGGGTCAATTTTCGCACATCTAAAAAAATTTCTAAGAAATTTTAACCCGCCCGGGTCTCTTGTGACACTCGCCCGGGCTAGATTTCGGCCCCTTCTCAAAATTTCCAACCCGCCCGGGCTAAGTTTCGGCCAAAATAAAGTTCTTCAACCCGGCCGGGTGAACTCCTGACACGCCCGGGTCTTTTTTTTTTTTGTAACATAAATAAAAATAACTAAATACGGAACCACGGGTTGCCTCCCGTGCAGCGCCTTTCTTTCACGTCTTTGGCTAGACTTAGACCGAGTCTAATTAATCTGATGCTTGCTCAATAAACGGAAAGAACTTTTGGATGGTGCTTGATATTTTTACTTTTGGTGCTTTTTGCCTTTCTTTCTTCCATGTATCAACTTCCATCAACTCGCCCCCAAGCTTGAACCTGTTAATATATCTCTCTGTTGCAACCTTAGCGATACCTCCATCTAACACTAAATCGTGAACCTCATGGTTAGACAACTCAAAACATTTATCGGTTAGTGGTTCAATGATATCAATATAATTCAAAGATAAGACATCACTCGGGTAACGCATAGCATCATCTATATTAAAATTGATTACCTCCCCATCAAATTCCATCGAAAGGGTGCCACTATAAACATCGATTTTAGTCCTTGCGGTTTTTAAAAATGGCCTCCCTAACAAAATTGAACTGGAATTTGGGGCGACCTCATCCTCCATGTCCAACACATAAAAATCAGCTGGAAAGACTAATTCGTTCACTTGAACCAATACATCTTCTAGTACACCTTTTGGGTGTACTATAGATCGATCGGCCAATTGAATAATTACCCCGATCCTCTTTAAATGTCCTACATTAAGTGTTTTGAAAACCGAGTATGGTAGGACATTAATAGAGGCTCCAAGGTCCAGCATAGCTTTAGGGACAATGATATTCCCCAATTTACAAGGAACCGTGAAAACACCTGGGTCCTTGCACTTTGGAGGTAATCTCTTTTGTAGTACTGCTGAAATATTTTCACTTACCTTGATTGTTTCATTACCTTTAAGCTTCTTCTTTGATGTGCAAAGTTCTTTGAGGAATTTGGCATATCGTGGGACTTGTTTTATGGCATCAAGGAGTGGAATGTTTAGCTCGACCTTCCTGAATGTCTCCATGATCTCCTGCTCTTTCCTTTGCTTCTTTGTGCTTCGTAGCCTTGATGGGAATGGAGGTATAGGAGTGAATCTCACTTCACTTCTAGTCGGTTCTTGTACTTTCTTCTCATCTTGGTCCTTCTTCTTAACAATAATTTCCTCTTCTTCTTGTACACTTGGACCATCATAGTTCTTTCCACTCCTCAAGGTAATGGCACAAACATTGTGCTTTGGGTTATTCTCGGTTTGTGCGGGTAATTTACCTTGAGATTCTAACTTACTCACCGAGCTAGCAAGTTGAGCCATTTGTTGTTCCAAGTTCTTGATGCTAGATCTAGTCTCCTGTTGGAACGTATGGGTGCTAGTAGCCAAACTTTTTACAATATATTCCAATGACATACCCAAGCTTCCGGCTTGTTGTGCAGGTGGTTGTTGTTGAGACTGAAATTTTTGGTGTTGTTGATTTTGTGGAGGTCTCTGCTGGTAACTCATGTTGGGAGGTCCCCAATTCTGATTGCCTCGTGGTTGTTCATATTGTCTCAAATTCTGTCCCGAGTAACCAATTGCATTTGCATCTTCAACATCCTCTTGCAATGTAGGACACATATCCGTGGGGTGTCCATGTTGTAAGCATATCCCACAAGCTTTTAGTTTTTGTTCAACACCTTTCTCTTTGGTAAGTAGCATCACAGCTTTTGTCAATTCAGCGATTTGGCTTTCAAGGTGAGGAGTATTCACTTCTTTGACACCCCTTGGCGGATCAACATACCATTCTTCCTCATGTGCTGAATGCTTTGAGTCTTCAGCAATTGATTTGATTAAAGCTCGAATTTGAGTAGGAGTTTTATCAAGTAGAGCTCCTCCACTAGAGGCATTTATCAAACGCCTCTCCATCGGTGCCAATCCTTCACAGAAGTATTGAAGGAGTTGATGCTCAGATATGCCATGTTGTGGGCATCGAGCACAAAGCTTCTTGAACCTGTCCCAATAGGTGTGCAATGCTTCCCTTTTGATTTGCTTGATCCCGATGATCTCTTTACGGAGTATTGAAGCTTTGACTTCCGGGAAGTATTTGTCAAGGAACAGTGTTGCAAGTTCATTCCAAGTGGTTACCGACCCCGGTGGAAGGTAATATAACCACTCCTTAGCTGAATCTTGAAGAGAGAAGGGGAATGCCCTTAGTTTGATTTGGTCTTCAGTAATGTTGTGTGGCTTCATACCTGAAAACACAACATGAAACTCCTTGAGGAACTTATATGGATCCTCATTCTCTAAACCTCGGAAAACGGGTAACAGATGGATCAACCCGGATTTCAGTTCGAAGTTTTCCATTGCAGGGTAGTTGATGTAGAGTGGTTGTTGTGGGACATCACGATTCGCCCATTGTCTAAGGGTTTGTTCAGCTGCCATTGTTGGTTCGGGTGAGTTTGGTTCTTGGTGGGTATGGGTGGGTGAGTGTGGTGGAGTAATGAGTGTTTGTGGATGTGAGAGAGATTCGGTTTCAGCTTCGGATTCACTTGAAAAGAGTATGTCTTGCCAAATGTTAGTGATCGGAGGTGAGGTGAAGTGATAGAGGTTGGGGAGCTTGCTAACTTCTTTCGTTGTTTTTCTTGCTTCCTTAATCTCCTTGCAGTTTTCTCTATTTCCGGATCAACTTCAAGTGGTGTACCTGTACGAGAAGATCTTGGCATAAAACAATTAGAATTGCCGTATCCCCGGCAACGGCGCCAATTTGTTGGGTGTCGAATCCAGCAAATAAATAAATAATAAACCTACTAGTATTAGTGAAAGTAAGGTTCGTGTCCTCAGGGATACAGATCAACTGATTATACCAAAAACGTTTTTCGCACAAAATACGACTATAAAAAAGGGGGGGTTGGTATAGTTTAAATTAATGAAAATAAAACTAAAATTAATAAGACAAATGACTAGAAAACGTTAATTAAATAGTGAGATAAATTCAGATATTAAAGCTAATTCCAACACTAAGGCAGTTTCTTAATTTGACCCGGACTTATGATCATTAACAATTATGGTGCAATGATCCTTTAATTAAACGGTTTGTATCAATACTAGACGTCACGCCGTTCGGACATCCACTCCATCTAAAGTCTAACCAAACGCCGTTCGTTGATTAGAGCCAACCCGCTACTCCAAGCTCACGCCGTTCGGATCTTAGCGTGCGGGTTGCAATGATAGAAGTATCGATTACAATCAAACACTCACGCCGTTCGGAGTGCTTAATTATATTGTTTAATTCTATAACAAATTTAAATTCATAGACAAACCTAAACCGTTATTTGTTCCTTTTTATCAAATATATAAAACCGGTTAAAATTTCATAAATTGATGAACTATATTAGAATGATAACATAGTGGCCAATTTTATCAACCAACTAATATTTTACCTAAGGGTATAAAATCAAGAACCAACCAAACAAACCATTCAAGAATTGGATCTCATAAGAGTTTCACATAAGTTTTCGAATCAAAATTAAGTAAACATACCAAAGTGCCGGAATTAAAAAGGTTCTAGCCGGACATGGCGGCTAGTTCAATCAAAACAAATATAAAACGAAACATGGAAAATTAAAGCTTACGAAATATAAAAAGAAAATACTAATAGTCAATTTGTTGCAAAAGAGCCCACAAATAAAAATGCCTTCAAAACTTTCTTGGATGTTCCTGTTGGTCCACGAAAGAATGCCCAGCAGATGAATAATGAAACTCCACTTCAAAAAATATCAATGATAATCACCACAATTTTCCTCTGTCCCTTTTTTTTTCGAAAATCTTTCAACCTCATCTCAAAGTTTGTTATTATTTTAAATCATTTTCAATTCAACCCCCTCTAGTTCTTGCCATTCTACTTGAGTCTAAACTTCTTTTCAACGTCCAACGAAATCCAAGTAAATTGCGACCTCGCCTCGTCAATGCTCGTCATTTCCTCTTTCAATTCTCCACCCCTACAAAATCAACCAAAACAAACCAAAGTAGATTCCATTCCACCAAAACATGCATTACACGAAAACAATGCAATATGTACAATCTAAATGCATAAAAACTCTAAAACTAGCTACTAAAAAGATGATAAATTATGCCTAAAAATGCAACGAACAACATCATAAATATATAGCTCAAAACGTGTCCAGCTCAAGCTCGCTTGCTAAGTTTGAACTTAGGCAACCTGGATGACACGTCTCACTAAAAATAGGTCGATGCTCTTGAGTTCTAGAATTTTCCAACATTGAAAATACTAAGACTAAAAATATATGTGAAAATGACTTCCTAGTTTCAATTTTATAGAACCACAACTTAAATTAAAACAAACAGATAGTTTGGAAATACTAAACATAAAGAGCCTGATGAGAATGCTCTTAGAAGACTCCACAAGTTGGACTTGAAACATTGACTTTCTGATCCAATATTAAAGAAAATGTATCAACTTTGGCTTGGTATCCATGTAATACACGGGTGGAACATTATAAAAACATATAACTTTTTTTTTTTTGGAAGGTGTACTTCAACAGTGAAACCAATCGACAGACAACCTCTCAACCCGAGTTCGAATCACTACCCACGCACCAATGCCACTTTGAAGTTATCTCAAACCGTTACAGGGAATTTTTTCGTGGTGTGCAGGATTCAAACTCAAGACCAAGCCCGGGCGGGAACCCTCCAAAGAGATAAACCCTCCCACCTCTCCCCAGCTGAGCTGGAGGTCATTGCCATAAAAACATATAACTAGTGACTTTGTAAATAAGTGTTATAAATGGAAGTACATAGTACATTAAATAAATTAAAAGTAGATTACAATTAGTATTCAAAAATCTATAAACTTTCTTTCACCGGTCAAACCCACCACCACACCGCCGTATTCCACCACCACAGTACGGCGGTGCTCCGTCGTAACCTCAATCTTAAACCACTCTTCATCACTTCTCAACTTATTATTATTTCCTTCCTTCGATAACCTCTCATCACTCTCTGCCACTCCAATTATTATTCACCACAAATAGATAACACCATGGAAACCCAATTTTTATGAACATCCAATAACCTACTGCCGTATTTAAACCCAACTGAATCCTCTCCTAGTTGTTCTTCCACCTTCTTCCACATTATACCTGAAACAAGATCCCCAATTTAAAACTCGCCTACACGTTAACACCTTCTTCCCCAAAATCCACTCTTGCCCTGTCCTCCATAATAATAATAATATACACAAAATTTTACAAAACCTCTGTTTGTTCTTCCTTTTCCTTCCAACGGTCGTTTTTCAATTTGCTCTTTTCCTTCGACCCCTGCTCTTTTCCTTCGACCCCTGCTCCTCTACGTTCGTCCTCCTTCAGTTTTTTAGGGAAACCCATTCGACCTTTTTAACTCTCATTCGCCCCTTCTTCTTTTTCATTTGTCCTTTGCTTCATTGGGATAGTGTTGAAAAAGGGCTGCTACATTTATTATGATCTGAATATATTAATTAGAATTTCTATGGTTTTATTTTTTGTCCCATTATAATAATAATAATAATAATAATAATAATAATAATAATAATAATAATAATAATAATAATAATAATAATAATAATAATAGTTATAATTATAATAAAACGATGACGTAAAATAGGTGTGTTGCGGTTTACGGGCAGGAGGTGAGCAATTGTTGGTTGCTCCCCCCTACCTTCCTGTTGTCTGCCCGGAGTTTTGAGCCATTGTTTTCACTAATTATATCGCCCCCACCTCGCCTCGAGTAGGGGTCCTTCGGCTTTTTCTTGCTTTCCATTTGTGTTGGTTTGGAAGTGTTTATGGCTCCTAAAAAAAGAGATCAGATTGGTAAGCTAGGAGGCTCAGGCCCTGGCTCGAGTAGTGGGCTTAGAGCATGCCCCTTCAAGCATTTCCATGAGTGTAAAGATGGTAAACCGGGGTCCTCGGGTTTTTTCCGCCTTCTCGAGCACATGCAGAGTCTGCATTTCAAGACAGAAAATCGGAAGACGTCATTGAGAAATGCCATATCTCAGGACTTGGACCTTTTTATGGATGTTGGGGGCGCCCTTCAAGATGGGGCCAAATGGCTTTGTGGGAGGTGCATGGTGATGCATGCTCTTAGCAAAAGGTGTAATCATGGCGCTGATGATGTCTTATCCTTCTCTGTCAATACAGGGGATGTGGAAGATTTCATTGTTGGGATTCAGAAACCTCGTTATGTGACTCCTGATATGGAACCGGGTCCTTCAGGAGGGGTTGTCGGGGACTTATCCCTCCTTGAAAAGATTTTTTCTCTGCCCATTCAAACTGTCAAGAGCATTCCCCCAAGCTGTCGATTGGCGTTCGCCCAAGCTTTAACAGGTGCCTTACGAAAGGTGGTGGCCTCTCCAGGGTCTGTAGAAAGTTGGGTCAAATTGCTTTTATTGCCGAGGTGTACCCTGCGGGTGGTCAAACCGTCCACTAGGCAGGAGCGGAGGTCTGGAAATAGGAAATCATTGCAGTGTAGTAGCATCCTACAAGCGCTTTCCTTGTGGAAAGACGGTTCTGGGTTTGCAGATTTGGTTTCTTCCCTTTTTGATAGCGCAGGGGAAGGTGTTTTCCTTTCCCGTGATGTAAGGGGGATTGAGCCTTCTGAAGAGAGCCCCAATGTCAAACAATGCCTAAGGAAAGTTAGGGACGGTCACTTCACAGCTGCTGTTAAGGTGTTGTGTTCCAGTGGGGTTGCTCCTTTTGGGGAATCTACCATGAAAGCCCTTATTGACAAACATCCGGTGATGCCTCCTCCGTCCTTGCCTGCCAACTCTGACGTCAGGCCCGCCCTTATTGTGGATATGGATTGTGTGATTGGATGTCTCCGATCTTTCCCTAAAGGGACTTCCTGTGGGAGGGACGGTCTGAGGGCCCAACATTTGCTAGATGCTCTTACTGGAGAAGGGTCAGTGACTTCCACAGGGCTGCTCTCAGTTATTACTGAAGTCGTAAACCTTTGGCTAGGGGGTTTGTGCCCAAGGGTTCTAGCTGAATTCATTTCTTCAGCCCCTCTTACCCCTTTATTGAAACCTGATAACGGGATTCGGCCCATTGCAGTAGGGGCCATTTGGCGCAGATTAGTTTCTAAAGTGGCTATGAGGAAGGTCGGGAAGGAAATGGCTAAGTACCTTGGGGACTTTCAATTTGGGGTGGGAACTCCCAATGGGACAGAGGAGGTGCTCCACAGCGCGAACAGGTTCTTAAGCTCCTTCCATGCGGACGGGTCCTTGGCTATGCTCACGGTGGATTTTTCGAACGCGTTTAATATGATCGACCACACTGCTCTTCTTCGAGAGGTCCATCAACATTGCCCGTCTATCTATCCATGGGTCCAGTTCTTATATGCCCAGCCAGCTAGGTTGTATGTTGGTAATGAGTGTATAGGGGCTACTACGGGGGTTCAGCAAGGGGACCCTTTAGGTCCCCTCCTTTTCGCCCTTGCTTTACACCCTATGGTTCTCCGGGTACAAGAAAATTGTAAACTCCTATTTCATGCGTGGTACCTGGACGATGGGACGATTATTGGTGAGGCCACTGAAGTTGCTAAAGCCTTAGACATTATCCGGCTGGAGGGGCCATCCTTGGGGCTTCAGCTTAATATTAAGAAAACAGAGGTTTTTTGGCCGTCTTGTAATGGGGTGAAACTTCGGGACGGGTTTTTTCCCAGTGAGATTGGTAGGCCAGAAAAAGGAGTGAAGCTCCTCGGAGGGGCCGTTAGTCGGGACTCTCAATTTATCCGTGAATTGGCAAAGCGGAGGGCATCGCGCGCGGTTGGACTTATGAAACTCTTGCCCTGCCTTAGAGACCCCCAGAGTGAACTCCTCTTACTCAGGTCCTGTATGGGGGTTGCTAAGTTGCTTTTTGGGTTACGGACCTGCCAACCCCCCATGATGGATGAAGCAGTGTCATGTTTTGACAAGGGTTTAAGGGAAGCCATTGAAGACATAGTGGTGTGCGGGGGGCCTTTCTTTGGTGACCTGCAATGGCGGATGGCGTCTTTGCCGATGCGTATGGGAGGATTAGGGCTCCTCTCCGCGAAGGATGTCGGCATGTATGCGTTTGTGGCGTCGCGAGCTCAGTCCTGGAACCTTCAAGACCACATCCTACGGAATAGCGGGGTTTTCGGCTCAGACTTGGACTACGTGCAGGCCCTCGAAAAGCTAAATGACTATCTCCCAGGTTTTGATATTGGCGGTTTTTCTAACAAGGACACCGCCCCCCCAAAGCCTCAGAAAACTTTGGCGAATGCTCTTTTTGGCAAAATCGCTCAGAGCCTGGGTGAAGTTTTTAGTTTGTCCCCTCGTCAGAGGGCAGTTATTGAATGCTTGCAAAGCCCCCACGCCCAAGATTTCCTGACTGTTATCCCGATCGAAGGTCTAGGCCAAAGCATGTCTGCCATTGAATACAGGGCCATTCTTAAATATCGTCTGATGATCCCCATGTACCAGGAGGATGGAATATGCCCGATTTGCCGTAAGGTCTGCATGGATGAATACGGGGAACATGCAGTTCATTGTAAGGAGTTACCCGGTTTCAAATATCGGCATGATTGGGTTCGAGACATTCTGTGGGACATTTTAAGACGGGCTGAGATCTCAGCCAAGAAGGAGGCCCCTGTGAACTTCCTCTCGGATCCAGCAGAAGGGAGATCCACTCTGCGACCAGCAGATCTCCTTGTCTTTGGGTGGGCCGGGGGGAAACATGCTTGTGTTGACCTGACAGGTGTATCTCCCCTAGTTGGGTTGAGGGATAGTGGCTTTGTAGCAGGGCAAGCGGTGCGAAAAGCAGAGGAAAAAAGGTAGAAAAACATGCTAAAGCCTGCGAGGAGAACCAACACGTTTTTGTGCCCTTGGCCTTTGATACCTTTGGCTCATTGGCACCGGAGGCTACCCGTTTCCTGACCAGGGTCCAGCGGGTTATTCACAGTAGTGTCTCGGCTTCGGGTGGGCATGGTTACGTTTTTAGTAGATTAGGATTTGCTATTCAGAAAGGGGTGGCGGCGCAGCTTGTTGCTCGTCTGCCCGTTATCTTGATGTAATTTTCCTTGTTATTAATAAAATCTATAAAGACACACAAATTACAATATCCTAACCTATTCAAACACTAATTAAACAATTAATTAAAAGGAACTAGATAACCCTATATGTTAAACCGATAATTCAAACTACCCTGGTTGAGGAACCATAGCTTCAAGAGTTAGCGTAAAGACTACCGATCAAATTTTGTATGATTTAGAAAAGGAAAAGAGGTTGTACTGTGGCAACAATAATAAACAGCTAATCACATGATAGGAAAACAACTTGGATATGGTTGAGAAGCCCAGAATACGCATTCGGAAGTAATAGATGACCCACGAATTGCTCCTGTTTGATCAAAACATTATTGTGACATTATTATAATTATTGTATATATGGTTAGGTGTTATTGTAATTATGTCCCTTTCCAAAATATAAGGGAACATTCATGTATATATTCTGGTCAATATGGAATGAAGACTAACTTTGAACCTTCCAATTTATCATGGTATCAAAGCCTTCTCCCAAATAATCCCTTCTCATCTTGCCGTCAACCTTCATACCCTGCCGCACTATTTTTTTTTTCCAATCATCATACTTTCTACAATCATGTCTTCCCCTATCCACCCTGCAATCACTGTGTCCAATATCAAGAATTTTATTCCAATAATTCTTGATAGTAAAACTGAACACTACAACACATGGGCTGAATTGTTCACGATTCATTGCAAAGCTTATGATGTTTATAACCACCTACAACCCCGTCCTCACGTTGCCACCTCTTCTTCATCTGAACCGGACAAAGATACCACCCCACAAGATTCTTGGACTCGCATAGACGCCATTGTTTTACAATGGATCTATGGTACTATAACCCAAGACCTTGTCCACACAATCATGATCAATAATACCACCGCCTATGACGCGTGGACTCGTCTCAAAAATCTTTTCCTTGACAACCAAGCCGCCCGTACCATCACTCTCCAAAATAAATTCATCAACACCCGTCTTGAACAATTCTCAAATGTTTCGGATTATTGCCAATCCATGAAATTGATTTACGATCAGCTCACAAGTCTTGGAGCACCGGTCACCGAAAATCAACTTGTTCTACAACTTCTCATCGGCTTGACCCCACAATATGAGAGTATTTCTCTTATACTCCAAAATACTCAGCCCTTGCCGGAATTTTACAGTACACGATCCCGCTTGTGTCAAGTCGAAGACACCAAAAATAACCAAGCCAAACTTTCGGCTCAAAATGCCGGCACTGCCCTCAACGCCACAACTGAACAGTCCAACTATACCGAAACCCGCAACAACAACCGGTCGGACAACAACCAAAGAGGGCGTGGACGCGGACGGGGCCGGGGACGTGGTCGCTACCAACAACAATATTACAATCATCAATACTGGCCGAACCCATCTTGGCCTCCTCAACAAAATAACAGCCCGCAACAATATGCTCCACAGCCCAATTCTCAGGCCCGCTCTCCCTCACCTTGGGCCCAATGGTCCTACGCACCCTGCCCCTACCCATCAGCCCCTATACTCGGTCTCGGCCCACAACAACAGAATCAGGCCCACGGCTCTCATAATGCTTCGGGTATTCTAGGCCCCAAGCCCACTAATTCTTCCTCGGCCCAATCTTACAACACCGGGTACTCGCCAACCGACATTGCTCAGGTGTTATACAACTTGGCCATTCATAATAATGATTCCTCCTGGACCATGGACACAGGCGCGTCAGGTACTATGTCTCCACAATCTGATAAGTTTTCGTCTATTTTTAATTCTGGCATTATTCGTAATATAATAGTTGGCAATGGCAAAACCATTCCGGTTCTAGGACAAGGCAACATAACCTTACCCCCGCCTTTTCCACCTTTTAAATTAAACAATGTCCTTTATGCCCCTAACCTTGTCAAAAACTTAATTTCTGTCCGTCGTTTTACAACTGATAATCAATTGTCTGTTGAATTTGACCCTTATGGTTTTACTGTGAAGGACCTACGGACCAAGAAACCTATCCTACGATGCAATAGCTCGGGGGATCTCTACACTCTCAGCCCATCCAACATCACCAATCTCAACACAGCTTCCACTTTTGCTGCTATCACTCAGGACATTTGGCATCAACGGCTCGGTCATCCAGGCCCAGCAATTTTGAATAATTTAAAAACTACTAGTTCTATTTCTTGTGGTGTTTAAAATAATAAAACTTGTCCCGCTTGTATTTTTGGGAAACACACTAAACTCCCTTTTCTTGCATCTAATACAAGCACGTTTATGCCATTTGATATTGTGCATAGTGACGTTTGGACATCGTTATTATGTATTATTCTTGGATGATTATACCAATTTTTTATGGACCTACCCCATAGCCCATAAATCTGATGTGTTTGCCATGTTCACAAAATTTCACACATTTGTCCACACACAATTCAACACCAAAATCAAACAACTCCAATGCGATAACGGACGTGAATATGCCAATAACCAATTTACAAATTTTTGCAATAATAATGGCATGCATTTCCGTTTCTCGTGTCCACACACCTCATCCCAAAATGGTAAAGCTGAACGAAAAATTCGCACAATTAATAACCTCATGCGAACCATCTTGGTCCACTCATCCACTCCAAACACCTACTGGCACCATGCCCTCCAAACCGCCACCTATCTTTTTGTAACGACCCTGGCAGTCGGTGCCGGGTCGTTGGGTCGGGTTATCGGAGCTACGCAGCGGAATTCAAATAATAACAGTCTTTAGTCTTCCAGGATCCACGTCATCATATCTGTTGGGTTACCTGAACACATGCCAAAAATAGTTTCTGTCAACATAAAGTTGGTGAGGTCGTGTATTTTATAAAGTGAATGGCCAGTTCGTTTATTGATAATTCTTTTATATAAAACACTCTTTTGTAAACATGCTTTACAATTATAATTCTGAAGGGGAAAATATATTTCTATTATACCACTCTATCATATATCAATTCTATTATAATCCATTATATCATATCGATTATATTTCGTGTCATTCCTATCGATGGTACCACTCTGATTGTGGTAAAATACCTGTTCCTGTCCTCTACTTGGACAAGAATGGTTTTGGTCCTCTACTTGGACATTCCTACCCTCTACTTGGGTAGGACTGGTTCTTGCCCTCTAGTTGGTACAAGAAAGGAAATGGCGGATACCGGCCAGTACTGTCCTTGTCGTTTCTATGTCCCCTTTTCTATTATACTTCTTTTATTTCTATTGATAATCTTTTATTATGTAAAGCATTTCTAGGTTTAATAAATGACATGTATTCCCCCGAAAAAACTTAATAAAACAGTAAAAGTGGGGAGTTCACGATACTCACCGGTTTGCTTATAATCTTCTATAGTTTCTCCTATTACAATTATATGTCATATATATATGGATACGTTTTACGCGTGGGACTTGTTAGATTGTAATACTTAGGATATATATCATATATACAATTTATACATATAGAATTCGGTATATATTAGATAGTCCTAAACTCGGGGTTTATTATTGACACGACACGGACATCCTAATTCTAGCTGGCCATTACAGCTTGGCATACAAAAGAAATAAAGCTGGCCATTACAGCTTGGCACACGAACCTAAAGAACTCTAGACACGAACTTACCCGGATGATGGCTCGGCGGAGCATATTATTATCAACCCGAGTCTAGTATATCGTTTTATATGTCGAATCTTATATATATAAACATATATATTTTATATATGTTTATTATTCTCTTATTATTATTATCAAGTCCGTACGTTATTCGTATTATATATATATATTCGTATAATTCTAATAATCCTCGTCTAGTTTTTGGACCGGGTTCTGTTCCGGTAGTTGACCGAGTCACTAAGTTGACTCGGTATCAAACTCGTTTTCCCGATACGGTTAATTGGTACCTCGCAATGAAACATAATCCTTATATTAATCAATAGATTATTAGATTATAACCAATCAACCATTAGGATATAAATATTATCGGATAAATAGTCGATCTTACCGGATTATTATTGGAACACAACCAAAGATCAATCGGATCTTTGGTTATAAATAATCATCATCATCAATTCAACTCCTGAATTTCCTGATTATATATTCACAACACATATTGGTCAGTAACAATAATCAATCCCAATCGATTATATGATTATTAACTTCAAGACCACACCCACAAACTAATCGGATAGTTCACGGGTTGGTTTGCCGATCACTGATCAAAACAGAACAAAGAAGCAGGGTTACGGTAGCTTATCGAGCACCCGAACCGGGAACAGAAAGGTTACCGATACTCGACTCGATTCAATAAAACAGAAGGGATGATTATCGGGTGACATCGTACATAATCAGATTCTTGACCGGAAACTAACCGGACTAACAAATCAACAGAAAAGAACCTAGTTTGGTTTATCGATTATCAGTCAAGCATAAGGATTGTTCGGTTCTCGGAATTCCATTCAGCAATTATCAAGACCTGACTGGTGACTATCCGGTTAATCAAAACAACACATGTCACGGGTTCGGGTTCGTTCAGCAACTTAACAGACCCGATGGCAGTCACCATAATCCGGTGACTGCCCGATCACGAAGACAGAGAAAGAATAGGGTTCTCGAGGCTGGGAGCAGAGGAACAAGATGGTCAGGTGATCGTTATCGGGTTGTTGTTTGGTAACAAAGACACAAGAGAGAAGGGTTTAGACTTACCGAAGAGGAGAAGAAAGACGACGGCCGGCGGCGGAAGACGATGACCGGAGGAGGAGGCGGCAGCGACCGGCCATTAACCTCCGGTTGCTGCTCTGCTTGTCTTCTCACACAATGTGTGTGTTCAGTATATATCAAGAGAGAAAGAGATAGGAATAAGGGTGGAGGGATTTTATAAGGGAAATAAAAATAGAGGGTGTTTGGCAACGGGGATAATAGCTGGGACTCGGGATGTTTGGTAACGGGTATAACAATAAAATAAGGAACGTTTGGCAGTGATTGAATAGTAGATAAGGAGCGTTTAACCGAGATAATAAAAATTCCATAATTATTATCTATATAATTGGTTGAAACGGTTGGTCGCGAGATTCGAACTTGAATATTTTATTAAATAATCGGGTGGTCGGGTACGACCCGACCCGTTTAAGAGACCCGTAACACCTCGGGGTGTTATACTTTTAAACATCATCCCAACCAAAATACATAACTTCCAAACACCTACCCAAAGACTTTACAATTGCTTACCTACATACGATCACCTTCGTGTGTTCGGTTGCATTTGTTACCCACTCATTCCTCATACCACCATTCATAAACTAGCCTACCGCTCCTATCCTTGTGTATTCCTCAGGTACCCCTCCAACCATCGAGGATACAAATGTCTTGACCTCAAAACCCGCACAATCACCATTAATCGTCATCTCACTTTTGATGAAACGATTTTCCCTTTTTCCAAATCTCACAAACCAACACCAAATTCCTACACTTTCCTAGATGCCACTGTCCACCCATATAACTACTACCCACCCTTTCAACCCACTGATGCCCCTTCCCCTGCCCATCACAATCACACGGCCCAAAACCAATCACCTAGCCCAGCTCCCACACACTCCACTCCAGCCCATCAAGCCTTCCCCGTCCCACCTGTCGCCTCTCCTACTCTGGCCCAACATGCTTCACCCGGCCCAGCTCACTCACTGCCCAACGACTCCTCACAGACCACGACCACAAACCAAAATCACACACCATCTTACAGCCCTCAGCAGCATGGTCCCTCACCTCCCCCACCACCTCCCCGAACCATGACCACCCGAGCCATGTCTGGCATCTCTAAACCAAAACAAATATTTAACCTTTCTACTACCTCCATCTCACCCGTCCCTAAAAATCCCAAAGACGCCTTGTCTAAACCAGTTTGGCATCATGCTATGCAAACCGAATTTAATGCCTTAATTAAAAACAAGACTTGGGAACTTGTCCCGAGACGACCTGACATGCGCATTATACGTAGCATGTGGCTTTTTCGTCATAAATTTAAATCTGATGGCACTCTTGAACGTTACAAAGCTAGGTTGGTTTGTGATGGTAGTACACAGGAAGTTGGAGTTGATTGCGGGGAAACATTTAGCCCGGTAGTTAAACCGGCTACTATTCGTACTGTCTTGACATTAGCCTTATCTCAGTCATGGCCCATCCACCAATTGGACGTCACCAATGCTTTCTTACATGGTACTCTTAATGACACTGTTTACATGCACCAACCCATGGGATTTAGACATCGGGATTATCCTGATCATGTGTGTCTACTCAAAAAGTCGTTATATGGTCTTAAACAGGCACCACGAGCATGGTACCAACGATTTACAGATTTTGTTAATTCTATTGGTTTTTTGCAGAGCAGGTGTGATAACTCACTTTTCACGTATCATTACGGGGGTGACATTGCTTACTTATTAATTTATGTTGACGACATCATTCTAACAACATCATCAGACTCTCTCAGGTTAAAACTCATGGGCAGCCTCGCGGCTGAATTTGCCATGAAAGATCTTGGACCACTCAGTCATTTCTTAGGTATCTCAGTCACCCGAACAGGCTCCACCATGTTCCTTTCTCAGCAGTCATATGCTCTTGATATTGTTACTCGTGCAGGTATGGAAAATTGTAACCCTGTTGCGACACCTGTGGACACCAAGCCCAAACTCAGTGCCTCCTCCAGTGCTCCATTTGAGAACCCCACTCTATATCGCAGTCTTGCAGGGGCCCTCCAATATCTCACATTCACCAAACCAGATATCACTTATGCAGTCCAATATCTCACATTCACATGCATAACCCCACCACTGAGCACTGGAACGCCCTGAAACGCATTATAAGATACATTCGGGGCACTGCTACATTTGGTCTTACTTTATCGTCTTGCTCGACAGTCTCTCTAAGAGCCTACACAAATGCTGATTGGGCAGGGTGCCCGGATACTTGTCGATCTACATCCGGTTATTGTGTTTATATGGGTCCCAATTTGCTCTCATGGTCTTCAAAACGACAAACAACAATTTCTCGTTCAAGTGCTGAAGCCGAATACCGAGCTGTAGCTAATGTGGTTGCTGAAATCTGCTGGATCCGCAATCTTCTTCTCGAACTTCGCAGACCCCTTTCCACAGCTACGTTGGTCTATTGTGATAACATCAGTGCCATATATTTATCTCACAATCCAGTGCAACATCAGCGCACAAAACACATTGAGTTAGATATTCACTTCGTTCGAGAGCATGTGCAACAGGGTAATATTCGCATTCTCCACACACCTACTTGACTTCAGATCGCCGACATTTTCACTAAAGGCCTTCCTCGGGTTCTCTTTGACGACTTTTGCTCCAGTCTCAACATTCGACAACCTCCTGTTTCGACTGCGGGGGTGTAATAGATGACCCACGAATTGCTCCTGTTTGACCAAAACATTATTGTGACATTATTATAATTATTGTATATATGGTTAGGTGTTATTGTAATTATGTCCCTTCCCAAAATATAAGGGAACATTCATGTATATATTCTGGTCAATATGGAATGAAGACTAACTTTGAACCTTCCAATTTATCAGGAAGTTAAGGAAGTCAAAGATTTAAATGGTAACAGGGATCGCCGGAGATGGATTGGGCACGCAATAGGGCCTTCTCGGTTACGTCGGTACGTAGAATGATTGAGGCAGATTTGCTTGCACACAAAGTAGAGCTTTTGTTT
The DNA here is from genome assembly GCA_028751855.1 of Ambrosia trifida. Lineage (NCBI taxonomy): Eukaryota > Viridiplantae > Streptophyta > Magnoliopsida > Asterales > Asteraceae > Ambrosia > Ambrosia trifida. The sequence continues at coordinate 17,219,703 of CM054130.1, forward strand.
AGCCCAAATGGCTTCCAAATAAGGTGAATTTCTTGGCATGGATAGCAAGTAAGAATAAAATTCCCATGAAAATGGCTCTAACCAAAAGAGAAGTGTAACTGGAGTCTACACTTTGTGATTTACCGGGCTCATGCTTGAATCGGTGGACCATCTTTTTGTAAACTGTTGCTTGCCAAAGAGGTGTGGGAATTGATTCAAACTTGGTGCAGAATGTGTTAAAATATTAAATGTGCTCTATATGTTTAATTCTAATGGCTATCATACGTTTACTAAGTTGTTCTAGTGTTTTGGGCTGCTTCACTAATGGGCTTATGATCTGGGCCTATGTGTTGGTTATGTTATAATGTTGGTCTATGTTGGCATATGGTCTGGCCCATGGCCCATGGTTCTTTATCACGTGTAGATAAGATGAATGTTTCAGGAATGAATCTTGATCGTCGGATGGATATCTGATCGTGTGGTTCAGGAGTTGTTTCGTACAAGTGGATGGAAGGATCGAGATGGGACTATAAATAGATTATTATTTCACATTTTTCAATTATTCTCTTTATTTTCTGTATTGTTCGTCTTGTAGCTCTCGAGCATCTAGGGTTTCATTCATCTCTGGTTGAATCTGATCTTCTTGAGCTGTGAGAAGATCAGTGAGGTCTTGTGGTGGAGATTACGCCTGTGTAATCTCTTGTCTGATCAGGTGTTTGATCATCTGAGGTGTCTTCGTCTGGTTGTAAGTTGTTTGTATTAACATTCATCATAGTCAATTGATCTAATCAATCAGTTGACATATTATTCTTTAGAGTCTCTCTTGTTTGAGAGAGATTCAGGGTATTTGGGGGCACTTTTTGGTTTGGGTATAATAAGATCTTGTCACCTGTTTTGTCGCCTAGTTCTTGTTGTTATTGGTTAGTCTTGAGTTTGTGTAGGCTCAGATCTTGTGTATATTGGTTTGGATCAAAAAATTTTACATGGTATCAGAGCCTTAGGCTCTTTTATCAAAACGATCCAACTATTTTCGGCTGCATCTTTGTGTTCTTTGTCTACAGTATGAGATCTTGAATGTTAGATCTCAGATCTGGTATTACTAACTGTGTTCACTGTTGTTTGTGTTTTAAAGAGAATTGATCTGGATCAGTGGTCAACTATTGTTGGCAAGGGTTCTGGAACTAATTGATTGGAATTGGAATTGTTTGCTTCAATTGCTCTCACAACACTATACCCTAAGTGAAGGTATAGGTTGTGAGGTTGGAGATTCCTAACTTGGGACCTCCTCCTGGTGAGATTGTTCCTGTTTCTCCCTTGTGTCTTGTGTCTTTTACTTTCTGTGTCTAGTTGTCTTGGCCGGGTTATGGTGGACCGGCATTGAAGTTGATCTGTGATTGTTTGATTGTCTACTTGCTATCTGTCTTTGTGTGTTTTGTGGTATATTGTCTAGTATACATACATATATACTCTTATTTTCTTAGTTAATAAAGGACTCCTGTACTAAGATCTGCGTGGGCGCCTTGAGTGATGAACCCATGATCTGACCCCTGGTACAGTTTCGTCCTCTAGGTTTGATTGTTTCTTATTCTTGGATTCTCTTTCTGTTTGTGTTCTTGGTTATTTGATATCTTGTGTGTGAATGTCTGGTCAAGAAACAGGAGTGCCTCAAGGACCATAAGGACCTCAAGGTCCCCAAGGACCTCAGGGTCCTCAAGGTCCACAAATTGGTGGCATAAATGATTCTTCTGGACAGATTGTCACTTTGATAAGTAAATTGGATATCAGTGATCCTCTTTACTTACATCCAAGTGACACTAGTAGCTTGTCTATTATTAGCATTAAGCTTAAAGGGTCTGAAAACTACTCTGTCTGGTCTAACTCTATGAAACTTGCATTAGAGGCTAAAAATAAGTATGGATTTATTGATGGTTCATGTGTTAAGTCTACTGATGATGAATTACTTGCTAAACAATGGGATAGGTGTAATTCTGTTATTCTGTCTTGGTTGTTAAACTTTGTTAGTGAAGAACTGTACTTAGGGCAAGTGTTTTCTAAGTTTGCTAAAGATGTCTGGGATGAACTAAAAGAAACCTATGATAAGGTAGATGGGTCAATTGTGTTTAACCTGTATCAAAAGATTAATAGTGTTAAACAAAATGGTAGTTCTGTTGCTGAGTATTATCATAGGTTAAATACAATGTGGAAACAATTAGATGCTATACTACAATTACCCCCTTGTACTTGTAGAGCATCTAAGGACTTTAATGACTTTAGTACTCTTATAAAATTGATGCAATTTCTGAAGGGACTTGATGATGTGTACCAACCAGTTAGAACCACCTTGTTAACTAGGGAACCTTTACCTTCTACTAAAGTAGCTTTTTCTATAATATCAAGAGAGGAATCCCACAGAAATTCTGTTGGAACCTCAAAGGGTCAAAATGTTGCTTTTGTCACTAAATCTAATCAATCTTTTGATAACAAGAAAAGAGTTAATAGAGGACCTAACCCTAATCTAAAATGTACTCATTGTAACATGATAGGACACACTGTTGACAGGTGCTATGAACTAGTTGGTTATCCTCCTGGTTTTAAAAGGAAACCAGGAGGTCAAGTGTTTAAAACAAATGTGTCTAATAATGTTTCAAGTTGTAAGCAGGGGGTGTCCTCTGCTTCCACTAGTAGCAGTTCTGCTTTACCCTTTTCTGCAGAACAGGTGTCTAAATTGTTGAGTCTCATCAGTGATAAGGGAAGTGTTGACACTCAGAACTCCAATGTTGGAGGTAAGAGTGTGTTCTTGAATGGTTTTTCCAGTCTGTCTTGTCTGTCTAAACTTGAGAAATTATTTAAAAACTTTTCAAGTTGTTCTAACTTTGTTAAAAGTATTATAAGTCACAGTTGGATTACTGACTCAGGTGCTAACCAGCACATGACCAGTAATGACAAAGACATGTATAATTGTATGGATGTGTCAAATTATGATCTAAAGGTTAAGCATCCTAATGGCACCAGTGCCAAAGTGTCTAAAATAGGAGATATTAAACTTGCAAATGGAGTTGTTCTTTATGATGTCTTCTATGTTCCTGATTATTGTGTTAGTCTTATGTCTGTTCATAAACTTGCTAAGGATAGCAAGTTATCTGTTCTATTTGATGAAAATAGTTGTTATATCCAGGATTCCAAGTGCAAGAGAATCCTGGTGACTGGTAGACAAAGTGAAGGTCTATATTTTGTTGGTGAACATGTAAGTTCATCAAATGTCTATTTTAGTAGCACATGTGACACAGAGTTGTGGCACAGTAGGCTTGGTCACCCCTCTGACCAAGTCTTAGCTATTTTAAGAGATAGTCTTGGTATTAACAATAGTAACACTAAACCATGTGAGGTCTGCCATAAGGCAAAACAGACTAGGTTACCCTTTCCACTTAGTGATCATAAGACTAAAGAAGTAGGTGATGTGATTCACTTAGATGTCTGGGATCCATATAGAGTCACTAGTAAAGAAGGGTACAAGTATTTCTTAACTGTGGTTGATGATTATTCTAGAACCGTGTGGTGTTATTTGTTAAGAAATAAGGGTGACGTTTTTGAAAACATCTCTGATTTTTATGAACTTCTAAAGACACAATTTAAAAAATGTGTTAAAGTATTTAGGAGTGACAATGGTACTGAGTTTGTGAATAATAAAATGAGTCTGTTTTGTAAATCTAGAGGTATAATTCACCAGACTACTTGTGTTTACACACCACAACAAAATGGAGTTGTGGAAAGAAAAACACAGACATCTCTTAAATATGGCTAGGGCTTTGTTGTTTCAGAGTGGGTTACCACTTAGATTTTGGTCTGAATGTGTATTGACTACTGCTTATATTATAAACAGGCTCCCCTCTTCTGTGTTGCTAGGAAAAAGTCCCTTTCAAGTTGTGTATGGGTTCCCCCCCACTCTCAGACATTTAAAAAGTTTTGGGTGTCTATGTTTCAGCACTATTCTAAATGAGTCTGATAAATTGTCTAGTTGTGCTGATAAGTGTGTGTTAATTGGATATTCTAATTTCAAAAAAGGTTATAAATTATGGAATTTACAATCTAAACAAGTAGAATTCTCTAGGGATGTTAGATTTTATGAAGAAATCTTTCCATTCAAAAATAGTTTGGAAGATATAGAACCTAATATTGTTTTTGAAAATGTAAACCATGTAAACTTTTTTGATAGTATTGAATCAGAAAACATTGAGAACTTTAAAATGACTGAGGGGTCTAATCTTCCCGATGATGAAGGGGGAAACAAAGGTACTAATGTCAAGTCCACTAGTCAGCAACCAGGACTCAATCCCAGGGCTGACATGGACTGTGATCTGGGTCAACAGTCTAACCCAGGTAGTAGTGAACCTGAGAGGGTTGACCATAATGTGGACTTGTGTTAGGACAAAAAGGATTGGAGAAACCACTTTTGCAAACCTTAGTCTAATTCACTTTCTGTCAAAATACTCTAAGTATGGAACTGATGAAGACAAGGAATCAAACTGCTGAAGAAGAGATTCAGAAGTACTGAAGAAGAAGTCATCAGAAGTTCTGAAGTTCAAACCAGACACTTCAACTGAAGAACTGCTGAAGACAAACTACTCATCAGTAGTTTGTCATTCATCAGTACTTAAAGAAGATCTTTTCCACCGCCCTTGTATATCAGTAGTTTAATACTTTAGTATTTCTTTTTACTTTATGTACAAGTTCCAAGACTGCAACTTGTTGCAACTTGTTTCTGAACTTGCTTTTTGGCAAGGTTCATGTATTTGTAAAGTCTATAAATAGAAGGATTCATCCTTCTGTTTTAAACATTGATTTTAATACAAGAAATCCTTCAACACTTATTATTGTTATTTCCATTTCGTGTTTACTGAGAATCTGTCAAAGTATTTCATTCTCATTCAATACTTAGATTCTCAATAAACACTTCTCATTTATTGTTCTTGATTCCAGGGGGAGTAATAACTCCTGTTGACAAAGTGTAGCTATAAACTTATAAACATTCCGTTGTGCTAACACTCACCAAGAACTTGCTAAACACTTAAGTGTCTACTAGCAAGTTCAAACTAAAAGAGCAGCTTAATACTGATCCAACAATTGGTATCAGAGCACTGGTTTATCTGATCACATATCAATCTAACAAATTGAGAATCAGACACAGGCTCTTGTTGATATTCAATAAAGGATTATAAGCTCACTTTTTTCAACATCCATCACCTTAAGAGATATTTGACAAATCAATACTCTTTAAAATGGATCCTCATAATACTGGTTCTGCCACTAAACCTGCCATGCTTGTAAGAAATGAATATAACATATGGCAAAAGAGAATGGCACATACCTTGTCACAAACCAACACAGGTTGTTGGAGATCTGTGATATATGGTCCTCATAAACCAGTAAACATAAATCTTGAAACTAAGGAAGAGATTCCAAAAGAACCAAAAGACTATACTGATGATGATTTCCTAAAACTTGAGCTTGATGCAAAAGCTTTTTCTATGTTGGCAATGGCACTCCCAAATGAAATCTATTCTGGCCTACTACATTGTGATAGTGCCAAAGAGCTTTGGGACTGCCTAAAAGAACAGTTTGGAGGAACTGAAGAGGTGATTGCCAACACCAGAGAAATCTTGGCTCAACAATATGAAACTTTTGCTCACATTAATGGGGAAACTTTAACTCAGCAATTTGAAAGATTTTCCTCATTAATATCTGAGCTAAAACTAAATGGTCAGACCTATACAACTGTATCTATGCTTCATAGATTTTTAAGGTCTTTACCTGATAAATGGGAAACATACTCAATAGTCTTAAGATCTTCACCAGATTTTAGCTCCCTCACTTTTACAAAACTTCATGGGAGATTACTTACTTTTGAGAGAGAAATTAATCAAAAGAAAAAGTTACAAAACTCTGGTAAAACTGCTGATGACTATCTACCTGGTAGTACAGCACTATTGGGACAAGACTCACCAACTTGTTCAAATAGTTTTGGATCTTTTGACCACATTGACATAACTGCTGGGATCTCATCTGAAAGATCATTCCCAGGTTATGACAATAATGACTTTGGTCAAACTGCTGATAACATGTGTTTTATCATGGATGACTTAAATAGTTTCAGCAGTGATGACCTTGAAGAAATGGATATTTTGCACCAACTGGCCATGTTAAGTTTAAAAACAAATAAATTTTACAAAAGGTCAGGAAGGAAGTTTCCAGGACTTAACAGTTCTACAAAAATTGGTTTTGACAAATCTAAACTTAGATGTCATAAGTGTCAAAAGTTGGGACACTTTGCTAGAGAATGTAGAAGCTCTGGCTTTAACCAATCTCAGTCTGGAAACAATTTTAACCCCAATTATAACAGGAATAATGGAACACAAGGGAGTGCACATTTTTTACAGGCACAAGCTCCACAACACCAATATGTGCCACAAGTACAATATGTACAGATGCCTGCTCAACAGATGCAGAGCCAACAATTAATCCCTCCCTTTCCAGCTGCTCAACAACCTCCACAGCAACAACAACCCTCTCAACAAAGTTTATTTACCTCAGGGTATGTTGACTGGAGCAGTCTTCCTTTTGACACCACAGAGTGCAATCCTGATGCAGACAACAAAATGTTTGACATCAACTGGGGAGAGCCTGACAATGGCAGAAAGAACTTTGCCTTAATGGCATTTGAGGGATGCTCCTCAAAATCTGCCTTGTCTCAGGTATCAAAAGAATCTTTGACAAAACTATGTTCAAATTCATGCAAAGAATCTTTTGCTCTCATAAGAGAGACAAATGTGCACTTACAAGGAAAAGCCAATGACTCTGAGAGGAAACTCACTCAGATAAAATGTGATTTAGAAAGAAAACTTTCTGCAAAAACAAAAGAAGTTTCTAAATTGACTAACTCTGCTATTGAAACCCAAGCACAAATCAAAATAATGATTAATGACCTAGGAAATGTCAGACAAGAGCTTGCTGACACCAAGGTCACATGTGAAAAATGGGTGGAATCTTGTAAGGGGTACCAACTATTGCTAAACAAACAAAGTGCTTCAAATGTTAGGTTTGGCATAGGGTACAATCACACTGAAACACCAACTGATTTCTCTCCCAAAACTACTGAAGATGGGAGAAAAATTGTTTCAGGTGAAACTTCTGAAGAGGAAGAATGCACATCTTTCCATGAAAACTTTCTAAAATCACACAAAGAAAGTTCTTCAGAAGTATTGATTAAATCTGACTTTAAGTCATCAGCAGTTTCAACTACATCAGGAGTTGAGAACCTAAAAACTACTGATGACCTAAAACCAATCAAAACTGTCAGAGATTTGTCTTTGAAAGAAAAGACAAAAGAATGTGAAATTTGTGGTCTGTTCAACCACAAAACAGAATTTTGCAGATATAGAAAGGGCACTCAGTTTAATAAGAAAAATCAACAACTGGTTGTGGGGGAACAAATCAAAAATGATTATGCAAAAACCTTTTCTCCCAAGAAACAACAACCAGCAAAAACCCTTTCTTAGAAAAAGACAAAATCTCAACAAAAGTCTTTTTCTCAAAATTCTCTTTCAGTAGTTAGACCTAAATCATCAGCAGTTTCACAAACTGCTGAGATTAAAGATCTTATGAACATGGTACAACTACTGATGACCAAAGTTGATGGTGGTCCTCAAAAGGATACCACCATTGTGCTTAATGCAAAATCCATTGCCAAAAAGACATGGATTTCTAAACTTGGTCAAGAACAAACTGTAAATGTTCTCAAGAGCAAACCCAAAGCCAAACTGGCTTGGGTTCCAAAATCAAACTAATTTGCTATATTGTGCAGAGAGTTTCCAGAGGCTTGAATAGCATTTGGTATGTAGACAGTGGAGGCTCAATGCAGATGACAGGATGCAGATACCTGATAAACAATTTTATCAGTCAAAGAGATGGATCTGTGTCCTTTGGGAACAATGCTAAGGGATATGTGCTAGGACATGGAAATGTCTCCTCTGGCAAAATACAGTTTGACAAGGTCAATCTGGTTGAAAACCTTGAGTACAACTTGCTTAGTGTGTCACAAATGTGTGATAAAGGATATTCTTCCTTTTTCACAAAGACAGCATGCAAGATCATATCACCAGAAGGCCAGAAGTTGATAGAGAAGATCATTGAAAATCATACTTTGTTAATTGCCAAAAGATGTGGCAATGTCTATGCAGTGGACATTGAAAAAGACAAAGTACTGAACAACACTGCCTGTTTCTTCTCAAGGGCATCAACTTCAGAAACTGATCTCTGGCACAGGAGACTTGGCCATGTGAACTTTAAAACCATAAATAAAGTCACAAAAATGGGCTTGGTCAGAGGTCTACCCTTAAAAGTATACCAGTGTCAAGAACACTGTGTATCCTGTTTAAAGGGTAAACAACATAAGTCCTCCTATAAGTCTATTGAAGAATCAAAAACAACTGCATGTCTTCAACTACTCCATATGGACTTATTTGGGCCTGTAAAGATCATGAGCCTTGGTAAAAAGAAGTACTGCTTAGTCATCATTGATGACTACTCAAGATTTACATGGGTATTCTTCTTATTTTCCACGGATGAGGCTGCTGAAATCATCAAGTTCTTCATTCTACAAGTAGAGAAGCAATACTCTCTACCTGTCAAAACCATTAGAAGTGATAATGGGACAGAGTTCAGGAACAAAACTCTGAATGACTTCTGTTTGTCTAAAGGGATTATTAGACAATTCAGTGTCGCCAGAACTCCTGAACAAAATGGTGTGGTAGAAAGGAAGAACAGAACTTTAATAGAAGGAGCAAGAACAATGTTAGCTGATTCTGGCCTACCTTTATACTTCTGGGCAGAAGCAGTTAACACATCATGTTATGTTCAAAATAGAGTTCTTGTTGTCAAGAGACATTCAAAGACTGCCTATGAAGTTCTTCATGGCATGAAGCCCCTTATCTCCTTTTTCAAGGCTTTTGGATGTCAATGTTTCATCTTGAACATCAAGGAATCTATTTCAAAGTTTGCTGCCAAAGTTGACTCAGGTTACTTTCTTGGTTATTCATCAACAAGAAAAGCCTACAAGGTTTTTAACTCAAAAACCAGGATAGTAGAAGAAACACTGAATGTCAAGTTCAATGAGTCAAAACACACTCTCATTCCAGCACATCCTGCTGAACTCTTTGACCTTGACAACTTTCATTTTGAGCCTGAAAAGACTGTCACTTCATCCAAACCTACTTATTATGGTGATCAAAGGTTTGATGATGAGGATCCAGCACCATGGACTCCTCAAACAGTCATTAAGTCAACTTCAAAACCATCAGAAGTTTCACAAACTTCTGATTCAACAAATACTGAAGGCCAAACTCAAACATCTGCTTCAGCACCTGCAACTACTGAAGAAACTGAAACTGCTGAACCAGATATAATAGACCTCAGTAGTTTGTTTGAAGAACATGAGCCACCAACACCTGTCAGTGGTTTACAACAACTGATCGAACACAAAGATCATCCACTTGATCAAATCATGGGTGATATTGCATCAGGTGTTCTTACAAGAAACCAGCTTTCCAACTTTTGTCTATTCTCAGCATTTATTTCACAGTTGGAACCAAAGAAGTACCAGGAAGCCCTCAAAGACAACAATTGGGTGCAGGCAATGCAAGATGAATTGCTTCAATTCAACAAACAACAGGTATGGGAAATCTGTCCCTTACCACCAAACAAGCAACCAATTGGGACAAGATGGGTTTTCAGGGACAAACAAGATGAAGCTGGTATGATAATAAAGAACAAGGCAAGATTGGTAGTACAAGGTTACTCTCAAGAAGAAGGCATTGACTATGATGAAACCTTTGCTCCAGTTGCAAGGCTTGAAGCCATCAGGTTATTTCTGGCCTATGCCATTTCCAACAAAATAAAAGTTTATCAAATGGATGTCAAGAGTGCATTTTTGTATGGAAAGATAAAAGAGGAAGTGTATGTTTGTCAGCCACCTGGGTTTGAGGATCCCTCTCATCCTGAGTGGGTGTACAAACTAGACAAAGCTCTTTATGGGCTCAAACAGGCTCCAAGAGCCTGGTATGATACACTTTCAACCTTTTTACTCAAAAATAACTTCACAAGAGGTGCCATTGATAAAACAATTTTCATAAAACATGTTGGAAATCATATCTTACTTGTTCAAATTTATGTTGATGATATCATTTTTGGTTCAACAAACACAAAATTGTGTGATGAATTTAAGAAACTCATGCAATCAAAATTTGAGATGAGTACAATGGGGGAACTGCAGTACTTTTTGGGACTGCAGATTAAACAACAAACAAATGGAACTTTTATACATCAAGCAAAATATGTTAAAGAATTATTAAACAAATTTTCTTTACAAGACTGTAAATCATGTTCCACCCCCATGACACCAACCACACAAGTTGAACCAGATGATCAAGGAAAACAGGTTGATCAAACCATGTACAGATGTATGATAGGTTCCCTTTTATATCTAACTGCTTCTAGACCAGATATTATGTTTTCAACATGTGTCTTTGCTAGATATCAGTCAGCTCCTAGGGAATCACACCTTATTGCAGTCAAAAGAATATTCAGATATCTGAAAGGAACTCCAACACTTGGAATTTGGTATCCTGCTTCAAGCAATACCAAGTTATCAGCTTTTTCAGATAGTGACTATGCAGGGTGTAAAATGTCAAGAAAATCAACATCTGGTGGTTGTCAATTCTTGGGAAACTGTCTAGTGTCCTGGCAATCAAAGAAGCAAACATCTGTTGCAACTTCAACTGCTGAAGCTGAATACATTGCAGCTGCAAGTTGTAAATCACAGATACAATGGCTCCAATATCAACTTCTTGATTATGGAATCAAAGAGACCAAGACACCATTGCTTGTAGACAGCAAATCTGCCATTAGCATCATTCAAAATCCTGTTCAGTTTTCAAAAACTAAACACATTGAAATCAGGTATCATTTCATAAGAGATTGCTATGAAAAAGGCAAGATTGAAGTGAAACAGGTAGCAACAGCTAATCAAATAGCTGACATTTTCACTAAACCCCTTGACACATCAACATTTCAGAAGTTAGTATCCATGCTAGGGATGCTAAATTTGTAAGTGTTTCTATTTATTTTTCTACACATATTTTTGTTTTTCACTTACATATGTTTCTGAAAAGAGAGAAACTACTGATGAACAAAACATCAGTATGGGATAATTTCTGAAAAGTGATTAATTTCTGATAAAATAACCTTCAGAAGTTATGAATAAAAGTATTTATAAAACATTTCTCATCAGCTGTTAAAACTACTGAAGAGGAAATGGGAACTACTGATGAAGATAATCCTTCATCAGCAGTTTAGTCAAAAAGGGCAAATCTGACTTTTCCCATCATCAGAAGTTTGACCTAGTCGGTTTAAAACTTCTGATAAAGAGATTTTTAACCTAGGCGGTTTAAAAACTTCTAATAAAGAAGATCCAAGTGGTTAAAAACTTCTGATAAATATCTTTTTTCAACACTTATCCTTTTAAACACAAAAATTCCCTCCTTCTCTCTCAAGAAAGCTCTCAAACCCCTGAACCTGCAACACAAAATCACTGTTCGATTCATCAACACACACAAACCACATGGCTTTAGTTCTCAAACAGGGACACAATCTCAGAGCCTACTTAGAAAAACAAGAAGGCTGGTCCCAATACGATGAGATCATTGATCTCGTCGTCAAATCCCAATATTTCACCGCTCTCACCATAGACCCACCAATTCATCCTGAAACTCTAAATGAGTTCTGGGCTAATGCTGAGACAGTGATGGTGGATGATGAAGTTATCTCCCTCAACTCAACAATCAGAGGAAGACAAATGGCCATTACACCGGCCATACTTGCAGTCAGACTGGGGTTGAATGATGTGAATGCCCCTGAGAAGTTTGACAACTCTGCTATCCACCTAACCATGACTGAGTGTGGTTATCAAGGTACTCTCTCACAAGCTACAATCTTTAAAAAGTATTTTGAACCAAAATATAAACTTTTGTTTCATTATATTATTATGTGCTTGAGTCCTAAAACTGGGTCTTATGACCAGATGCCCTCAACCTTTCAACCAATATTTCATTCCATTGTGAATGAAACAAATTTCAGGGCATCAAAACTTTTCTTTAATGAGTTGGTGTTACATCACAATAACACTAAGAAAAAGTTTTTGTTATATCCAAGGTTCATTATGCAGTGCATAATATCTGAACTGGGTAATGAGGTGCTTGTGGGTAAAATTGAAATTTTAAAACCCTTAACCTCACAAGCATACTCAAGGCACAACAAACAGGCTGCCTGGCCAGAAGATGACCAAGGGGAACAAGCACCAGTCCCCATGGAACCCTCATCTTCCAAACCTACTCCACCAAAGGCCAAGAAACCCAAGATAACAAAACAAAAACCCACCAAACCTAAAAGAAAAGCTGTTCAGGAGGTTGAGATGCCTGAACAGACTACTGTGCAATCTGCATTTCTTAAAGATGTGACTGAAACATCCTCTCAGTCTCATCCATCTCAAACCCCACCAAGAGCACCAATAACTATCCTTTTCAAAAGAAAAAGACTTAGAAAAACTATTCCAATAGATTCTTCTTTTGAAACTGCTGAACCCACTACCCAAACTACTGAACCAGCACCCCAAATTTCTGAACCAGACATAGAAATAGCCAAACTTCTCTCCGGGCTAAAAGAGAAAGTCCCATCAACACATGTCAGTCCCCATCAACCACATCAAACAGGGGACATAGACTCAGACAGTGACATGGATGTGGACACTCATAGCCCTAACCAAAGAGATGAGGATGAACCAGGGTCTCTAAGCCCAAACTTAGAAACCTTTGGTACTTTTGAGGCTGCTACTACTCATTTACCACCCAGTGGTGGACCTGAGGACAGAAGTAAAACAGCTAAGACCTCAACTGTGGCAACTACTGATGAAGGCTTAATGCCTGAGGTAGGAAATCCTCTGTACCAAGAACAAGAGGTACATGAGACAACTGAGTTGGGCTCAGCTCATGATGTAACTGATACAGTCCTCATTGAGGATGTAATCAGGGATTCAGATGATTCCATTAATTTGGATGATGTTTCAACACTCAAAACTACTGAATTGACGGCTGTAAGTGAAGGTCCTGCACCTGGTGTCTCTAAGCTCAAGAAGCTAGTCACACCATCTCAGGTTAAAGCCCACTCAATCCATGATTCCCCTAGAGTGGCATCTCCTGTACAACAAGGAGATCAACCAAAAACACACCCCTCACTACAAATGCCTACCCAATTCCCTGGGCAACCTAGCATAGACCTGAACCAACTATGCAGCCCAGATGGTCCCTTGTATCACTTGATGAACACCCTCATCAAAAATCACATCCAAACATACACAGCTGACTTGGAGCTGTCCATGAAGAACCAATTTGGAGTGATACAGACGAAGATGAATGATCTGTCCAACAAGATTGATCACAACAGCAAACAGATTGCTCATCTTCAAGGTCATTTCTCCCAAGCTTCAACTTCTAAAAGTGATAAAGCCAAAAAGGGGGAGAAAATCAAGGTACCTATGGATACACTTGAAGCCAGAAGAAAGGCAAGAGTGGCTATCCTAGCTAGAGATCAACAAGATCAAGCCAGAAAAGAGAAACTGGCACAACAGTTTGGTGTCTCTATTCAAGAAATAGAAGATGCTGAAAAGGCTGATGAATCCCAAGGGCATAATGAAGAAACCTCTGATGGCCAAAGTTCTGATGAAGAATCAGAAAGTACTGAAGACAATCCTTCAGTAGTTGACAAACCTTCAGAAGTTGTCAAGCCATCAGAAGTTAACACTTCCAAGACTCAAACTGCTGACCCTTCCAGAACAACTGCTCCTATTCAACCAACATCTGCTCCTATCAGGCCTACTACAACGGTTACAACAATGACTGTGCTAAACCCTTCTCTAATCTCTCAATCAGCTGAATTACTAGAGAAGAGTTTAGTTGCAGCCCAAAAGAAGGCCAGAGAAGATCTGATCTGGAAAAATCTGGAAGAAAGGGATGACTTAGACCTGAGCCATGAAGAAAAACTTCAGGCTTATGAAGCTGAACTACAAAGGCAGGCTAGCCTTGATGAGATTGCTGAACAAGACAAAAGACATCAACTGATGTCTTACATTATGAAGAACAGCAAAGTCAAAGCCCATACATTGAAGAGACTCTCTGTGGAAGAGCTGACAAGAAGAGCTCAACTTGTTGCAGATAAACTTGCAACAGGTAAAGACACAAAGGCCAAGAGAGCTCAGATGATATAAGAGCTGGTAGCCAATGGTTATGGTTCAAAAGCCTCAGTGTCCAAGTGGAAAGAAGAAAGATTGGTGGACACATACAGAAAATACAAGGCTACAAGGGCTGCTAATCCAGAGAAGTTTCAAACTGTTGAAGCTTCAACTTCAGTAGTTAGAACTTCTGGTGTTCAAAGAAGACCAGCTACCCAAAGAAAGAAGACAGAGGAAAATGTAAAGACTGATTTCAGAATGGTACTACTAGAAGGTAGTACAGTAGTACATTCTGATTTTGACATAGAAGAGAAGCCTCTGCTCACACAATTCAGGGATCCTTCCACCTTTGCATATCAAATCCAGAGGACCATCACAGACAAACTGCATACTAAGGTAACAACTGAACATCATTTGCCAACATTTCAGATACCTAATGTGATGGAACAACAGCAAGGAGGTGAATCCCACCTGAGAGTCACTGAAGTTGAAAACATTCAACACTCAGGAGAAACCCAGGGTACCACCATGGTTCCCTACACTGTAGACTTTGACAAGTCTAAAGTACCAGTCATCAGATGGTCCTTTACTGATAACAACTCAGTACTTGTGACAAGAAGAGATCAAACAAGCAGGGAATATAGGTCGATGAAAGAACTGAAGAAACTATCAACCAAAGACCTGCTTACAATCCAACACTTGGAACCAAGACAAGGGTCTCTTACTGATGATCAACTCAACCAGCTCAAGAATTCCATGTTCAAAGGAATATGGAAAATTGTGAAGGACAGAAAGGAACAATAAGGAATTTGTAAGGTTTTGGCTTCATCAATCCAGGGGGAGATTGTTAGGACAAAAAGGATTGGTGAAACCACTTTTGCAAACCTTAGTCTAATTCACTTTCTGTCAAAATACTCTAAGTATGGAACTGCTGAAGACAAGGAATCAAACTGCTGAAGAAGAGATTCAGAAGTACTGAAGAAGAAGTCATCAGAAGTTCTGAAGTTCAAACCAGACACTTCAACTGAAGAACTGCTGAAGACAAACTACTCATCAGTAGTTTGTCATTCATCAGTACTTAAAGAAGATCTTTTCCACCGCCCTTGTATATCAGTAGTTTAATACTTTAGTATTTCTTTTTACTTTATGTACAAGTTCCAAGACTGCAACTTGTTGCAACTTGTTTCTGAACTTGCTTTTTGGCAAGGTTCATGTATTTGTAAAGTCTATAAATAGAAGGATTCATCCTTCTGTTTTAAACATTGATTTTAATACAAGAAATCCTTCAACACTTATTATTGTTATTTCCATTTCGTGTTTACTGAGAATCTATCAAAGTATTTCATTCTCATTCAATACTTAGATTCTCAATAAACACTTCTCATTTATTGTTCTTGATTCCAGGGGGAGTAATAACTCCTGTTGACAAAGTGTAGCTATAAACTTATAAACATTCCGCTGTGCTAACACTCACAAAGAACTTGCTAAACACTTAAGTGTCTACTAGCAAGTTCAAACTAAAAGAGCAGCTTAATACTGATCCAACAACTTGGCAACTGATGAGGCCATTCCACCTGAGGGAAGTAGTGTTAGGAAATCTAACAGAGTGTCAAATTTTCCTAAGAAATTTAGTGAATATGTTGTTGAAGGGAGAGTTAAATATGGGGTTGAGAATGTTGTTAACTACTCAAACCTTTCTTTTGAAAACAAGTGTTTTGTGTCTGTCTTAAACAAAACTGTTGAGCCAACTTCTTACTATGAAGCTGCCAAGGATCCCAAATGGGTTGAGGCAATGAATAGTGAGAAGGAGGCGTTATATAGAAACAATACTTGGATATTAACTGACTTACTTGCTAATGGGTGTATAAAGCAAGACTTGTAGCAAAAAGCTATAGTCAAAGAGAAGGTCTAGACTTTGGAGAGACCTTCTCACCAGTTGTAAAAATGGTGACTATCAGAACTGTTATAAGTCTTGTTGTCCAGAATAATTGGACTTTGTACCAATTAGACATTAATAATGCCTTCTTGTATGGTACTATAACTGAGGATGTCTATATGACCCTTCCTGAGAGTTATTATTCTAAAACTGAGTCTAAGGTGTGTAAGTTGGTTAAGTCATTGTATGGTCTTAAGCAAGCTCCTAGGAAATGGTATGAAAAGTTATCCAATGTATTAGTTGAAATTGGTTTTGTGCAAATTGTTTGTGATCATTCTATGTTTGTTATGTCAAAGGATGATGTTTTTTTAGTTTTACTTGTCTATGTAGATGACATTATTGTTACTGGAAACAATAAGTCAAAAATAGAACAAGTTAAGAGTTTTTTAAGTTCTAACTTTATCATAAAAGACTTGGGAAAGTTAAAGTATTTTCTTGGCAAAGAGGTTTTATATGCTGATCAGTCTGTATGTCTTTCACAAAGGAAGTATTGTCTTGAACTCCTAAGTGAATTTGGTTATCTTGGGTGTAAGCCTGTTCAGAATCCCATAGAACCTAGTTATGTTATGAACACTAAAATTGGAAAAGATAGTAATGTATTAGATAACATAACTGGATTCTAGAAATTATTTGGGAAGCTTATTTATTTGTCTTTGACCCGACCTGATATCAGCTATGCTGTGCAGTGTCTAAGTCAATTTATGCATCAACCCACAAAGGGCATCTTCAAATGGCCCTAAGGTTGCTTAGGTACTTGAAGGAGTCCCCTGGAAAGGGAACCTCTTTTGTAAAAAGTGAAACCTTCCAGTTGACTGGATTTGTTGATGCTGACTGGGCCAAGTGTCTTATTACCAGGAAATCAATAACTGGTTATTGTGTGTTTTTGGGAAAGTATTTGATTTCCTGGAAGAGCAAGAAGTAGAGTACAGTCTCTAGATCCTCAGCAGAAGCTGAGTACAGAGCCATGTGTTCTGCTACTTGTGAGCTAATGTGGCTAAAAAATTTGTTATCAGAATTAGGTGTAAATGTTGATTTGCCTCTCAAACTGTATTGTGACAGCAAGGCTGCCATAGCCATTGCTGCTAACCCTGTATTCCATGAAAGGGTTAAACACTTTGAGCTAGATCTTCATTTTTTAAGAGAGAAAGTTGCTAATAATGTTGTTGAAACTGTTAAGATTTGTTCAGAAGATCAAATTGCTGATGGTCTGACTAAAGATCTTAGCATTCAGCAACATAAAAATTTTTGTAGTGATCTTGGTATGGTTGATATGTTTAGCCATTTGAATTAAGGGGGCGTGTTAAAATATTAAATGTGCTCTATATGTTTAATTCTAATGGCTATCATACGTTTACTAAGTTGTTCTAGTGTTCTGGGCTGTTTCACTAATGGGCTTATGATCTGGGCCTATGTGTTGGTTATGTTATAATGTTGGTCTATGTTGGCATATGGTCTGGCCCATGGCCCATGGTTCTTTATCACGTGTAGATAAGATGAATGTTTCAGGAATGAATCTTGATCGTTGGATGGATAACTGATCGTGTGGTTCAGGAGTTGTTTCGTACAAGTGGATGGAAGGATCGAGATGGGACTATAAATAGATTATTATTTCACATTTTTCAATTATTCTCTTTATTCTCTGTATTGTTCGTCTTGTAGCTCTCAAGCATCTAGGGTTTCATTCGTCTCTGGTTGTATCTGATCTTCTTGAGCTGTGAGAAGATCAGTAAGGTCTTGTGGTGGAGATTACGCCTGTGTAATCTCTTGTCTGATCAGGTGTTTGATCATCTGAGGTGTCTTCGTCTGGTTGTAAGTTTTTTGTATTAACATTCATCATAGTCAACTGATTTAATCAATCAATTGACATATTATTCTTTAGAGTCTCTCTTGTTTGAGAGAGATTCAGGGTATTTGGGGGCACTTTTTGGTTTGGGTATAATAAGATCTTGTCACCTGTTTTGTCGCCTAGTTCTTGTTGTTATTGGTTGGTCTTGAGTTTGTGTAGGCTCAGATCTTGTGTATTTTGGTTTGGATCATAAAATTTTACAGAATGAAAGTTCAGGAGGGTAATTTTGTAACAGAGAGGCTGCAGTACATGGACCAAACCAATGTAAGCAAATTTTATATAAAAAAAAAGGTGGGGCTGTGCATCATAATTTTGACGATTTGGGTTATGTGGCATGTGAGAAACAACTTGATATTTAACAAAGAGGCTACCTCGGTGCCAAGTAAATAATGGCGGACTAAAACAATATATGATTCCAGTCAAGAATGCATGGATCTAAACATTAGCAATCTAATATATATATATATATATATATATATATATAGGATCCGGATCATATGAGAACTCTACTGAGTTATGAGAACTAGAGAACTAATCTGGACCACACATACACATATTAGCATTATAATAATAGGAGGGTATCATAGTAATTTAGCACCTCTCGTACCCCACCCCACCCCACCCCACCCAACCACCTTTATAATTATTATTTTGCAGATTTTTTTAAAACAACACACACTCTCTCTCTCTCTCCTCTCTCTCTCTCTCTCTCCTCTCTCTCTCTTCTCTCTCTCTCTCTCTCTCTCTCTCTTTCTCTCTCTCTAAAAAACACAAGGAAATCAGTCTATTCTTTATTCTGCACATCGATCTGGCCAGCGATCAACTGCGAACGGAGTCTTTTGGGGTGATATGGTGGGGGTTTGATGGTGACCGGTGGTTTGCAGGTGGTTCGACATGGTGGTGACCGGTAGGGGTTCGATGGGTGTGACCGGTAGATCTGAAGGATGGTATGGTGGTGGTGCTGAACGTGGTGGGTAGGGGGCGGAGGGGGGTGGATGATGAAGACACCAGTGGGAGAGGGGGTTTTGAACGATGGTATGGTGGTGGTGATGCTGATGAAGACGACGGTAGATCTGAACGATGGTATGGTGGTGGTGATGATGATGATGAAGACGACGGTGGAAGAGGGGTTTTGCAGAGGGGTTTTGTTTCGGTGGTGGGGGTTTTGCAGACGGTTTTTGAAGACGGGGGCGGTTCGGTAATGATGATGAAGACGGCGGTGGGAGATGGTGGTGGTGGCAGGCTGAAGACGGTGGTTCGACGGTGATGGTGATGAAGATAACAATAGGTATTATTATTATTATTATTATTGTTGTTGTTGTTGTTGTTGTTGTTACTATTATTATTGTTATTATTATTTATTATTTTTACAATGGTGTAATAAGGGGTGTTACTATCATTAGAAGGTGTTTTTAGTTTGGGTGAACCAAAATACAGTGTGTATTTTTGAAGGAGATGATGACGATGTGAAGGTGATGATGACGAGGGTTTCTTTTTTATAAAATGTAAAGTAAACATTAGTGTATTTTTTTTTGTTTTTATAGATGTTTGTTTTTTTTACACTGATGTAATACGAATAATGTAAGAAAACACCAGTGTAAATACGAATTATGCAATATATTTGTTGTTGATGTTGTGGTTTTTTTTTACAATGGTGTAGTATGATGTGGAGAAACACTGGTGTAAATAATTGCACTAGTTTAAATGACACAAATGATAGATGTTTTGATTATATAGATGTGAATAAACACTGGTGTAAAAATTACACCAGTGTAAATCACACAAAAATTATATACGTTTTGGGTTATATAGATGTGACTAAACACTGGTGTAAATAATTACACCAGTGTAAATCATACAAAATCATTGATGTTTGGTTTATATAGATGTTAGTAAACACTAGTGTAATTTGCACCAGTGTAAATCATCCTTATCATATGTTTGTTTGGTTTTTACACTAACATAATTTTGTAGAAGTTTGTGTATGGCAGATTTACACTGGTGTAAATAATTACACCAGTGTAAATCATGGTAGATCATCTCATCATATTTTATTTTAAAATATGATTTTTTTGAATAATTAAATAAAAAATTAAAATAGTATTATAATAATTATTTTCTCTTTCATGGTGCTTTTACTAAAATGCCCCTTAATGTACTTTTTGTATTAAAATATACTAATAATATTTTAATTAACATGTAAAGACAAAAAAAAATATCAAGATTAAATCTCAACCATAGGATCATCAAAATCAATGGTCCACAAGAGTTCTTTAGTTCTCACAACTCAATGTGGTTCTCACACGATCCTAACCCTATATATATATATATATATATATATATATATTCAAAGAATTATAATTAACAAAAAGAATAGAACATGCGTAATTCTACTCATGGTTTCAAAGAACCAATATTAACAAAAAGCATAGAGCATGTGTACTTCTTCTATTCATAGGTGATGTGTCATCATTTACACATGTTTTTATATGTGTATTTATCATCCTTTTTGCGCGTTTATTATGCTTTTATCCTTATAAAACGTTGCTAATTTGTTCATAAGAGATAAATACAGGTTTTGGGGAGCAAAAAGAAAAAAGGAGTAAAAAAAGAGCACATTTAAATGATGTGTGACGAACAAGCTTCTAAAAAAGACAAAGTTGTGGCTAAGGAACAAAGGGTACATTGTACAACAACCTTGTCTCCTACATGAAAGGTTTTGAACCATAAGGAAGACACAAATCTTCCTTAATTTAATAAAAAAATATTTATTTATAAATAATGTTTAAACATTCTCATTGCCTATAAATAGAGGCCTTCATAACATCCCTCATTTCACTCCTTTCTCGTGCCAGGGGGCTCTCTAGCCCTCAAACCATCCTTTAAAGGGTCTTGAAAAGTGACATTTTGAGTTTGGGATCACTCCATAAACACTTTGCTCAAGTGAGCCTAGAGAGAACCACTTTCAATCACCCAAAACTCTCCAAATTCTTGATCACCCTCACTATGATTTCACACAAAATCATCCTTAGTAAGCATGTTGTAAAGCCATTGTTTGGCTAGGGTTCTTAGAGTGTTGCCAGGGTGAAGACTATCTTTTTATGGATTTATATAGGTTTATATTTAGTTCGAGTGATGTTTTGTGTTCTTTGTAATTCCTTCTACTCTTTCTTTGTTTGATGAATTAACCAATTAATCAACTTAGTATTTTGTCTTATGGGTGTTTTGGTAGGACGTGAAGGGACTTATGAGTGTACCCGTGGTGTGTAAAAACCTACACACTTTTAAGCTAACCTAACTCCACGTGAATTGATTAGCCCATTTGTGAGTGTAAACATTCACACTTTGTGGTCGATCCTCAACGATCAAAACTTTACTTAGGGTCG
This sequence comes from Ambrosia trifida, assembly GCA_028751855.1. NCBI lineage: Eukaryota > Viridiplantae > Streptophyta > Magnoliopsida > Asterales > Asteraceae > Ambrosia > Ambrosia trifida. The sequence continues at coordinate 17,241,182 of CM054130.1, forward strand.
GTACGGTCTATATACTTAGCCTTGGTGATAAGCCGAGATTTGGTTGAGAGACTTAGCTACATGGGTTTTAGATCATTAAGAAACTATCGTTTTATTTATAAATTCAAAACTTTGATAGCGTTTTGGTAAAATTTTGTCTGTCTTTGGTTTTAGAACACCAAGTTTTAACACCATTGAATCATCTTTTAAAATTTACTAAAACTCGACACATCAATAGGGTTTCAAAGAATCAGTATTAACAAAAAGAATAGAATATTTGGACTTGTTCTCATAGGCAGCTACACGAAATGCCAGCCACAGACGTCGTAGTCAAACTCACATGCACTGAGATGGGAAGTAAGTTCACTTTAAAAGGGACGATTTTGATAGCCAAAGCTTTAGTTGGGACAATCAATTCGGCAGGCATCGAGCATTTGCTCAACTAAAACATTATGATGTAGATTATAGCCGAGATGAAAACCACAAAAAGGACAGTTATTTTCAAACTCATCACAACATCTTCCGCAAACCGAGTGACCGTGGGCGCACTACAAAAGATATGAACTTACAAAATTTGAACATATTGGCAATAATAATTATAATGATTTACAGAAGGTATGAATTTAAAAGAATAATAGTGATTAACATACAAATTTATTTTATTTTATGTTGATAATAATAATAATCTATACTACATTATAAAGTATCAAAGATGATTAAGGTGGTCATTTTACAAGCATTTTAAGATGGTATTTCAAGAGCCACAAGTTTAATTCTCTAATTTTTACCAATTTTATCCCCTTTATGCCTCTGTGTACAAACTTGGATGACAATTGTAATACCTACTAATGCAACTCATTATAGGAACATTCTTTTTAAAACCGCAGGTAATTGATATCTACAAATCATTTACTACAAAGTATAAATACGAATTAATAATGATTTATGTTAAGTGGGGAGCCATTTGTATTCCAAAGTGCTTGTTATTAGTAAGGTTCCATTGCTAAACTATCTTTTTGTTCGGATGATATAAGCCCATAGCTGATGCATGTTTTGTAGAGTATCATAAAAATTTTGGATGCAAATGTTTATATGTCATGGTTTACGGTTTGAAAACAAGTGGTTTATATTCCTTTTTCGAGAATTTAGATGTATTGATTAGGGTTTCTGTGTTTTTGGGCAATTGTTTAGGAATTGAGAGGTGTTGTTTTATTCCTTATTGCAGATGCGATCATTTAGGTGTTGCTTTATCAGTGACATTTATATAGTTTGTTAGAGACTTCCTCAACAAAGATATTTTGATACCACTAACCGACCAAGAATGTATCAAGTTATTCACTTCCATTGAGTTTGGTAATTAGCAGAAGCTGACATTTGATACAGTAACACCCCAACCGATGGGGGAATCATCGAGGTGCCACGTAGTGACGATTGTTCAAAACCTCATGGTACTAAAGTGTAAATCTTATATTCAATGCTTCAAGTTACAATGACAGTCATCATTAAATTCAAATACAATTCCACATGTTGTCTTGATTAAGTCTCTACTAAGTCTAAATGTCCTAAATGAAATATCTGAACAATCAACATGAAATATGTATGAAAATAATTTTGTCAAAATAAATAATGTTGGTGAGCATACTTGGTTTTTATACGTATAATATAAGTTAAACGAATATGTTTTACAACTCATATGTCAAGATTTATCAAGGCATTATGTAAACACATTGTGACAACCTACACCTTTCACTTTTCATAAATGTGCATAATTGGTTCCTCAACTATTTCAAAATTTTCATTTTTAACCCTCGTATTTTAATAGGACCAAAATTCACAATTTAATAAAACTTATAATTTTTATAAGTAAAAGTATGCACGTTTTATACTCACATCTACACCCGAGCACGTATGTTTCAGACCTTGATACCCAAAGCCCTTAATTTTCGGTCCTAAAACAACTTTGAAATCGAAGGAAACAAGTCCAGAACTTAAAATTGATTAAATTAGAAAAAAATGTTTTTTTTAGCTTTCGCGGTTCGCTACGATAGTTAAACAATCAAAATCCTAGTCAAAGTCCCAGTCAAAGTCTCAGTCAAAGTCCCAGTCAAAGTCCTAGTCAAAGTCTTAGTCAAACAGTCAAAGTCCTAGTCCAATAGTCAATTCATCATAAAACCTTACTTTATGGTGTTGACCAATTTTAATGGCTAATTGAATCCAAAACTAGTATAAAAACCCACCTATGATCCATTACACTTTGCACCTCTAAATCGATTGTTTCAATTCAATTAAACTCTCCCTCGTACCTTTCTTTTATAGTATATTACTTCTACATTTGAAACTTTGATTAAAAGCTCTCGTAATTGGCGAATTGGAAGCTGGATATTTTTCTTATTCGGTTTCTTTTCTTCTAAATTGGACTAGTTTCGTTGTTGAGTCTTTGGATTGCTCGCATTTTCACGCTCGTTTAGTCATCTAGTTATTTGGCGAAAGTGAGTATTCCTATCCCCTTTTTGCTTTTATACATTTTTGGGGTGTTACATGTACACTATTACAATTTCAAATACAAGTTTACATTTTTTTTTACAATACAATTCTAGTACTATGTGCATTGCTTACAACGTGCTTTATGCTTAGACAATACATGTGGATTACATTTGTACTTAGTGAAATCATTAACATGGTACAAGCCGACCTTAACATTGGATAGCGCTATTTGGATTGACAACCCGCCTAGATTGATTCTCCCCCTTTTTCATCGGAGAATCCGTGGCCAGTGTTAAGCTTTTTATCCATTTGTTGGATAAGTACACTACAGTTCATACAGTACATTATACAGTCACAGGGTTGATTTCGCTCATTTGTATGATACATAGTTTACATAATTGCACTGTAGCTTGCACTTGAATTGTATAACTTTTTAACCTACTATATATATCAAAACTAGGAATGCTCACCAACATTTCATATGTTGACCAAATCTATTTTTGTACATGTTTCAGGTGCAGTTTGATCTAGTGCGTTAGCAAGGAACATTTAGTGCCTTATTTTAATTCAGTTATTTCAATATTTACATTTCATTTAGACAATGTATTTTCCATTTCCATGTAAGACAATTTTGATTATTCAATAATATTTACATTTTAGTACCATGAGCTTTTGAACAATCGTCACTACGTGGCACCTCGATGATTCCGCCATCGGTTGGGGTGTTACAGATTGGTATCAGAGCCATGGTTATAGGGAATTAGGTTATTAGAATGCCTTTTAGCTTAGTCTATTACTAAGCTTACATTAACGAGTCATCTCGTGTATATTTCTCTCTATTCTTATATTTTCATTCAAGATATTTTCGCTATGGTTCTTTCACGTTATTCTTTCGATATTTTGCTTGGAGTAGAAGACACTCGTATTTCACAAACGAAACGATATCACCAAGTTAGGATTGGCATCCATACCTTGGTGATTAGTTTCACTCCTCTATATGTTATTTATCTTAGGAATATATCTTTGAGATAGGAGTGACATCCACACCTCAAAGAGTATTTCCTTCAAAAAGAAACTTAACCACTAAGCTGGGAGTGATATCCTTAACTTAGTAATTGGTTTCATTCCACAACAGTTTTTAATTTTGAAATACATCTTTGAGTTAGGAGTGAAATCCACATCTCAAGGATCTATTTTTGCATCTCGTTTTTAATCTCGTTAAAGTTTTGGAATTCACTAGTGATGGGGCACGTGCAATCTGGAAGGGTGAGCGCCTGTATCCTAAGTTTTCTGTCTAGGCCTGGTATTTCGTATAAATCCCAATCAGACGAGGGACCCGTATACCTACCTGGGAACGGATGAGAATTCACTTATAGGCTAAAGTACGCCCCTAAATGTCACTGGGAAATTTCAAATACTTGAGTTGGTCAAAGTTTCCTATAGAAACAATTCCAATGTTTTATATCATTGATATTTATGTTTGTTTATCATTTGAAGATTCCATTTAATCACTTGATGTTTCATATGCCATTATTCATTGATCATTCGCTTTTGAATCCCTTATCATCATTACTAAAACTTTTGTTCGATATATTATCACATTAAAGCTTACACTATTTCACTTATGCTCATGATTTTTACACTATAAGGTATTACTCGTTTTGCGTTAAAACATTTTTACCCACGACTTAAGTTTTAAACTATGTGTTTAACTTTGATCACATCCTGATTTTAGGAATGGTGCGTCATCATACAGTTAAAAATGAACATGGTTTTTCCAAACTTATTATTTCAACCTATTTTATACCTTCATGTTTACAAACTTACTTGATCGAAGTCATAGTATATCCTCATATACCTAATACTAATATTTCTGCACCCAGTCTCCTAAGCCATAGCCAACTACCATTAGTTAGAACTTCTTAGTCAGACTAAACTCATACATAAATGCCTACCTACACGATACGCACTAGTACACTACTCTCTAAAACGATTAATTTGACAACTTATTCTATAAGTCTTTTCACAAAGCCTATTCGCCAAATTAGAATACACTTTTCATACACCTTGTGCCTTGAAACAAATAGTCCGCTATGAGCCCAAAGAGATGCCTTAATGATCCTGCAAATAAATGATCTTTCAATGTATAAATTTCGTAAAAGTTTGAAAATTTAAAAGGTTTCAAGTTTACCCAGTCTTAACGGGTAACACTTCGATTTTCTCAACATTTCATAACAATTAAAAATTTCTGACTTTTCAACCCACAAGTTAAAGAAATGTTTAAATACAGAAAATTTTATTTTCCAAAATTCGTCAAGGCATCTGGGATCATTCACAACCTTCACATCATTTTAAATCTTGGTCTTTCGAAACACATTAGATTTACACACACTTCATGAAATGGTTTCATCTTGCATTGCATATTTTAGAAATCAAATGTAAATCTGCATGTTTTCATATGACATATCCAATATATGTTTTCGGGAGGAATTTGCAACTAATAATATACCTTATAACACTTTTCAAACTTGACTTCTCGTAAACACATGAAAATGTGTACCTACGAAATCTTTTCAAGTGAACTTGTTTTGAACTTAAAACATTCTTCAGTTTCCAAAAGGTTATCCTCATACCAGTAGACTATACGTCTGTTCTGCGCACTTTCATATACAGTAAATTTCATTATTTTCTTACACCATTCTATTTATAGTTACGTTCGTACATTATCTTATTATTTTTGTATTATTCTTTTGTTGGTAGTTATTTTCACACGTTATTCGCAACTATTCTCGCACTAGTTATTAGTAGTTATTCTTACAACACTAGTTTTGAGCATTAATTTAACCTGTTTACTTTCATTTTGTGCAAATTGTGCGATTTACTCGATTTACATTATGCTGTTCTTTCAATCGAAATTTTATGCTATACTTATATACTTACATGAACGCATATTTGGTATGCATATTTTTTTTGTTGTGAGCAGAACCCTGTTATACTTTACATTATTTTGTTCATCATCATGGCCAACGAACATACTAATTGATAGCTCGTATGAGATCTAAGCCAGTTCCCATGTACGACTCGGTTCAGAGTATTCCTCTAACCCAAGGGGAACGGTGTAATCCTCAGAGTTTATCAATATGGTTGTTTAGAGCCCAATGATGTGAACAAAAATTTACCGGTTAAGGGTGAACCCGAAAGGTGAAGAACCCCTAATCATGTCTTATACTTACATATTAATCTCATTACGGTTAAAGGGTGAACCTGAAAGGGGAAGAACTTCTAACCGCATCTTATACTTGAGCAGTATCTACTACTTAACACATTTTGGTTGCACGCATTGTTTCTTGTATTACTTATGTTAGTGTTAAGGAAAAGCATAGCACCCTAGTGTAAGGTAAATCGATGATTACGGTCCGGAACACAATCATGGATTTACAGGTACATGGGGGTGGTGTGTGATTCTACTTAGGCTATTGGTAGACAATCAGTACGAGTCCAAAGTATCAGTAGTGTGGTGGGTTAGCTGCGGTACACCCTATATATAAGCACGAGCGATACTGCGGGAGCGGACTAGGAGTCTGACCAAGAACCTACCCATTACTATCTCTTTATTAGATCGTTGACTAATAGCTAACATTTTCGATAAGAATGTTCTTACACGAGCTTCAATTTGACTTCCTAGAGTCTTTCTCTGGACCATACACACAGAAAACACAAACTTTGTATACTCTTACACTCTCTGTTAGTCGAAATCCTATTGCACGTCCTTAATAAAGTTCGGTCAGAAACTTCTCTAAAGTAAGGGAAGCTACTATAACACTACCCTGCCCTAACCAGTTACATACTTTTCCCAAATCTTGCTCATTATAAACTCTTAATTCTCTAACCTTGGGTCAAACTTTAAGGATTTTCAAACTCTTATTTTAGGTATTAAACAACTACTTCAAACTTTGTCAAATCATGGCTGATGCATTTCTTAAAATCTACTTGCCTTTTTACAAATGTCTTTTGTTTTATGGAAACCTTCACTTGAAAGTAATTTCGGGACGAAATTTTCTAAAGTAGGGGAGACTGTGACAACCTACACCTTTCACTTTTCATAAATGTGCATAATTGGTTCCTCAACTATTTCAAAATTTTCATTTTTAACCCTCGTATTTTAATAGGACCAAAATTCACAATTTAATAAAACTTATAATTTTTATAAGTAAAAGTATGCACGTTTTATACTCACATCTACACCCGAGCACGTATGTTTCAGACCTTGATACCCAAAGCCCTTAATTTTCGGTCCTAAAACAACTTTGAAATCGAAGGAAACAAGTCCAGAACTTAAAATTGATTAAATTAGAAAAAAATGATTTTTTTAGCTTTCGCGGTTCGCTACGACAGTTAAACAGTCAAAATCCTAGTCAAAGTCCCAGTCAAAGTCTCAGTCAAAGTCCCAGTCAAAGTCCTAGTCAAAATCTTAGTCAAACAGTCAAAGTCCTAGTCCAATAGTCAATTCATCATAAAACCTTACTTTATGGTGTTGACCAATTTTAATGGCTAATTGAATCCAAAACTAGTATAAAAACCCACCTATGATCCATTACACTTTGCACCTCTAAATCGATTGTTTCAATTCAATTAAACTCTCCCTCGTACCTTTCTTTTATAGTATATTACTTCTACATTTGAAACTTTGATTAAAAGCTCTCGTAATTGGCGAATTGGAAGCTGGATATTTTTATTATTCGGTTTCTTTTCTTCTAAATTGGACTAGTTTCGTTGTTGAGTCTTTGGATTGCTCGCATTTTCACGCTCGTTTAGTCATCTAGTTATTTGGCGAAAGTGAGTATTCCTATCCCCTTTTTGCTTTTATACATTTTTGGGGTGTTACATGTACACTATTACAATTTCAAATACAAGTTTACATTTTTTTTTTTACAATACAATTCTAGTACTATGTGCATTGCTTACAACGTGCTTTATGCTTAGACAATACATGTGGATTACATTTGTACTTAGTGAAATCATTAACATGGTACAAGCCGACCTTAACATTGGATAGCGCTATTTGGATTGACAACCCGCCTAGATTGATTCTCCCCCTTTTTCATCGGAGAATCCGTGGCCAGTGTTAAGCTTTTTATCCATTTGTTGGATAAGTACACTACAGTTCATACAGTACATTATACAGTCACAGGGTTGATTTCGCTCATTTGTATGATACATAGTTTACATAATTGCACTGTAGCTTGCACTTGAATTGTATAACTTTTTAACCTACTATATATATCAAAACTAGGAATGCTCACCAACATTTCATATGTTGACCAAATCTATTTTTGTACATGTTTCAGGTGCAGTTTGATCTAGTGCGTTAGCAAGGAACATTTAGTGCCTTATTTTAATTCAGTTATTTCAATATTTACGTTTCATTTAGACAATGTATTTTCCATTTCCATGTAAGACAATTTTGATTATTCAATAATATTTACATTTTAGTACCATGAGCTTTTGAACAATCGTCACTACGTGGCACCTCGATGATTCCGCCATCGGTTGGGGTGTTACACACATAGTAAACAAAAATGATAAATTCAAACGAATATGATTCACATAAAACATCCTAACACACTACAAAATGATTTGAGCACCATGACATGTGTTACGTCGATTTGAGCATTTGAGCTTAGTTAAGTCAAGATAACGATTTCGAGTAAATAATGTAAGTAAACTACGTTTAAGTCTAGCATCAAGCACAAAGATAACGAGACACACACATGAATTGTAAACTATAAAAGATTATGTGTAAGTGAATGTGTAAGTTTATATATGTGTACATGTTTCACCCCAAAAGTGTAAAAATTAAAAATGGGATAAGTTTACTCACAATTTGCAAAGCGATCAAAATCCAACTTAAGCTGTTGTGAGCTAAGGAATGGGAATTCCAAGGAATTCAACCTATAACGTATAAGAATACTAATAAATGGATAGTCTTAAAAGTCTAAGGTATCTAGGGTCTAAGGCATGAAGGTTTGCTAAGTTGATTTGGGGTAGTATGTTTTTTGCGATAAATTGAATTAATGTTACATTTCATATCTCTAAATAATATGTTTAAAGTCTATGGATATGATTTGATAATCTAAATACTACCAGTTGAATATTTAGTTAACATAGGTTTCGAATAAGTTAAGACAAGGAATGTCGTTAATTAGTTAAGCTATAATTGTAAATAATAACAATAATTATAAAGATTTGAATAAATAATTATAGTTTTACACAAATGAGTCAAACAAATGATAATTATGACTTTCAAGCATATGAATATTTATGTTTTATAAAAAAATACTAATAAAACATATTTGAAATATTATAAATAAATAAATAAATGATTCATTATATCTAAATACGCATAAATAAAACCAAAATTACAAGATATGTATCAAAAATGATATTTTTTGTTGTGAAAAAAATGAATACTTTCTGATGAGAAATAGTGAAAATAATTTTCGCATAATCTTTCAAAATTTATTTGTATTTAGACTGATTTATTGAATTTAAATCATGTTTAAATGATTAAAAGTAGGAAAACCTATAAAAAATAATGATTTCTAGACAAACAAATTTTATTTACGTTTCTGATGTATGAAAATAATTTCACAAAAAAATTGGTATTAAAATTTTTAAAATGAATTTTTAGTCATTTAAATATGATTAAAAGAATTTAAATTAATAAAAGTATGAAAATAACTTATTTTCCATAAAATAAAAATATGATAATTTTCTATATGGTGTCAATATACTTCACCTAAATTTTTATAATTTTGAACCTAAAAATAGTTTTTTTTTATGAATTATTTCATGTTTGCATGTAATATGAATGTTAATGATGTAGTTTAAATAAAAAAAATCTATACAAAAAAATGAATAAAAATCGATGAGACGTGCTTGGATGGAACCCAGGTTGCCTTCGTCAACAAACATACAAATGACCATTCCACTATATGGTATTATGTTATTTTAATTGATACAAAAATATAGTTATATAATAACTTCAACTCATTTTCTTCCCCACCTCAAAACCAAACCCTAACCCTAGGCCTAAGATTCAATCAACCAAACAAGATCTGATAAACGACTAGAAATGAAGGGCTTTTAATCCTTGACATACAATAATCAAAACGACAAACTTAAAACGGACTTACAAGATCAATAAAAAGGAAAACGAGGAGATTTTCCGGAAAAACTTTGAGTACCGATTACCACTCCTACAACACGATTCAGAGGACTTTGAATGTGGGTTTAAGATGGTTAATGGTTTGGAAATGGCAAGAGATGGTCAATTTATATGTTTAAAACGTAAAATCGATCGTTTGATCTTGATAGTAACCTTGGATGGTTAGAAAAGGAAGTGATTAATTGTGATTTAAATCCTATAAATGTACATCATGACACTTGATTTCGGTCATTATGTGATGGAGAAACATGGGACACACATTTAAAACCGAATGAAAGCGAGATAACCCAACCAAACCGGTTGGCTGGAATAGATTCTGATGGCCGGAGCTACAACCGAAAAGAAAAAAATAGGGCTGAGCAATTCATGGTTCGGAACCGGTAGAACCGAGAAACCGACGCAGAACCGCTAGATCCGAACCGTATTCTTGTATTTAGGGTTCGGTTCCGGTTCTTAAATTTTGGTGAAAACGGTTCCAGCTTCGGTTCAGTTCAGAACCGCGGTTCTGTTTAAAGAACCGCTAGAACCGGGTTAGGTTAAAACTTTAAATATTATATTTAAAACCCTATTAATTTAGTGGGATTTTTCAAGTAGTTTGTATATCGACTATCCACATTTTCCATTCCCAAGTTTAATCTTTATAAAAAATACTTTTCGAGTCATGTTAACTATATAATATCTAACAAACTTGTTGTGATAGGAGTTTCATTTGAATTATATAATTTCTATAAAAACATATAGAGTACAATAAAGAGAATGAAAATAGTTTTAACTGAAACTCATCACTTACAAATTCATTTATAAGGTACACAAGTTGGCCTATAATGTGTATCGGACAATGATTTAATATAACATGTGTATCGGATAATCCGAAATTTCGGATAGTCAATATTGGGATCCGAATCCGGATCCAAAATTTCGGATATCCGAAATTCGGATAATCCGAAACTTAAAAAAATTAAAAAAAATAAATAAAAAATAATAAAAAAACGTTCTCCTTTATGTCTAAAATGTGAATCTGTTAAAAAAACAAAAATCGAAGTTAGATAAACGAAACTTGAACAAAAAAATGTAAAAGAAACTTACCGTTTGGTGGACGAGGGCTATTATAGAGAAGAGAAGAGGGAGTGGCTGCTATGGATTGGAGTAGTATGGACTTAAGGTTAGGAGGATTAGCTAATCAATGACGTTTTTATAGTTTTAAAGATTGGCGCAACTTCATAGTTTATTTTATGGAATTGTAACTTTCAGGAAAAGAGAGCTTTTCGACAAGTCAGAGTGGAAGTACGCCGCCATAATTCCTTGAGGCGCTACAAGTGTCAAGACTTGACACGTCAACCGCTTAACCAACTAACATGAGGTAGAATAATCATTATGCTACTTTACAGCCTTATTATAAGAATTAGAATGGAGCTGGATTCTATAATTGTTCTTGATTCAAAAGTCACTGAGAAGTTTGTTTATCAACTTAGGGTGATTCTATTCATGTGAAGGCGAGGAATTGGGAAATATACCCATGTTTGGGTAATTGCGGTGGAGTATGGTCGGCTATAGTCAAACTTGGAAGTAAACTGAAGCTTGGAGAGGCTACATTTATATCCCAGATTAGATGTAATGTCGGTAATGGGAAATAGAACTGGTTATGGGTAGAACCGTGGCTAGGAGATCAGGCTCTAAGTCAAAATACCCCAATTTGTTCAGGCTAGAAGAAGAAAAATTCTGCAAAGTAGAGGATCGGCTGCTGTTACATGGTGGGCCGAGTTCATTTGCGTGGAGGTGGAAGAAGGTACCTTCTTCAGTTATGGAACTTAATGAATTGATGGATTTGTTTATACATAATGATATAATGATATAATGAAGAGAAGAGGGAGTGGCTGCTATGGATTGGAGTAGTATGGACTTAAGGTTAGGAGGATTAGGGATTTAGGATTGTATATTTTGTTATGTAGTGTATATAATATTATAAATTTATATATATATTTTTTAATATTCGGATTCGGATAATCCGATAATCCGATTATCCGAAAAATTTTAAAATCAGGATCCAAATCCAAATCCGAAATTTCGGATTATCCGATTTTCGGATATCCGAAAATTGGATTATCCAAAATTTCGGATAATTCGGATTCGGATTATCGGATTTTTCGGATTCGAATTCGGATTCAGATTTTTTTGAATACCCCTAGTGGTGAGTGGGTAGGTGAGCGACTGAAACAATGCAACTTTTTTTCTCAGCTTCAACATTATTGAATTGGATTAGGGGATCAAAGATTTCTCTCTATGGTTTTCTAGTTTGATATTAATGACATGCTTTGCTGTGCTTTTAATAAGGATGTGATGTGAACAGAATTCAAATCAACGAGGTTTTCTGTTGGAACCAGCTAGTTCTTAATTAATGTTAATGTTATACCTCTGAATTTGAACAATACTTGTCTTATTGTTGTTAGTTAGGTAATATATTGTTATAAAACTTGATATTTTATGCCTGTTTAATGCTTTTTTATAACAAAACTTTATAAACTTTAATCTTCCGTAACTTTCTAACCTTAAAATTTTGATAAACTTTAAATGTTTTAAAACACCAAATATGAGATCTTTCTATTTGTTAACACTTTAAGTGTTTAGAAGTGACGTTTATACGAAATTCTTTTTATGAATCTATTCACAAAGTTTCTTTAAAAACAAAAAAAAAAATCCTCTAATATCGTATACATATAAACAAATGAAAAAAATAAATAAGTGTGAGGATCGAATTTGAAAACACATAAATACGAGAAGGACAAAATTTATTAATATGATAACGTATAAGGGACGGATGTCACATATACATAATGATATAATGATATAATGATATAATGATATAATGATTAGCTAATCAATGACGTTTTTATAGTTTTAAAGATTGGCGCAACTTCATAGTTTATTTTATGGAATTGTAACTTTCAGGAAAAGAGAGCTTTTCGACAAGTCAGAGTGGAAGTACGCCGCCATAATTCCTTGAGGCGCTACAAGTGTCAAGACTTGACACGTCAACCGCTTAACCAACTAACATGAGGTAGAATAATCATTATGCTACTTTACAGCCTTATTATAAGAATTAGAATGGAGCTGGATTCTATAATTGTTCTTGATTCAAAAGTCACTGAGAAGTTTGTTTATCAACTTAGGGTGATTCTATTCATGTGAAGGCGAGGAATTGGGAAATATACCCATGTTTGGGTAATTGCGGTGGAGTATGGTCGGCTATAGTCAAACTTGGAAGTAAACTGAAGCTTGGAGAGGCTACATTTATATCCCAGATTAGATGTAATGTCGGTAATGGGAAATAGAACTGGTTATGGGTAGAACCGTGGCTAGGAGATCAGGCTCTAAGTCAAAATACCCCAATTTGTTCAGGCTAGAAGAAGAAAAATTCTGCAAAGTAGAGGATCGGCTGCTGTTACATGGTGGGCCGAGTTCATTTGCGTGGAGGTGGAAGAAGGTACCTTCTTCAGTTATGGAACTTAATGAATTGATGGATTTGTTTGTACAGCTTTCGGAAACTTCTTTGAAAGAAGGGATAGATACATGGCAATGGCAAGGGGCGCATAACTATTTTTTCAGTAGCAAGTCTAAAGATGTGGATGTGCAGCAATTCTCAACAACAACCAATGTGCGTCTTAAAGTGGTGCAAATAGATTCCGCAAAAGTGTAATATCTTCTTTTGGCGAGCGATGAATGAGCGTCTCCCAATAAAGGTGGATTTGAGTCAAAGAAACATATCGATTAACAGTCTGCATTGCAGCCTATGGGACGCTGCAGAGGAAACAACTTCTCATTTATTCACTGGATATGGTGTTACGGCTTTGGTTTGGCAGGCGATCTATGGTGGTATTGAATTGCGAGTATCTTCACTTTTGAGGTAAAAGATTTGATGGAAGCAGCCAATGTTTGCAGGCGAACAGTTACATACAAGGAAGCGATTAAAGGCTTGGTTTAAAAAAAAAAAAAAAGCACCTCAGGCGTGAGGCGCCCGGGGTGTTTAGAAAAATGTTTTTTTTTTGCTCTGAGGTGACAATCTACATGAGGCAACGTAAGGCGCCGCTTCAGGCTAAATCAGGCCAAAATCAGTCTTAGATGCTTCTGTTCTGAACCATCGATACTCTTTTTATCCAATAAAGAAACCTTACCTCCATAGCCAAACCTTGACATAATCTTTTAGTAATGGCGGCACTATAGACATGGTTAACCAAAGACATGTCATCTGGTAATAGGGCTGTAAATGATTTCTTTTTACAAACGAAATGAAGATGGAATGAGACAATGAGTATCTCTTCTATGTTAGGTATGCAAGATTCAAGTTATGAAGCCCTAGAGTGGCGGCTGAACACTCCAAATGAAACCCTAGAGTGCTATGAATGAGACAATGAGTATCTCTTCTATGTTAGGTATGCAAGATTCAAGTTATGAAACCCTAGAGTGGCGGCTGAACACTCCAAATGAAACCCTAGAGTGCTATGAAAGCCTACGGTTTTCTTTAATATGTTAATATTGGGCCTCACAACCCATTTTATTTAATTTAATAGGTTAGTATTGGGTTTAAATTTAGGCCCATCAGTCAAAATAGTCAATAACTCACTAATTCCTCACTCTTTCACTTCAATTCCTCAAGTTTCTCCATCAATTCTTCATTATTCAAGTAGAAAATGTCATATTGACATGTATAAATATTTTTTTTATAATTTTTTTAATTCCTCACTCTTTTACTTCAATTCCTCGCACATTAAGCTCCGCGATTCGAATTTTGCACCCAAAAGGCCTCGGAGCGCCTCGCGCTTTTTTAAACCAAGATTAAAGGTATTGTTATCATCACTTGTTGGCGAATCTAGAAGTCGTGCAACGATTTCATTTTTAGAGGCACAAAGCTAAAAGTGGCGGAGATTATTTCAAAAGTTAAAGCTTATGTTTTTTATGGTATAAACATAGAATTAAGGATAACAATTGTGATTGGGAATCTTAGTGTAATTTTAGTAATCAGATCCAAAACACTTATTTACTAAGTGGTTAAATAACAAAATAATAGAAAACTCAAAAACATAAAAAGAAGAGCATAAAGATTTCAAACCTAATATTCATTAGATTCCAGGATTAAGCACCCAAATTATATAACAATATTCCTGGTGATAAGATATGATTTCTACCTCCAACAAGACTATGTAATACGAATTTGACAGAGTAAGGGGCAAAGGTTAACAAATGAAGTTCACCCAGGGATGGCAATGGGTCGGGTTTGGGACGGGTTTAGGTTATCCCAACCCCATACCCGATTAGGTATGCTTGTCCCAAACCCGACCCAAAACCTGTCGGGTATTTACCCATCAGGTATCGGGTATACCCGCGGGCTTCGGGTAAACCCATTAATTTTTAAAACTTACCTATTGAGTATATCCGACCAAAGACCCGACGGGTATCTATTAGGTAACTATTAACCAATTACATTTACTATTATTAAATATATATGTAAATGATTACAATGTATAAATATAAAATACTTAAATCTTATAAAAACACTCAAAGACATAGATAACAAATAGTATACACTAATTTTTTTTAATTTTTAGCATAAGATGACAGTCTAGATGGAAATTTGATATATTATGCATACATATTTAAAAACATATACTAGAAATTATATTGGGTATCTAATCGGGTAAATGGGTATACTTTATCGGGTAATCAGGTCGGGTAAACGGGTATATCATCAAATCCCAAACCGTTCCAAACCCGCGAAAAATAAAAATAAAAACTAATCCCATACCCGGACCCAAACCCGATTACCCGACCCAAAACCCGTCACAAATGTATCGGGTTTCGGGTTTACCCATCGGGTTTGGGTTTGATTGCCATCCCTAAAGTTGGGTATTCATTGGCAAAACCTAAGTGTTGACATATGAGTTGACGACACTCGAGTGTCACCGATGCACATATTATCCCAAATCTTGTTGTCGACACTTAAAGTTAATCCACACCTAACGGTCGACTGCCAAGTTGTCTAGTCAAGACTTGTTGTAGGGGTGTTCAAAACCGGATATTCGAAAATTCGGATATTCGAATATCCAAAACTTTATAATATATTTTATTATTTATGTTTTATATATTCCAAAATATAAGTTTTCGGATATTCTTTGGATAGTTTCGGATAGTTTTGGGGATACTTTTCAGATAATTAGGATATTTTATGGATATCCGATAAAAATAAATTTATAGATTTTCCGAAATTTTGGATATCTGAATTTTCAGATAGTTTCGGATTTGAATATCGAAGAGTTCAGAATGAATTTTCAGATTCGGATATTTTTGAACACCCCGACTTGGCTGTCGATTGGATCAACCACTAAACAAAATAAACTAATGCTATCGACACCAACAGGTGGCTCAAACAATAAACCTTAACTAACAAAAGACTTGATATTGAAACTTTAATATCTTCAGCAGCCCAGTTTTTTATCGGTATACAACGATCTAAATCAGACCCAACAAAATGCACTGTAGGAAACACATATTAATCTTCATTTGGACTTGATAAACCATCTATGGATAAGTTGCGGAGATGATGATAACGACGGTGATGACGATTAAATAATTGTATTTTTTAAGTAGTGTTTTTTAACCTTTTTGTGACTTTTGTTTTTAGCATTTTAATTTATTTTCATGTTGTTTTATTATTTATACTAGGTTATGTACCTGTGTGATACAAGGGTTGAACAATTTAGTTTATATATATAAATTTATAAGTATAATTAAGAAAAATTAGATTACATATTTCACGTATGAAAATAAAAAAAAAAGTGCATTTACGACCGAAAAAATATAAAATATTCATCAGCCTCATAATAATTTCTTGTAAAAAACATTCATATTCACATAAAATTATTTTCAAACTTTTCAAAATATATCTTCCATACGGTGGTTGTTAACTTGTATAATGCAGGTACAACAAAACAAAAATATCAAAAAGAAATAAGAGTAAATCTACTTAGGATAAGATATAAAAAATGAAATTAATTTTAAAAGTAACTTTTCATCCGTTAAACCATCTTAATTGAGTATCGTTCATTTTGGAATTTGACATCAAATTTATTCCAAAACCAAAGTATTTTGAAAGAATTTTTTATAAATATTGTTGATCAACATGTGTTCATCAACAATTTTCATACAAATGCATAACCTAGAAAATTATGAACTCAAATCTTTGCAAGTGTAATGTTAAATAGTATTTAGGTACGTAAAAAGTTAAAAATAGTTCTCGTGCAAATTTATGCAAAGGATCTCTAAATGTTCACACATAAACACATGTTGATCATCACAACTTTCCTTGAGTCAACTTAAGGTGATGGAAGGACGCTGAATTCGAAACCCTGGTTTAGGAAAGCAGTTGAAAGCCATAGCTTAAGATTCGGTAAGTTTATGTCAAATCCGCATACCGCAACCTATAAAATATACACATAATGATCAAATTTTAATGACAATAGGTTGTGTAACAAAATATGAAGTTAAGTTCTTACATTTAAGGTGAACGTGAGTACAAAGTTATCACCATCGGTCGATAAATTCGAACTTTGGACGTGAAAGCTTGTAATCGACTCGAGTGCTTTATGAAGTGACACTGCAACGCCCCGTCCTTTGTTGCAAACCAATCGTACATAATATCCTTTTTCCTCCACTTGAAATATGTCCAACTAAATATAGTATAACAAACAAGAAAAAACAAAACAAAACATGTCTAACTAAAGCTAGAAACATAAAACAAAAGCTTAACAAAACTGAATATTTAGAATAATTTGTATGTAACCTTTGATATGAGAAACGGGTTTGAAGCATGATTCTTGTTGGAAACTTTAAATGACATTTTTGGGTTCTTAGTTGCTTCTATTATCGCAATCTCCGACCTTAAATCCCTCGCTTGTGTTTGAAGATCTTGAATGTATCGTGCTGCATCCCCGACTATAGAAGCTTTATCCATCTACATATGAACCATATAGAAGAGAAATTGTTTTATAAAATGGCGTGTTTTAGAAAACAATTTGGACGACTTTTA
Source organism: Ambrosia trifida (assembly GCA_028751855.1). NCBI lineage: Eukaryota > Viridiplantae > Streptophyta > Magnoliopsida > Asterales > Asteraceae > Ambrosia > Ambrosia trifida. Next base: position 17,258,950 of record CM054130.1, read on the forward strand.
TGTGAAAGATCCAACACCAATCCGGTATGAAAATTTTAGTAGAAGGCTTATAGTTGATATCGAGAGGGGGTGTTAAAATTGTGGCGATATCAACTCGAAGGGCTAAAGTCGAATGACTAAACGAGTAAAATAATAATTAAGTTTTTTAATTATTATTTGAATTATCTAGTATTTATTTATGTTTAATCATTATCTAGTTTGTTTAGATAAGTCTAGTTTAATTGTTTTAGTATTAGCTTTCCTAAGTTGAATAGATTAAGGTTGGTTTATTGAACTACTATAAATAGGGGTCATGTTTTCTTGTTTTATATAGTGTCTTCAAGAATCAATAAAAAGTTTTGTTATTGAATATTGTTTCTGATTTAACGTTTTAAAGATTTTTTGTTACTTGATTTCTAGTGTAATCTGATTTTTAATGTCGGACTTTATAGTCTTGAAAATAAAACAACTTAAAGTGAGTTTTGTGTAAAAAATAAAGTCAACTTTTATAAACCCTGACTTTATGCTTATAAAGATGTGGTTCTTAAGTCAAAACGTTACTCACACGACTTAACTGACTTTTTTTCAAGTCAATAAAGTCTGACTTAGGAACCCCATCTCACAAAACTCATACGATTTATAAGTCGGTACCCAATAAGCCAATATTGTTTACCTTGGTAATATTGGGTACCAACGAACGTAACGTGTATAGCTTCTCCTTCATTCCATTTCTCCTCTTCCGCTCCGAAATCAAGGTCCTGGTCCTATCTCCCTTCGCGCCACAGCCGCTACTCCTCCCTTTCGGCGTCTCCAGCTTACCCGTTGTGGCGGTCTCAGACGAATCACCATCACCCAAAACATCACAAACCTTCACACCCTCCATCTCCTGGTTCCAAATAAGATCCGAGTTTGGATCCAACACGTCGAAACCGCCTATCTCAATACTCGCACCAAGGACTGCGTCATTGTGATCATTATATAGCAGCTGTGAACATGAACTGGTAAAGTGCTCGATTTTGTAATCCAAGCAAAAATTTTCAACCGGGTTGTCAGCAGTCTCGCCTTGTATGGAGCAAATGAGGGTGTTGAAATCGGGTTCGGGCATGAAGTCGGGTTGGTTCGGTTGGAACATGTTGAAATGGCTGATTGAGTAGTCGGAGTAGTCTCCTCCATGATCCATTTTTTTGAGCATGAAATGAAGATATGATGTTGCTGCTGCTGTATTAACAAAGAGATATATATAAATATTGTAGAATAATAAAAAAAAACATAAGGTATTAAGGGGGTGTTTGTTAGCCTATTAATAAATTTCTTAATAATTCAATTCTTAATTATTTAATACTAGCTTATACCCCGGGAGCGTCCCGGGTTGATAAATCTAAGTAAAGTGAATAAAATTAGAAGTATCTAAACTATAAAAATGGCATCTATATAGCAATTACCTGTTGGAGAGCGTCCCGAGTTGAAATATCTAATATGACATAATAAAATATCTAATATGACAACATAATTAATGACTTGCCAATATATGATTAATGAATATTATTATTATTATTATTATTATTATTATTTTAAACAAATCTCTGCCATAAGTTATCATATTCTAATATAAAAAAAGGTAATTGAGTCGGGTATCACCTAATCCCAGGCCCGACCCAAGCCCACAATTTTTTTAAAATTAATTTCAAACTTGACGCAATACCTGTCGGGTTACAAAAAATAGTCGTTTTTTTCTCCGTTTTTATATAGCACTATGGTACTCGTTGGAAAGATAATAAAACGGTCGTTAATTTGGTGTAATTTTTTTCTTTAAAAAATCTCGTATATGAAAGATATTAAAGTTTAAAGTTATGAGAGAAAACATGAGAGAGAAAATAATAAAATTTTAATATTTAAATTTAGTAGATTAGGTATTTATTAGATTATGTTAAATAATATTTAAACCATATTTATTTCTTTTTTTAATTGGTTTAGAGTTACCACATCACATCCTATGTGGCATCTCTTAAAAGAGAGATTGCATAATATTATGACATGTCATCAAAATGGCTTTGGTTTATTATATGTATAGATTAAGAGTAGTTGTTTCAACTAAAAAAACATCTAAATGGTTTCATTAAACTCTTAACCATTCAGCTAATAATCGGTGATGAACCATTCAGACACTCTTAATGACTCAGTATTTAATCAAACAGATCCTACCAAGCAGCCCCTAAGTATTATTGACCCACTATATATATACTAGTAGGAATGCCCGCGCGTTGCGGCGGGTGCATCTGTTTTGCCCCTCGTGCATCGCGTTTGTTGGTTATTCTTTATGATGAAGTAGAAAACAACGATGTATAAAATATATGTTACTAAAAACTGAAACTCATAAGTATATCTTCTGAAAATTTTAAATGGGTACATAACAATAGGCCATACTATTCCTTGCAACACCCTTAAATTGGCCCACGTCCTTTGGTGGGACCCTTTTATGTATCTCGAAGGCAAATAAGTATGTCATCGTAGAACGGTGCTTAGCGTAGTGAAGTGGCGTTGTATCTCTTAATGACCATACGATTGTAGTGGAAGTGATGTAATTGCCAAAATGCAGTTTGTAGTGTCCAACATATTTCTATTATTTTAGGGCACCCGCGAGATGCAGCGGAGTCAATGATTTGCATAGATACTCTCGTTTTATGTTAGTTTGACAAGCACCGTAACAAATATAATTGACCAAACAAATTAGTAATCAATATAGTTAAAACTACCAAATCGACTGATAAGAACTTGTCTTCTTTTGGATATGCAAACAATTGGTGACTTCGTGAGATCAGAAACTTAAATTCTATTCTTAGAATCTTATAGTAGCAGAGAAAACAAAAAACCATCGAGGAAGATGATGACGTTGCTCATGAAGTATTTATACCATATTTGCTTGTATAAACGTCAAGCCTACATATATCGCCCACTTTAATGGGTTGAAATGTGTCATGGGTTAGGTGTGTTAGCAAACTTCAAGCCTACATATTCATTTGTGTGCAAAAGTGTCACATCATACCATCCTACAACCACATAAATTTAAAAAGAATATATAAATACATAATATATGATGTAATTTATTTACTATAAACATTGAAAGATATGTATGTGAAGAGTCACCACATTATTTATATACCAAATACATGACCACTATTTATAAGACTATAACATTGATACAAAAATAATAAAGACATGGAGGTTATGAATGTAAAGAGTCACCATTATTAATTTCCTCATCAATTTTATAATTATGTTTAAATTAGTTTCTTCAACAATTTAATATTTAAGTAGAAAAACAATTTTACCCACTAGTTATAAGACTATAACATTGATACAAACATAATAAAGGTTGTATTTACTTAAATTTTGCAGGTATCCTTTACTGATGCTATATAATATAGTATAGAAGATAAAAATTCGGGTTGATTCATTAGCGTGGGCATGAATTTATAGCTTTTTGATTTCTTATTTCTTAACACAAATAACATAAGTGATTAACATATAGTTAAATTTTTGTTTTCTCTTTATGCTAGTGTTTAATTTATTTTATTAATTAGAATTAGAACTTAAACAACATACAATTGCCGAAAGCAAAATAATATTGCGAACCACACTACATACAACGTTTAACAAGAACATTAAATAGATCAACAAATACCTTAAAAGTCTTAGAACAAATATAGTTTACGTATAGATCGAGTTAACTATTTCATGACGTTCAAGGAGACCATGTTGATTGAAATTGAGGAAAGTCTCCGTACCCTTCTCCAACCATCCTCTCCATCATCTATCCTTCATGTCCATTTGTTCCCTGCAACATCAGTTTTCATCCCATGCAGTAAGTGGAAGTAATATTTAAAATATTTTAGAAACATATTAGCAAATCTAGAATGTTATATTTATAATTTTGTCCGTTTTATTTAGTTAACAATATATATGATTCAAGAAACACAACTTCTTAACAAGGATAGTTGGAAAAGCCATATGTCCCCTTCATAGGGGCCATATCATCCAATTCAGTAGAGTTGAGGTCAATAGGTCATAGAACATGCTTACTTCTGAAAAGCTTCATGGAGAGAAACTAAAAATGCACAAAGAAGAGAAAAAACTGCACTAATTAATTTTGAAAAATATTTTCTCATCAATAATTCATAATATTGTTTGTTTATTGTTTTAATTGTTAGTTGCACAATTAAATTACCTCAATTTGATTGTGCAACGATCCAACATAGTTGATTATTACATCCAACATCACTGGCATTCCCATTGTCTATAGAAAATAACTAAATTTAAATGGAGCAAAACAGTGATATATTATAAAGATAAATTTTTGTAATTGTCAAAGAAAACAAGTAGAAAAAAAATGTATATATGTATATAAAGATTAACTCATATCTTTATACTTTGTAGCATCCGGGAACCATATCTTGCAAGCGTCTTAACTTCTCATTGATTTTTTTCTCTTCTCATCTAATGAAGACATAATTTTTTTTTGGACAAAACAATGTTTCAAAACATGAAATTAGCTCTAAGATTTTGTTTGGGGTTATGAAATTGATTATAATGAAGTATATATAATAATATAGAGGGGGGTTGAAAGGTCTCACATTTAAGATGCATCATAGGTTAGGTTGTATTTTGTGTTTTAAAAGTTGGACATAAGGGCATAATTGGGATAAGATTTTAGGATGTGAGGTATTGGATTATGTTAAATTTACTAATCTACCCGCCTAAGTGTCTTAATAGTCACAAGTATGCCAATAATACCCTTAATTTTTTTGCTTAAACATGTTGTACATCTTGTTTGTTAAGTTGTACGGAAATGAAAATGACTATCTTAGCCATCACTCCTCCTTAATAAGATAATATATATATATATATATATATATATATTATATATATTTTAAAGCTAAAGCAACAAATTACATCTGGATAGTGGATATGTGAGCAACAAGTTGCGTCACTGTATATAGGAACACAAATACAAATAAAACCTAACGAAATAATATCTTATTAGTTATTAGGCCAAGTGTTGTAGGGCGCAATATAATGTCACGTCGGAAGTGATGCGGGAGTGAACACCGCTATGCGGCTACTGCCTACGGCCATGGGGAGTTCCTTGGGGGTTGTTATTTTTTTTATATTATTAACCAACACATAATCTAGGGAGAGATTGAGGGTTTACTCTTTAGGGAGGTTCCCGCTCGGGAGAGGTACACGGTTTAAATCCTAAGGCCAGCAAAAATACACCCTTTGACATTGAAAGGGCTTATGCCCTCAGGGACGATGCGAAAAAATGGGATTCGAAACGGGGTATCAAGGTGATGTCCTTAGCCGAAAAAAAAAAAAAAAAAAAAAAAAAAAAAAACAGCACATAAATACATAATCCTATCATTTATTTCCATCACATCATTCTTTTTGTTTTTACAACTTTTTGATACTCACCACATTACATTTCACGCTCTCACAACGCACATTAAGTGATTAAAAGGTGAAATGTGAAACCTTCAAACACTTGTCTACGTGAGTACGCGACAATATATTTTTTTTTCAATTCACCAAAACACATAGTGTAACTATAGCAATAGCAATAAAATGGTTATAATCCCTAAGATTATATTTTCTAATAAATAGATTAGAGATTAATTGTCAATGTGAACGGAATCATGGAGAAAGCATCTATTGTAGGTTTTGGGTATTATGATATTGAGAGATGATGCGTTTGACACCGACCTTCTTGTTAGACGCAGACAACGGAAGAATATAAGCGGTAATACATATCGGGTTTTGTATTAATTAATTTAAAACACATATTAAAATAGGTTAAATAATACTTGTAATTTTATTTAGGGAAAGCCTAATAATCTATTCTATGATCCTTAGACGCAGAGGGTGGTTATGGGGTGAAGGGGCATAGAAAAGTTTTTTTTTTAAATAAAAAAATCAAACAACCAATCAAAATCATTCATAATCCAACAATTAACCACTACTATCCACTCCGCTTTTTGCACCATGCCCATAGAGATCTTCAAGCCTCAAGGAGCCATACCCAATGTTTTAAGAACCGGACCGGACGTCGAACCGGTCTCCTTATTGGTTCACTGGTTCGACCGGTCCAACCAGTCGGACCGGATATAAGATCGGATAGTGTCGTAAAATTAATATGGTAAAATTTTAAAACATAAAAAAATCTTGTTCAACTGGTCTGGTTCCCGGTCCGACTAATGATTCACCGGTTCAACCCCAGGTCCGATGCACCCCGGTTCAATACCTCGACCCAGACCAGTTCGACCCTGGTTCCGGTCCGACCTGCCGTAGATGGCAACTTTGTTTTTGTTTTTTAGTGTGTACAAAAATATTTATATTATTTATTATTATTATAATTAATTAAGCTGGGGGATAAAAGGTCCTCTGATGCAGTTTTTTTTTTTTTTTTGAACGGCCAACGGTACCACCCATAACGAAGCCCCGCACCCTCAGGTCGGGTCCCTGGACCCCCCAAGGTCCAGCCCCTCATTTCAGAATAACCCTACTCTAAGTGGGATTCGAACCTGTGACCTCTCAGGACAGGAACCCCACAAAGTGGGTAAACCTTTCCACCTTCATTGCAACCACTAATTATGAAAGCTTCGATAAAATTAAAGGTTGAGTGGTTTGGTGAGCAATTCGAGTGTTTTGTGTGACTAGGCAAATAAGCCCCTATCTATAATTTAAATTCATATATAATAACTAAAAAAACAAATTTATGTTTGTGTAAGTAATGAAAAACATAATAATAATAATAATAATGATACCTCATAGATTGGTGAGGCCAGCAACTGATGCAGAGAAAGTATTGATGCTTGACATCCTTGTCATTATGGTTGGATTCCCTTTAAAGTGCATCGTAATGATGGGATTATAAGTTCTTGATGAACTCGATTATGAGAGGGAGGGAGGGAGGGAGGGACGATTTATGATGTTATGATTTGTCAACCCCTTCAACCTCTAATGAGCTCTCTATCTGTACACCAAGAGACACCCTAATAATGTTATATACTAACAGCAATTCTATCCATCAAAGAATCACCTATTATTAGTTTAGGGATATAATGGTAATTGATCAATGTAATATAAATGATAATGATGGCCACTATATAAATATAATGAAAATTATTTATATTTATTCTAACAATTTACTATAGTAAAATCAGTTATTTACATCTTTAAACGAATCATGGGGCTCTTTTAGCAGTTTTGGAATCAAAGTTATTGATCAGAAGATCGAGTTGACATTTTGAATAGTGAAGTGAATCGTTGTTTGTTCAATAATCGAATTAGGCCCCTAATCGATTTCAGTTGCCGCTAAAAGTACAAGAGTTTTAATTTATTTAATAATGTTAGTGGTTGTTTGGTAGCCTCTTAATCATTCTATTAAGAGGCCACCTTTGAATTAATCATCATTAAGTGTGTTTAGTTCATTGGTACGACACATTTGAATCGGTTAGTAGGTCTCTTATTCATTAAGTTTCAAAATGGCGATTTATCAATTTTCCTGTGTTCATGACCATCAGGCGACAACTCACGCACCACCTCATCGGCCCACCACCACTAACTAGTCAGGTCAAATTTCTTAATTAAATAGGGTTTCCTCCGACAAAGTAGGGGCGATTTACGGCGACAAAGGGTTTTCGATCTTCTTCAATGGCGGGCAAGGAAAAGTACAAGACGGATCAGTTGTACGATGTTTCGTTTAAGTCTCATAACGGCCAGAAACATCAGAAGAGTAACAAGAATGGGGATCAGATCAAGAAATTCTTCGTTTCAAATTTACCTCCTCGGTGTTCTTCGGTGGATCTGGTAAGCACGCTTAAAGGGTATGCGGATATTCACGGTACGTATATTGCTAGAAAAGTGGATAAACTAGGTAAACAGTTTGGGTTCGTTTCCTTTAAGATTGGTCGTAATATGGCCGATCTGGAGGAATCGTTGAAGGATGTTTGGATAGGTTCGTATAAACTCTATATTGTGAAAGCAAGATTTGTTGATGGGATGGATTTAAACCATAAAGAGGAGACTAAATGGGAGCCGGTTAAGCCTGTCGTTGATGTGCATGCTTCCATGCACGTTGGGTCTGGTAGTGGTGTTTCGCCTGGGAAAGGGGACTCGGATGGCATTAATGTAGATGGGGCGAGATCGTTTAGGGATACACTTTTGAATAAGGAGGTTGTTGATAGTATGATGGAGGTTAAAGTGGGTGATAGTGTCAAAGCTTTTGAGCACTGGTTTGATTGTGGTCTTGTGGGTAGGGTTAACTCGCTTTATGGGCTTACTAATCTTAGAACTCTGCTCCAGGGACTATCTAGTTTTAAGATTAAAATAAAGTATATCGGGGGTTTATCTGTGGTGTTGTTGTTTGGGAATAAGGACGAAGCTCTAGAATTTTATGGTCGTGAGGCAGAATGGAAGAATGTTTTCGAATCTTTAGAAGTGTGGAAAGGGCAAGTTCTTGGTTTGGAACGGGTAGCTTGGATTAGAATACATGGTTTGCCGTTGTATATTGCCAATTCGGATGTTTTTGATAGTATTGCTTCGACGTTCGGACCAGTGATTCAATCGGCTCTCTTCCCAGAGCATGGCGATGATGTATCTTATGCGAGTGGCGGTATTTTGTGTAAACGCTCGGATAGAATTCAGCAGGTGGTGAAGGTTCAGTGGAAAAAAATGACGTTTTTGGTGTTCGTGGAGGAGGAACTTTGCGAGTGGATTCCCGATTGTTTATTTGATACCGATGATAGCGATAATGATGTCGAAGCCGTTAATGTGGTGGCGAATGAAACAGTGGTTGATAGTGCGCCGATTGAAGGGTTTAATCAGTCTCCAAATGTTGAAATGATGAATACATCGAATGACGAAAGTTCGGAACATATAGCTAAGGTAGTTGTGAACGAACCTGCTACGTTTGCTGAAGGTCCTAACGTTAATGATACTAGGAGAAGGAAAGGGGCTTTTACACGGAAAAAAACGGACTGAAGCAAATCTAATTCTCCTAATGGGTACAAACGTCCGAAGAAAAGGGTTAGGGATGATAACGATCCGTATGACATTGATCGCTTTATCTTTACGTTGGGGAGGAGTAAGGATCAAATGAATTCCGGAACCAATGGAGAGCATGTGTCACCAGATTTTAACGATGAAGTTCGTATTGAAGGTTTACAAGATGGCAGTGTACGTACAGTTGATGGGAGTATGGAAAGTGAGGATGGTAATGGGATCGCTTCGGAAGTTAGCGGTACTGTTTTAATGGCCAACTTGGTGGGAGTAACCAATATGGAGAGGTTTGAAGAGTATGTTGAAAAGCAGATTTCGGATGAAGGGTGTCAAGCGGGTGGTAAATGAATGTTATGTCTTTAAACATTCGAGGGATGGGTGGCGATGTTAAAGGTCCTTGGGTCAGGGGGTTGAGAGTTTTTAATGAAGTGGGTTTTCTTATGTTGCAGGAGACACAGTATAGTTCGTTGGATGGGTTTAATGTTGCTGGTTTTTGGGGCAACGGTGCGTTTGGCTATTTCTGGGTTGGGGCTACGGGCCGATCGGGAGGTTTGGTTTCTATGTGGGACTCTCAAAAGTTTCAAATGTTGAATGTGGAAAAACATAAGTATTTTTTACTGGTTCACGGTTTGGTGAAAGATTCAAGAAAAGATATGGTTATGGTTACCGTTTACGCTCCTCAGAAGTTGGTAGATAAACGTATTCTTTGGTCCGAGTTACGGCGTCGTATGGTTGATGATCACAGATATTGGGTGGTAGGAGGCGATTTTAATTGTGTCAGGGATCGTGACGAGAGGAGGAATTCTAAGTTCCATCCCTCGGTTACGGGGGAGTTTAACGATTTCCTTGATAATGCGGGCCTTCATGAGTTTCAGTTGAAAGGTAGAAAATTCACTTTCGTCGCTGGGAATAAGTGTAGCCGCATAGATCGTATTTTTTTTAATCTTGGAATGGTTTTAATGAGTGGCCGAACGCTGAATATCGGGCTCTTGGTAGAGATAAATCGGATCACAGTCCTTTGGTGTTAAAGGTGGTTGCGCGTAACTTTGGTGCTAAGCCTTTCAGGTTTTATAACTCGTGGTTGTCTAAAGATGGGTTGGAGGACATTGTTGCAAAAGCTGTTAGCGATGTACATGGCGGTGGTCCTCCTGATGTGCTTCTTATGGGTAAATTTAAAAGGATAAGGGATGCGTTGAGGGAGTGGTGCAAAACTCAAGCCACTTCCGAGATGGAGGAGGAAGAGCAATTAAAACAAGAGCTTCTTGAGTTGGACGCCGCTATTGAAGACAGGGAATTAACGGATGCCGAATTATGGGTGTATGAAGAAGCAGCGAATAGAATTAAAGAGTTTGAATCCGCTAGAGTCAAAGACATTCGACAAAAATCTAGAGTGAGATGGGCGAACGAAGGAGACGAGAACTCGACGTTTTTTCATGGGTTGATTAATAAAAGAAAGGTTAGTATTTTATTCCAGGATTGATGATCGACGATAGTTGGGTTTTCAAACCGTCCATGGTTAAACAAGAGGTTCATCGGTTTTTCAAAGAGCGATTTTATGAGGATATGAAGAATCGGCCGGGTTTGGTGTGTCATGATTTAAAGGTTTTAGAAGACTCGGATGGGATGGAGCTGATTAAACCGTTTGAAGCGAAAGAAATTCGAGATGCAGTTTTTGATTGTGGCAGTGATAAAGCGCCAAGCCCAGACGGCTTCAACTTTCGTTTCATTAAGAGGTTCTGGCACCTCTTCGCAGATGATTTTCAAGATATATTGCAGAATTTTGCGGATTCAGGGACAATTAGTAGAGGGGTGGGGTCATCGTTTATCACGCTTATTCCTAAAGTTAATGATCCGGTTTGTCTTGGAGAGTATCGGCCCATTACGTTGATTGGAGTTATTAGTAAAGTCATTTCTAAAATTTTGGCTAATAGAATTAAAATGGTGATGGGAAAAATTACGCATGAAACTCAATCTGCTTTTTTGTCGGGAAGATATATTTTGGATGGGCCGCTGATTATTAGTGAGATTCTCTCGTGGGCTAAAAGGCAAGGTAAAGAATTATTCTTTTTTAAGATTGATTTTGAAAAAGCTTACGATAACGTGAACTGGGATTTCCTGCTCTCCATTTTACGTCAAATGAAATTCCCGGATATGTGGTGTAAGTGGATTAAAGGTATTCTTATGTCAGCCAGATCGTCTGTGTTGGTGAATGGAGCTCCCACTTTTGAATTCAATTGTGAAAAAGGTATTCGTCAAGGGGATCCTCTTTCTCCTTTCTTGTTTCTAATTATTATGGAAGCTTTTTCTAGCATGATTAGGAAGGCGTGCGCGGGTGGGGCTTTTGATGGAGTCCGCTTTCTCGATGGCCAGTTTATTATTTCACATTTATTATATGCCGATGATGCTATGGTTATGGGGGAATGGTCGGGATCCAATTTTGTTGCTTTAAAAAGATTGTTACGGATTTTTCATTTGGTGTCCGGCCTTCGGATCAATCTCAACAAGTCGATTTTATTTGGTATTGGTAAATCATTGGAAGAGGTTGAGTCTAGAGCTCTGGGGTTGGGGTGTCGGTCAGGTTCTACTCCATTCAAATACCTGGGTATATTGGTGGGGGCGAACATGAACCGAATTAACAACTGGGAGGTGATCGTTGATGTGTTCAAGAAACGATTATCGAGATGGAAAGCTAATATTATGTCGATGGCAGGGAGAGTTGCGCTTATTTCTTCGGTGTTAGAGAGTCTTCCTTCTTATTATTTTTCATTATACAAGGCGCCAAAGGCGGTTATTGATAGTTTAGAAGCCATTATGAGGAGATTTCTATGGGGAGGTAATGAGGATAGGCACAAAATTCATTGGGTAGCCTGGGAGGATGTCTCTAAGCCGAAAAAGAATGGAGGATTGGGCATAAAAAATTAGAGGACTGTAACAATGCTTTGATTCTCAAATGGTTGTGGCGTTATCGGGTTGAACCGGAGGCTCTTTGGAAGAAAGTTATCGATGTTATTCATGTTTCTGCGAGAAGGTGGGAGCCGATTCCTTTTAAAAAAGTTGTTTCGGGTACTTGGAATAAAATTGCAGTTTTGGGCTCTCGATTAAAGTATCAAGGTAGATGTTTTATTGATTTCATTCGGGGTAAAGTTGGAAATGGTAAAAATATTCGTTTTTGGATCGACCCTTGGATAGAAGGACGCAGCCTTAAGGTTTTGTATCCTGAATTGTTTCGGTTGGAACAAAATAAATTCTGTACGGTGGAGGAGAAGTTCGATTGTTCAGGTGACCGAAATGTGGTGCATTGGTCTTGGAGTTCGTACCCCTCATCGGAGGTAGAGGTTCTTCAGGTTGTTAGTCTTTATAGAGACATAGCCGAATTGGAGTTATCAGACAAAGAGGACGATTGGTATTGGGATTTTGGATCGGATTTTGTTTGCTCGACTAAAGACATCAGGAAGTGGCTTAATGGGAATGACATTGGTAATAATGGTGACGTGTTTAAATGGTGTTATTGGATTCCTAGCAAGTGTAATATTTTCATGTGGAGAGCCCTTAGAGATCGCATTCCGACTTCCAAAGCGCTTCAGAGACGGAATGTTAATGTGGGAGAAGGTTTTTGCAGCTTCTGCGGTGAATATGAAGAGACGGTAGACCACATTTTCTCGGCTTGTAGGTTTGTTATGGGGGTTTGGGCTGGTATTTCGACGTGGTGCAAGATGGCTCCGTTTGTTGCTTTTTCGATTAAAGATGTTTTAGACGTTGTTGATCATATGCAGCTCAAGGATGTTAAGAGGGAAATAGTCTACGGCATTCTAATTGTCACGTGTTGGAGAGTTTGGAAGGCGAGGAACGAAAAGACGTTTTCTAGCATAGATCCGGATGCGGTGAAGATTGTGGCGGATATTAAAAGCCTAGGCTACTTGTGGTACAAAAGTAGATTTAAAAAGGATACGGTAGATTGGAAACGTTGGTGCCATTTTAATTTTGATGTAATGTAACTCGGTTTCTTGTGGCTTTTCTCCATCTTGGAGATAATGCCGGTTTTTTAATGAAATTTGCCTTCCAAAAAAAAAACTAACTAGTCAGGTCAGGCCAAGCTAAGTAAGGATTCTTACTTGTTCAAAGTCTCATACCCAATCAGACATGTTAATAACACTAGTAAATTACCCCGCGCGTTGCGGCTTTTTAAACGTGACTAAGTACGTAAAGGTAACCCAAGTTAAAAAATAATTTGATACATAAATCAGGATATTAAGTTTTCTTTTAGTTAGTTGTAATATACAGAGAGAAGGAGATAGAATTATTGGCAACAAATACATATATTATATGAGGTTAGACATCATGCTTTAAAGAGTTATACAATTCAACAAATAAAAAAAAGACAAAAATGTCCAATTACTACAATGTTTATAAGCTCCAACAAAGCCTAATAGAACCATCACAAACATTGCTTGTTATTATTAAATAGATGTGTAGGGGTTACATGTTAAAATGAATATGAAGTATGCATTACACATATATACAATGAGCATTATAGGTTGTACATAAGGGCATAAAGGAAACAAAATGACCAAATATTGAAAATTTGTGAAGGGACTCTTCAACTCCCATCTTAAAAATTGTGTAAAATTACCTTCTTACCTATCTCTCCTCCTTAATAAGGTAGTAGAGATAACACTTACTGCCACAGAGGTTGTCAAACAACCTCGACAACTTCTTAGTTTTTTTTAAAGGTTAATTATTTTAATACGTCATTGGGTTTTCAAATTATTGATTTTATTTTAATATGTTACATGTATATAAATTTTGGCCCTAGAAAAAAAAAACGGACCTTGTATGATCGCACCACTTACACTTTCTACTTTACAAACACAAACCTCTAGAGGTTAGCATGCTTTATATATAATAATCTAAGTGACGTATTGTGAGTGTTCAATTGTAATACGCTATGCTACATGCTTTTTTTTTATTATTATTTTATTTTTTTGTTATGGTAGACAGTGAAGGAGATGAGGAAGATGTGGTTACGCTTGATGATGACTTGGATAATCTATAATAACTATAATAAACTTATAAGCGTTGAAGTTCTAAATTGTAATCCATGATTAATGTTCGAACATTGTTTATGCTTTTAAAATATGGGCTTGGGTTAATATGTATTTGATTTGTAAACTTGAGTTATGTTTGGGGAAGATGATTAATGTTTAAAGTAAACTTCTTTATATTTGAATGTTTATTGTTTAATATTTGCAGACTCATAATGTGGTTGGTTCGATTCGATTACCAAACATTACACTTAATAAAAAACGCTTTGTTTTGTAGTTAAATATTTTGATTGATTATCATCTAGATGTTCTTTTCAGGACCCAAAACAAGGGGTTACTAAACATACATTATTTATCTTATTTTTACTTGATATGCCCTCTCCCTCAAGTTCTTATGTAATTACAATTCAAACATTTCGTTTATTATTATTATTTTTTAACTCTTTGATTTTATTTCAACTATCAACAACCTGATGACACACCTAATATAGCATCCAACGCGTCAACAACTTGAATTTGGGTCGGATTGTTAGCTGAAGAAACACCAATCTAACAATCCAATACAACAATGCTAATGTATGAATGTAGGAAAGGACGTAGTTCTCATTAATTAACAAGACGAATACAAGACACTGTTATAAGATTATTACAGAGTTTCGACTATAATCTATTTCTCACAGCTTATGATATGAATTCTCTCTTGAATAATCGATCCCTTCTTCTGATGATGAAGGAGGGTATTTATAGGCTCCTCAGATGGCCTATGATTGGCTGTAAGAGGAATGGCAGCTGTCTTGTACTATTGTGACCGTTGTCATTTCTTGTGTTGTCCTTCTGCGATTGGTCCACGTGTCCTGTCATTGTCCTTTTCGTCCTTTCTCGTACCTCGTACTGGCAGGCAATCATGGAGCAGGGAATTCACGCCTTTGATTGGCTATGTGTCCTGCTCTTGTCGGGTGACACCTGTCCTTTTTGTGCCTGCGTGCGCCGTCTTCTAGAACTCCACGTCACGTTCTTGCGCTGACGTGCATGTGAGCTTCCTTTCTGCGCACGCGCGGGTACATATCTCTTCAAGTCCCCCTAGTCCAGTGTGTTGTATGCGTAGTATGCGAGACGCTGGACTTAGAGTGTTAGGAGCGTTTGTGCGCGTTTTTTGGCGCATTGGTTCGGCGTCTGGAGATTATGCGCGGTGTGATGCAAGTGGAGAAGCTGCGGACGTCTCGTAATTAATGTGCACATCAATATTGTCAGTCCGCGTGTGTGACGCGACAGGTTGGTAGCCGAAAAGTCGTTGTACAGTGTCAGGGACGTGGTGGGCCCATGTGGCCTGTTCGAGTCGCTTGTTTCTCTTTCTTCTTGTGACGTGTCGGTCGCTGATTTGTAGCCTTTTCAAATTCGAAACCGTCAGGCCACGTGTCTTCCACGTGTGGTTCCCCTATTTAATCCCTTTGTCTCATCCGTTCAATTTACTTTTTCTATCATTTCCTTCTCACTTTCTCTGCATTCTTCATCGTTGCAACTGCATCCGACATACTTTTTCTTAAAAACCTGCTGTATTTGTGAGACAATGGAGCATATTACAAATATTCCCAAGAAGAAACGCGGGGGGTCGAAGAGGGGTGATGACGGATCGAAGAAGAGGCCGCCTCATGCCGGAGAGGTAACGGCCGTTTGGGGAAAAGATGAGTTCCGGAAATTTAGGAAGGGGGTTGGGTTCCCTTCCTCATACGGTGTGGAAATGCCTGCCCCGGATAAGACCATATTGCAGCCTCCTGTTGGGAAGATTGGATTGTATGCTTGTTACTTCTGGGACTGCAATTTTAGGGTTCCGGTCACCCAATTTTTGGGCATTTTTATTCGGGCGGTTGGTGTTCATATCAACCAGATCCACCCCGGCCTGATGTCGAGACTCATGTTTTTTGAGTTTTGTTGTCGTGCTCACAAGATCGAACCCTTGGTGGACATGTTCTTCGTGTTTTACAGTTTGAGTTTTGTGGAGAGTTGGCTATCTTGTAGGCCGCGTACTGGGGTCTCCGCCTGCGCTGGGGCTGGAGTGAAGAGTTTCCGGGAGTGGAAACCCAAGTTCTTTTGGATCAACCAGGGGGTTGTCCCTATAGAGATGGGTCGGTTGGACCCGGCTGAGGGGATTGGGAAAATTGTGCTCATAGAGTACAAGGAGCAGGAGTGGTTCAAGACTTTGACCAGCCATCCTGTTGAATTGTGTGAGATCCCAGAGACTGGCCTGGTGATGGCGGGGATGAGTATGAAGTATGATGTGAAGGGTCGCAATCCGCACCTTACTAAAGATGGCAAAGGTTGGTTGTTACTTGTCTTTTCTTTCGCGCTCCGCGCAAACTTTATTTTGTTATTGCGAATTCACTTTGGTTATTTTTGTTGGTTACAGATGTCAGTTGCTTGTATGACATGCTGTTGGGTGGAGACAATATGGGCTTCGCCTTTAGAGAGCTGGCGGACAATGAGCTGTATATTCTGGAGAAGGCGTGGGACACACTCATCCATCCGAAGTTAGATGATGTGTCGCGGGAGCCTGCTCCATCGCAGCTGCTGATTACTGAAGCAGGTGAGTCTTCACCGCTTTATGATAATCCTTCGCCCGTCAACATGTTCATGCGGACGGGCTTTCCTTTAATTGTGATATCTAGTGATGAGTCTTCTGACTCATCTGTGCTTTCGCCACTCCCATCGTCTGCAGGCGTTCAAGACCCGCAGCTGTCTCCTGCGCATGTTGAAGATGACTCCACCGAAGAGACCGAAGAAGATGACTCCATTGTACATCGCATCATAAAGCCGCAAACGGATGCGACTGGAGGTGAAGACTATTCTTTCATTTTAAACCACGAAGTGGTTAATAGGTATTTCAAAAATTATCAGCCTTTTGAACGAAGCTACGTTGAACTTTCAGATGCGTTCGTGCAAGGGGAGTCTGTGGAGAAGCTGACTGGAGCGGCCCAGGGCGCGGTGGTGACTAAACCTGTTTCTGCGGGGATATCTGAGGCTGGGCCCGTTGCTGCTGATGCGCCCCGCCTTAAGAAGCGGTCTAGGCGATCGGGTGGTAAAGGGAAGAAGGTCGCTGGGGAGCTGACGCCTCCCGTTGACAAAAGGATTAAGTTGGACGACCTTGTCCATTCCGCAAAGGAGAGCTTATTGGGTAAGTGTTTGAATTCGCCCTCCTTTGTTTATGTAGTTTAACTTTTTTTCTTGTTGCTGACCCTTGGTATTATATTTTTGCAGCGGGTTTGTTGAACGTTAGCGCATCGAAAGATGTGTTAATTGCCCCAATTGCTGAGGGGTTTAATGTTGAACCTGCAAGGCCAGCGTCTCCCGCTGTGCAAACTGAAGAGCCTCTGCATGCGTAGGTGCAAGGCGATGTTCTAGCAACTTCCCCTCCGGTGCATCAGTCACCGCCCCTGCATCAACCTACACCTGTGCGGGAGCCAACGCCTGCGCCTTTTCCCACGCCTCCGCGGTCGCCGACACCCGCGCGGCTCCCCACCCCGGCTCAGGATATTCCAGAGGGTGGTGAAGGACGGGTGTCGCCGACTGACATCAGCGAGGGGTATTGGCATGGTGTTGACATGACCGTCGACGATGATGAGGAGGACGAGAAGCGGGTGACAATGGAGCCTGGGCCTAGTTTTTCAAGTGCCCTTCCTGTTGGGGGCGGTGACCCGTCCGCTGGCGTATTTGTGCCCAGCTGGACTCTGACACCGGCCACTCGGTTTTTAAACGTTGAAGAATGCCGTCAGTTCTTGGCGAACGTCATCCCTCCTGGGGAGCGTGAGTATCAAGCTACGCGTCCGCGCGGGGAGCTCATGGATGACCACATCCTAAGTGTGGCCAACATGTTGTCGACTTCAGCGGAGATTGTGCGTGAGTGGGGGTTGATGGTGCATGACCGCCACAAGTTCCATCAGGATTTGCAGCGGGTGACTGAGGAGCGCGATCGTATGCACACAGAGTTAAAGCGTGCCAAGTGGGACGCTGTTACATTCCGCGAGGAGCATGACAAGCTGCAAGAGCGCATCTCTGAAAGGGAGGAGCAATGGAAAATTGCTTGCGCGAAGACAAATGCCAAGATGGAGGCGTCTAAGAAGCGCATTAGTGAGGTTGAGGTAGAGAAGGAAGAGCTCTACAAGGAGTTGGATGTGAAGGGAGGGCTTGTGAAGCAGCACTATAACAAGTTGCTTGAGGCCCGCGACTTGTTGCGGGAAAAGGATAAAGACATTGCTCAGTGGCGTGAGGCGCACGAAGGGTTGGACAAGGAGAACCTGTCCTTGCAGCAGAAGATCCTTCGGTTAGAAGGGCAGCTGTTGGATGCCCAAAATGAGAAGGAAATTGCGGAGGAGGATCGTGCATGGGTGCTTAGCCGCTGTGTCCCTGAGGTTTGTCTTTATTTTGTGTTTATGCTTTCCCATCATTTTATGCGTGTACGCTTACTAAACATGTTTTTGGAATGTTTGCGCAGGTTGCTCATCATGTTAAGAATTGTGCCCAGACGCGCCAAGCTGTGGCTGCGGTGAACACTGCCGCGAAGCTGGTGGGGCGCAAGGCTGGTTTCCTTGAAGGTTATCAGCACGCTCAGGCTGGCAAGCCTTTGGAGCAGTTTGCGTTGTACAGGCAGGATTTGGATGCTGTATTCGCCAAGAAGGCCGCTGAGTACGATGAGCTAAAATATGAATTGGTTGATTTCGTCGTTGGTCATCGCAACCTGCCAAGCTGTTTCGAGCTTAAAGAGTCATTTGACAAACAAGGCCTGACGCACACACGGCGCGAATATGCCATGAAGAAGATGAAGGCGGCTGACTTAGCGCCTGGCGAGCAGCCAGAAGGTAGCGAAAGGCTGGATTTATCGGGATCGGATGAAGACGATGATTTCAGCGATGCGTCTTCTGAGCCCAAGAAATGAAGCTAGATGTTACTTGTTCATTTTCTTTTTCCATGCTTGTTTGTCAATATTTCCGGTAGTTGTGATCCTGACCTGTTTTTGGATATATATATATATATATATATGTTTGTTTTTGAAATTTGGATGCGCAAGTAATTTATTTTATGCTAACGTGAAGCATATGTTTAAGTGTAGATTTGAATTATATACACATGACTTGCTTATATTTTGCGCTTCGCATTCTAATAGTGCGACGGTTTTGGCTAGGGAAGCATGAATTAGTCAATTCCCATTTTGAGTTTAGGACATTGTATTTTAACCCTACAATGTTTAGGGTGCACGTTGCATCTTAACCATGCAACGCGCAGTTTAGGGAAATTGCAGATTTCTCGATGCAATTTCTAGTTTTAAGACATTGTATCTTAACCATACAATGCTTAGGGTGCGCGTTGCATCTTAACCATGCAACGCGCAGTTTAGGGAAATTGCAGATTTCTCGATGCAATTTCTAGTTTTAAGACATTGTATCTTAACCATACAATGTTTAGGGTGCGCGTTGCATCTTAACCATGCAACGCGCAGTTTAGGGAAATTGCAGATTTCTCGATGCAATTTCTAGTTTTAGGATATTGTATCTTAACCATACAATGTTTAGGGTGCGCGTTGCATCTTAACCATGCAACGCGCAGTTTAGGGAAATTGCAGATTTCTCGATGCAATTTCTAGTTTTTTAGGACATTGTATCTTAACCATACAATGTTTATGGTGCGCGTTGCATCTTAACCATGCAACGCGCAGTTTAGGGAAATTGCAGATTTCTCGATGCAATTTCTAGTTTTAAGACATTGTATCTTAACCATACAATGTTTAGGGTGCGCGTTTCATCTTAAGCATGCAACGCGCAGTTTAGGGAAGTTGCAGATTTCTCGATGCAATTTCTAGTTTTAGGACATTGTATCTTAACCATACAATGTTTATGGTGCGCGTTGCATCTTAACCATGCAACACGCAGTTTAGGGAAATTGCAGATTTCTCGATGCAATTTCTAGTTTTAGGACATTGTATCTTAACCATACAATGTTTATGGTGGGCGTTGCATCTTAACCATGCAACGCGCAGTTTAGGGAAATTGCAGATTTCTCGATGCAATTTCTAGTTTTAGGACATTGTATCTTAACCATACAATGTTTATGAGACGAAGTGCGTGTAAAGTAAAGAAACTGCCATATTTCATTTCATTAATTGGCGCGTCGGCCTTCGTTACATCATGGAATGGTATTACATATAGCATTTTCGTAATTGGGCCGCGTTCCATGTACGGGGAACCGGCTTTTCTTCTAAGGTTGAGAGCTTGTAGGCTCCCTTGCCGAGGACCTCCTGTATACGGTATGGCCCTTCCCAAGTTGGGGTCAATTTCCCTTTAGGGAAGGCGCCGCTGGCCTCATTGCTTCGTAAGACGAAATCCCCTGTGTGGAACGTGCAAGGTTTGACCTTCGCGTTGTAATACCTTTCCAGCTGTTGCTTGTAATTTGCTTCTCTTATTGCTGCTCTTTCGCGGCGTATTTCTGCCAGGTCTAAGTTTGTGCGTAGCTCTCGATCATTGTCTGTTGTGGTTGCTGAAAGGACTCTTGTAGATGGGCATCCAATCTCCGCGGGTATCATGGCTTCAGAGCCGTATATGAGGCTGAACGGGGTCTCACCGGTGCTCGTTTTTGTTAGTGTGCGGTTGGCCCATAGCACGCTCGGTAGTTCCTCTGCCCAAGCCTTTCCTTTGGTTCCCAGTCTGGACTTGATGCCTTCTACAATGCTTCGGTTTGCACGTTCAACCTGGCCGTTGCCCTGAGGGTGCGCGACCGAGGTGAATGTGGGTTGGATGTGCAAGTCCGCATACCATTTTAGCAACCCCTTGTCCGCAAATTGGGTCCCATTGTCTGTGACAATTGACATAGGTAACCCAAAGCGGCAAATGATGAATTCCCAAATAAACTTCTTCACATGATTGGCCGTAATCTCAGCGAGTGGCTTGGCTTCGACCCATTTGGTGAAGTAGTCAATGGCGACTATCAGGAATTTTCTTTTGCCTGTCGTTATTGGAAATGGTCCCACCAGGTCGATGGCCCACTTCTGAAATGGCCATGCTGAGGTTACTGGGATAAGATCGTTTTTAGGGCGCAGGGTGTTGGGGGCATGGCGCTGGCAAGAGTCGCATTTGCGGATGATTTTCAAGGCGTCCAGGTGCATGCCTGGCCAGTAATATCCCGCATTCATAATCTTTGCGATCACCATGCGCGGCCCGGCGTGTATCCCGCATATCCCTTCATGTATTTCGCGCACCAGATAATCCGCATCAACCGCATCCACGCACCGCAGTAATGGCCCCAGGTATGACTTCCGATAGAGCAGGCCATCTTGCATTTGGTACTGTAGGGCCTTTTGTTGTATCTTCCTGGCTTCGGCGCGTTGTTCGGGCAGTGCGCCGGTGGTCAGGTAAGAAGCTATCGGAGTCATCCAGCTGTCAACACTCGTTTGGATGACATTGACTTCCTTGGGTGGAACAGACGGTTCGCTCAGAGTTTCAATTCGGACCTCTTTTGCTAGATGGCTGAAACTTGTGGAGGCCATTTTGCTTAGAGCGTCCGCCGGCTTGTTTTGACTGCGTTTAATGTGGTCGATGGTGCAACTAGGAAAGGCGGCCATGAGCTCTTTGGCGCACTGGAGATACATGATCATGGAAGGTTCTTTTGCTTCATACTTCCCGGTGATGTGACCTGCAACCAACATTGAATCGACGTGCGTGAAGATGTGTTTTGCGCCCAACTTTTGCGCAATGCGTAGTCCGGCGAGGAATGCCTCATATTCAGCCTCGTTATTGGTGGCTTTGAATTCGAGTCTGATCGCGTAGGTGAACTCTGCGCCCTCCGGACTAACTAAGCGTATTCCCGCACCTACACCATCTTCGTTTGAGGCCCCATCTGTGTAGAGATTCCAAATGGCCTTTTCATCGCTTGTTGGCTGCGGGTCTTGTTCTGCTTTGCACTCTTCAATTTTTTCTTGGGGTACCGCCGCTATGAAGTCGGCTAACACTTGCCCTTTGATTGTTGGGCGCGTTTTGTAGTAAATGGTGTGCTCACCCAGTTCGATAGCCCATTTTGCCAATCTCCCGGAGACTTCCGGCTTTGATAGGACATTGTTTAGCTTGTAGTCGCTCAGCACGTTGATGGGATGGCCCTGGAAGTAGCGGCGCAGCCTCCGCGATGCGTGAACGAGGGCTAGTACTAGCTTCTCCATGGTGGTATACCTGGACTCTGCGTCCGTTAATACCCTACTGACATAATAGATGGGTGTCTGGACCAACTTTCTGTCTACCATCAATATCGCGCTCACCGCCTGCTCTGTGGCGCATAGATACATCGTTAAGGGCTCCCTAGGGAGTGGAGCGGTGAGTGTCGGTAAGTCCATCAAACATTCCTTCATTTCTTGGAAAGCCTTCTCCGCCTCTGCAGTCCATTTAAAATGGTTCTTTTTAGGCAGTTTTTTAGCGTTTCGATGAATGGGATGGATTTGCTTGCGTGGTGCGACAGGAAGCGGTTGATTGCTACTAGGCGCCCGTTCAATGTTTGAACCTCTTTCAGGGTGGATGGGGAGGGCATTTGCGCGATGGCTTGTATTTTTTCAAGGTTTGGCCTGAAACCGTCTTTAGTGACCACCACGCCCAGGAACTTTCCCTCTTCCATCCTAAAGGCGCACTTGCTTGGATTCAGTTTCATGTGGATTTCTTTCAAATGCTTGAAGGTTTCTTCGATATCTGTCAGCATTTGATCCTCTTCCTTGCTCTTGACGACCAGATCATCCACATAGACTTCTAGGTTTCTCCCTATTTGTTTGGCAAATGCGCGGTCCATCAACCGTTGGTATGTGGCCCCCGCATTTTTTAGGCCGAACGGCATTTTTGTGTAGCAGAAAACCCCCTTATCAGTGCGGAAGGCTGTTTTGTCTTCGTCCTCTAGCGCCATCTGGATTTGATGGTATCCTTTGTAAGCATCCAGAAAGCATTTGAAACGGAAGGGCGCTAGGGAGTCTATTTTCAGATCGATCTCCGGCAAAGGGTAGCAGTCTTTCGGGCATGCCTTGTTGAGGTCGGTATAGTCCACGCACATCCTCCAACCACCGTTGCTTTTCTTTACCATTACTGGGTTGGCAACCCAGGTTTGGTACCGTGTTTCCCTTAGGATTCCGGCTTTCAACAGCTCTCCTACTTTCTCATTCATCGCTTGTGTTTTCTCGGCGCCCATGCTTCGGCGCTTTTGCGCGATGGGTTCTACAGAGCGGTATGTGTTGAGTTTGTGATGGGCGAGTTCGCGGGGGACGCCAGTCATATCTGACGGCTGCCACGCGAACACGTCTATATTTTTTCGGAGGAGCTGTTTCAACTGATCCCTGATGTTTTCTGAGATTGCTGGTCCCAGCGTGATTGTTTGATCAGGGAATTTTGGATTCAAGATCCACTTTTCTGGCTCTATGTGCGGGCATGACTTCAGCATCTTGGCTGGGTGGGACTCTGTTGTTATGGCGCATTCTCTGTTAGCCCACACGATTGCCACACCACTTGGGGTTGGGAAACCGATTGCGCCATGGACTGTAGAGGTGACCATGTTGTATGAGGCCATAAAGTCCCGTCCCAGGATGATATCATACTTAGACTTTGTCGGGATGACAAGGAAGGTGACTTCTTCAGTTCGTGAACGCCCATGTGCTCCCAAGGTGAGGGGGAAAGAAATCTCCCCGAGCGGGGTCACGACTTCGTTTGAGAATCCCATTATTGGGGAGTTGATGGGGCGCAGCCTTTGCTTGTCTTCCTCGTCCAATAGATCGAAGCATTGTCCGTACATGATATCCGAGTTGCTGTCGGTATCTATGAAAGCTCTGGTAGTTCTGTAGTGGTCGAAGATGGCCGTGACAATGATTGCCCGCGTAGCGGACGGGCCGCCTTTGACCACCGGGAAGCACACTTGTTGCTCTTTCCATTCTGCTGTGGTTTCTGGCTTTCGCTTTTGAAGTCGGTACCCACTGCTATGTATCATCATGCTCACATTTTTTATCTTTTTGGGCGGTGGGCCCGCTGTTTGTTTACGCTCAACATTTTGCAGCAGATGTCCCAGTTTACCGGTTTTCAACGCGTCCTCGATTGCTTGCCTTAGCTGATAGCATTTATCAGTATCATGACCAATGTCTTGGTGGTAGGCGCAGAACTTGTTATGGTCTAGCCCTTCCCTGCGCTTGATGACTTTTGGTTCTGGGAAGTCAACATTTTCTGTGGCTAAGACTTGCGCTGGTGTTTTTGTTAAAGGAGTCCAGTTGTTGTGACTCCGCTTACCGGATTTATGCACAAGTGACGTGTTGTGCTGATATTATTGGGGTGCGGTGGGCTTTGTCACTGTCTGGTTGGCTCCTTGGAGCCTCGTCCAGACATTCCCTTTTCCCCTTCGCTCATTCCTGTTATTTCTGCTGTGCACTGCCTGTGCTTGTGTGTCTGTGTACTACGGCGCTTGAATTCTGCTCCAAACAGAAAGTTCTCTCTCAGTTTTAGCGTAGTTCTTTGCGCTGCGCATGATCTCTTCCCAAGTGTTGGGCATGCCTGTGCATCCGGCTAAAGTGCGGATCAGTGAGTCACACCTCACTCCTTGGGTGAATGCTGCTTTCATAAGTTCGAACCCAATCGGTCCGATCTGCAAGGCCTCTCGATTAAACCTGGTGATATAGTCTTCGATGGATTCATTCTCACGCCTCTTGACTTGCAAGATGTCTGTGGAATCGCGCTCAATCCTCTTGTTTTGGCTGAAGTGGTCCGAGAATTTGTCAGTCAATTCTTTCAGGTTGTCAATCTTACCGTTTGGTAGGCTGTCGAACCATACTCGCGCTGCGCCCGTAAGCGTCTGCGCGAACATGTGACACCATGCTGGTAGGCTCCACCGTGCGCATTTTCCTGCGATTTCAAAGCTTCTTAGGTGATCGTCAGGATCGCCGGTGCCGTCGAACTTTCCCAGAGTACTTGGGATTTTTGTTCGTGCGGGCAGCGTGGCAAGCGCGATGCGCGGTGTGAACTTGGATTTTTCACTGAATGAGGGGGGATAGTAGGGTTGTGTGAGATCGTCCTCGCCGGACAACAAGTGTGCTCGATCAACGGTGTTGGTCAAGTACTGGCTTGTGTCACGTTGAAAACGACTCTGTGACTCGTCGGAGTCTTCCCTCCAGGTTGGGTCAGTGATATGATTGCTTCCGCCGATGTGTCCTGCAGCTCTGGATGGCCCTTCCGATATGGTGACAGGCCTTCCTTCGCTGAAGGACAGAGGGCGGGATGCTTCTCTCAGCTGTTGTTCTTTAATCTTGTTTATGAATGCTTGTTTCAGAGCTTCTTTTTGCTGCGCATACCACACCTCCGGACTAACCATCGGCGCGGTCTGACCAGCGGGTGAAGCTTGAACATTATCAGTTGCAAAATGAAACGATGGGGTTTGCCTCGTCCCAGAGGACGGGGTGCGGCCCACATCTGTGCCGTGAAACTGCTCCTCCGTGTGGCTGTCGGGCTGGCTGGTGTTTGCCTGAGCAACACCAGTGCCAGACATGCCCACCGGGGAGTTTATCGTTGTTGGTAAAGAACTCATAGCTGGTTTTCTGAGAAATAGAAGTTTTTTAGTTGCTGTTCTTGATAACTCAAAAGACAGATGGCGCCAATGAAGAAACACCAATCTAACAATCCAATACAACAATGCTAATGTATGAATGTAGGAAAGGACGTAGTTCTCATTAATTAACAAGACGAATACAAGACACTGTTATAAGATTATTACAGAGTTTCGACTATAATCTATTTCTCACAGCTTATGATATGAATTCTCTCTTGAATAATCTATCCCTTCTTCTGATGACGAAGGAGGGTATTTATAGGCTCCTCAGGTGGCCTATGATTGGCTGTAAGAGGAATGGCAGCTGTCTTGTACTATTGTGACCGTTGTCATTTCTTGTGTTGTCCTTCTGCGATTGGTCCACGTGTCCTGTCATTGTCCTTTTCGTCCTTTCTCGTACCTCGTACTGGCAGGCAATCATGGAGCAGGGAATTCACGCCTTTGATTGGCTATGTGTCCTGCTCTTGTCGGGTGACACCTGTCCTTTTTGTGCCTGCGTGCGCCGTCTTCTAGAACTCCACGTCACGTTCTTGCGCTGACGTGCATGTGAGCTTCCTTTCTGCGCACGCGCGGGTACATATCTCTTCAAGTCCCCCTAGTCCAGTGTGTTGTATGCGTAGTATGCGAGACGCTGGACTTAGAGTGTTAGGAGCGTTTGTGCGCGTTTTTTGGCGCATTGGTTCGGCGTCTGGAGATTATGCGCGGTGTGATGCAAGTGGAGAAGCTGCGGACGTCTCGTAATTAATGTGCACATCAATATTGTCAGTCCGCGTGTGTGACGCGACAGGTTGGTAGCCGAAAAGTCGTTGTACAGTGTCAGGGACGTGGTGGGCCCATGTGGCCTGTTCGAGTCGCTTGTTTCTCTTTCTTCTTGTGACGTGTCGGTCGCTGATTTGTAGCCTTTTCAAATTCGAAACCGTCAGGCCACGTGTCTTCCACGTGTGGTTCCCCTATTTAATCCCTTTGTCTCATCCGTTCAATTTACTTTTTCTATCATTTCCTTCTCACTTTCTCTGCATTCTTCATCGTTGCAACTGCATCCGACATACTTTTTCTTAAAAACCTGCTGTATTTGTGAGACAATGGAGCATATTACAAATATTCCCAAGAAGAAACGCGGGGGGTCGAAGAGGGGTGATGACGGATCGAAGAAGAGGCCGCCTCATGCCGGAGAGGTAACGGCCGTTTGGGGAAAAGATGAGTTCCGGAAATTTAGGAAGGGGGTTGGGTTCCCTTCCTCATACGGTGTGGAAATGCCTGCCCCGGATAAGACCATATTGCAGCCTCCTGTTGGGAAGATTGGATTGTATGCTTGTTACTTCTGGGACTGCAATTTTAGGGTTCCGGTCACCCAATTTTTGGGCACTTTTATTCGGGCGGTTGGTGTTCATATCAACCAGATCCACCCCGGCCTGATGTCGAGACTCATGTTTTTTGAGTTTTGTTGTCGTGCTCACAAGATCGAACCCTTGGTGGACATGTTCTTCGTGTTTTACAGTTTGAGTTTTGTGGAGAGTTGGCTATCTTGTAGGCCGCGTGCTGGGGTCTCCGCCTGCGCTGGGGCTGGAGTGAAGAGTTTCCGGGAGTGGAAACCCAAGTTCTTTTGGATCAACCAGGGGGTTGTCCCTATAGAGATGGGTCGGTTGGACCCGGCCGAGGGGATTGGGAAAATTGTGCTCATAGAGTACAAGGAGCAGGAGTGGTTCAAGACTTTGACCAGCCATCCTGTTGATTTGTGTGAGATCCCAGAGACTGGCCTGGTGATGGCGGGGATGAGTATGAAGTATGATGTGAAGGGTCGCAATCCGCACCTTACTGAAGATGGCAAAGGTTGGTTGTTACTTGTCTTTTCTTTCGCGCTCCGCGCAAACTTCATTAGCAAATTAACGTTTGTAACCAAATGTTTTGTTTTGTGAACCGAAAGGGGAAAAAGGAGTTTGTAACCTTGATTGCATTATTATTATTATTAAATTGAAATAATGAAAAGGTAAGCACTATCCACAATAAATATAATTATCCTTATTTATACTATATTATAAAACATTTTCCAATGAGATCTAGCCAAGCCAAGACTTTTCTCTATGCTGCCACATGACAAGAACCGAGAACGTGATCGACACTTTCAATTTCCAAAGAGAAAAAAGGACACATTGTGAATTGAATATTGAACCCCTTATTGCATTGGTTGACACGCATGGATAAACGATCAAGAAGTAATCTCCAAGTAAAAATGTTATTCGGTTGAAGTTGTTTAACCAAAAGCATACACAAAACATAAAAACAATCACTTCTCTCTACTCTTTCCTAGTCATACTCACATACATGTTTTTATGTGTTTTTATAGACGAACTAAAACATATACTCTCTCCTCAACATCACACCCTCTCTCATCTATATCACATTTTCTCTCCTCAAAAACACCAATTAATTAAAATCTATTGTGGATGCTTTAATGTTAAACATTTTTGTTCATTTTTTTATGATGTCACTTATTTCTCTTTTTAACACCCTGTTTTAATCGCCAAAAGGTAGGGTTATTCTTATAGACTTACCAGTATTTAACGGGTCATTAAAATTCAAATGTCGATTATCCAATTATCTATAATCTAAAAGTGAATAAAATGCTTTGCACAAAAACAATATTAGAAAAACATTTAATAAGGCTGCACTGAAATTTGTTAAAAGAGTAAACCGGAACCCGTCAGCCCAATGCATTGCCCAATTTCGTATCTGGGACCAAAATGTTCTTGGACTGGGCTGGACGGAATTATACTTTTGATATATTTATTAGTTCGTATATTTAAAGATAAATAAATTATTAATTTAAAACTTGATCGACAAATATCGATTTTATGACTTGTGAGAACACATCAAATATCTATATCTATATCTATATCTTGTTGATTATATTAATTAAAACATAAGGAATAAACATAAGATTTAATCAAGTGTACCTGATTTGCTTAACCGTTCAGGAACCTCAGTAATGGAAGACACCATCATCTTGATCGGGTTCCCTTTAGGGTATGCAGTTCTGATGGTTTATGTGTTCAAAAGTTATGAACACTTTAAGAGAGAGATAGATATAGGGGATGGCTAATGGTGTTATGTTGTTATGATTGTCTCAACCCTAATCTCATAATATCTCTCCATATTTATACATACCCAGGGGACACCCTAATAAGGCCCATTTAATGATAGTCCGCCCATCAAAGACATATCTGTTATTGGGTTTAGGATAATATTAATAATTGATCAACATTATATAAATGATTATAATGGCTATCGATAAATATACAAACGTTACGTATATTTATTCCAACATTCTCCCACTTAGCCGAGTAATCATTTATTATGAGTATTACGTAAGTCTGCAGAGATTAATACTCATTTTAGTTCTAAACCCAAAATGTAGCAGAAAAATACAGCCGTTAAGTCTTTATTCGACTTAGGACCCCCATTAATCATACTACACCCAAATTTAAAACTTAACATTAGGATCAATTAACGTTATGCCCTTAGTTGATTTGTTATATTATTGTCTTTATGCCATTATGCCAGCTTAGCATACTAATAGACAAACAAATCATAATGAGGAAAATTAATCATTAATCATTAGTCATTAGTCATAAGTCACTCATAGTACGATATGCAGTTGTACATGGTCATCAGTAACACCCTTTTCTCTTAGTTGGCCCTTAGTGAGACTTATGGGTGATAGACCTTTAGTTATTGGATCCATAAGCATATCATGAATGCATTCGATACAAAATTCTGATTTCCTCTATTTGTTCTTAATCATAAGCGAACAATAATTTTGTATCGAACTCTAATGCAGCTCCTCTCAAACTGTTACTGTTCGAGAAACTAGGGCAGCTGACTTTATCACAGTAAGTCTTCAACATAGTATTTAAGTGGAGTTAAAATTATGAGTCAACTGATAAATTTACCAACAACATTTAATAACCATTCTGTTGTGATTAGCAACACATTATGTCATGATAACTTAGGTTGTTGTTAACAGTTCCTTATGACTCCATGAGATAGTTATGTCTACTAACGTTATGATATACCCTGAAATTAACATCACTTTAGGTTCTCACTTCTTCTTTAGATTATAGTCTCTTGTTTTTTTTAAAGATATTGTAATGTTCCATTAGATGCTTTTCATCAATCTAGACAAGTCTAGTATCAAGCAATATGAACAATATCATAAACAAGCATAGACTTAAATTTACATCAGTCTTCTAATTAATGAAGCATAAGGTGATAATCTCAAATTATCCTATTATCCTCTAAAAGAGAGCAATGTTGTATGTTACATACTTAAGGACCCGCTTAGAGTAAAACTTATGGGATGAAACTAATATCCCGTTGGGTCTATCTCGGTATATTTTGATTCCTATCATGTAAGAGGAATCCCCGATGTTCATCATGTCAAAATTATGCATGAACAATGCTTTGACTTAGGTAACATATACTTGTCAAGAGAAACGTCATCTATGTAAGGACAAGTTTTCATTAGTTGCTCCCACTCATCTTGAGGTAGGTTCTTTAATCCATTTAGTTCTTGATGAAGAGAATTTCATTATGATTCCAACACATTTTATGCTTGCATCAACCCATACATGGATCTTATTGACTTACAAACTAAGTGTTCTTACCCTTCAGTTTAGAACTTTCAGGTTGCTTAATGAACACGTAGGTCATCGTTATGGAAAGTTATCTTAATGTCCATCTAATGTGGCTCTTAGTTATTATGAGCTACTAGGACGGTAATGATCCTCAAAGAAATCTCTTGAAACATAAGTAAGAAGATTATTTGATAATCTAATCCCTTCTTGAGTATAATCTTTTACAATCAATCTTATCTTACAACGTTCCCATTCGGATCTGGTTTAATTATGAATACCTTTAGGTTATTCAACCAAATCCCAAACGTTATTCTAAATTATGGAATGAGTTATGCTAATAATAGCTTTATTCCATTTAGAAGATTGATTGATACTAATGATTTAATTAGAAGATGTAGGATCAGTAAACTTTCCAAACATCCATTTTGTGTTAGTCAGGCAGGTTACATAATCATCAAAGTTAGTGGGGTTTTAGACCCAAATGACCTCCTGAGTTGAACATTGGGTTTATTATGATACAAACTTAACTTTAGTTAAGTGTTTTTATTTTCAGGTATATAAAGAGCAACATTAGTTTCTAAGTGTGTAAGAGTTGGTGCAGTAAGGTGTACAAGAGGAATAATCGAAGTTAAATTCGGAGTTAAACTTAACGAGTCTCGAATTTTAATGAGTCTCTCCCCGCATCTTGTACTTCCGAAAAGTCATAATAAGGACTTTTACTGCTCCCACTTACCTTAGAGATCTTAATGAATCCAGCATGCTTAAGATCTAATATTTGGAAGATCCATAGATTTTAATAGAGAAAACAACCTAATGATGTTTATTGTCGTTTCTCTTGCTGAGGATTACTTTAGTAAGAAATCTATGTTCGCCCATATTTAAGCATCCACAAAACTTTGTTAGGAGTACGTTAAGTGCTAAGGAGACAAGTTCTGATAGAGCGTTGTCCAGTGCAAGAGGTGTAATTTGAGGATAGATCAAATTGCCTTTCCCC
Organism: Ambrosia trifida; assembly: GCA_028751855.1. NCBI lineage: Eukaryota > Viridiplantae > Streptophyta > Magnoliopsida > Asterales > Asteraceae > Ambrosia > Ambrosia trifida. The sequence goes on from CM054130.1 coordinate 17,290,242, forward strand.
CCACCTCTGTAACTTTTGCAAGTCATAAGTAGGACATCTTATGCTCCCACTAATCTTTTAGGTCTCTTAGTACCTCCACATAATAAGTTTTAACGATGCGTTTGAACGAGAATATTTCATATATTTTATACTTGATTTCCCTTATCGTCCAAATTTCATAAGAAATTTTAAGAATATACTTAGAGGGAATCTTATTAAGTATATATGAATTGATTTCTTTAACACTTTTGATCTGTAGGGAACGGAATAGATACAATTAGATATTTATCTAAGCTCCACTGATGTCAATTAGTTATGACTTATGATGGAAACCCATTTATTCCTTTCGCCATTTAATGTTTAGGGCGTTTAACACATGCTTTAAAGTCACTGAGAATGAGATTTGATAGCCAAACATCCTTTAGTGACCTGGTCATGATTTCTCATGAAATTTTGGTCTTAGTGGATGAGTTGCATGGGTCTTATTTTCCTTTGTTAAATTCTCATTTTCATGATAACAAAGTTGTGAAAAACGTTATTGGATCATCTAGTTTTATTTCATAAGGTTTCTATTCAGATAATGACAACAAACAATATAAGAGTTTAACTTAATAGTGGCTTTGGTTTGGTCATTAAAACCTTGTAACTGTAAAAAAAAATAATTGTAGCTTTTAGTGTTGATACTAAATTATGAGTAATCTCAAGAATGTTGTAAGGTATCATAAAGCTTCAATACTAAGAACAGTTATTAACGGTTAATAGACCCTTAATTTTGCCACTAACTCTCATCTTAAATATTTGTTGGATTCTGGTAAGGAAACGTATAAAACTAGACTCAACCATCATGTGTTAATTGGAATTCATTAGCATTTGTGGATTTAAATATCTTTAATTAGGCACTACATATCTTAGCCAGCTGTTCTCTTTACTTATGGGTAATCTCATTGCTTATGCCTATTCTTAATGGCACGGTTTTGCTTAGTAAGACTTTCCCTTTGGAGAAACTTATGGCTGAAGGTAGTACTTGTATTTTGTTTCCAGACCTTATAATTATCCTCTCTATGGTAATTATTCTTCCTCTTTTAGGTTTAATGGTAGTAAGGTGAATAACATCAACTTTTCTAGTTTAATGCGTTTCTTTTCCTGTACGTAATTTGCTATCAACACACTCATTTTACTTTGATATTTCTGAGTGTTATAGTTGATTCATAATGCATCTAATCGTACTTGTGGAAAAATTATTATGCACTAGAAATTTATTGATTTTCATGTGTAACCCTTAGCTTTATGGGTCATGTTATTCAATATTAAGATGTATTCACAGATCCCATTTAACCATAGAGTTACACTTATTTATTTCATGCTTCTTAGGAATTTGTTATATTCTTTCATTTCCAAAGATAATACCTTAGTCGTAGGAATTTCAGAATCTTTAATAGCTCACCTGATAGGAATCAGTAAAAGCGTTCTAGATTACCATAAGAGACATTTTGTGTATCCCCTTTTCTTATGCTCAATGTTATTCTGTAATACTTTATCAGATAGAGCGTAGGACTGTTATGTCTTAAGAAATAACTTAATAAGAACAAAAGTTAAGAAAACTCTTCTTAGTTTTGATAATTAGTGTGGATCATTTAGTTGAGATAGTAATTTATAGAAGAATGTGAGATTAGTTTCGAGTTACGGGTATTAATGTAAGGCAGACTTAGATTATGATCATTATATTAATGAAGGATCATTAATCGTGAGGATCAATTTTATAATGAAGACGTGATAATATTATAACACCAACATAAGATACTTAAATAACATGCTCTAGCTTTGGCTATACGCTATTTATTTAAGTATTAAATTGCTAACAGTGAATGTAACATATCACCTTTGGGCAGAAGTGAGACACTCAAAGTTCTAATGCAATACGCTCAGTTCACTAACATAATCTATTACACATCACCTTTGAGCAGAAGTGAAACCTTATGGCATTTATGTGAACGAGCTACAATGCTTAACGAGATATTTATAACGAACTAATGTGACACATCACCTTTGGGCAGAAGTGACACGTAAAATGTTATTTCAAGTTAAGCAAGGTTTTATAATGTTTTGAATAAACTTGATACATTAGGTTTTATCAAAACTGTAAATTTTATTAGAGATCCCGAAAAATAATGGGTTCTCAGTAATCTTATGAGTTCTCGAAATAATGGGTTCTCGGAAAAATAATGAGTTCCCGGAAAACTTATGAGATCTCGTATAACATAAGGGGTTCTCGAAATTATGAGTTCTCGAAGACTTAATGAGTTCTCGAAAGTGATGAGTTCCCGAAAAACTTATGAGATATCGAATAAATTGTGAGTACTCGAAGACTTAATGAGTTCTCGGATATCAGAATTAGTTCTTGATTTACTGATGAGTTCTTGAATATTATGAGTACTCGAATAACTTATGTTTTCAGATAACTTTAACAGTTCTCGGATTATTTAATAGTTCTCGAAAAAAAAATATTGGTTCTCGAATACATGATAGTTCTCGATAAATAAGATGGGTTCTCGGACACATTATGGAATCTAAAAAAAACATTTTCGGTTTTCGAAATCGAAGACCTTGACTGAGAACTCCTGTTCGTGAACCTGATCGAAAGCTTTAAACCAAGAACTTAAAAAAACGAGAACCTGAAAACATACCCAACACTTTAAGAGAGAGATAGATATAGGGGATGGCTAATGGTGTTATGTTGTTATGATTGTCTCAACCCTAATCTCATAATATCTCTCCATATTTATACATACCCAGGGGACACCCTAATAAGGCCCATTTAATGATAGTCCGCCCATCAAAGACATATCTGTTATTGGGTTTAGGATAATATTAATAATTGATCAACATTATATAAATGATTATAATGGATATCGATAAATATACAAACGTTACGTATATTTATTCCAACATATCTATATCTATATCTATATCTATATCTATATCTATATCTATATATATATATATATATATATTGCAAAGGGATTAATCCTACATGTCATACTCTTATGCAATCTCTCCTTTAAGAGATGCCACATAGGATGTGATGTGGCAAGTGTAAACCAATTAAAAAAAAGGAATAAATATGATTTAACCTAATCTATTATAATCTTTAACATAATCTATTAAATACCTAATCTACAAAATCTAAATATTAAAACTTTATTATTTTTTCTATCATGTTTCCTCCCATAACTTATAAACGTTAATATCTTTTATATACGAGATTTTTTAAAGAAAAAAATTACACCAAATTAACAAGCGTTTTATTATCTTTCCAACGAGTACCATAGTGCTATATAAAAAACGGAGAAAAAAAGTGACTATTTTTTGTAACCCGACAGGTATTGTGTCGGGTTTGGGATTAGTTTAAAAAAAATTGTGGGTTTGGGTCGGGTCTGGGATTAGGTGATACCCGACCCGATTACCCGAAACAACATACCCAAATACCCGAACTATATACCCATGAATTTTTTAACGCATCACATAACCCTTAGACTAATGCGTTCGATATTTCAATAATTAACTTTTTTTTCTTATTTAATGTTAGTTCTTTTTTTAATGATCGATTACAAACTTCCGAATTCATTTGTAATGGCACTAGATTTATACCCCGGCGCAGAGATTCGCTTTTTTTATATTTGAATATGATAACTTATGGCAGAGATTTGTTTAAAATAATAATAATAATATATTTTATTATGTCATATTAGATATTTCAACCCGGGACGCTCCCAGGATAAAAACTAGTTAAAATATATAACTTGGACAGCTTTAAAGAACTTTATTTTAGGTGATACATACTTATAAAGAGGATTTGTCCGGTTTGTATCACATATACAAAGGACATTTTACGTTAAGCGTATGAATGGCGATTTATAAATATGTGAAGTGAAGTGAATACCGCCTTCAAAAAGTTATGTAGAATTAAGTTACTTTTGAAAACCATTCCTTATATAACATGACTGAAAAAATTACATCAAGATAGCTAGATGGCGGGCAACAAGCTGCGCCACCCCCCTGAATGGCAACCCCTAATCTACTAAAAACGTAACCTTGTCCACCCAGAGTCGAGACACTACTATGAATAACTCGCTGGACCCTGGTTAGCAAACGGGTAACCTCTAGTGCCAATGAGCCAAATGTATCAAAAGTAAGGGGTACGAAAACATGTTGGTTCTCCTCGTAGGCTTTAGCATGCTTTTCTACCTTCTTCGTCTCTGCTTTCCGCACCGCTTGCCCTGCTACAATCCCACTATCCCTCAACCCAACTAGAGGAGATACACTTGTCAGATCAACACAAGCATGCTTCCTCCCGGCCCACCCAAAGATAAGGAGATCTGCTGGACGCAGGGTGATCTCCCATCTGCGAGATCCGAGAGGAATTTGGAATACGGGTCTTAGACCATAAGTTCTACATGTAATTAGTTGTAACATGGCTTATTTAATTAAATGTACATAATCTTAGACCATTAGATGTTTTATGGGATGTGCTTAGGCGCGCCGGGATCTCAGCCAAGAAAGAAGCCCCTGTTAATTTTCTGACTGACCCACGAGAGGGAAGATCTACCCTGCGTCCTGCGGACGTCCTTGTGTTTGGCTGGGCGGGGGGTAAGCACGCGTGTGTTGACCTCACTGGGGTGTCCCCACTGGTAGGGCTGAGAGATAGTGGTTTCGTTCCGGGACAGGCGGTTTTGAAGGCGGAAGCTAGGAAGGTTGCTAAGCACGAGGCAGCATGTCTAGAGAATCAACATGTGTTCATTCCGTTTGCCTTCGATACTTTTGGATCCTTAGCCCCTGAGGCAGTTCGTTTTTTGGAGCGGGTGCAGAAGGTGGTCCACAGTGATTCGCAAAGCCCGAGGAACCAAAAGTTTGTATTTAGTAGAATAGGCTTTGCGATTCAAAAGGGGATAGCGGCGCAGCTTGTTGCTCGCTTACCCATTATCCAGATGTAACTTGTTTTATTTCGTGGTTAATAAAAATTCACCATTTTATTGAAAAAAAAAAAAAAAAAAAAAAAATTAATTAATCTTTCGTGTAACTCTAATCTACTCCTGGACAAAGATTTAGTGTCTATTTATCAATTTTCATATATCTAAAAACTAAAAACTAAGTTTATTCAAATTGGTTTATTCAATTTTTGATACAGTTTTCAAATCTTCAAATTCGAATAACTAGATATTCGAATTATTCAAATCGATGAACATCATTACATTTTATATTTTCTCTATGGGTGTGTACAATTTAATTGACGAACTACTACTAATAATAGATCTTTTAGGCAGTGCTCTTACAACTACACCAGACTAACTTGTCATATTAGAAATCGCATCTATAAAATTGATCTGATTGAGTACGATTTTTTGAAAATCCGGTCCGAATCCAATCCGGATTTTCGAAACTCTTTTCATTCAATTTTTTTTTTCTTCCTAGTCTTATTAAATTAATATAAAATTTACGCATAGTTATAAGGAGGCGGGGTGCTCTACTGAAACATTTTCAACTTCACTTATTTACACTAATCCTACACTTCTACATCACTTCACTGATTAACTTCATTCAAACCGTTTTTTAGAGGCAACACTCCACTTATTCGTTTATATATTTTTCATTTGAATAAATAAATACTTAACCCCATCATCATTACCATCACCACAAACACCAGTTTCAATCACCGACCATCTTCTCCACCCCCATACAAATTCCACCCTCACCCAACATCAACCGTCACCTACCCTCGCCAACCCAGCCATAATAACCACCTCAACCCCCGCCACCGTCTACTATACACCCACTGGCCACCACCTCAACACCCACAACTGAAAATAGTACAACCTTACCCATCATCCACTTCCATCTCCATCTCCACCTCCTTAGAATAAAGATATTCTTGAGATTATTGATGTTTATGAAGATGGGTGGTTGTTGAGAACAAGAAGAATGGGAAGAATAAGAAGAAAAGAAGGAAGAATAATAATAATAATAATAATAATAATAATAATAATAATAATAATAATGAAGGGATATGGTATCAAAAGCATTATAAATACCATAGCATCGCCCAACTAGAACCGGTGTCATTTGGCGTCCATCCGCCCGTTTTACGTCAGCGGATCGTTTAGCGTCCGTCCGCCCGTTTTACGTCAGCCGAACATTTGGCGTCCACTCACCTGTTCTACGTCGGCGATACAGTTGGCATCCAACGGACGCCAGAAGCAGCACTACCCGCCCGTTTTACGTCGACGATACACCCTGGCGCCCAAACGGACGCCAGGCGCAACATCGTCTGCCCGTTTTACGTCAGCGGACTCAACATGCTCCGAAGCTTCCCCAGCAAGCCAAAGGAAGCTTCGCCAACACAAACTGGAAGATACCTTTTTGGGGCAGCCTTGGGACTCACCCCTGTCCCAGACGAAATATCTCTGACACAGCAGGCGGCCCGTCAGAGTTCCTCTCCAATCAGAGACTGCTCTCAGTCTGACATGCAGAAGGGACGACGACGTGGCGGCTCTCAGTCTGACATGCAGAAGGGACGACGACAACTCGAGATCATTTACCTTAATACTCAAGCCGTAACTGTGGCGGCAACGATGGTGTCACGGAATGCTAACGTTGTCCGGATCATGGATCGAACCCTGTTCTAAAACTTCAATGCTCAGTTGACATCCAAACTTACGGAAATAACGACATAGCGGTGGTGACTTGTCGACGGTCTTGTGCCCGTGGTTGTCGAAAGAGTTGGTTGTTTGTTTAGAGTGAGTTTGGGTAATTGGCTAAATAAGCATGATGATTGAATTGCATTAATTTAGAGGCTGTTACAAGGAAGAAGAAACGTCTTCGGTTTCAATGATCGCGACTGGTTCAGTTACATTTTTCTTGATATTCAAGCTCTTTATGGTGAGTAAAGATAATATTATTCAATGTCTTTATTTATTGTATTAAAATATATGAAGAGGGATTCATGGTACTCTGCATCTTGATTTCCCTCCTAGGATTACACCCAAGCTAAAGACAATCAAACATATCACCAAACTTAAATTTTTACTACTATTCAAAACTTGAAAACTTGATCATTACTTACTTTTTTTTTTCGAAGTTCATCACATAATCATGATTGATTTATTTTCAACTACTTACTATGATGATATCTATTCAAATGAAAATATTTGGATTATTACAATTCAACCCCAAGTTACGTTAAAGTACGGTTAATGCTATTAAAATTTTGGATTATTGTCACTTTAGGTTAAATCTTGTGATTTTTCAATCTTTTAAAAATAAAAGGGTTAAAAGTGAAATTCTAAAATAGGTGAGGGGTTGAAAGTGTACATTTGTGTAAACTGAAAGGTGTGGTTGTGTAACACCCCGCCCCTCTCATCACCAATATTGTCCGCTTTGCCAGTCCAGAGCTCACGGATTTGTTTTTGGTTGCCCAAGTGGAGACTTCCCAGGAGGTCACCCATCCTGAAATTTCTCCCACCTGAGCACGCTTAACTGTGGAGTTCTCCTCTCATCCACTAACATTAAGCCCCAAAACGCGTTGGTGATTTAAGAGGCAAGACATTACTTATGAACCAAGGATCTCTCCTGGCCACGACCGATGTGGGATTTTCCTGGGGTGTCACATTCACCCCCCGTTAGAGTCTCATCGTCCCTGATGAGGTATGCACCCACCATCCCGAACGGCACAGGAGTGGCTCTGATACCATCTGTAACACCCCGCCCCTCTCATCACCAATATTGTCCGCTTTGCCCATCCAGAGCTCACGGATTTGTTTTTGGTTGCCCAAGTGGAGACTTCCCAGGAGGTCACCCATCCTGAAATTTCTCCCACCCGAGCACGCTTAACTGTGGAGTTCTCCTCTCATCCACTAACATTAAGCCCCAAAACGCGTTGGTGATTTAAGAGGCAAGACATTACTTATGAACCAAGGATCTCTCCTGGCCACGACCGATGTGGGATTTTCCTGGGGTGTCACAGGTTGTTACAGTCTTCCCTACTTTAGAGAATTTCGTCTCGAAATTCCTTTCAAGTGGAGGTTTCTATGAAATGTAAAACGTCATAAAAGAAAGGAAAATAGGATTTAGCAAAAAAAAAATTTAGGAATTGTGATTTGGCGAAGTTAAAATAGTTTTTTTTTTAATATTCAAAAGAAAAGTTCCAAAATTCTTAACGTTTAACCCAAGGTTAGAAAGTTGAGAGTTTACAATGAGTAAGGTTTTGGGAATGTGTGTAACTTGTGAGGGCAGCGGTACTAATATAGCAGTCTCCCCTACTTTAGATAGGTTTCTGACTGAACTTTATTAGGGTATGCAACAAGAATCCAAATAACCAAGAGTATAAGAATACACAAGGTTTGAGTTTTCCGAGTGGGTGGTCAAAAAGAAAGGCTCCAACATAATTAATTGAAGCTTATGTAAAATGTTCTTATCGAAAATGCTAGTTATTAGTTAATGATCTAATGAAGAGGTAATTATAAACTAATGGGTAGGTTCTTGGTCAGACTTCTAGTCCGTTCCCGCAGTATCGTTTATGCTTATATATAGGGTGTACTGCAGTTGACCCACCACACTCCCGATACTTTGGACTCGTACTGATTGTCTACCAACAACCTAAATAGAATTACACACCACCCTCATGTACCTGTAAGCCCATGATTGCGTTCCGGACCGTAATCATCGATTTACCTTACACTAGGGTGTTATGCTTTTCCATAACCCTAACATGAAATAAATGCGTGCAACCAATATGTAATATCTACTTTAATGAAATAAGTTCAATCATGACATGGTTAGAGGTCCTTCTCTTCCGGGTTTTCCCTTTAACCGTAATGGGAATAACATGTATGTATAAGACATGGTTAGAGGTTCTTCCCTTTTGGGTTCACCTTTAACCGGTAAATTTCTGTTCACATCGTTGGGCTCTAAACACCCATATTGATGAACTCCGAGATTTACACCGTTCCCCTCGGATTAAAGAAATACTCTAATCCGAGTCGTACGTGGGCACTGGCTTAGATCTCATACGAGTTATCAACTAGTATGTTCATTGGCCATGATGATGAACAAAATAATGTAAAGTATAACAGGGTTTTGCTCAAAGTAGGAAAAAAATATGCATACCAAGTATGCGTTCATGTAAGTATATAAGTATAGCATCAAATTTCGATTGAAAAAATAGTATAACGTAAATCGAGTAAATCGCAAAATTTACACAAAATGAAAGTAAACGAGTTGAACTCTTGCAAATAAGCAGTGTGAAAATAATCACAAATAACGTGTTAGAAATAATTATGAATAAAATGGTGCGAGAATAAAATAATAAAATTTACGGCAAGTGAGAGTACGAAGAACATACGTATAGTCTACTGACATAAGGGTTTAAATTTAGTTGGTTTTACATATATGCATTATATGATAAAATACCATTAGCAACATTCTGATAAGGATATGTCCAATATTTTGTTAAACCAAAAAGGTTTGCGACTGAAAGAGTGTGAGTGTAATAAGATAAATTTTCGTTTATAAAAAAACGTAGTTTGCTCAATATTTGTGATATAGTTGAAAGAATATTAGTAATGCATGAGGATAACTTTTTAGAAATCGAAGTGTGTTTTAGATTCAAAACAGGTTCATTTGAAAAATTTTCGTAAATATACATTTTCATGTATTTACGAGAAGTCGAGTTTAAAAAAAATGTTATAAGGCTTATTATTAGTTGCAAATTTCTCCCGAAAACATATATTGGATACGTCATATGAAAACAAAAGGTTTACATTTAACTTATAAAATATGCAATACAAGTTTATAAAATGCAAGATGAAACCATTTCATGAAGTATGTGTAAATCTATTGTGTTTCAAAAGACCAAGATTTAAAATGGCGTGAAAGTTGTGAATGATCCCAGATGCCTTGACAAATTTTGGAAAATAGAATTGTCTGTATTTAAACATTTATTTAACTTGTAGGCTGAAATCTCATTAAAGTCGAAATTTTTTAGTTATAATGAAATGTTGAGAAAATCTAAGTGTTATTGGGGAAACTTGAAACCTTTTAATTGTCAAAATTCTACGAAAATTTATACATAGAAAGATCGTTTGTTTGTAAGGATCATTAAGGCATCTCTTTGGGCTCATGGCGGCTACTTGTTTCAATACACAAGGTGTATATAAAGTGTGTTCTAATTTGGCGAATAGGCTTTGTGAAAGAAAAAAAAACTTATAGGATAAGTTGTCAAATTAATCGTTTTAGAGATTTAAGGATATACTGTGACTTTGATCAAGTAAGTTTGTAAACATGGAGATATAATATAAGCTTTAATGTGAAAATAAAACGAGCAAAAAGTTTTTATAATGATGATAAGGAATTCAAAAGCGAATGATCAATGAATAATGGCATATGAAACATCAAGTGATTAAATTGAGTCTTCAAATGATAAACAAATATAAATATTAGTGATATAAAACATTGGAATCGTGTCCATAGGAAACTTTGACTAACTCAATTATTTGAAATTTCCTAGTGACTTGTGGGGGCGTACTTTAGCCTATAAGTGAATGCTCACCCTTCCAGATTGCACGTGCCCCATCACTAGTGAATTCCAAAGCTTTAGCGAGATGAAAAACGAGATACAAAAATAGATCCTTGAGATATGGATTTCACTTCTAACTCAAAAATGTATTTCAAAATTGAAAACTATTGTGGAATGAAACCAATCACTAAGTTAAGGACATCACTCCCAGCTTAGTGGTTAAGTTTCTTTTTGAAGGAAATACTCTTTGAAGTGTGGATGTCATTCCTATCTCAAAGATATATTTCAAAGATAAATAACATATAGAGGAGTGACACTAATCACCAAGGTATGGATGTCACTCCTAACTTGGTGATATTGTTTCGTTTGTGAAATACGAATGTCTTCTACTCCAAGCAAAATACCAAAAGAAAAACGAGAATGAATCATAGCTAAAATATCTTGAAAAAAAATATAAAAATAAGAGAAATACACACGAGAGGACTCGTGAAAGTAAGCTTAGTTATAGACTAGGCTAAAAGGCATTCTAATAACCTAATTCCCTATAACCATGGCTCTGATACCAATCTGTAACACCCCAACCGATGGCGGAAACATCGAGATGTCATGTAGTGACGATTGTTCAATAGCTCATGGTACTAAAGTGTAAATTTGAATACATTGATTTGAATAATTTTTACATTGAAAGGAAATTACAGTATACAATAGTTCTAAAGCGTCAAGTCTAACTAAAATACAATAAAGTCAAAGCTTAAATATAAATCCAAAAGCTAAAAAGAAGCGTCGCAAAATAACCTGAAACATGTACGAAAATAGTATATGTCAATACAAAAATGTATTGGTGAGCATACCCTGATTTGAATACATATAGTAAGAAAAATGTTTAGCAATTCATGTGCGGTACCATTTGCAATTATGTAATAAGTAGTATCAGTTCAAAACCAAGCCTATGAATAATGACTAACACATGACTAACCAAATGAATAATGAATTAACAAGACAATGACCAAGATTCTCTCAACAGAGTCTCAAGGGGGTATACCATAGTACTATTCATTGAAATGCTAGGCCGCCCAGCGGTTAATGATTTTGACAAGTCATAGACACACCAATTAACATAAAGCAAACACACATGAGAATTGCATTTAGTAAAAGAAATAGAAACTTGATAGTAAGTACATGAGTCACCCCAAAATAGTAAGACAGTAAAAAGGGGAAAGATATACTCACATTGATTTCAACGGACTTGTTGGAATTTAACGAAAATAAATGAATTATGCTTGTACCTAATTAAAGAGTGATATTTTAGCATCTAATAATTATGGAGTTTGCACATAAACTATAACATTTTGATTTAGTTTACTATCGTTGTTATTATTAAACGTCTCCATAATCGTCTTACTTATACAAATATTTCTCTAGTTCAATAACAAACTGTGATGTATAAGATTCTTGTTTAGAAACATTATTTATCTCCTCATGACAAAAGCTTTTAAACTTAATAAGAACTTAACAAAGAGTGTATATAATTTATTTGATAAAATCGTATTTACCCCTTTTAATTATAAATTATAGATAACAAGTAAATGACATCTAAAAAAACATTGTTATATCTATATGACAAAACATATTGTCCATACCAAGACTTAGAGTTGTGAAACCATCGATCTATATTTCAACTTTGAAATTTACTAAACAAGTTATCTAACTTTCCATAACTTATATATTGGTTATTTTATTAGATCTCATAGCTAGCTAATTTTCTGTACAAAGTTTTTCTTTTATTATTGTTATAAAAAAAACAAATAATGGTTAATATTATATTAACCCCTCACCAAAATTAGTTTATGGAGTTTTATTCATCATGTTGTCTTGCCCAAACAAGTTAAGTTGCAGGTCACGAGCATCAATTCTAAATTCCAAAATCATTTTAGAAGACATGTTCTAAACTCTAAGGTTTGATCGTACAGGAAACTAACGACAACTCGAGATCATTTACCTTAATAGTCAAGCCGTAACTGTGGCGGCAACGATGGTGTCACGGAACGCTAACGTTGTCCGGATCATGGATCGAACCCTGTTCTAAAACTTCAATGCTCAGTTGACATCCAAACTTACGGAAATAACGACATAGCGGTGGTGACTTGTCGACGGTCTTGTGCCCGTGGTTGTCGAAAGAGTTGGTTGTTTGTTTAGAGTGAGTCTGGGTAATTGGCTAAATAAGCATGATGATTGAATTGCATTAATTTAGAGGCTGTTACAAGGAAGAAGAAACGTCTTCGGTTTCAATGATCGCGACTGGTTCAGTTACATTTTTCTTGATATTCAAGCTCTTTATGATGAGTAAAGATAATATTATTCAATGTCTTTATTTATTGTATTAAAATATATGAAGAGGGATTCATGGTACTCTGCATCTTGATTTCCCTCCTAGGATTACACCCAAGCTAAAGACAATCAAACATATCACCAAACTTAAATTTTTACTACTATACAAAACTTGAAAACTTGATCATTACTTACTTTTTTTTTTTCGAAGTTCATCACATAATCATGATTGATTTATTTTCAACTACTTACTATGATGATATCTATTCAAATGAAAATATTTGGATTATTACAATTCAACCCCAAGTTACATTAAAGTACGGTTAATGCTATTAAAACTTTGGATTATTGTCACTTTAGGTTAAATCTTGTGATTTTTCAATCTTTTAAAAATAAAAGGGTTAAAAGTGAAATTCTAAAATAGGTGAGGGGTTGAAAGTGTACATTTGTGTAAACTGAAAGGTGTGGTTGTTACACACACGAACTCTTTCGTACCTTCTTCAACCCCTTGTTTATTTTACTAACTTTTAGAGGCTCGGCCCTTTTAATCGGTAATCTCCTAAACTCCTTGGTCTTTTCCTTAGACCCTCACGTATTTTATAAACACACTCTCTTTACAAAATACCGTAGAATTACCCCTCGGATTAGCGTCTGTCCGATAATCCAGGATACGTGTTTCTTCAAATAATAATAATAATAATAATAATAAACACACTTAAAGATCCGTGAAGCTCCTAGTGTAAACTCTTCACGGGATCATTACCAGTGATGATGGTTCTCATGAATTCTGGTGACGCCCCGTCCCCTGATTAAAAAAAAAAGCCCAACTTACGTGTCTAAATATTCTAAAGATATTTTGAGGTGATGTAGTGCCACGTCAATTAGCCTATCTAAACAATGGGCGCCAACTACATCCAACGGCTACGATCGTTCTCCGTCAAACCTACATCCAATCATTTCAAACCCTATCTCACGCGCCACCGCTGGCTGCCATCCTGACGCACTTCAGAGATAGTTGTCAATTGTAACTCATCAAATAAAATATATTATATTGTTATTGTTTTTATACGGTTAATAAAAATTGTTAGCTGAGTACAGAGATTTTCCTTTTTGTGAATTCATTGTTTAATTAGTATTTCACAAGTTATTTTAGGTTACACTTATGCCTTCCACCACCCCGAACCGGTTCAGACAACATAGTCTGGGTGTGAGAGTGAAGACAGGACCTGCAAGAGCAGGTGTGAAGTTCTCTGTCACCTCCAAATTGAAACATTCGCCTTCAAAAAAACCTATTGACTGTAAGCTGGTAGCTATAGCTTTTTAAATATATTTTGTTGTTTGACAGAGTAGCTAGAACTTTTAATAAAATATATAAAATAACCAATATGGGCATAACTAAAAGCTTGTGTTTATGTTTTTTTAATGGTAAAATAGGTATTTGTGTCATTGTACTCATTAAAACTTGTAGCTATTAGGAGTTTTTTCTTAAACGCTGGCACTAGTAGCGTTTCAATATAAAATTTTTTCTCCTAACTTAAAAGCTTCAAGCTTCTTCAACAAAAAAGACTTTTTATCCAATAAGAGTTTTTTCTTGAAAGCTAGAAACTCCTATAAGCTTCTTGAATAACTACCTCATGATTTTTAAACAGTCATAATTTTTTACAGGTTTATACTTTCAAAAAATAAAAAAGAATTATATCATAAAAATAGACATATTATTTTTTTTAATTTGAGTATTGTATTGCCATTATTTTTTTAGTTAAAAAATTAATGTGTTGTGTGATTAACAATATGTAGGTTTGAGCAATAAGTGAAAATAGACTAAACCAAACAAATCAATTAAAAACTGAATTAACCAAAAAACCAATTTAACATAAAATTGGATATCAGTTTTTCTGTTTCCTTAGTTAACCGGAACTAATCAAACCGAAACCGAACAATCCATGTATTCATATTTTTAGCTTTTTTACCTCCATTTCATGTATTTATATCCCATTTCATTTACTTCTAAGCAAAATTTTTAGCCAAAGTTTGGTTTTGGCAATTAACAAAAAAAATTAACTGAATAGAACTATAAACCAGCAATCTTATCAAATAAATTGAACATATTAATTGATTGGTTAATAAGATCAATTATCCGATGACTTTGTTCTCAGTTCAGACTAATAACTGAACTTAATCGAACCGTGTGCACCCTTAACTATGTCTGTGTTTCACACCGCATTGCGCGAACACCCTACTAGTACGTGTGTGTATCATACAAGTTCATATATTTATCATTAAAAAAACTACATATATGTATTTTTTTTTTATTTTTTTTTGTTTCAGATAGTATAAAAGGTATGTTTTAATAGACATATATAACTTTTGTCAATGAAACGTGTTAACAATTTGAGTCTTGAATATTTGTTGCGTACCAAAACTTTTTAAAGAGGTTGCTTGTTATCGCTTACACAATAATGCAATATAACGTGTAAGGTACAGTTATACGTTGATTGGAAACAAGAATTTAGAGGGTGTTTGGGATTGCGTTTTGAATCTGATTTTTAGATTATTGCGTTTTGAAAACGCAAATAATCAGTTTTTAGTGTTTGGATTGCGTTTTGAAAACGCAGATAATCAGTTTTTTAGGCTATCAAAACGCAATAATCTATAAGTAGCTCCACCCCTGCTTTTCCAAAACGCATAATTTGTTTTGAATAATCAATTCCAAACACCCCCTTAGTCATGTTTATTCATGTCATAAATTATTAGTCTGTGTTGCATGATAGAAACGTATTTGTTTAACTGTTTCATACTGGATCTAAATTAATTACCATATGACTTTAGTCTTTAACCTGACACAGTAGTCATCAACTTTTTTATACTTGTGAGTTGTGAATAGCAACACGCTTCTTAAAATTTCATATTAGGTCATTCTAATACGATACAATGTACATAAAACTGTTATTAATCATGTCCTTGTGGTTCATTGACATTGATGATTGCTTCTACGAATGTGGTGAGTTTAAATCCCGCAAGTAACATCTAAAACAAAGAGTCGATTTAGATGTTACAATATTTTTTTTAATCGTACAACATACATTGTTTCCATGGTTTAATGGGTTCTTTTTTCTTTGATCAACTTTTATATAATGGTTACTATGAATGATATGATATGCGCCGATGATCTCCAGCCTAGCTGGTTTGAGGTGCAAGGCTTTACCTCTTAAGAGGGTTCCCGCTCGGGGTTGGTTACAGGTTCTGTAGAAATTTTAGGGTTTGTATACAACCAACAAAGAACAGAATGAGCCAACACAAACTCAGAAACAACAAAAGAAATAACAACACCAGATGTAGGTGACAAAACGGTGACCAAAACTCTTATTAACCCAACCCAAGAAAAGTACCCACCAGATACCCAAACGATCTCAGTTAAAATCTGAGATCAACCAAACCAATACAAGGTTTAGTCAATAATCTGCTGATTATTTAGATCAGCAGATCAAGACTGAATAATACAAAGAATAGAACAAAATGAAGAACTTACAAAGATAACAAACCCTAATAATAACCAGAGAGAAAACAAAAATAAAATGAACGAACTACTGAAGAGAGAGACTATCAGAGCTTTATATAGCTGCCACGAAAGACGTGCACAAGATGCTGATCCAACGGCTAAGATAGAACATGATCAACGGTCCATAATCTCTCCTGCAAACAATTCTCGAGATAACATAACAACCACACGAATATGGGCCATATAAAGAGCCTCTTAGTTGACTGACAGATGGGCTCATAATACCAAGTTGTTAGCCCAACATAACAAGCCCACAAAGGAACCCATCCAGTTATTTTAGAAAGCCCACAGCATAGTAATTGAATTAGAAGAATATGTGAGACATATTTTTAACATCCCCCCTTAATTCAATTACTAAATAAATCTGACAATCCCAGCTTAGAACATAAATATTCATGCTGAGAACAATATAAGCCTTTTGTAAAAATATCAGCAGTTTGCTGATCTGAAGGTATCTTAACAGGTTGAACAAAACCTGAACTAATCTTCTCCCTAAGGAAATGAAGATCAAGTTCAAAGTGTTTTGTTCGATCATGGAAAACTGGATTTTCTGCAATAGAAATTGCAGATTTGCTATCGCAATATAACTGTAAAGGTAGATTACTTTGAACTCCTAATTCCTTTAGAACATTAGAAATCCAAATCATCTCACAAACTGTAGAACACATTGCCCTGTACTCAGCTTCAGCTGACGACCGGGCAATAGTGTTTTGTTTCTTGCTTTTCCAAGAAACAAGATTATCACCAACAAAAACACAAAATCCAGTTACAGACTTTCTGGATGTTAAACATTTAGCCCAGTCAGCATCAGAGAATGCAGACAGACTCATGTTTTTACCCTTTTTAAATAACAAACCCTTGCCTGGAGATTGCTTGAGATATCTCAGCAATCTTAGAGCAATTCTAAGAGTATTTTGAGTTGGTTTATGCATAAACTGACTCAAAAATTGCACTGCATAGCTAATGTCAGGACGGGTCAAAGATAAGTAAATCAATTTACCTATAAGTCTCTGATAACCAGTGATATCATCCACTGGTCTATCATTCTTAGCATTCTTAACAGTTACAGCATAATTTTGTTCAATAGGTACACTAATAGGTTTGCACCCAAGATAACCAAAATCACTCAATAAATCTAAACAATACTTCCTTTGATTAAGATGTATCCCTTTTTCAGAATACAACACTTCTATACCAAGGAAATATTTTAACTTTCCTAAATCTTTGATTTGAAAATTTTCTTTTAACATTTTCTTAACATTATTAATCTCTTGTTCATTGTTACCGGTAACAACAATATCATCTACATAAACAAGTAGAACAATAAACACACCATCATGAGATTTAACAAACATAGAATAGTCACATATACTTTGAACAAAACCAATGGTTTTTAGAACAGTCACAAGCTTTTCATTCCATTTTCTAGGAGCTTGTTTCAAACCATACAAAGATTTAACTAACTTACACACTTTAGACTCATTACCAGAAGCATAACCTTCTGGTAATTGCATGTATACATCCTCAGAAATAGACCCATATAAGAAGGCATTATTGATATCCAGTTGATACAAGGTCCAACTGTTTTGAACAGCCAAACTAATAACTGTTCTAACAGTTACCATTTTGACTACTGGAGAAAAAGTTTCTCCAAAGTCAATGCCTTCTCTTTGATTGTATCCCTTGGCAACCAACCTAGCCTTATACCTTTCTACCTCCCCATTGGATTTATATTTTACTTTATAAACCCACTTACAGCCAATGGCTTTCCTACCAGGAGGTAAATCAGTAACAACCCAGGTGTTGTTTCTGTATAAGGCCTCCATCTCATTATTCATTGCTTCAACCCACTTAGGGTCTTGTGAAGCATGATAATAAGATGTTGGTTCAAGGGACTTATTTATATTAGACACAAAACTAAAGTTTTCTACAGACAAATTAGAATAGTTAACAACTTTTTCCACACCATATTTAACCTTACCTTCTATAACATAATCTTCAAATCTTCTAGGTAAAACAGACTCTCTACTGGACTGTCTAATAGTTCTACTTCCCTCAGGAGTCCTAGTATCATCATAAGATCCCTCTAACCCTGAGCCTTCAGGTTCTCTACCTACTGTACTACTAGGTTGATGATCATGACCTAGATCATGATCTACATCACTAGCAGCCCTGGGAGAGACAACTGGTTGCTCCCTGGGTGAGTGATCTTGAGTACTAATTGGGTCCCCTTCATCATTGGGAAGGTTTTGAAAAGTTTGCTTATCACTTTGAGAATTTTCATTTCCAAAACAGTCAAAAAAGTTTAGATGATTTATATTTTCAAAACCATTTTCTTTAAATTCAGTCTTAAAAGGAAAGATGTTTTCATAGAACTTAACATCCCTAGAAAACTCTTCCCTTTTTGTTTCCAAACAAAACAATTTATAACCCTTTTTAACAAAAGAATAACCTAGAAAAACACTTTTATTAGCCCTAACAGTAAGTTTATCAGGATCATCTAATACTGTTTTGAAACACAGACACCCAAAATTTTTTAAGTGATTAAGCTCTGGGGGGAACCCATGTACTACTTCATAGGGACTCTTACCATTTAAAACAGACGAAGGTAACCTGTTAATAATGTAAGCAGCAGTAAGCACACAATCAGACCAAAATCTAAGAGGAACATTACTTTGGAACAGTAATGCTCTAGCTGTATTCAAAAGATGCCTATGCTTTCTCTCCACAACTCCATTTTGTTGTGGAGTATAAGCACAGGTAGTTTGATGTATAACACCTCTTTTATTACAAAACTCATTCATTTGTTTATTAACAAATTCTGTACCATTATCACTCCTAAACACCTTAACATTCTTTAAAAATTGAGTTTTAATTAACTCATAAAAATTAACCAGATTTTCAAAAACATCACTTTTGTTTTTTAACAAGTAAACCCAAACAGACCTAGAATAGTCATCAACAACAGTTAAGAAGAACCTATACCCTTCTTTACTAGTGATCTTATAAGGCCCCCATACATCAAGATGTACAAGATCCCCTATATTTTTTGTCTTATGATCACTAATAGGGAAAGGTACCCTAACCTGTTTAGCCTTGTGACATACCTCACAAGGTTGTGAATCAGACTCACCAATATCTAAAGTATCTTTTGATACAGCTAGAACTTGGTTAGCAGGATGACCTAACCTACTGTGCCAAAGACTATGCTCAGTGACACTATTAAAACACATATTGCTAACATTAACATGTTTACCAACAAAGTACAAACCATCTTGTTGTCTACCAGTCACCAGGACATTCCTTGACTTGGAATCCTGGACAAAACATTTATGCTCATTAAACCAGACATCTAACTTATTGTCCTTAGCTAGCTTATGAATAGACACCAGATTAACACAATAGTCAGGAATATAAAGCACATCATGTAAAACAACACCATCAGCAAGTTGAATATCACCAATTTTGTTTACTTTAGCATTAGTTCCATTAGGGTGTTTAACTTCCATGTTATACTTAGACACATCAACACAATTAAACATATGTTCATCACTTCCTACCATATGTTGATTAGCCCCAGAATCCATTATCCACCCAAGAAATAGAACCAACTTAGCAAAACTAGAACAATTAGAGTAATTCTGAACTAACTTAGCAACTTTACTCATAACAGATAAGCTAGAGAAACCATTAATAATCACTGACTCACCTCCTACATTTGAACTTTGAGCATCTCCACTAGGATTCTCACTTATCAAGCTCATCAACTTAGAGATCTGCTCAGTAGTAAAAGGTGAACCAGAAGAAACACTAGCACACACATTGTTACTAGTATTAGGCATACTAGTTCTCCAATTATTTTGAGTTCTATTAGAATTATTATTAGTGTTTTGCCAATTGCCAGTCCTTTTTTGATTTCCATTTGGATACCCAATAATTTCGAAACATCTTTCTTTAGTATGCCCAACTCTATTACAATGTGTGCACTTCAGATTTGGATTTGGTCCTCTATTATTAGTAGGACCTCTCCTATTATCAGAACTTTGACCACTTTTAGCAACAAATGAGACAGTTGTTGCTTTAGATCCACTGCTGGAGCCTCTATGAGATTCCTCTCTAGAGACCACAGCAAAAGCAGTTTTGACTGAGGGCAGTGGATCACTAGTAAGTAAAGTGGTCCTAACAGGTTGATATACCTCATCAAGCCCCATCAAGAATTGCATGAGTTTAATAAGGCTATTAAAATCATTGAACTCTTTTGAGGCTTGACAAGTACAAGCAGGTAACTGAACTATAGAATCAAAATGTTTCCACATAGTATTCAGTTTGTTATAGTATTCAGACACACTACTACCACTTTGAGTAATACCATTTATTTTTTGATGCAGATTAAACATAACACAACCATCTATTCTATCATATGTTTCCCTAAGATCAAGCCATACATCTCTAGCATTTTCAGAAAACACTTGACCCAAATACAATTCTTCACAAACAGAATTAATCAACCAAGAAAGAACCACTGAATTGCATCTATCCCACTGACTAGCAAGAACATCATTATCAACAGACTTAACACAAGTTCCATCAATGAAACCTAGTTTATTTTTCCCTTGCAAAGCTAGTTTCATAGATTTAGACCATACAGAATAGTTTTCTGTACCTTTCAACTTAATACTAATTATAGACATACTTGAAGTATCACTAGGATGTAGGTATAAAGGATCACTAATGTCAAGTTTACTGACAAGTGTTCCTTCTCCAGTACCAGAGTTGGAACCACCGGGGTTGGTGACTCCACCTCCACCAGAATTCACTACATCACCCATAGCACCACAAGAATAGAACACACAACAAACAATGAGAACAATCACACAAGAATATATCCTAGAAGGACGAAGCTGAGTCAGTGATACAGATAGTGGATTCGTCACTCAATGGTGTCCACCCAGTTCTTAACTCAGGAGCCCTTTTGTTAACTATATATATGTATATAGAGATAATCACAGAATAAAACTAAACAACACAAGAAACAAGAACAGATCAAACAAGACACCAAATAGTTTGGCCAATACCGGTCCACCTAACCCGGTCAATGCCTCTAGACACAACAGACAAAGGTAAAAAGAGGAATGATCTCACAGAGAGGGGGAACCCAAGTTAGGGTTTCGCCAATCCTACAATCAACACCTTCACTTAGGGTGTTGAATTGTAGGCGCAATTGAAGCTATTATTATCCAATCCAAAGCTCCACAAATCCTTTGCCAACAATAGTTGACCTCAACAACCTGTCCAACACAATAACCAAGAGGACACAAGAAATAATAGACCAGATCTATTGTAACAAGATCAGATCTACTATTTATTCACAATATAAGGACCAGATCTACAACCAGATCAGATCCTTTACCAATAAAACAAAAAACCAAAGAAAACAACAGCGGAAGACCAGAAATAACCAAGATCAAGAGCCTAAGGCTCTGATACCATGTAGAAATTTTAGGGTTTGTATACAACCAACAAAGAACAGAATGAGCCAACACAAACTCAGAAACAACAAAAGAAATAACAACACCAGATGTAGGTGACAAAACGGTGACCAAAACTCTTATTAACCCAACCCAAGAAAAGTACCCACCAGATACCCAAACGATCTTAGTTAAAATCTGAGATCAACCAAACCAATACAAGGTTTAGTCAATAATCTGCTGATTATTTAGATCAGCAGATCAAGACTGAATAATACAAAGAATAGAACAAAATGAAGAACTTACAAAGATAACAAACCCTAATAATAACCAGAGAGAAAACAAAAATAAAATGAACGAACTACTGAAGAGAGAGACTATCAGAGCTTTATATAGCTGCCACGAAAGACGTGCACAAGATGCTGATCCAACGGCTAAGATAGAACATGATCAACGGTCCATAATCTCTCCTGCAAACAATTCTCGAGATAACATAACAACCACACGAATATGGGCCATATAAAGAGCCTCTTAGTTGACTGACAGATGGGCTCATAATACCAAGTTGTTAGCCCAACATAACAAGCCCACAAAGGAACCCATCCAGTTATTTTAGAAAGCCCACAGCATAGTAATTGAATTAGAAGAATATGTGAGACATATTTTTAACAGGTTCAATTCTCGTCCATCAAAAAATCATACTCATTAGGGTTGAAAGGGCCCGACGTGTGGGAGAGCTCGAACTTGTGACCCAGAGGTTGTTAGAACTAGGATTCTACCATTGAACCACGCCTTTAAAAATGTATTTTTCGAAAATAGTTAACCTAATTTTCATATTAATTTAGAATTTAAAGAGTGTAATCATTTAACTGGATTTCAATTAAAGTAAAACTCTGTTGGGTGTAGATCGACCATTAGGCTAACCAATGTGAAGTCACCTTCATTTACGACCCCTTCCAAAAGGAAGCCTTTGATCGGGCAAAAACCTTACAATCTGGGGTTCACAATTGGAGCCACTCTCACGCCACCATTGCGCTAACACAAGCCCCTTTGGTGCCCCCGAGGTGGTATTCGTGGCGTTAACAGGCTGATGTGGATCTGGGTACTAGCCCACACCATCCAACCTCAATAAAATACCATCAAAGAAGGTTCTAGTAAAATTGGGTGTGAGGAGGGGGGGGGGTAAAAATTGATTCTCCAATTTGCGGTTGTGTCATTGTGTGGTGTAGATTTCGAAACTACAAGCCATATTCTCTTAATATCCCTTTTGCGAAAAGGATATGAGCAGAAGTCTGTTGTTGGTGTCGTGTTCCAAGGCTTTAGCTTAACTCGATAGCAGATATATTGTAGTGTCCAAATAAGATGCCAAAAATTGATCTTCGAAAAACAAAAGCATCGCGTTTGATATTCTTGGCAATGATGTGGTTCATTTGAGGCTCAAGAAATGTTAAACTGTTTCACAATGGGTCAAATTTAGTAGATGGAACGTTGAAGAGATCAAGACCAACACATTTGGTTGGATGAAAACTAGCATCTTGCTAGTTTGTAGTGTTCCAATGAAATATGTTGTTAGAGGACGGGGTGCTTACCGTGAACCTTGTAGGTACCTCACGATTACCCCACTAACTCCACGGCAACAGGGTCGCCGGTGACACGGATAGCGGGTCCATGGACCGTTCATGGGTGTTTAACCACGATTTCCAAACCGTTTATTTTTTAATTTGAAATTTATTATTTTCACCCCAAAATGCAAACGGTTTAAAAAAAATAAAACCAACAAGATAAATATTAAACTGAAAATTAAACATTAATGTTAAAGAAAATACACATATTAAAGTACATAAACAGATAGTTAACCTAGGAAAAAAAACATAATTATTTAACCTAACATAACAATTAACATGCCGAAACATAGTCAAAACTACTGCGGTACCTAGACGCATAGTCGACTTATGTGAGTTCAATTGCCATATCCTCGGCAAGATTATGGTGCTACGTCATGATGACTGCAAATAAGGTGTTCCATCGGGCATCGGTCACACTTGTTGAGATTAGGGCACAAGGGGTGCTTGTAGGATAAAAGTTTTCTTTCACTGATTTTAACCAATCATGTCTTGCCACATCACTTCACTGATTTACTTTACTGAAACACTTTTTTGGAGGTAACACTCCACTGATTTTTTTTTTCAGTTAAATACAAATATAACTTTTAAAAAAAAAAAATTCACACGGTTTTATCATCAAACCGTCAGCACGATTTAATTTCAATCGTCTCCAGCCAACACGGTCAAAAATATTTATTTCCATTAATATCGGTCTAATCTAACCGTCAGATTATCTTTAATTTTATATTCAATACGGTTGAAATTTTTACTATATAAACCACCATACGACGGTGGTGAAAACACAATTCAAATCAACACAATATCAAGAACACCCCCACCACACAACATCAGAATGACCCGTTGGACAGAAAACGAAGAAATCGCCCTGGTTGTGTGCGTCAAAGACGCACAAAACGACACATCCTTGCAGCGCCAACGCCGCCAATGGTCGGGTTCCAGGAACACACGGTTATGGGACCGTGTTTTGGGTGACTTCAATCAACAGGTCGGCCTAAATGTCCGCACAATTAGGAGTCTGCAAAGAAAATGGGCCGATCTAAACGTCAAGTGTGATCAGTGGACGACATTGTACGAGCGCACAATGAGCCGCCACCCGAGCATTGGGGAGGAGATTGCTGTGGAGATGACCGAAGCAACCTATGCGGGTCGTTATTGCGGCACATTTGACCATATCCAGGCGTGACACCTCATGCTCGAGCTTTAAGTGTTTTTTTTTTTTTTTTTTTTTTTTTATGTTTTTATGTATTTTTATTAATGTTTAAATATTTAATGAATTATGGTTATGTTTTTTGTTATTTAATTTTGTTTTAGTTTATTTTTGTTATTCTTAAACCACACGGTTTAAATTATAAAATACAATAACAAAAAAAATGATACACACGGTTATAATAAAAAAACTGATTTATATTAATTCAAAAATAAATAAAAGACGGTTACCAGCACGGTAGATACAACTAGTAAAACGGTTTACGGGACCACTACCAGCTTGGGTGACGACGGTATTCACGTGCTGGTAGTGGCAATGTTGCAAAAGTCGCTAGGGGCTCCCTAGTCGGAGTCTGAGAGTACTCGGTGAGTTCTCGGCCTAGTCGGAAAGTACTCGGGGAGTACTCGGCATTGGCCTAGAGTACTTGGGCCTCGGCAACCTACCTTGTATCGATTACTCGGGGAGTACTCGACCTTCGAGACTTTGTTTTACAACATTGGGTAGTGGATACCCGTGACCGATTCGGGTGACGCCCCATCCTCCCTTATGATATACCAAAATTGTAAAGTACTTTCTAACTTAGCGCGTGTATAACACACCAAAAAGTGAACGAGTGGGCACCCAAAATTAGGCCATCAAAAAGTTCAAAAATATCATAATCATAATTAATATTAATAATATTTTTATATATCCTTCTAAATATATAAATTATTATCCATCTCCGATCAAACTCAATCAATCATTCGGTTACACTGAATTCAGTCGATATCCTTATCATCTCCGTTCATGTTCTAATCAACATAACCCGGTTTCCCAGTCGCTTCAAATTCTTAAAACCAGGTGCGTAATAATCTACATTCAAATATTAATTTTTTAGCTAGTGTTATTAATCAGTAAGTTTGATGCAAATATTATTATGTAATTGAAAGGAAAACAGAGTATGGAGCATGAAATTGATCCCAAAGAAAATATTATTAATGTACAAGTCACCAATGCAGATGATTGTCTGGTGAAGGTTGATGAAGGAAATTATGGGTATGTTCTTGTTTTTATTTTAGTTAATGATGCTTTGAGTAGTTGTACTTTGTTTATCTTATAAATGTTATGTTTTTAGGAGTGTTTGGGTGTCTTTTTTTTTTATTTGATTAGTGTGATTTGTTTATCTAAAGTACCCTTAATTAGTTTAATAAAATAGAACTATAGAAGAGAAAAGATACAATCTTTAGGGATTTATATGTTTTTTTTTTGGTTTATTTAGTTGCATACATTATAAGAGGAGATGCAAGATCAGGGCACCATGTTGTGATGAAGTTTTCGATTGCCGTCATTGCCATAACGAAGCGAAGGTAAATACTTTACGAATTGATTATACGCGAAAGGTTTTTAAGTGTATGATATTATCTGTGGGATTTACTAGGTACGTTTGTTGTTTATATGAAATTGGGCATCCATTCATATGAAAAGTAGAATAGTATTTAAGGGGTGACATTGTGGTAAGCGCGCCTGATTCTCCTATAACAAGGTCTTAGGCTTATAGGAGAATCAGGCTTTTTGCCTTAACCCCTTGAAGGGCACATGACGGCATAAGGCTGTGCTTTAGTGGGTCCCACTGATTAACATGGTATTGGTGGGACCACACGTTTTTTTATAATAGGTCCTCGTGGTATTGGTAAAGGCGAAATAAGAAAAAAAGATTTTGAATATTGTTAGCTGCTAACTTTTTACTTGATTCAATAAACCAGAATTCCATTGACGTTGACCCTCTTCATCGGCACGATGTTCCTCGCCATGAAGTTAAGAAGGTGGTTATAGTGTTGTTATTTTCCGATTCTAGTCTAAATTCCCATTTTGGTTCTTATCCTAATTGTTCTTGGTTTCATTTGATTGTCTTAGGTCATATGTTCTCTCTGTGACACCGAACAAGATGTGAGTTGTTTAGCTAATATATACACACATTAATCAAAGAAAGTCAGTTAACTAAATACGCATAATTTACGGTTTACACATTGCATACTTTCTTCAGGTTCAGCAAAATTGTATCAATTGTGGGGTATGTATGGGGAATTACTTCTGTCAAAAATGTAAATTCTTTGATGATGATGTAAGTTTTCAAGAACACGTGTTATGATAACGGATACTTTTCATCTGCTAAAGAAAACACATTCATAATTCTCTGTATCATCTTCAGGTTTCAAAGAATCAGTATCATTGTGATCAATGTGGGATATGTAGAACCGGAGGCGAAGATAATTTCTTTCATTGTGAAAAATGTGGTAAATAACAATATGAAAACCTTATACTTTAGTTAAACAAGTGAATTGTATACTCGTTGCATATAGTAGGATTACACAGGGGCTCTATATAAAGAGATTGATATTTATTATTTAGCATAGATACTCTAGAGACTATGATAATTATGGTTGCATAAATTAAATGTATAACTTGTCTAACGTGACGTGTAATCTAAGGACACATAATGACGTGTAACTTGGATCGTAAAAGTAATGTTGCACATGGGCTCTATGTATAGAGACTGATATTACACAATACGATAATTCATCATCATCATCATACTCAGTTAATCCAACCAATAGCAAAGCTAAGGTAGGGTCTGAGGAGGGTAAGATGTAGACAGCCTTACCTCTACAGCCTTACACAATACGATAATTATGGTTACATATTTGAATTATACAACTAGTATAATTTCTTTTTTTTCCATAAATCATTTTAAGCAAGTTTTGGGATTCCCATGGTTAATGATGTAGGTTGTTGCTATTCGAAATCAATCAAAGATACGCATGTGTGTGTGGAAAGGGCAATGCACCATGATTGTCCCATTTGCTTTGAGGTAACATGAATCACATGATGCATTCATTGTTTTAAACATTTTGTAGTTTAAAATTAAACATTTGCATTTTGATTTGCAGTTTTTGTTTGATACATTAAAGGATCTTACCATATTACAATGTGGGCATACAATGCATTTAGATTGCTTGAAAGAGATGCAACAACATCATAGGTATAAATTAAAATCCCTATTTAAACACATTAAAGTATAATTGTTATAGTGGGTCTTGTGTAAAAAATTACAAACGATATAGATATACAACCTGATTTTCTTGATGACGTTACAGGTATTCTTGCCCGGTTTGCTCGAAATCTATATGTGATTTATCAGATGTTTGGGAAAAGCTTGATCATGAGGTGTGTATAGTCAAAGCAGTCAAACCATATGCCTAAAAGGCTAAAACCTATGTTTTTTTATGTTTTGTTTACATTTATCCAATGTTGCAGAAGGCGCTAGGCGGGCGGTGAGGTCCAGCCTAGGGACTAGTCGGGACTAGGCGAAATTAGGCAGAATTAGGCGTTTTGGTATTTTTATACATATTTTATATATACACAAATTTAGGTGTTTTTTTGAAAATATGTTAAGATATATACATACTTACAAATACTTAGATATATACACATAATACTAAGAAATACTTAGAAATTAAAAAAAATAATTAAAAAAACCACCGCCTAAAGGCCAAAACGCCTAGTTCACCGACTAGGTCCTTATTTCTATATTGACTCCCACCTAGCGCCTAGGCCGACTTTTACAACACTGCATTTATCTAACGACTAACATTTGTTAATATCTTTAGGTTGAAGTAACTCCAATGCCCCAAACATATCAAAACAAATTGGTAAGTGTTCATTTAGATTAAAAAACGCGTTTTCCGACAGTTTTTTTGGCATAAAATTGAAATGCGATTTTGTGTTTGTTTATAAACCAGGTGTGGATATTGTGTAATGACTGTGAGAATATATCAAGAGTGCAGTTTCATATAGTGGGGCATAAATGTGAAAAGTGCAAATCTTATAACACAAGACAAATAAGAGGACAACAACATTCTTCTTCTTCTTCTTACACATCATCAGTTTCTTCTGAGGAAGTTGTTCATTAAACACACAATGTTGGTAATTATGAAGAAATCAAAACATTTGTGGGGGAAAAGGTGATTATGTGTTGTAGGAAAGAAGAAAAAGGTGCCTTTTGGATGGTTTGATCAACTGTTTCAAGCTGTTTTGTGGAGGAAAATAATGAATGAATGATAGGTGGGTGGGTGTAAAAACTTGTATTTTTGGATTTACTATGATGGTAAATTGAACTAAAAATTTACAATTTATAGTGTTTGTGATGTGGTAAATGTGTTCAAAGAGGGGATCGAGAGTTCAAGCCTCATAAAAGGCAAAAATTGGTGTTTTAAAGGGGAGAAAGATTTAGCAGTTAAAAAAAATCAACCTATTAGTAAAGTAAATCAACATGGATTTACACAAATCAAACATACAATTCCATGTTTATTTATTTTTTATTTTATTAATTTAAATTCAAATCTCTTTATAGCATGTTCCAACATTTTCAAAATAGACAATGTGAACCAACACATAATGTTGATAATTATGTGGAAATCAAAACATTTGTGGGGAAAAAGGTGATCATGTGTTGTAGGAAAGAAGAAAAAGGTGCCATTTGGATGGTTTGATCAACTGT
This sequence comes from Ambrosia trifida, assembly GCA_028751855.1. Lineage (NCBI taxonomy): Eukaryota > Viridiplantae > Streptophyta > Magnoliopsida > Asterales > Asteraceae > Ambrosia > Ambrosia trifida. The sequence goes on from CM054130.1 coordinate 17,319,512, forward strand.
TTCAAGTTGTTTTGTGGAGGAAAATAATGAATGAATGATAGGTGGGTGGGTGTAAAAGCTTGTATTTTTGGATTTACTATGATGGGTAAATTGAACTAAAAATTTACATTTTAGAGTGTTTGGTTGTGTGGTAAAGGTGTTCGTGTTTTAAAGAAAAGATTGGGAGTTCAAGCCTCATAAGAGGCAAAAATTGGTGTTTTAAAGGGTAGAAAGATTTAGCGGTTAAAAAAAAATCAACCTATTAGTAAAGTAAATCAACATTTTTTTTTACCACTGTTACTACATTCCATTTTGTTTTAACAAATTTACACAAATCAAACATACAATTCCATCTTTATTTATTTTTTATTTTATTAATTTAAATCCAAATCTCTTTATAGCATATTCCAACATTTTCAAAATAGACAATGTGAACCAACACACATTGCTATCCAAAATGTCTAATTTCAAAAATGCATGATACATATTTCACACACCTTTATGTGGCATCCATGTTTTCAGTGATGATGATGGTCCAAAAAAACATGGGAATGGAACAATATTGTGTGCTGAAATTCAAAAGCCAAAAAAAGAAACTTTTTGAAGGTTGACTTTTCCTTGTCAAACCACTTGAAATCATTTGAAAACAACTACAATTGACTCCTCAACAATATCAGCAACAGACAGGAAGATCATAAAATATCTCATTAGTTGACAAACTAAAAACATACCCAACAACTTCACATAATGCTAAAAACAGAAATAAATTTATAAAACTATTACAAAACTATTATGCAAATGTAACACACATTTGGGCATTAAGAACCAACCCAACACTTTTTCTTGCATATTTTGGTTCACTTTTTTTTTTTTTTTTTTTTCAAATTTAAAGAGCCAGTTGACTAAAATACCCCGATGAATCGTTAACTAGGTAAGTTGGTCTCTAAAACTACCTTAGTTCAATGCGGGACGATTATCAGCTTCCAAGTGGATGATGACTCGCGCTCCTGAAGAAAGCCTGTTGAAAGGAAACCAAATATTATTCCAAGTTTCAAATAACAAAGACATTGTAAAATGTAATACAAGTTATGATTTACATAACTAACTTAACTTTCTTCGATTTTGATCACATTCTCCTTATTGTCTCCAAAGGATTCCGTTCGCTTGGATGGTTTCTTTGCTAAGCAATCTCCAGTAACTCTGTTGCTACCATTGTTGGATAAGCAAGGTGATAGAATGCATGAATTGGTATCTTCACAGAATCTCATTGACGCGCTTCTTGACTGTCGGCTTAATGAACCCATGATTGATCTAGGCGTGCACTTTGTACGGGTCAGTGTTGAATCACACCTACTGATCCTGCATAATGTAACCAATTAATCAATTATAGTTCTAGATTTTCACTTAAATCATAACACGAATGTTAACAGTAACGGATACAGCCAAACCTGTTAGCACTATAGGAAGAGGATCGTTTTAGATTACTGATTTCTTCGCTCTTGAGCAGCTTTGTCTCGACCAAACTCCCACTGAAGTATTGTTTATCTCCTAATTGCATACCCATAAATCTTGGAGACAAGCAATCTAGCTCACCCAACATCACAGACGACGAGAGTAAACGCGATTTTGAATCTAAAGACCTCGATCTGCAAGATAAAGTTTGACTGAAGTTCTGATCTTGTGACGAAACTGACCCACAAGATACTAGTTGCAGCAGTCCCCTGATCTTTGTGTTGGTTGGAACTTGATGTTCATCATCGTCTTCGCGTTCTTCTTCAAGTTTTTTAGATGTGTTTGACTTATAACCATCAGCTTTCATTAAAGATTCTAATGTGTCTGTCTTGCAAGCCGATGAGCAAGCACCGGATGAAGATGGAGGAGAGTCATTTGCTAATGAGTCTACAGGTCCACTATCAGTTAAGACACTTCTTTTGCAAGTTTCTTGCGCTGCGATATGCTCATCTGTTTGAGTTGAAGCATCAGCGAGGCCATTCGTGCTCTTGTAGATCTTGTATTTTGTTAGGCTGCGACAACCATCGTCGACTATGTTTGTTGACGACGAATAATCATCTTGAGTAATCGAAGACAACAGTGGTTCAGATAACTGTCCTAAGTCTTGCGATTTAATGTTTCTAGCGGGAGTAAAACGGCCTACAAACAGTTAATAAAATAATGAAAACTCCGTATGGTATTATGTATTATTAACCGGTTACATGGATACAATAAGAATAAATACAAACGAAACCTAATCAAAATAATATCTCTTGATTATGACAGAGATCATTAATGAGGCTCTGAACCATTCAGCTCTGAATTGTTCAGCATTCAGACTTTTTGTTTCAACCTAAAAAAGGCTCTGAATGGAACGGTTAAGAGCTTAACCATTCAGACTTGGTGCATAGCTGATATATTCTATCTAATATGTATCAAAATGTATACAGAGTCTATCTAATATGTATCAAAATGTATACAGAGTCTCTTAACCATTTAGCAATTAATCAACCAAACAACCCCTAATATATTCTATCTAATATGTATCAAAATGTATATTCCGTCGATTGTCGATCGATCAATTAAATAAACATAAATCTGATAATTACCTGAATAGTTTTCTTCAACAAGCTCTGAGCCTTTGAGAACATACTCATTTTCTTGAGCAGGAACAATCAGATCATCTTCACCAAGATCATTCCAAACAAAAGCATTCTTGTAGCTTCTGCATCATCAACAACAACATGACAATCTAACAATATGCCACGTGGACACTAGAATTAAAAAAAAAAAAAAAAAAAAAGAATCAAACTAAGATGAATTAACCTCTTGCAAGACCATGAATACATAGCAGCCATGCCTCTTCCTCTAAGAGAATCAAACTTTTCAATCACATCTGCAACAATCGTGTGGCTCAATTAACACAAACAAATTAAAAAAAAAAACAGCAAGCCATAATCATTAAATTGTAAAAAATATGCATACGCGGCACCATACCAGTCGCCTTGGATTTTTTTTAGCAAAATAGTGCTACAGTGAGATTTTTTTGTGCATTTGGTGTGTGTCAGGAGACATTTGGTAATTTGGTGAATCCACAACTTGAAGTTGCCAGGGGCGATGCTTAGTAGGGGCGGGAGGGGGCGGCCGACCCCCCCAAATTTTCACGTAGAAGTTCTGATTATATAATATTTTTTGGAAATATAGGGTATCGACCCCCCGAAGCTGGTTTTCGACCCCCCCCTGAAACTAGTGACTTCCGACCCCCCGTGAATTCTGACCCCCCGAAACTTCGGGTCAAGCTTCGCCACTGGAAGTTGCGGATTAGGCTGATTTGGCTTGGTGACTAGGAGAAGGAGCAGAATGCACGTGGGTCGATATATGAGTAGGATAATCCGAACTTGCGGATTACATACCAACTCATTCCTTCTCTCCTACTTTTGTGTAAGTAAATCCGCAAGTTCAACTTGCGAATTACATGCCAACTCATTCCTTCTCTCCTACTCATCATCCAGCAGCAGCCACATCAGCACAATCCGCAAGTTGAACTTGCGGAAATTCACCAAATGCACAAGTTCCTCCCTGACACACACCATATGCACAAAAAATCCTACCGTAGCACTATTTTGCTAAAAAATCAGTCGCATTGCTGGTTCACATGTAGGACATACCGAATTTAAGAACCGAATGACGTCATAAACAATATAAAAAATAATTACATGAGAACATCTATTTTTCCGTGTGAATTTACAATTTTAACAAAACACGAACACTTACACAAATAACATAGGGAACTGTCAAACCGTCCGAGCAGTTTCTCCGGTCCGGTTTTAAAAACATTGAAAAAAAGAAAGTATACCTCTCAAGTATAAACCGTCTGGTGAAACGACAGTGACTTCGATAAAATGAGGATGCTCCAGCTGTCGATTTCGGGTTAGATAATAAAGCACCGGGACTTTCCGGTCTTTTCGCTGCCTTTGTTGTTGATCCATATGGTTCATCTCCTTCAAAACCTCACTTCTTTTAGTACTGCCTTGCATTTTCTGTTGCATTGTTGGTAGCTCACTTAAAGCTTTTGATAACCTTTGACTTAACACTTAACGAAAGGAGTTGCGACGTAGCTTGTTGAGGATTGAAATGGAAATGAAAATGATATACTTTTATAGGTAAAACTTGAAAGTAATATTATTATTATTATATGAAAGGTAGGTTCTGATATTCATTTGGTTGAGTGAATCTTTGTCCAAACTGCTACGCATTAATGAATGGCGCCAAACAGATCTAAATTTATAAATTTTATAATTACTGTTTGAAAGATTAGACAAGTCAAAATATGATAAGAATAATGAGTGAATGATAAGCAAAGGTAAGTTAGAACAGAAGAAATTGAGCTCAAATGATGACAAAAAACTGTAACAAAATCTGGGTTTGTTTGTTTGTGAGAATGTGTGAGTGTGTGTGATGGGGTTTTAGGTTTCGTCTACCTACATTAATGGTGATGTGGAAAAGCTTCAATCACCATTATTGTGTATTTAAATTGAGGGGATTTATGGTGGTGGTACGGTAATCCATTCAAATTTTCAACACCTACAATGAAGGGGTTTGATCAAATACGATTTTTAAGCTTGAAATTATAGCAATTAATAAGGGGTTGGTCCCCACATCTTTTTATTTCCGGTTCTTCCTTGAATCGTCGTTTGAGCTTGAAATAAAGGGGACGTTTTGGGTACTTTATGTTAAATTATTGGTCTCTAAATTTTAAACAGTCGTTTGTGCATATGTTTAGTGACCGTTTATAGGTGTATATGTCAAATCATGGACTTGTGAATTTCAGACGGGTAATTCTTTACCATTGACAGTCGGTTGATAACGTGAAAGAGTGTGAGATTAAAAAACAAGAGAATGTTAGTATTAGTATGACCTATTAATAACCTGATGTTATATAACATTAAACTTAAGATGACCAGAGGGGGGTGTTAAGCTCCTAGGAGGGGCCGCCAGTCGGGATGAGGGGTATATTAGCTTTTTGGTCATTAATAGGGTTAAGAAGGCAACAGAACTAATGCTCTCTCTGCAGAAGTTGAGGGACCCCCAAAGTGAACTTTTGTTGTTTCGTTCATGTATGGGCGTTGGCAAACTGTTGTTTGGCCTTCGGACATGTCCACCGGCCATGGCCAATGAGGCTGTATCCATTTTTGACAAAGGCCTTCGTGAAGCGGCGAAAGATATTGTGGTTTGTGGAGGAGCGTTCTTTGGGGATTTTCAATGGCGGTTAGCGTTTTTGCCGATTCGGTTGGGAGGGCTTGGTCTTTGTTCGGCGGAGGATGTGTCTGCCTATGCTTTTGTGGCCTCTCGGGTGCAGTCCTGGGACCTTCAAGACCACATCTTAAGGAATAGCGGGTTGGTGGGGATGGACTTGGATTATGAGCTTGCCTTGGACAACATTCGCAGCTCTCTCCCGGACTTCGATTTGGGCGGGTTTATGGATAAGGACACCGCCCCCAAAAAACCTCAACATATTTTGGCGAGTGCTTTTACCGGTAAAACCCTTCAAACCATGGGAGAAAAGTTTTCCATGTCCCCACGCCAGAAAGCTGTGCTTGAATGCCTTAAAGGAGCGCATGCCCAAGATTTTTTGACTGCTCTTCCCATCGATGGGCTTGGACAACACATGTCGGCTGTTGAATATCGGGCTATCCTTAAGTATAGACTCATGATTCCCATGTTTCCAGTGGATGAGCCGTGTCCAGTTTGCAAAAAGGCATGTTTAGACAAATTTGGGGAGCATGCCCTTCACTGTAAGGAGCTGCCAGGATTTAAATACAGGCATGACTTGGTCAGGGATGTCTTATGGGACGTCTTACGAAGAGCAGGGATTTCAGCTAGGAAAGAAGCCCCGGTTAATTTTTTGACGGATCCACTTGAGGGGCTGTCCACCCTAAGACCAGCGGATGTCCTTGTGTTCGGGTGGGCGTAGGGAAAACACGCGTGCGTTGATCTCACAGGGGTGTCTCCTTTGGTGGGACTTCGGGATTCGGGGTTTGTGGCAGGGCAAGCAGTCTTAAAAGCTGAATCCAAGAAAGTTGACAAACATGAAGCTGCTTGTCTTGAAAACCAACACGTCTTTGTGCCCTTTGCTTTTGACACATTTGGGGGCCTTGCTCCCGATGCAATCCGGTTTTTAGATCGAGTGCAGAAGGTGGTGCAGAGTAACTCTCCTGCGGCCAAGGACACAAGCTTTATATTTAATAGAGTAGGCTTTGCTATTCAAAAAGGGGTTGCGGTGCAGCTTGTTGCCCGTCTACCCGCGCCTCACTTGTAATTCTTGTTGCTTTTATTAATGATAATTGAATCATCTTTAAAAAAATAAAAATATAATTTGAATATGTATAACTAGTAAAATCTATTTGAGACATTGAGTTATAAAACGTCGTGTCTTTCTCAAGATTCAGAAAAGTTGTAATATAATATCATTTTGTGTGTCACATGTTATAATATTAACATTATATATATAAACATGTAAAGTACATGTGGTGTATAAAATTATTTTAAATACAAATCAACTTCACCTTGCATTATTTTTCCTTACGGAATAATAATTATGTACTCTAAACTTTATCAATCTATTAGGTTGGTGGGTGTGAGGTTCATCCCTAGCTGGACTTGAGTCAGCCGGGACATCCCACACCGCTCCTGCTTGGTGAGAGACGGCCTATACGGCCAAAATTGGACGTTTAGGACGGGGCTGTGTGAATGTTCTATTATTTTTTTCCTTACAAACCAGAGAAGAGAGAAAAAGAAAACATAGAAGATGGAGAAGGTGGTTTCGGTGACTGGTTTCACGTCGGGAAACAAAGAAGAAAGAGAAGGTGGTGGTGGTTGATGATGTTGTTTTGGCGTGGAGTAGGTGGTGATGGTGGTGGTTGATTGGTTTTCGGTGACCGGAATTTGTTTTCTTTTCTCCGATGAGATGTAAATTTTGGTGTGGAGAAGGTGGTGATGGTTGATGATGTTGTTCATTTGAATTTAAGTTAAAAAAAAACATAAAAATGGGGGAGGACTAGCCAAGGGGGATCACTCCCACACGGGCCACACCCTTGGCTAGTCCACTTGTGTGTGGAGGACTACCCTCCTAGATGATGTGGCAGCTGACGTGGAGGGTGGTCCTCCCTTTGAGACCCATCCCCACACCCACCAACCTTAATACCTAACTTTTTCTTAGGGTGGAGGGGCGCTCTACGTGCACAGTTATGGGTTGCAACCCGCTACGGTTGTACCACCGTCACTCTCTCAGATAGCAATTGCGGGTTTAGTTACCCTCTTAAGGGGGAGAGAGAGAGAGAGAGGGAGGGAGGGAGAGAGAGAGAGGGAGGGACAAAACGTTGTGAGGATTTGCGGGTATGCTGGAACACAACCGCCTGTGGGAACGGTTTCCAGGTAGTGTGAATCTATAGGTATACATAAAGTTACAATGATTGTTCCAGTGAACCAATCCCCTACGGCGAAATAGACACTTAGAACCTCGTGTGTTACATGAGTTGGATAAATATAATTTTATATATTAAGTAATAAAAAAAGTTACATCTTTAAGAAACATTTGTATTGTAGAAGTTGAATAAATACGTATATTACACATGTGAGTTATGTTTTATTCCACCAACCTAAACCTAAGATGATTTCTAAATCATATTTTAACTTTTTTTAACGAACAATTAAATATCATATGAACTGTCGGTAGGTTAGCACTGGACAAATGGTTGTCGACTAGCAGACCAAGTTCAGCAATCCATTAATTCGGGGGAAAACACAACACCTAAAGACCCACCACAGGAAAACCCGTCGTTGGATTCGAAGTAGTTACATTTCCCGCTAAGCACGAAGCTTTCATTCACTTAAATCCCCTATTTTTCCTAAAACCCACCGCCACCGGTTAATGTTACCATTCCGGTCATGCTGTCTCACCACCACAACCAACATAAAAACCGTATTATTTAGCCCTATCAATTCATTATTTGATACGTGGTGAATTGGTGGTTGTCGGTGGTGATCGAAGAGGAAGAGAAGAGGAGAGAGAACACAAGAATTCAGACAAACTCAACGATACCTTCTTATTCATTATGACAGTTATTTAACAGCTAATCACTTAACCGACTAACTACTCAATTACAAGAATAGTCCCTCAACTACAGAACTACTACACTTATTACACATTACAACTTTACTATTAAGTCCCTTAACTTCTGAGCATGTATCATTACTTTCCCCTTCAAAGAATTTTGCCCCAAAATTCAAAATAGGAACCCGGGAAACCTTAATTACATCTCTCCCTTGTCTTCCCAAGAAGCTTTCTCCTCAGGTAAATCCTTCCACTTTATTAACACTTCAACACCCTAAGTGATTTCTTTCCCTAATAATCCGACTTCTTAACACTGATTCGGGGATGTAAACAAAACATGGCTGTGTAGGTATTGGAATAACAGTGAAGGTGCTTCCCTTAGCTAATTTCAGCAGTGAAACATGGAAAACAGGATGAATTGAGCAGTCAGAAGGCAAATCCAACCTGTAAGCAACTGTTCCCACCTTTTCTACAATAAAAAAGGGCCCAAAATACTTAAGGCTCAACTTGTTTTGTCTTGCATTTCTTAAACTGTTCTGACTAAATGGATGTAGCTTAAGATAAACAAAGTCACCAACTTTGAACACCCTCTCTGTTCTTTTCAAGTCTGCCATTTGCTTTATTCTATCATGTGCTCTAAGCAGTGACTGTCTAAGCTCAGTGATAACTTTTTCCTTGTCACGACATAACTGATCTACTGCATCAATAGAACAGTCCTTAGGGATGTATGGTACAAATAGGGGAGGTTGATATCCATAAAGGGCTTGAAATGGTGTCATGTTTAGGGAGGTGTGAAAATTAGTATTGTACCACCACTTAGTTAGTGAAAGCCACTTGAGCCAATTAGTCTTGTTTCCTAGAGTCATGCACCTTAGATAAGACTCTATACACCTGTTAACCACCTCAGTTTGTCCATTAGACTGAGGATGGTATGCAGTGGACATGGCCAGGCTGATACCTTGCATTTTTGTGAATTCCTTCCAAAAGGCACTTAAGAAAATTGGGTCTCTGTCTGAAACTATGGTCTGAGGCCAACCATGCAACTTAAAAACATTGTCTAAGAATAATTGGGCCACAATTTTAGCTGTAAAGGGATGACCCAAAGGTATAAAATGACCATATTTGGTAAGTCTAACTACAACTACCAAAATGGTGTCCTTGCCTTGAACTTTTGGAAAAATCCCAACAAAATCCATAGACAGGTCAAAAAAGACATTTTTAAGGACTGGTAGAGGCTGCAATAGACTTGGGTAGGCTACATTTTCATTTTTGACCCTTTGACAAACATCACATTGTCTAATAAACTGCCTAACCAGTTTATGAATCCATTTCCATTTGAACATAGTCTGAATCCTTTGTAGTGTATCATGCACCCCTAAATGGCTTCCCATAGCAGAACTATGACACAAAGAAATAATTTCCATTTGTAAAGATTCAGTATTGCCCACCAAAATCTTACCAGTCTTAGTGAATAGGTTTCCATCCCATTTGTATTTTGAATTTGCGTGACAACCTACACCCTACACTTTTCATAAATATACACAATTGGTCCCTCGGCTATTTTCAAATTTTCATTTTTAACTCTCGTAGTCTAAAAGGATCAAAAGTCGCAATTAAATAAAAATTATAATTTTAAGTATTCACGTTTTATACTCACATCTATACCCGAGCACGTATGTTTCTTGTATATCAAATGAGGCACAAAGCCTAATTTTTTTACAAGAACAATTAGTAGTTGAAGAGTGTAACTTAATTTGAGTCATAAAACTCTAATCAAGTAACATAAAGAACTCTACTAAAGAGTCTTTTAATGGTTTCACTAAATTTAATTAAATTTCCATTCATCATCATATTAAATTTCATTATTTTCAACTCCCAATCACTGCAAGTCTTGACTTTATGATCCTATTTACTTTGTCCATTCATTTTCCTACCATTTCTATATAATTAATATCAAATATGACAAGAATTACTTCAAAATTAGTATAAAAACTTCATTTTTGATCTATTATCAATTCCACCACAATCTGTTCAATTATACTCCAATTACACACATACACACACAATGCTCTCATGTGTTCTATCATTTCTTCACTTGAAACCCCAATTATCATCATGTTTTCTGACGAATTTGGAAGCTTATTATTCTATTATTCAGTTTTCTTTTCTTCTTAATTGGACTAACCACGTTGTAAGTTTTTCCAATTCCTTTTCGCAATACTCTTATTTTTCATTTGTAGATCAAAAGCCCTCTGTCTGTTTGGTCGATTATAGGCTTTAAGGGCTTCAATTGAATTTTCAAGGTTAGGGTGTTCTTAGGAGTATTTGGGATTTTTTTATTTAAAATCTTTTGAACTTTAAAAATTCATAACTCGGTTATTATTGACCTAAAAATTATGAAATTTGACATGGTGATTCATTTGGCCGATTGGGAATTTTAGAACTTAGTTTTGGCATTTTAGGCGTTATATAATATTTTTAGTGGTTTTTATAAGTTTTAATTATATTAAATTCATATTAAATCAATGATAATGCGCCTGGTAATGAAAATTGGTGGAAATATTTTCCATTATATTAGAATAACTTTCATAACCATTTTCCTCAGTTTTGACATGTTTTCGTATGTTCTCATATTTTTTATTTTTTTATTTGTTTTAATAAGCGTTAATCAAATAAAATTTATAAAAAATCTATTTTTAACCTCAAAAATTTTATAAAAATTATGTTGGGAAATTCTAAGTCAGTAGGTTGATGTTTCATTAAAACTTTTATTTTTCAAAGTGAATTTGGTTTAGTTATGATTTTGTGTAATTATTAGTGATATAAAAATAATAAAAGATTTCTTAAATATTATTTCAAATATTTTTCTGAATTAAACTTAGTATTATTAACCTTAGAAAAATGCACGTGTTAGAAAAAAATACCAACTTATATTATTTTCTTTTATAACACATGATAGTAAAAATTCATAAATTTTCGCGATGTTCGATAAACTTAAAAACCCAAATATAGACCTAACATCCTAAGTGCCTTAGAATAGAAACCCTAGACACTTTTTAAGTTTAAATGCTTATTTTGGGAACACTTTAAACTTTAGGTTGAACTTTTGGATTTGCTCGCTTACGCTCGCTCGCTCGCTCACTTAGTCAAGTTACTAGTTGTCGAATGTGAGTATATCTTTCCCCTTTTTACTGTTTTACTATTTTACTATTTTGGGGTGACTCATGTACTTACTATCAATTTTCTATTTCATCTTACTAAAATAGCAATTCTTATGTGTGTTTGCTTGTGTCATTTCGTGTATCTATGACCTGTCAAATCATTAACCGTTGCGGTCTGTTGCGGCCTGACATTTCAATGAACAGTTTGTAATGCCCCGCTATTTTAGAAGTTTATAAACAAATATTATATTCGCGCAACCGTTTAAATTCGTTGACGATAAAATTTAGTTAACAAAAAAATACGTTTATATTCATGAATAAGTTATTAAATTTCGTTGTTGCAATATCTAAAAATAATAGTAACTTGTTTCAAGAAATGACGTGCCAAATAACTGACATTTAGTAAATTCTTATAAATCTTAACGCGACTGTGAATATATGTAGTTAATATATGGTCCAGCCACTCGTTTTAAGTCGGTTTATATAAATAAATTTAACGAAATAACTATTTTAGCGGTTAAATAAGTTACGTAATTTAAACGAGGCCGAGTCAGCAACTGGCTCATATACGCGGTACCCAACCACTTAACCCACACCAAACCCTAGGTATATAATATCCTTATCTTCTCCATCCTCCATTTTACCATCAACACAAAACCCTAGCCCCAAACCCTTTCTCCTCTCCATCTTTTCCTCTTCACCTCTAACCTTTTAACTCATATCTTTGGTAACCATCACCACCTAAATGCTTTCTTTCCCCTCTCTAGATGACAATAAGAGCAACAACAAACACAAGAGACACCACCCGAACCTCCTCCTTCCTTTCACAATCATCGGCAGCCGCCACGCTCTGGTGGTTCGTGGCAGCGCCCGGTAACTTCTTTATCTCCCTCTCTACTACACAAGCCTCTCTCTCCTCTCCCGCACTCTCTTATCTCAGTCTCTTTTCCTCCTTCTCTCTCTAAGTAGCGACCGACCACCACCTTGCTTGGTGGTGGCGGCGTAAAGGTTTAGGATAGAAGGGGGATTATCGACGGTCTGATTTAGTGTGGTTCTGGTTCGGTGGTTCTGGTGCGGGTATGGCTTCGGGTGAATGGTTGGAGCTGTGGTGGTCTCGTGGCTGTGGTGGTCATGCTTCTGGCGACGCACAACAATGAAGCCCTTCCTTTTTGCTTTGTCCGAGTTCGGATGGTCGTGACCAGAGCTGGTCATGGTCAGGTTTAGTTAGTTTCAGTCAAAGGTGGTACCGAGCTTCGTATGGTGCAGGGCCAGGTCTGTTCGTTTTCTGTTCGGGTCAACATCGGTCAACCTTCCTCGACAATCAGATCTGGTCTTTTGTCGGGTCTTAGCTGGGTTGGCGTTTGGTTGGCTGGTCATCGATGAGTTCGTTTTTAGAGTTGGTCAACATAAACAAACGTGGTCAACATCGGTCAAACATTGGTCAACTGGTCAACCTGTCGACACGAGTTACGAGGCTAATACGCGACTCCGGAAGGTATAATGCGCACTAGTGTTTTCGTTTTATTATCTTGCGTTTTATTATTTATATATATATAAATATATACTCTAAATCTGTAACGAACCGAACCGACTTGCTTTTATAAAACACTTTCTATTGAGTCGACAAAAGAAAATGATTAACATCTATGTATGTACGCTTGTGTAGTCATATTGCGAACTATGGAAACGTTGAAACTATTACTACGAAACAAATATATTATTTGGCAAAGCATACCTTTAAATGCTTATTATTAGCTAGTCGTTTTACTATTTTTTTTGAAACATTAACCAATAACTAAGCTATACTTACATAAATTATCTTGATGACGATCACATATATATATTTATACATATTACTTATTCAAAACATATGGTTCTCTTCTATTATAATTTCGATGACTTAAACCTTTTGTCGTGTATAAAGACTTGATAAATTGTATTGCGTTTTGTTTGATCTATTGTTGTTTTGGGAAAATATAGACAACTTGAGTTGTCTGGTTTATTACAAAAACAGAGGAGACTCTGCCCAATTTTTTTATAAAATATAAGAAACATATCTGACGCTTACATAGTTCCGTATAAATAAAGCTACATTTTACTAATATATTCTATCCAAGCATTATTTCATCATAAATCATAATATATGTACACACATACTATCCAACTACGAAGCGAGTTAACGTTCGACTCAAGCTACGCAAATATTAATTCTTTATCCAAAATGTGTTTTTAACAGTAACTTCAAGTCAAGACATAATATGTTAAATTATTTACTTCGAATAACTATACATACGAATATATCTTGTGAAGCCAAACCAAGTTACTATCGGTTCGCTAAGTCATACACAATAAGACACGTATTGTCTACAATACGAGTCTAGGTAGTCGAATAAACTATCTTTAAAACCGAGAAACAAAATAAGCTCATTTGCATTAGAAATTAAGACATCCTTTACTTGTAATAGGACACAAGAGATCCAGTCAATCCTGCTTCAGACATTGTTTGTTATTCTTTCATAATACACTCCAGGTGAGTTCATACTTGTCTCCCTTTTATTCTTTATTCTTTGGGGCTCAACATGTATCACTATCAAAACTTAAACGATTTCATACTCTTAAACTATCATGCTCAATCTATTAAACATACTTATATGCAATTTGCCATGCTTACGATTCTTGATACTTAAACATAATTCATTAACTATTATTAGCCCACTTAACATGTATAGCGCTATAGGAGTAGCACCCCGCCCCCTTTATGGGTCATTGTTAAGAATCAAACGGACCTAGCATGAATATGTTAGGTATATGCAGTGGACTCGCGGGTTTGAGTTATGTTCTTTGTATGGTATGTATGTACAATGCTATAGTATGAGATTCGAGTAAATCATTCTAAATATTATGTATGTAAACTAAAACTAGTATACTCACCAATACTTTATGTGTTGACGGATATTTTATATATGTTGCAGGAAAAAGCTTGATGAGATGATACAAGAAACATCACTTAGGATTCGGCCTTAGAAACAAACGAAACAATCTTTATTTTACTTCATGTTCAAGTTAATGTATTTTTCTCATGAACAAATTGTATACTTGTTGGATCTTAGATACGAATGAAATCTATTTAAATCTATTGTCACAATTTAGCGTTATGAAGTCTTTGAACAATCTATCACAAGTCTCACCTCGATGTTTCCGCCATCGGTTGGGGTGTGACAAGTACTATGGTATATACCCTTGTGACTCTGTTGAGAGTCCTCGTCATTGCTATGTATTACATTACTACTAGCGCATACTATATATATCTGCTTTCTTTTCATAGGGTTGATTTGACCCGGATACCACTTATTACATTTTGCAAAATAACACATGAATTGCTAATTTTTTTTTTACTATATGTATCAAACGGGTATGCTCACCAATACATTTTTGTATTGACCAAAATTATTTTCGTACATGTTTCAGGTTCTTATGAGATCACTTCTAAGCTTTTGGAACTTAGGCTTAGATTGAGATTTACTGTATTTTAGTTTAGATTGCTAGTTTTAATTGTTGTATTTCTTTTAATGTAATAAATTATTCAATTCAATGTATCAAAATTTACGTTTCTAGTCCATGAGCTATTGAACAATCGTCACTACGTGACACCTCGATGTTTCCGCCATCGGTTGGGGTGTTACAGATTGGTATCAGAGCCATGGTTATAGGAAATTAGGTTATTAGAATGCCTTTTAGCCTAGTCTATAACTAAGTTTACTTTCACGAGTCCTCTCGTGTATATTCTTCTTATCTTTATATTTTCTTTCAAGATATTTTCGCTATGATTTCTTCTTGTTATTCCTTCGGTATTTTGCTTAGAAAAGAAGACACTCGTATTTTACAAACGAAACGATATCACCAAGTTAGGAGTGACATCCATACCTTGGTGATTAGTTTCACTCCTCTATATGTTATTTATCTTAGGAATATAACTTTGAGATAGGAGTGACATCCACACCTCAAAGAGTATTTCCTTCAAAAAGAAATTTAACCACTAAGCTGGGAGTGATATCCTTAACTTAGTGATTGGTTTCATTCCACAATAATTTTCAATTTTGAAATAACATCTTTGAGTTAGGAGTGAATTCCACATCTCAGGGATCTATTTCTACATCTCGTTTTTAATCTCGCTAAAGTTTTGAAATTCACTAATATCCTCATTTACACAATACTAATTTACACCCAGTTTAGGGAAGCGTATTCACTAGATTAATACACACCCTGCATACACCACGTGTCCCGAAACAAATAGCACGCTATGAGCCCAAAGAGATGCCTTAACGATCTTTATAAACAAACGATCTTTCAATGTATAAATTTCGTAAAAGGTTGACAATTAAAAGGTTTCAAGTTTACCCAGTCCAAACAGGTAACACTTAGATTTTCTCAACATTTCATAACAATTAAAAAAAATTCGACTTTTCAACCCACAAGTTAAAGAAATGTTTAAATACAGAAAATTCTATTTTTTAAAAATTCGTCAAGGCATCTGGGATCATTCACAACCTTCACGTCATTTTAAATCTTGGTCTTTTAAAACACATTAGATTTACACATACTTCATGAAATGGTTTCATTTTGCATTTTATAAACTTGTATCGCATATTTTACAAGTCAAATGTAAACCCTTTTGTTTTCATATGACGTATCCATTATATGTTTTCGGAAGAAACTTGCAACTAATAATAAGACTTATAACATTTTTCAAACTCGACTCCTTGTAAACACATATCTACGAAGATTTTTCAAATGAACCAGTTTTGAATCTAAAACACACTTCGGTTACTAAAAAGTTATCCTCGTGCATTACTACTATTCTTTCAACTTTGTCACAAAGATTGCACAAACTACGTTTTGATAAACAAAAATCTATCTTATTACACTCGCACTAATTATTAGTAATTACTCTTACAACACTAGTTTTGAGCATTAATTTAACTCGTTTACTTTCATTTTGTGCAAATTGTGCGATTTACTCGATTTACGTGATACTATTCTTTCAATTGAAATTTTATGCCATACTTATATACTTACATGAACGCATATTTGGTATGCATATTTTTTTGTGTGAGCAAAACCCTGTTATACTTTACATTATTTTGTTCATCATCATGGCCAACGAACATACCAGTTGATAACTCGTATAAGATCTAAGCCAGTGCCCACGTATGACTCGGATTAGAGTATTTCTTCAATTCGAGGGGAACGGTGTAAACCTCAGGGTCTATCAATATGAGTGTTTAGAGCCAACGATGTGAACATAAGTTACCGGTTAAGGGTGAACCCAAAAGGGAAGAACCTCTAACCATGTCTATTACTTACATGTTACTCTCATTACGGTTAAAGGGTAAACTCGAAAGGGAAGGACCTCTAACCATGTTATTGTTTCATTGCAGTATCAATTACTTAGCATATCCTGATTGCACACATTTCTTTCTGGTATTACTTAGGACAGGGTTATGGAAAAGCATAACACCCTAGTGTAAGGTAAATCGATGATTACGGTCCGGAACGCAATCATGGGTTTACAGGTACATGAGGGTGGTGTGTAATTCTATTTAGGTTGTTGGTAGACAATCAGTACGAGTCCAAAGTATCGGGAGTGTGGTGGGTCAGTTGCGGTACACCCTATATATAAGCATAAACGATATTGCGGGAGCGGACTAGGAGTCTGACCAAGAACCTACCCATTACTACCTCTTCATTAGATAGTTGACTAATAGCTAGTATTTTCGATAAGAACGTTCTTACACGAGCTTCAATTCGTCTTCCTAGAATCTTTCTTTTGACCACCCACACAAAAAACTCCAACCTTGTGTACTCTTACACTCTCGGGTATTTGAATTCTTTTTGCATAATCTAATAAAGTTCAGTCAGAAATCTTTATAAAGTAGGAGAGACTGCTTCATTGGTACCTCTGCCGGCTGCCCTCACCATTTACACATCCCCAAAACCTTTCTCATTTAAATACTCAACTTCTTAACCTCGGGTCAACTTTCAAAGATTTTGAAACTTTTATTTTGGATATTAGACAACTACTTAATTTTTTTTTTCAAAACATGACGAATGCAATTATTATTATTACTATTATTATTATTATTATTATTATTATTTTACAACATCTTTTGTTTCATAAAAACCCACACTTGAAAGGAATTTCGGGACGAAATTTTGTAAAGTAGGGGAGACTGTGACAACCTACACCCTACACTTTTCATAAATATACACAATTGGTCTCTCGGCTATTTTCAAATTTTCATTTTTAACTCTCGTAGTCTAAAAGGATCAAAAGTCGCAATTTAATAAGAATTATAATTTTAAGTATTCACGTTTTATACTCACATCTACAACCGAGCACGTATATTTCTTGTATATCAAATGAGGCACAAAGCCTAATTTTTTTACAAGAACAATTAGTAGTTGAAGAGTGTAACTTAATTTGAGTCATAAAACTCTAATCAAGTAACATAAAGAACTCTACTAAAGAGTCTTTTAGTGGTTTCACTAAATTTAATTAAATTTCCATTCATCATCATATTAAATTTCATTATTTTCAACTCCCAATCACTTCAAGTCTTGACTTTATGATGCTATTTACTTTGTCCATTCATTTTCCTACCATTTCTATATAATTAATATCAAATATGACAAGAATTACTTCAAAATTAGTATAAAAACTTCATTTTTGACCCATTATCAATTCCACCACAATCTGTTCAATTATACTCCAATTACACACATACACACACAATGCTCTCATGTGTTCTATCATTTCTTCACTTGAAGCCCCAATTATCATCTTGTTTTCTGAAGAATTTGGAAGCTTATTATTATATTATTCAGTTTTTTTTTCTTCTTAATTGGACTAACCACGTTGTAAGTTTTTCCAATTCCTTTTCGCAATACTCTTATTTTTCATTTGTAGATCAAAAGCCCTCTATCTGTTTGGTCGATTATAGGCTTTAAGGGCTTCAATTGACTTTCTAAGGTTAGGGTGTTCTTAGGAGTATTTGGGATTTTTTTATTTAAAATCTTTTGAACTTTAAAAATTCATAACTCGGTTATTATTGACCTAAAAATTATGAAATTTGACATGGTGATTCATTTGGCTGATTAGGAATTTTAGAACTTAGTTTTGGCATTTTAGGCATTATATAATATTTTTAGTGATTTTTATATGTTTTAATTATATTAAATTCATATTAAATCAATGATAATGCGTCTGGTAATGAAAATTGGTGGAAATATTTTCCATTATATTAGAATAACTTTCATAACCATTTTCCTCAGTTTTGACATGTTTTCGTATGTTCTCATATTTTTTATTTTTTTATTTGTTTTAATAAGCTTTAATCAAATAAAATTTATAAAAAATCTATTTTTAACCTAAAAAATTTTATAAAAATTATGTTGGGAAATTCTAAGTCAGTAGGTTGATGTTTCATAAAAACTTTTATTTTTAAAGTGAATTTGGTTTAGTTATGATTTTGTGTAATTATTAGTGATATAAAAATAATAAAAGATTTCTTAAATATTATTTCAAATATTTTTCTGAATTAAACTTAATATTATTAACCTTAGAAAAATGCATGTGTTAGAAAAAAAATACCAAATTATATTATTTTCTTTTATAACATATGATAGTAAAAATTCATAAATTTTCGCGATGTTCGATAAACTTAAAAACCCAAATATAGACCTAACATCCTAAGTGCCTTAGAATAGAAACCCTAGACACTTTTAAGTTTAAATGCTTATTTTGGGAACACTTTAAACTTTAGGTTGAACTTTTGGATTTGCTCGCTTACGCTCGCTCACTTAGTCAAGTTACTAGTTGTCGAATGTGAGTATATCTTTCCCCTTTTTACTATTTACTATTTTGGGGTGACTCATGTACTTACTATCAATTTTCTATTTCATCTTACTAAAATAGCAATTCTTATGTGTGTTTGCTTGTGTCATTTTGTGTATCTATGACCTGTCAAATCATTAACCGTTGCGGCCCGTTGCGGCCTAACATTTCAATGAATAGTACTATAATATATACCCTTGTGACTCTGTTGAGAGTCCTCGTCATTGCTATGTATTACATTACTACTAGCGCATACTATATATATTTGCTTTCTTTTCATAGGGTTGATTTGACCCGGATACCACTTATTACATTTTGCAAAATAACACATGAATTGCTAAATTTTCTTTACTATATGTATCAAACGGGTATGCTCACCAATACATTTTTGTATTGACCAAAATTATTTTCGTACATGTTTCATGTTCTTATGAGATCACTTCTAAGCTTTTGGAACTTAGGCTTAGATTGAGATTTACTGTATTTTAGTTTAGATTGCTAGTTTTAATTGTTGTATTTCTTTCAATGTAATAAATTATTCAATTCAATGTATCAAAATTTACATTTCTAGTCCATGAGCTATTGAACAATCGTCACTATGTGACACCTCGATGTTTCCGCCATCGGTTGGGGTGTTACAGAGCGCAAGTAATAAATTGCGAAGCCAACTAGTTTTAGCAGTGGCATTAGCAACTCCTCTATATTCAGCTTCCGCGCTTGATCGAGATACAGTTTGTTGGCGTTTGGAAGACTATGAGACCAAGTTGTCACCTAGAAATAAACAGTAAAGTAGAACGCCGGGAGTCAGGGCAGCCCCCAGTCAGCATCAGAGTAGGCTGTAAGTTTGAATATTTAAAGGTATTCTGAATTGATGATGTTCACGAGAATGCACAGGGGTTTAAATAAGGCCATTGGGTATACTTTCACCCTCTTTAACTCCACCTAGATGTCATATCACCAATTTTTCCTCATTTCATTCCACTCTACCCTAAAGAAATGGTTTAACTTCACATAACTATACATTTTAATAGTATTTTGTTTAAAAAAGGAAAACAATTTAATTCATTGTGTTAACATCCCGTGTTAACATGTTAACAAATAACCAATTTAACGCCCCTTAACACAAGGAGGGAATGGTGTGCAGCACTAGTTAACATGCCATGTCATCTTTAACGCCCCGGATGTTAGTGTACACCCCATGGCCTAATGAGCAATCCCAACAAACTTCTCTCTATGCAAGGAAACGGAATTAATCCTAATAATGCTAAATTGATACACAGTAAAAATGATTGACTATACAATAGCAACAAGAATATTCCGTATTAAAGATGTTTGACTAATAAAAACGTCATCGTCTTGTTCTTCTTTAAATAATTCCAACCCACCAAAGTTTAAAAACAAAGAGGAAATATATAAATTAAATGAATCAAAACAAGAAAAGAAAACCCCTTTATATTGTTAATGTGTAACACCCCAAAAATTTCGTTTAGTCTAAATACGCCTTTAGGCGTAATTGATAAAATAACAAAGCGAGTTAAATGGTGGATGTTTTTAACAACCAAATAACAACAAACCCGAGACTAAACTTGAAGGGCCATAGTTGTTTATATGATAAAGTGGGTTTTATAAATAAAAATAAAATCATAAAAACACACACATATGTGTGTGTGTCGTACATATGGCAGGAGAATCAACTCCTTCATGAACCAAGCCCTAAACTCCAAGAACAAGGCCAAATTCAAGCTTAATCAAAGGGGTTTTTAGTGCATTAGCTAAAATCCGGATCATCTAAGCCTAACACACAACAAGGTATCTTTTTTGGTACAATTTGATGTTAAAATCCATTTTTGATTTGGATGATAAACTAGGGTTTTGATGAAAACGTAAAATTGGTGGTTAGTATAGGTTACCCTAGTCTTGGGGAGCCTTAAACATGTATAAATTGGTTACAAATCACACTTAGCATGTGTGTTTGATTATGTTCATATGAGTATGTTAATATGTGAAAATTGGGGTTTAACCTCTAGGTTGAAACCCTCTATGTTTAAATGATTTAGTTGACTCTTAGGAGTTGTTATAATGAGGAATTTAGGCTAAAAAGTCTAAATTACATGATATGATGATTATTAGGTAGATGGGTATGTTTTGATAAACTTAAACTCATAAAAATCAAGTGAATTTGGTGGGTGCACACCAAGTGTTTGATTAAATGCCATATTGGTGAACACTAGTGAAACTATGAAGTTAGAATCATGTAAGAGCTACTAATCGTATGTGATATTGGTTTGTAATAAGCCAAGTTAATTGCATATTCTATATAAGAAAATGGCTATGGATTTAGCTATAAATGGGTAATGAATACATGATTTATGGATAGTGAATTAATTCCATGTTATGTATTCTAATAATCAAGTTTGACATATCCCTAAGTAGGTACAAGAACTAGGGATGCAAACGGGTCAAACGGATGCAAGCAATGCGTATGGAAGCAAGAACGGATATGAGGTAAGTTGTACTTACACCACTAGACTATAACATAGCTTAATTGTTGTATACATTCGTCTCGAATCTAGTGTATGTGATAATGGTAAATCCCAAGGGGTGGAATGTATTAAATGAGTTGCCTTATGTGCACTCAAAACAAAACGTGGTTTACGACTTTAATCGAGACAATGAGTTATGACCGAATGGTGAAATTTATCAAACGGGTCAATTAAGAAGGTATGTGAGAAATGATGTTTTAACCCAAATGGAATCAATTGAATGAAATCATTAAGCATGATGTTAAATGGGTCAAGTTGTGTCACTTGAACCATAGGTAAAAACTTGTGTAATATAGTAACTTGAACTATGGGTCTAAACGGGTCAAATGGTGAAGTCCTCATCATTTGAGTCCAACACTTGATGCTTGTATTTCAAGCATTAAGATTCATGAGGTTAAACGGATCAAATGGCAAGGTATTACCATTTGAGTTCCGAGGAATTAATGTGTATATTTAGAAAGCACGCAGGTAAATGCACTTGCGCATGCACGCTTGATGCTAAGAATCATGGAGGATACGCTCAAGGTATGAGAATGGGTCAACACTACCCGGTAAGTCCGTAGCTAATTCAACACCTTCGGGCGAAGCAACATGGGTACTAAAACTACCCACATGAAGTGTGGGTGCAAATCAAGTAAGTTATTTCCATAACTATGTCTAATGCGCGCTAAGGCGCTTAGAATCGACCACATTAGAACGATCTTGAGAAATGTTGAAAATCTAAGTCCGTATGGACTTAGAAGTTTTTAAACAAGTCATTGAGTCAAAAACATTGGATTTGAAACAAGAAGTTTCGCCACGAATGGCTAAATTGAAAGATTCGGTCATGAGGGGCATTTTGGGGATTTAAAGGATTAATAAAGGTTGATTCTAAGAATCTAAGTTGTAATGAAACAAATCGGACAAACGCTTTTGTTGATCAAGTGTCTAATGACTTGACAACTCAAACGGTATGCAATTTAAGTGGTCAAAAGTGCCTTGTTTGAATTAAGGCCTTAATGGGTCAAATTGGGTAAAAGTCGCCATAAACATTCAAAACTAAGAACCGGATCATGGCGACATAAACCGGACCATAATTTCAGTCAAACAAAGGTTTATTTAGTCGGCAAGTCATTACTTAGGCTTCGGGAATCATCAAATGCGGTTGCGACATGATTCCCACGCTTAAAAGCCACCAAAATTACATCAGAAGCTTCGAGCGGCCGCGCGAATAAACCGACCGGCCGCGCGAATAGACCTGCATGTCAGCACGATCTTTAAAATTGCATATAAAATCGTAGAAAAATCGTTAGGAGGCGTTCTTTATATGCCTGGAAAGCTCTCGGAGCGTAGAACAATTCTCATTTGAAAGTCGAAGTCGGATTTTGGGTTTTAGAAGGGGTAAAAGCGATCCGAACAGCTGCTGCGCATAAGTTGCAGCAGTTTGTTCTCCTGATAAAGGGCCGTTTGGCCTGGTTCGTTCCGTTTCGACGTGTAACGACTATCGTACTAGTTAAATGTTTCATTTGACCACTCACTAACCATTCTTTGTGTAATGGTGCTAGGTAAACATGTGATGGAAGTCCCGGAGCAAGGATCTAGTCGCGATAAGAGCCGAACACACCCGATCACCCATGCAAGCTTCCGCACTAGAATCTAAGGAACTCCCGTTAAAACGCAACATCCTAAAATATGTTTTAACTATTAAAATGTAAAAATTTGTGTGAACCAAACATGTATTTGATCTTAATGGGTTGACTTATAAAGAAAATTTCAAAGTTTTAAATCGGGAGTGGTTTAAGTAAGGTCCAAACCCGTATAATTTGGGCGTTGATCGCGTGATTACGGGTTAGGGTGTTACATAATGTGGATGAGAGTGTTGTACAACTGAAAAACAGATGATTTTAATGACTGAAATGGTGTGTAACATGTTAAATAAAGGACTGTGATCACTACAATATCGAATAGGATTGCGCTCGCTCATGAGGGGCTGGAGCTTGGGATAGGGGATGCTTATATTATTAAGGTGCTTAAAAAGCAATATAAGGTGTATTTGAATTTTGAGTTGTTAAAGAAGTGATGTTTGTTATGTGGTTATGATAGGAACTTGGAGATTTGGGTCGTGTTGGTTATGTGGTTGTCTCAACCTTTGATGAGGAAACCGCAGCCCTTGACTGTGGCTACGGTTTCTGATACGTTAGGGGATGTTTAAACTTTGAATGGGCACTTTGAAAGTGGTTACATAATGTTTAATATTCTGAATCAAGTTATGTTATTAAATGTATTGTAGAAGATAGTATTTGGATTTGATTTTGTTGTTTGGAAGTTGTAATAATAATATGTTTGAGTGTATGGCACTTTTGATTTCTTAAGAAATTAATGGCTTATGTAAACCAAAGAGACGGGTAAATATGTAGTTTTATCGTAGGAAATAGGAATGAATGTATACATGATGCGTGAAAATAAGTGTATAAATAAATTGATCAAGTTAAAATCCTAGACTCTTCTAAAACCACACATTATCGGCAAGTGTACCGATCGCAAATAGCAAGTAGGCAAGACCAGGTATCGAACCTAAGGACTTTATCTAACACTTTTGAAATTACTCCTAACGAATTACCTAATAAAATATTATTATTATTAAATTGATTGATTGATTGGGGGGTTTAAACTGAAATTAAAATAAATAGTTAAAACTAATTAAAACTAAATTACTAAGTAAACTAAGAAACTAAAAATAGACGAAAGCTAACGAATTGGGTTGGAATTCTAATGAGGAGAAAACTAGTAACCTGGGTAGAATCCCTAGACTCTGGTTATAAAAGCTGACTTATGTAATCCGGTTGGAGACCCTGTTCTCACCTAATAAATCTCCTGTCAAGGATAGTCGACTAGACTCAAGGCGGGACAAGTATTGAGATGCTAAAATGAAAGTGGATCGCCCCAACGAAACCAAATCCCACAGTAATCCTTTAATCAACCACTCTTGGATCGAAAACTCCCAAACTGTGAAGCAGACTTAAATAATACGAATGAAATCCTAGGAAAACTCTAAACACGAATAAGTAACCGGTCTCGCCCCAGCGATAACCAAACTACCAAACAATGCCTAGTTAGTCAACCTAGCAATCCCGAATTATATTCCTAACCTTCGGGAAGGGATTGCACACCTTAGCTAATTGATTTTAAAAACCTGTTAAACTTGCGCCATTCCTAACTGCAAGAACTAGCTCGACAACAAAAGTTAATCAAACTAGAATGATTTCTAGATCTAGGGGATATTCCTATGAGCCTAGAACATCAAAACCAACAAACAAGTAATCAAATCAAAAAGCGCCAGCACATAAAAATTAAATCATGTAACCCAACACATCCAAAACGGAAAACATAAGTCTTTAATTAAAAACCAAAATCTAGTTCATCATCCCAAGTTACCAACAAAAGGTTTAGCCACTCATAGTATTATAAAACATCATCACAAAATAATTAAATATAGTTTTAATCATGTCTATAGAAAAAATAAATAAAAACTAAACCTAACCCAAGGCTCCTTGAATATTGATCTTTAACGTGCCCGGGGCCTTTTCTCCTTCCGTGCCCTTCTGCTCGTCTTCGACCTCTGGCAGCTTCTTTTGTCGCTTCGATTCAATGTGTTTCGCTGTTGTTCTTGAATGAATGCTGTTGGTCCAATGAATAAAATAAATTGCCGTCGAAAACATCTATATATCCATTCACATATTAGCAACCGACTTTGACTTGGGCCACACAAAACTGATTTGGGCCGATGCTTGGTGTTGACTTCTATTTTTTTTTTTATGGCTTATGTTCTTTTCTTTTCTTAACCAACGAGGCTTTAAGTCTCTTTTATTATTATTATTATTATTATTATTATTATTATTATTATTATTATTATTATTATTATTATTATTATTATTATTATTATTATTAGTAGTAGTAGTAGTAGTAGTAGTAGTAGTAGTAGTATACTCCAAGTTCGCATCTCGGGTGTTCTTGGCTCGACCAAAATTCCTCGTTTACGCTCCAACGTCCATGAACACATGCTCTCAAGTGTTGGTGTCTTGATTAAAATTCTTTCATTTTGAGCTCATTTTTCACGAACACTTATAAAATAATAAAATAAATAAATAAATAAATAATAAAACTGACACGAAACGAATACAAAGTTGAACAAATAATATACAAAATACATAGGAAATTAGATGTGTTTTGCAACACATCAATACATAGGTTATCCAAGTATTCAAAAGTTTTCACTAAGTTCACTCGAAAGTAACAACAACTTTAGAGGCTACCGAAGTATCAATTTGGGTGCCCGTAGCGAAAACCTTTTGAATGCTTGTGTGAACTATGTATACTTTGTTTTAAGATCGTGCAGCTAGTATGAAACAGATTATTTGATCACAGAAAATCTGAATTAAGTAGAATCTGTGTATGTAAACACTCGCTTTCAAAATGCAAAATCAAACATCCGAACTTAGTTATAGACATCTCTTAATCCATGGAAACATTATTTTGAGGATGGCATGGTTCAGATATATAGCAGAAATGCTGACAGAAACACTGAGATGTTCTCGAATAATATAATCCTTTAAATGCATTAAACTTCTCAACGCACTTGACCTGTTTTTCTTTTAAACTATTTTTGCATTTAGTTATCCATTTGACATAAACTACAACCCAAATTAACCCATTCATAGGTAAATGGATTGAAAGTGACCTTGGTCCATATGACGTATGATTGAGCCAAAGAAGCCATTTTTGAGTTATGCAGTTAATACTCAGAGTTAAAAAACCAAATGTAACATCGTATGTTTTGGGTTGTGATCTGGTTGCATATGAACGCAAGAAGCAGAAAAATCCTACCATTTCAGGTCACTCTTCTTTATTTATCATGTTATAATTGAATATATTCACCGGAATAGTAATGATCTTGGTCATCAATGTATTATTTGTTGGAAACAATTGATATAAAGCACACGAGCACGCAACCGATCTGTGGGAACTCCACGACTCTATTTTATTAAACTTGAAAACTAAACTTGTTCAACTTATGCATTACATCAAATAAGCTAATCTATTTATACTACTAAAAGACTTGGAATGCAAGACAATGTTACCTATCCTAATTGAAATACATAACTCAAATATTAACCTATCCTTATCTGCTTCTTTCCATGATTCCATCTATTGCACGTTTTCTTTGCATTCAACCGACCTTCACTATTAATGGACTTAACCCGATCAAACATTTAATCCAACAAGTTTGTAACCCATTAAGATTAAGTCCAACAATCTCCCCCTTAATCTTGATGCGTGCCACCAAGATCTACCATGCCGAGTAACTTGCGCATTTCTTCGAACTTCATTCTAGGCAACGCCTTTGTTAGAATGTCCGCCTTTTACTCGCTCCCACTAACATACTCAACTTTGATTTCTCCCCGTTCTATACACTCATGAATAAAGTGATACCTCGTATTGATATGCTTACTACGTCCGTGAAATACAGGGTTTTTCATTAAAGCAATTGTCGATTTGTTATCGACTCGTAACTTCACCACCTCTTCATCTCGACCAGTCAAGTTACTCAACAAACCTCTTAACCACAAAGCTTGACATGCCGCGGATGTGGCTGCCATGAACTCCGCTTCACACGAAGATAACGCCACCGTTTGTTGTTTTTGCGAGTTCCATGATATTAACGAGTTACCAACATAGAATACCATACCCGTAGTACTTTTAACATTGGTTTGATCCGTGCCATGACTACTATCACAATAGCCTTCCAACGCCATATCTCCTTTGGCTGTATATCTTAGTCCAAATCCAGCAGTACCTTTCAAGTACCTTAAAATTTGCTTTACAATTTGAAGATGTGATTTTCTCGGTTCTTGTATGTAGCGACTTGCAATACCAACCGCGTAACTTAGATCGGGTCTCGTGTGGGTCAAATACCTCAAACTCCCTATCAGTTTCCTGTACTCGGTTACATCAACAGGTTCACCATCTTGGTCTTTGGTCACTTTAAGTCTTGGCTCCATTGGGTATCGACAAGAGTTACAATCATGCATTCCGGCTAGTTTTAAAATCTTCTTAGCATATGCCTCTTGTTTTACTATAACCGTACCAACCTTTTGACCAACTTCTAAACCCAAGTAGTAGGTCAGAACACCAAGATCTTGCATGTCAAATTTATTTTTCATTTGTCTTTTGAATGCTTCGATTTCCTTATGACTTGAACCGGTGATTATCAAATCATCTACATAGATTCCGACTATAATTAATGAATCACCATCACACCTCTTGTACACAGTGGACTCATGCGGACATCGAGCAAACTTTAATTCTTTCAACGTTGTGTCAGGTTTCTCGTTCCAAGCACGTGGAGCTTGTCACAACCCATATAGTGCTTTAGATAGCCGATACACCATCTCTTCCTTGCCTTCGACTACATAGCCATCCGGTTGTTTCACATATACTTCTTCTTTTAGATCCCCGTTTAAAAACGCCGACTTGACGTCCAAATGGTATACGATCCAAGATATTTGAGCTGCCACTGCTAGTATTAACCGAATGGTTTCGAGCCTTGCGACGGGTGCGAACACTTCATCAAAGTCCACCCCTTGCTCCTGTATGTAGCCCTTCGCTACCAACCTCGCCTTGTGCTTCGTGATTGACCCGTTTGCATCACGTTTTATTTTATAAACCCATTTCAACCCTATAGCTTTGCATCCCTTCGGTAACGAACAGAGGTGCCAAGTCTTATTCTTATTTATAGAGTTTAATTCAGCATCCATAGCAACCTTCCATTCTTTGTGATCTTTAGCCTCCATATAATTTGCTGGTTCACCTTCAAGCATCAAGAGAGTGTGCATCTCGTCTTGTAACATGACAAACTCGTTGAAGTGCTTTGGTAATACCGGTTGTCGAGTTGATCTTCGAAGTGGCGTAGTTGATACGGGTTCCTCGTTTTCTTCAGTTTCTGTCTCAAAGTGATCTTCCTCATTAACTATTGGAGTATCGAGACTAACTTGATTAGACTCACTTGATGAGGCTTGCCTATGCCCTTCATGATTAATATTACCCATTTGTATTGGTTCTGTTGAATTTTGTCCCACACAATCTTGTTCTAAAATTTGAAATTCGATCCAAGCAGTTACATCACTTGTTGTTTTGGACCAATCATAACCAACATCTTCATCAAAATTGACATTACGATTTTCATACACTTTCTTACTAACCGGGTCATACACCCGGTACGAGGGACTCCCGGGCTCTTTTCCGAGATAAACAACTTCAAGACCTCGATCATCTAGCTTCGTCACACCTACCGGGGGTGTTGTCATGTATCCTCGACACCCAAACACACGAAGATACTTAAAGTCGGGTTTTTTCCCATCCACACTTCGAACGGAGTTGCGTCCTTAGATGTGTTTTGCAACACATCAATACATAGGTTATCCAAGTATTCAAAAGTTTTCACTAAGTTCACTCGAAAGTAACAACAACTTTAGAGGCTACCGAAGTATCAATTTGGGTGCCCGTAGCGAAAACCTTTTGAATGCTTGTGTGAACTATGTATACTTTGTTTTAAGATCGTGCAGCTAGTATGAAACAGATTATTTGATCACAGAAAATTTGAATTAAGTAGAATCTGTGTATGTAAACACTCGCTTTCAAAATGCAAAATCAAACATCCGAACTTAGTTATAGACATCTCTTAATCCATGGAAACATTATTTTGAGGATGGCATGGTTCAGATATATAGCAGAAATGCTGAAAGAAACACTGAGATGTTCTCGAATAATATAATCCTTTAAATGCATTAAACTTCTCAACGCACTTGACCTGTTTTTCTTTTAAACTATTTTTGCATTTAGTTATCCATTTGACATAAACTACAACCCAAATTAACCCATTCATAGGTAAATGGATTGAAAGTGACCTTGGTCCATATGACGTATGATTGAGCCAAAGAAGCCATTTCTGAGTTATGCAGTTAATACTCAGAGTTAAAAAACCAAATGTAACATCGTATGTTCTGGGTTGTGATCTGGTTGCATATGAACGCAAGAAGCAGAAAAATCCTACCATTTCAGGTCACTCTTCTTTATTTATCATGTTATAATTGAATATATTCACCGGAATAGTAATGATCTTGGTCATCAATGAATTATTTGTTGGAAACAATTGATATAAAGCACACGAACACGCAACCGATCTGTGGGAACTCCACGACTCTATTTTATTAAACTTGAAAACTAAACTTGTTCAACTTATGAATTACATCAAATAAGCTAATCTATTTATACTACTAAAAGACTTGGAATGCAAGACAATGTTACCTATCCTAATTGAAATACATAACTCAAATATTAACCTATCCTTATCTGCTTCTTTCCATGATTCCATCTATTGTACGTTTTCTTTGCATTCAACTGACCTTCACTATTAATGGACTTAACCCGATCAAACATTTAATCCAACAAGTTTGTAACCCATTAAGATTAAGTCCAACATTATTTGCTAATGTTCATTCACATCTAACATGGTGTTCGCTATTTCATCAGACCATGTGTAGTGGTAAGGGGAAAAACATAAGGCCCATGATTCTGATTGGTCCACGTGGCAACTGAGTCAGCATGGGGCTTGAAGTGAAAATTAGGTGTAGTGGGGAAAAAAATTTGGGGCGCTATTAAAAAAAAAAACTCACGTGGACAAATTTTATTTGAACATTCAAACACATTGAGCGCTATAAATAACACGCCTGAACCATTTTTGCAAACATAGAGCCCCCATGTAATGGTGTTGGGGGCTCCATGTTTTGATTTCTAGCCCACATAACGCCCCATTACAGGGGGTCTCATTGTTATAGATTTTAAGTACACGCGCTCGCAAAAATTTTGCCATGATTGAAGTTAAGATTGATGTATCATGTATGTATGCATACATGCATTTGATTTGTTGTATCAGTATTTTTTTCGGTTGGTATTAAGGCTATAATCAGCATTGTTTTTAAATCCATTCATAGAACATCTAATAAACTACAAAAACTTGACTCGTATATTGTTGTTACATGATTAGTTGTGAGGGATTAATCATCAAAACTTCAACTCAAGATGCTACATATGAGCCTGCAAAATGATCAAATAACTGGCTCAAGTTGAAGAAAGACTATATGGACAGGTATTAACATTGTTGTTTGGTTGATTAAGTGCTGAATCATTAAGATGGTCTGAATGGTTAAGAGGCTCTGAATGGTTAAGAGTTGAATCATTCAGCATCCCTTATTAGCTTAATGGTTCAGCACTTAATCATTCCATTCAGATGCTGAAACAAACAGTCTGAATGCTGAATGATTCAGACCTGAATGGTTAAGAGCATTGTTTTGAAAACCGGACCGGACCGGCCGGTCGGACCGGTCGGACCGGGCTCCGGGGCCTGGACCGGTCCGGTTCGGGTAGTCGGACCGTTTTTGCATCGAACCGGGGTTGAACCGGTGAACCGGCCGGTCGGACCGGAAACCGGACCGGTCGGACCGGATTTTTTAATTTTTTTTATTTTTTTTTGTTTTTTGGGCCGGTTCGTCGAACCGGTCGGACCGGTCGAACCGGTGAACCGGCCGGGGGTCCGGTTCGACGTCCGGTCCGGTTCTGAAAACCTTGGTTAAGAGGCTGATTAAGAGGCTACCAGTTTCTAATTACAGCTCACTTAAGATGATGGTCTAAGCTTTGTGCAGTATCGGCAACTCATTAAATTTAATGCCCATTGCCTCTTTTCATGGTCGAGGAAAACGCGTTGGTGGATATTGGGCCGTTATTTCTTCTTGCTTGTTATGAATTATGATTATAATGTGGATGAATAGCAAACCATTTGCATGATTGGCAGGTTAATTGTTTTGTTTTATGGGTATTTGGTTGTGGGTTTTGGAAATGGTTATGTGATTTCAAGAGTCCATCTTAAGGTGATCCCAAAGCCGATTGCCAAAGGTTTGATGCTTTTTTATTTTACCTTTCTGAACAACGATCACAAGAGGCTGAAAAGTACAAGAAAACGGAACAAAAACCGAATTACACAAAACGGGTTACATCAAAACAGGCCTAGTCGGCCCAAGAAAGGTTATTAAGCTTGCCCGGTAATTCGGATTATTAATATCTAGGCTAGAGGTGAGCAAATCGGTTTTTTTTGCCGAACCGGTTTCGGTTCCAAACCGGTTCGCTACAGTACCGGTTCCTGGCCGAACCGGTTTCGGTTCCAAACCGGTTTGGTTTTGGACCGGTTTTGTCGATTCGTAAGACCGGTTTCGGAGACCGGTTTCGGTTTCGGTTCTTAATCGGTTTTTTCGCACACTTTTTAAAATCGTATAAATTACATAAAATTTAACTTTTAATAACTTTTAATGTTTTTTAAAGAAGGAAATTGAATATTAATACAAAAAAAAAAAACAAAGTTTTATTTGTGTTTATGGCCAAAAATGTATTTTTCTTAAACCGGTTTTGGTTCGGGTTCGGTTTCGGTTTTTTACCGGTTTCAGCCGGTTTTTAGCGATACCGGTTTCGGTTCGGTTCCGGTTTGTGTACCGGTTTCGGTTTCTTTTGACCGGTTTTTTTGTCGTTTTTAGGCCGGTTTTCAGTTCGGTTCGGTTTGAGATTTTTTTAGTACCGGTTTCGGTACCCGAACCGGTTTTTTTATCACCTCTAATCTAGGCATCCTATAAGTTATATTATATATGCAAATTTTGATGTTCAGACTTTAAACACTGGGAGTCGCACTATCGATATTTGGACACCATAAATCCAGATGTGTGGTTTGAGGCAACTGAGGTAACGCGTTTTAGAATATAACCAGTCAAATTTTATAACCAGTCAAATTTTATATTAATATAAGCATCAAACAGATGTTAACCATATAACCAGTCAAATTTTATATTAATATAAGCATCAAACATAACGCGTTTTAGAATATAGCTTCCCCAAATCTAACCAAATAGTTCTAATAATGAAAGCCACCACAAAGTGTCAATTATTATTACTTTCTAGAACCTAATGATCTTTAGTCATGTCTAGTTTTTGTGTCGGACTGCATTATAACTATACTTTGCAAACCTTGATATTATTTACATTGGATCTTGATTCTGATTTGTGTGTCCCACATTTCCTACCTTCCGGTAGTTGGCACATACATCTTGTCAAATCATCATTAGCATCCAAAGCTTAATTAAATATAATCCATCAACCACCATCCATCATGCAATATGCCAGTAGCGGAACCAGAACTTTTAACTCGTTTAACTCGGGAGTGATTATAAGGTTATAATCCCTACTTGTTAGTTGTTACAACTAGAGGTTCAACTCATATTTTTGTTAAAATAAATAAATATTTTTTTACATTAATTCAATAAAGTTTTGGTGACTGATGGCTCAGCGAACCCTTTTGACCCCCCTATGGTTCTGCCTATGAATTGATACATCATACATGTGGATCATTCATTTTTATTCTTTGATATCTAGTATCTGTTAAAGAGACACAGCCTTCAGGAACACCTCTTTTTCTATTGAATTCTCCAATCAAACAGTTAACCGGTAGCGTAGTTGGCGGCACGACGGGTGGCGTGGGAATCCGATAAGCATCTAGCTGCGGCGGAGGGTGGCGCCAATGTGGAAGCGGTCCAGCTAGTAGCAAATTCTGCAACAAAGGCCCTGCTTTTATCACTGCTTCCAAAAGCTTCCCCTTTTCTGGCAATGCCTTAACCAAAAACCCGAATTCGTCCTCCGAATACTGCGTTGGCAGCGTAATTCGAACCGCGGTTTCGGCCCCAGGCGATGAAATAATGCTTTCTTCACAATCTGAGGATGATAGCCCACCATTGGTAATGTGATCATGATCATCTTCTATCCTTGTCACAAGCATCTGATATCGATTCTGAGCTTCGAGTTTTTCGTTAACTGCAGTGTTCAGAAGCTGCTTGAGTTGAACTAATTCATCATCTTTTTGTTTCAGTTGTTCTTGAGCTTTGAATCTTGCTGCTTCAAGCTCCATTGTTGTGAACATTAGAGAGTCTGTTAACTCCTCTATGTTCTGTTTCAATCCAATTCAATAAAAAGATTAAAAACACACTAAAAAGATTGAATATTTAAGCAAAATAAATGAAGTTTGAAGAAAAGTAGATTAAGTTTGACCTTTCCATTGCAGAAATATGCCAAATCAAGAAGGAAGTTTGTATGATCTTCTTCCATGTATAAGGAATGGTAATGATATTGTAG
This sequence comes from Ambrosia trifida, assembly GCA_028751855.1. Taxonomy (NCBI): domain Eukaryota; kingdom Viridiplantae; phylum Streptophyta; class Magnoliopsida; order Asterales; family Asteraceae; genus Ambrosia; species Ambrosia trifida. Next base: position 17,353,454 of record CM054130.1, read on the forward strand.
ATGAGCAAGTGAAAGGGGTTGGTTATAAGGAGTGGTTTTGGTGCTAGTGACATTTTAAGCTACTGTGTCTACAGTGTAAGCATGTTGTATATTAGTTTAGTTACTGTTTTTGTTTTGAGTCATGTTTTGTACACACTTGACTCAACTAGTGAACTAGGAACATGTTTTTTGATTTATTAGGCTAAGGGGTGTGGAGACGGGGCACCACCCCCGTTCTTCATTTTTTTGCATTTCCCAGACGGTAACACAGCCCCCCTACCCCCCGTCCCTCACGTCCTCTCCGAGACATTGGAGACGGACCAATGGCATGCTTTCTTTATTTATTTTTTATTTTTTTAAACCTTTCCAACGGACCAATGACATGTTTTCTTTATTTAGAAAATAATAATAATAATAATAATAAATGCACATGAGGTGTTGGTGTCTCCACACCCCACTAATGTTTCAAGTAAGATAAATATGAAGGTATATGATGTGGCATCCTAGGTAGGTGGTACGAAGATATGAACTTTTTCATGTCTCCACACCCCATAGCCTTAGAGCATAACACTGTGTTGGATTTGGATTTTGTATAATAGATAAAATATTGTAGAAATTATAAGTACAATTTTAGAGGCTTTTATTCAACCTTTTTTAGTTTATTGCGGTATATAAAGGTTAACCCGTTACATCTCTCATTGAGCAACATACGATTAGAGATACCATATGCTTTGTCTGACCAAGCATACTGTCAAATAGTACTCTAGTGACAAGTAGTTATTTGATATATTTTATTAGTGATAATGTTAAATGTAATTGATTAGTAGTTAATCTATAGATACCTGACATGTTATGTGCCGGGTAAACGCAACAAATAATATTTTTTTAATTAGCGGGTTTCCCGAAACCTGAGGGTATATCCATACTCGAAGGGTATTTACTCGATAGAAATCCGACAAATTTTGAGATGAGTATGGACAAGCTTATCAAATCGGGTTTGGGGTTGGATCCCCTAAACCTGTGTTATTGTCATCCCTAATCCTATAATCAACCAATTTAACATCAAATACCGTTAGACAACTTGTTATTGTAGTACAAATAAAAAAAACCGGTTTTAATAATGTACTGGTTGAGCTCAAAAACAGTTTAACCGGTTGTACTTGCAATTTGAACCGTTTTTAAAACATGGGACTACAAAGTAATAAACACATACATCAAATACCGTTAAGACAACTTGTTAATATATTACAAAGTAACAAACATATAGATAGTTTTAATATCTAAATTCTAAAATTATACGATTTTATAAATGAATATGTGTTTTGCATAAGTAAATTTTGGAGTAGGAAAGGTAGTGAAAAAGGACAAAGATGAGAGGAAAAGGGATCCATCGAAGAGAGTAGGGACATAAGTTGGTTAGTGGTCTTATCTTTGTCTATATATCATTAAACCGAAAGTCAAAAATAGATCTTTTTATAAAACCATCGAGTTGAAGACGTAATTAACTTATATTACTATATGTAGGAATTTTAAACTCTCAATAATCATCACTATAAATATAGTCATTGAAGCTTCAGTTTGTACTACATATATATATACAACCGGTCAAAATCAATTTTATTGACTTATTTGTTATTTTATGTGTTGAGCTGAAATTTTCTTTCTACTTACATTATTGTACTTATATTATTATTATTGTTAATAACTAAGTAAAAGATTTCAACTGAATTAAGCAAAAAAAAAAAACTAAGTAAAAGATTATACACACCTCAAAAATATTGAAGTAGCATATTAAATAGTAGGGTTAGGTTCACGTACAAACAGTTTTTTCGTACGAACTGTACGAATCAAAGGAAAAAACACGCGAGGTCGTGTATAACTAGAGTAATTATATAATTACTCTAGTTATACGCGGCCCGCGTGTTTTTTTCTTTTGATTTGTACAGTTCGTACGAAAAAGTTGTTTGTATTTGATCTTTTTGTCTTAAATAGTAAATACACAAACTATAAAAATCAGTGGCGGACCTAGGATTTTTTTTCATGGGGTGCGGAATCATAGACTTTATATAGGTCGTTTATCCATCAGGTGGCCCGGGTCGATTCGGTTCACGTCGACTCGTATACCAAAAATAATAATACTAAAATGCTGCTGGTGGGTCGAGTTTTACCGCAGTGGGCCTTCGGGCGGCGGGTTTCTCCCGGGAATTGGTGTGAAATTACCGATGGATCCGGGTTACTCTCGGGGTACTCCTTTGTCCCGTGGGCACTTTGAAAGTGCTCAGGATTGATTTGTTGGCCGTTCAAGAAAAATATTCACATAATCACATTTACCTAATTACCTTTTAGAGTTTTGTTGTATTTGTTCAATTGTTTGTAAATTGTGACTGGTCAACGTCACAGGTTCCTCTTCTTTGTTTAGCGATCATCGATCAGAAGCAGGGAGGGAGACGAACAACTTTTTCTTTTGTTTTTCTTTGTTTAGCGCTCTTCTGGCTTTAGGTTTATTTTTTGTTTGTTTTTTCATTTTAATCAATATTAAAACACATGTCGGCTTATTATAAACTTTGGGCTTGGACTCATTCTTGAAATTGGGCTACTAACTAATAAAATGGGCTAACTCTTAACATATAATTATATTTTTTTTTTCTTGATGTCGGTTTCAAAAGTCCAAGGGATGCGGCTGAAAAATTTCATGAGGTGCGGACGGGATGAACGCGCGTATATAACACTAATTTTTTTTTCCAGGGTGGGCGCCCGCACCCCTTAGACATGCTATAGGTCCGCCAATGATAAAAATGCATATGTGCTCTTACACACCTTGATCTGTATATTACGTAAACTAAATACACACCCCTTCATTTGTTTCTCACGTAAATTACACACGTCTAAGATACACTCATTGTTTTTCACCATCTGATCAAGCCACATCCTCATCTTTATTGAGTTCACATTTTTCTTCATACAAAATAAACATACACGTGTCCATCTCCGTCTGTTCTTCTCGCAAATTCAAAACACATACCTCTCACGTATAAACACATACATGGTAATAGGGGTGTAAATCGTGTCAGGTTGACGGGTTAGCAGATTGGTTGGTTGCGGGTCGATGGGTTGTCAGGTTAAATTCTTCAACCCTAACCATATACTTATTCGTGTCGGTTCGTGTTCGTTTGATGTTGAACCACTTAAACTCGTGACGTGATACAGGTCAACCCGTTTTATGTTTATTTACGAATATGAGTAATACGTGGTGACTTATAGACACCTAGTAATTAACAATTTAAACAAATAATTACTCTGACCCGCATAAACCTTTTTATCATGTATTACTTTAAAAGTTTTTGTGTAGCTATCTCATTCTCAATTAACAGGTCCATACATGAGAATCTATAATACATTATAAAGGAGGAGTGATGTACAACATAGTCATTTTTATTCCCGTACAACTTAAGAAGCAACATGTACAACATACTTAAGCAAGAAATTTAAGGGTATTTTAGGCATAAGTGTGACAATTAAGACACTTAGAAGGTTAAAATTGTAATTTTATCATAACCTCATACTCACAACTTAAAAACTTATTCCAACTTTACCCCCATGGTATATGATTGATCAAAAAACTATTAATGTAATCAATTTTTTAAATGTAAGAATGTGAAGAGTCTATGAACCTCATAATTTATGGCTAGACATTTAAATGGCTTGGCTTGGTTGGTTTAAGACTCTTGCTTGCTTTTTCTGCAAAATCAATGCCCTTTTTATAATACAAAGCCAATTCCCCTGGCTTGAAAACTGAACCGTTCTTGATTTTTAGATAAAAGTTGAACTCATTTATTTTTTTATGTTTTGAACAGGCAAGATGGTATTTACGAGCTGCAGCGGGCAGGTATGTGTGTGCTATGTATAATGTATCATTATGTTACTCTTTAGGCAAGGGTTTTATGCAAAACCATAGACAATCAAGAAAATGGATGAAGCTTGCTGCTGATCATGGCCATAGAAAAGCTCACTTTGAGCATGGAGTCACTCTATTTTCGGTAATTAATACTATAAATAACAGTTGAATAATTTAATATTACTCTCGCAAAAAGAAAACAATTTACTTCGAAGTATGAAGCACTATACACTCTCCTATGCCATGAGTCATAAAGTATTCTTTTTAGACATATTCTCATATAGAAGGCAATGCAGGCATCTTGAAATGTCATTATGTTTGGTGATTTTCTTACGAATTTAACTTCATAATTGCATCTAATCCATTTTTGTTTTTCTTTTCAGGATACTTAAACTTTTTGTATATATCACGTATTAACTGATTTAACTATAATCAAACACTACCAAATCTAGCAAAAATTCTTCGAACTTCAATCAAAATGGGGTTGTCATCCATCTAATATGTTTGGGATCAAGAAATCTCATTTCCACCACATAATCGCTAAAAACAATTCGGTTGATCCTGACTTCTCTGATAAACATGCTCCCAATCCATTCGATTCTGATGATGAGTTGGACAAAAAGTCAACCCGAAAACCGGCAAGCAGAACATCACCTGAAACAAATACAAGAATGATTTTGTTGATTGTTTTTTTTTCTTCATGAAGCATTCACTTGTTAGTGAAGCATATTGTCTTGGTTTTCAGGACGGAAAGGATCCAACCACTCTTTTAGAAAGTGTTTTCTTTACAAATTTATACTTATCTTTATTTTATTTATTTTGTTGTTTACAGCATATGCATATTTGGTCAAATAAGTAATATTTGGCTACATGCATAATTAGAGGGGTCGGGTACGACATGAAAACCATTGCAACCACTGTAGTTTTGGCCAGCGAGATCCGTTTCGGGCTCCCTAACCTGTCCCAGGTGGATATATGGGATACAAGTTTTTATGTTGTATTTATTTAATGTTGAAGTGGTTGGTGATGTGACACAATATTATTGGGTTGGGGCTTATGGGTTGATATGGATATTGGTTCAACTAGAAAGGTGCCCGTCTCTTTGATTTTGAAATGAGTGATTGAATTTTGACATCTTTACAAGGGATCAGTTAATGAATTTGAAACTTTTTCCATACAAACCTAGCCAAAGCTAACCCGCGGCAACGCGCGGGTATCCACCATTTTGTCATTTTCTTAGCCGTCCAACTTAACAAGCAATGTGTACAATAGATTTAAGCTTAGTTCTTAAGGGTATAATGGGGAGGTTGGTGACAATTAAGACACTTAGGATGGTATTATTGTAACTTTACCATCATTATCTCACTCACATCTTAAAATCCTATTCCAATCCTACCCTCATGACCATACCAATAGATTATCCATTTAATTTCCCTTAATTGTGATTATTGCTAGAAAACGAAGAGGCACGAAGTTGTTACTAATATAAAATTGATGCCATGAAAATATCTAGAGGAAGTAGGTTCTAGCCTCTACTGAGAACCCAACACATATAATTTGATAAGTTGAATCAAATCCAGATCACATTTTTTTAACAATCTTTGTGCTTCTGTCTTTCATTAGGAATGAAGTTGAAGGGGTGGATGTTGAATCACAAACAAGGCATCAAAATATCATCATCTAAATATTAAGGTTTGTTTATTTGATGTTTTCCTTTAAGTTAATTTACAAGCATATTTGTAGTCTGACATCATGGTATAAACATCAAGGTTTGTTTATTAATGTTTCCTTTAAGTTTACAAGCATGTTTTTAGTTATGGAACCTGCCGCATCATCGCAAACACGGATCCTCAAAATGCTTATAGGGACCCAAAGGCGCCGATGCACGAAAGCATCCAGCAAGCTTGGTATGCTGGATTCGGGCTCGGGTTTTCTCTTAGAATTATTGGCTGTACTTGGGCTCTAGGCTCTTGTTATGGTTGGAAATTGATTAACAGTGGTGAAGTTGGGGTAAAACCCATTTTTCGAACATTTATGATCTTAGTAAACACAGGTAGGGTCATCGCGGAACTAACACTATAATACTGACGGATATCGTAATTTTTTTAGTTTTAGTTTTATTCTCGATATTTACTTATGTTATTATGTTTATAACCCTTAATTAATTGTATTGTGCTTTATTTTGTGATCTTGTAGAAGACGGGAGTTGTTTACCATAGAAGGTTGTTTAACACGTATCGACGTTTTGACGATGAAGTTGGGACCCATAGCAGCAATAATAATTAGGAATTCCAGGCCTAGCGTTCCGGTGACTGCAGTCGAATGACATATTCAATCGAACCTCCGGTTGCTTTAAGATTCATATGAGTTTTCAAGATACCTATAATTCGTCTGCCTGGTTTTTTGGGCTTTAGATGTTAGATGAAGGTTGCGATAATTCACTGATGCATGGAAAGAAACATAATTTAGTGAAATTGTATACTCCGCCGCATTGCGCGGGTTCCGTCTAAGTACCTAAAGCAAAAATGCGAATGGTAACTAAATACATGATCTCCACTAAGGAGTTAGTCTTTTCAATACAAGAAAATTTGATGGTTGTATGCTTTGGATAATTACGCGTAAGCGTTAGTTCGTATGCTGCTTGCTAAGTTGAAATTAAAAGGGCCAACAATGTTTTAAAACATAATGTAGTTGTGGTTTGGGAACCTGCTTCAATTTGAATCTTAATTTGGTTTAGTTTCAAGATAAAAAGCATGATTTTTTATATGTATAAACGAGCAAAGGGCTGAAATAAGGGAACCTTATTGGTAGGTTGGTTATAAGAGGGGAAGCTTATTGGTGGCTTTGCTTGGTAAGACGCTAACTTGGGTGTATGGGGAAGCTGCTTTGCTTGGAAGACTCGAATACAAAATTTTAGAGTGCAAGATCAAGGTTAATGGTTGCGTTTTATGACTAGGTTTTGTTTTTTCTTTAGTTGGGTGGTTATGTTTCTAGGATAGTTTACTAAAATTTGTGCAAGTTTACTTTTTTTTTTTGGTTAGGGCCACATGTGGCTTTAAATTTAGTTTTGCTTTACGCCGGGGTTTTCTAATCCCATGTGTTAATTGTTCCACACCTACTTAGCCATATCTTATGTGACATACTTTATATTTTCTATATTTAGTTGTCAGAGTTATTAGCTAAAGACATAATTTTTATTCACTCTACAATATATGACGAGAGGGTTGATAAACCAACAAAAACGAGTATCGCGTTGCAAATTGTTGCCCCCGCAACTTCACACTGATCTCCTACTACAATTGAGATTGTTCAATTGAAAATCAAAAGTTTACATTGTCTTTGGTTTTAAGCTGAGGTTGATCTTTTCTTATCTCTTTGAGATTTGCATTATTTTGTTATTTAATCTAAGTCCATAGATATTAAGATTTGGTATTAGTTGGAACACCCGCAGCAACGCGCGGGCATTCCCACTAGTATTAGTATATGATTAGGCACTCGACGAGGTAAAAAATTTAGGCCAATTAAAACGGGTTAAATTCAAGTATTTAAAACTAAGCAGACCATTCATTTACGTTTAAAATTTGGTCTTTTAAAATGGTTTAAACTTCTAGTGTTAAAACTGATTGGGCCAAGTTAAAAGTAAACATATAGTTTTTTTTTTCATTTTTTCATATATATAGATCACCATGCCTCAAGCGCCACACAGACCACCCGGTTACCAGATTGTTCCACCACAGCCCGGATTTGAATGAATTGAGAATTTGGTGCATATGACCAAATAAATTTAAGAACTTCAGGTTTGATTTTCACGTTTACTCTTGATTATTCTTCACCGCCTTCTCGATACTAGGACTTAGTAGTTTTTATGTTTAGCTTTTATTTTCCTTTATCACTTATTATTTATCTAGTTTTGTCAAGTGTTTCTTTTTTTTTTTTTTTTTTTTTTATGAATGTGGCTTCTTATTATAGGCAGCTTGGTAACATCTAAGTGTAGGGAAACCGACACCCGAAACAAGGAGTTTCTCACCTTTTGTCTCTCTTTTTTTTGCTTAGAAGCTTTGACACGGAGCGATGTCGATACTAACACCATCCTGCCCCTTTAAAATGATAAAGTTCCACCACGGTCACTTTGACACGAGGACGTATCCAAGTTAACATAAGGGTGTGTCAAAGCCCCAGAGTTGTTTTTTGTTTCCAACCTTCTAGTGGCTAGACGCTCGTCCGTGCCTTTCAAGCATCAGTCGTGTGTTTTTGTCTGGACAGTTTTGTCTGCTTTAAACCCCATTTTTTGTATTGTAACTATTTTGTATGCACATTATGGACAATGTGCAATTTAAGTGTGAGGAGGAAATCAATAAATCTTTGTTTTGGAATCAAGCCTTAGTGCCTTACACAAAACTCTTGTTGGAACTGCTTGATACCTTTTTTTATTTTTTTTTCTTGAAAATTTTTCTTTTATAAATAAAAATTCGACGAGTGTTGTATTTGAAACCTCGTTTCATGAATTGTGTTTTCAGAAAGTTCCAAACCGATGCACCGTGATAAAAAATGTATAAAAGAAATTTAACAATTGCGTAACAAGCTTAATAGTATTTTATTATAGAGTAAACTGCCATTTTCGTCCTTGAGGTTTGGCACTTTTTGCCAGTTTCATCCAAAGGATTTTTTTTTCTCAACTGGCTCCACTAGTTTTCAAATTTTTGCTCGTTTCATCCAACTCGTAAACGACGTTAGTTGAACTCAGTTAAATAAGAGGCAGTTTTGTCATTTTATCATTTAACTTAAGGGCATTTATGTCAATTCATTAGTTTTATCAACTCCATCTATATAAAACCTAAGTCAGATCAAAAACCCCAAATCATCATCTTCTTCAAAATCGTCTTCCAAAAACCCTAATAAATCAAAACCCAAAATTGAACCATGGTGTTGTGTTCTTGTGGATCGGAAACTATAATAAGAACATCGTGGACAGCTGAAAACCCTGGACGACGCTTTTACTGTTGTAATCGACAAGGAAGGGGCTGTGGGTTTGTTAGCTGGGTCGAGGGTGGACATTGTGAAAACACAGCTGTAATTGTTGAAAGGCTCGTCAACAGGCACAATCAGAAGATGAAAACAGTGACTGATCAAAACAGGAGATTGAAGCTTTGTTTGTGTCTCAGTTGGGTTTTTTTTTACTGTACTATGTTGTTGTTAGTGGTGGAGATGGTATGTAATGGTGAAAATGAATGATAATGTGGGTTAATTGTGTCTTAGTGTAGGATGTAATGGTGATAATGTACTGGTGTGTTGATGAATGAAATGTATGTTGAAGTTGATGAATGAAATGAACATTTTGTGTTTGACCCATACCAAGTGATACATTTTGTTAATTAGAAATGCATTATGTGTTCTACACTGTGTTTATTGACCCATACCAACTGATCCCCTAAACCCATAGCAAGTGATAAATTTTGTTAAGAGTAAAGGCATTATGTGTTCAACATTGTGTTTATTGACCCATACCAACTAATCACACCAACTGATCATACCAAACTGACCCATATTCAACATTCATACCTTATTGACCCATATTGACCCATATTCAACAATACCAAGTGATCATTAATAACCATACCATTAATAACCATAAGACCATACCATTAATAACCATAACAACCATACATTAAAACCATAATGAACCATACAGCCATGCTAATTCATGTTCAACCAGTACATAACAAACCAAGTAATAAACAGACCAAAAGACCAAAAGAAGCATGTCTAAAGTTGCATACATAATAAAAGACCAAAAGATCAAACAAACTACCAGACACACAAATACCTAACCCTGTTGACTTCCACCAGCTTGACTTCCAGCAGCCTGACTTCCAGCAGGTTGACTTCCAGCAGGTTGACTTCCAACATCTTGACTTCCACCAGCCTGTTTTGCAGCCTTCTTCTTTTCTTGTTCTTGTTCTGTGGGCAGGTTCTCTGGTTATGTCCTTTGGTCTTGCAGATAACACATGTTACTGTCCCACCAGACCTTGGCAATTTTCCAGATTCAAGAATCCTTTTAACTTGACTTTGACTGCCCTCAGCCAATTCCTCAGCAGATTTCTTTCTTTTTTTCTTTGGCCTACCAATTTGCTTGTGATGCTTTGGGGGTGTTAATGTGGTTGGGCAATCTGACTGTGGCCATAAGTCCATGCCATTGATGGGTTCAATTGTACATTCATACACCTTTTTCCAAGTATCCAACCAGTAAACTGGATCAACCCATTTCTCTGGTATACCATCATCACCTCCATGCATAGCCAAATTCCATATACATGCCACTGCATGCTTGCAGGGCATGCCAGTCAAGTCCCATTTTCTGCAAGTACAGGTCCTTTGGTCAAGAATAACAGCTCTCTGGTCAAAGTTAGGTCCACTCACCTGATACTTTGTTCCACCAGTCCAAATGACAGTGTATTGTGAGGCCTCAGACTTGATTTTATCAAAGATGGTGGTTGCAGTAGGGGTTAAAGGGCCATCACACTTGGAAATCAACTTTTTGACCACCACTATCTTTTTCATTAGATACTCTCTAATAAACTCTAGGCAGGTGATGATAGGTTTGTCCCTACCATTCACCAGCTGCCTGTTGAAACACTCACAAATATTATTCAACAAGATGTCACATTTTGCCCTACCTGCATAACAACCTATTATTAGCTAAAAACTATAAGGACTTAACATACAACTAAACAAGTAATGCAGTTAACATACCACTGAAATGGGATCTTGAAAAATGCTTTGGGGGAATTTGTTTCAACCAGTCATGTAATGCACTATCTTGAGTGAGTACTGCCTTCATAGCCTTTTGAAAACCAATTGGTGTGGTTACACTTGCACAGCTCCATAACAACTCTTTGTACAGTTGTGTATTCCATCTTGGTTTCATATTCTCATGTATATGCCGTAGGCAGTACCTATGCTCAGCATTTGGAAAGAGCCTATGTATAGCTGGTATTATACCCTGGTAAAAAACATCAAGTGTTAGCTTTAACAAAACACAGAGTCAAACACAAAATACAAATAAATGGTGAAAAATACTTACTTTTTGCCTGTCACTTATAAATGTGAAATGTGAGTTACAGTCAAGCCCCAAGTCATCTCCTAAATTCATCAAGAACCACATCCATGAGGATGTAGTTTCAGACTTCACCAAAGCATAAGCAACAGGGTAAATCCCATTGTTTGCATCAACACTAACAGCAGTCAAAATCTGTCCTGGATAAGGTCCCTTCATAAAACATCCATCCAGACCCATAATATCTCTACCACCTAGCTTAAAACCAGCCTTCAAAGCTCCCAAACATATATAAATCCTTTTAAACTGCCTAGTTAGACTATTTGGATTGGGTTCCCTCTCAACATCTATTTTTATTGTTGACCCAGGATTAGACCTGAGTAGCTCTTCACAGTAGTCCCTAAGCATCCCATATTGAGCCCCATAACTACCTTGGATCCTCTGAGTTGCAATAGATCTAGCCCTAAACATCTGTTGTATTGTGACTTGTACCTGGAACTTCTTCTGGATTGTGTCTTGCAAAGAACTAAGTGTATGGTTAGGATTTATCTGAATCATAGGCTCAAGCTCCTTAGCCAACCAACTGATGTTGCATAACCTAACATCCCTTGTCTGAAGGCATTTGTGCTCTTTGAACAGTGTTGTCACAACCCAAGTACCCTCTTGGTTGCTATTGGCTATGTATAGTTCCCAAGGGCAAGTGGGTTTAGGAATCTGCTTTTTAGGTTTGCTTTGTTTTTTAGTTGATGACTCATCCACTTGTTTAGGCCCACTTGTTTTGTTACTCTTTCTTTTCTCTCTAATGGATGAACAGCCCACTGCATGAGGCCCACCATCTTTTGTCTTGTCCACATTACTTTCACACCTAACTAGTTTTGGGTTTACACCTTGACACACCACCCTAAACCTAACTTTATCATTCCTTATTATCATCAACTGCCTTCTACTCTCTACTGCATGAGTCTTCACAAGTGCTTTAATGTCTTCTTTACTCTTAAAAGTCTGAGACAAATAAAATGGACAATCACCACTTTGTTTAGCTTTTTTCTGCTTTCTTCTTGTGGCCCTCATTGCCCTATGCAACTCAGTGTCATTATCCTCATCACTTAAGCTATCAAAGTTCTCTAAATCAACCTCAACATCCTCATTTTCTTCATCTTCATTACCTTCCTTTTCATTACCTAAATCATCCTCACTAACATCAAAATCCACAGCAGCTCTAAACTCATCCATGTCAACATCATAGTCCTGAATTTCATTATCTAAATCTACAATAAAGTCTGAATCTTCTTCAGTATTTTGACTATCAGTTACCTTAGCTTTCCCCTTATGAGAACCCTCATTATCTTCTTCAGTATTTTGACTATCATTTACCTTAGATTTCCCCTTATGAGAACCCTCATTCTTTTCACTCTCACTGTCCTCAGAACTCTCCACATTCACAGGTTCATAATCAATATCCTCAGAGTCACTACCCTCATGTTCCTCACCACTGTCCTCTAATTCAGTTTTTTTCTCAATGACTCTGTTTTTTAGTTCTTCATAATCAGGTGAAATATGTTCTATGAACACCTCAATAATTTTAACAGTTGCTGTGTATTTTATACAAGCTAAAACATTTGAATCATTCATCAATGGCCTTAACCCTAATTCTAAGTCTTCTTCATCTGGCTTCCTATAATGAAATCTAACTTCATCATCCTCCAAGTACCCCAGTTCCAAGAACATATCATACAAAATTACCACAGAGAAAAGATCAGAGTTAACGTTGTCTATGAAATCAACCTTACCATTAAGATAAACCATTGGCTCAGGAGGCTGACTAAACTGTCCACCATGGTGGAATTTGATTGAAAATTTTTCAACTTCATTACCTGCATTAATCATTATCTCTAATTAGGGCTCAAGAAAATAAAACATTAAAACCAAAAATCAAGTAAACGGATTTGTGTAACATACCATACTCGTCTGTATTGAAGCTAGAATCAGGATTTCGAAGCTGCCAATCTCCAATCATTATGATAATCAGGTTTAGGGTTTGGGTTGAATTGGGGATGATTGTGAGTGAACTGATGTTTTTCTGAGGTTAGGGACGTTTAAATAGGGTTAGGAATTTAAAAGTGATAAAATGACAAAACTGCCCTTATTTAACTGAGTTCAACTAACGTCGTTTACGGGTTGGATGAAACGAGCAAAAATTTGAAAACTAGTGTAGCCAGTTGAGAAAAAAAAATCTTTTGGATGAAACTGGCAAAAAGTGCCAAACCTCAAGGACGAAAATGGCAGTTTACTCTTTATTATATATACACTTTACCTCTTTTTTCATATTTGTGAGATTTTGAGCCTTAACGAACATACCAACATACGACATACCTTTTTAAAATGCTCACTCTTTCATTTATTGTGTGTTAGCCAAACGGTTTTTACAAAGGGTATTGTTAAATATACCAAGTTAATCAACCTTTTACTTACATTAAATGCTATTGGCTTTTCAATGCACACTTTTTCAATCAATTTATTAAATTTTTTATTTTTGAAAACACATAATTTATTAAATTAGTTGGATTAAAGTTGTTACGCAATTTACAAAGTTGGTGACATTGTGCTTGAACAGAATCTAAACATTCCAGCTGTTATTAAAGGCGAGGTGAGAAATGGTGTGGACATCCGATTCTGGATTGATAGGTGGATTAGTGAGGAGCCGCTTAAAGACGTCTTCCCATGCCTGTTTGCAATCGAAAAAGTGAAGTCAGTTTATGTGGCTGCTCGTGTTCAAGGTTAGGAGTGGAAACGAGCACCTAGTTGTAACTATGAATTGACGGCTTTGCTTCAGTGCAGCGCACTAATTGCAAATACCTCATTGTCTGATGAAAGAGATAATTGGGTTTGGGTTGGGGCTTTGGATGGAGCGTTCTCTGTCTCATCTTGTAGGAAACTATTGTCAAGCTACGCCACTTCGTTTTACCCGTTCGAGTGGGTTAAAGGTGTACCGAAGAAGGTTTCTATATTCATTTGGAGGGTTGAACAAGACAGGCTGCCCACAATGAAGGGGCTGCTCAAACGACAGGTGATTAATGGGTCGGGTATGTGTAAATTATGCGGAAACGCTGAAGAGGATGCTGACTGAAAGAGATTGAGAAACCTTGACTTTCTCTATTGATTTCATAATATTTATAATACAATAATGATATCTCCTCCAATTGTGGAGAGATTGGTACAATCAATACAAAATCAATTTACTATATATAAATACATATTATTACACCCCCGCAGTTGAAGCGTCAGGCGGAGTGATGCTGAGACTGGAGCGAAAGTCTTCAAACAGAACGCGAGGGAGGCCTTTAGTGAAAATGTCGGCAATCTGATGACGAGAAGGAACGTGAAGAACGCGAATGTGACCCCGTTGAACCTGTTCACGAACAAAGTGAATGTCGAGCTCGATGTGTTTGGTGTGTTGATGTTGCACCGGATTGCCAGATAGATAGACGGCGCTGACATTGTCGCAGTAAACCAGAGTAGCTCGGGTAAGCGGCAGGCGGAGTTCAAGTAACAAGTTGCGGACCCAACAGATATCAGCGACCACGTTGGCGACACCCCTATATTCAGCTTCAGCACTGGATCTGGAGATGGTGGACTGTCGTTTAGATGACCAAGAGATAAGGTCGTCACCAAAGTAGACACAGTAACCAGAGGTGGAGCGTCGTGTGTCAGGACAGCCGGCCCAATCGGCGTCCGTGTAAGCAACAAGAGACATCGTAGCGACCGGACCTAAGTGAAGACCATGATCCGAAGTGCCCTGTAGATAGCGGATGATACGCTTCAATGCATTCCAGTGTTCCTGCTTAGGTTCATGCATGTGCATACAGACCTGTTGGACAGCATAAGAGATGTCAGGATGGGTGAAAGTGAGGTATTGGAGAGCCCCTTCAAGACTACGATACGTAGCAGGATCATCATGAAGAGGTCCAGAATCAGTAGATAATTTGGACTGTGTGTCAACCGGAGTGGCCACCGGTTTACAAGAGTCCATGGCAGCCCGATGAATAATGTCCTTGACATATGCCTGCTGTGAGAGAAACATGCGATCACCGTCCCGAGTAACCTGTATGCCCAAGAAATACGATAGTGGCCCTAAATCCTTCATTGCGAACTCACCAGATAAAATATGAAGAAGACGGGTGCGAAGGTCTTCGGTGGATGTGGTAAGAATGATATCATCCACATAAATTAGAAGATAGGCAATATCGGAACCATTGTGATAAATAAATAGAGAATTATCCGATTTGCTCTGGTGAAAGCCATGCTGAAGGACAAAATTTGTAAATCGCTGGTACCAGGCCCGGGGAGCCTGTTTAAGACCATATAAAGACTTCCTGAGACGACATACATGATCAGGGAAGTCTCGATGACGAAAACCCATGGGTTGATGCATATAAACTGTCTCTTCCAAGTGGCCATGAAGGAACGCATTAGTAACGTCCAGCTGATGAATGGGCCAAGACTTGGAGAGAGCTAAAGAGAGAACAAGCCGAATAGTAGTCGGCTTAACCACCGGGCTGAAAGTCTCGCCACAGTCAATACCTGTTTGTTGCTTGCGACCATCACATACCAAACGAGCTTTGTAACGCTCCAAGCTTCCATCGGACCTGAATTTATGTTAAAATAACCACATACAACATATCACATTCATATCAGGGGTCTTAGGTACAAGCTCCCAGGTCTTATTTTTAATAAGTGCACTAAACTCGTTAGACATGGCATTGTACCATTCTGGAGAGGACAAGGCAACCTGGGGGTTTTTGGGAATAGGGACCGTGGTGGAAGTATGGACAGTGGAGTGTTGTTTAGGTTTGTGGATGCCGCTCATTGAGCGGGTGTGAATGGTGCGAGCGGGTAGTGGAGGTGGGATAGGCACGGAGGGGTCAGGTATGGGCTGTGAGGGTTCAGACGGTTGAGGTGGGGAGGAGTGTGACGGGCCTGCTTGGTCCGTAGGGGAAGCTGGGCTGGGAGATGAGTGACGGAGTGGGCCGCTGGGGTGGGCCGAAGATGTGGGACGGGTATTAGGGAAGGTTGGAAGAGTATTGGATGGTGGGCCGGATGAGTTAGAGGGGTTATTTGTGATGATTGGGCTGTTTTGAGTTGGGCCAGTGGGGTTGTATTGATTTGTTGAGGCAGACGTAGTGTCAGGAATATGTGGAGGGGTTGGAGGGGCCGAGTGGGATTTAGTTTGTAGATAATCCCAGACGAGGGGGTTGATTGAGGGGTTTAAGAACTCATAAGAGGGTGAGGAGGTGGGAGATTGAATGGCAAAGGGAAAAACCGATTCTTCAAAATGAACATGACGGGAAATTATGAGTTGGTGGGTGGTGAGGTCAAGACACTTGTAACCCCGGTGATTGCTAGGGTATCCAAGGAAGACACATGGGTGAGAGCGGAAGTTGATTTTGTGAATTGTGGTGGAGGGGGTGAGGGGATAACAAAGACACCCAAAAACACGAAGATGCTCATATTCCGGGGTGCAATTGTATAAGAGGGAGGTAGGGGATTTAAAGTTGTGTAGTTTATTGGGAAGGATATTTAGGAGGTAAGTGGCGGTTTCAAGTGCGTGATGCCACATGTTGGGTGGGAGAGAGGCTTGGGCAAGAAGTGTGCGGATCATGTTATTAATGGTGCGGATTTTACGTTCCGCTTTACCATTTTGGGATGAGGTGTAGGGACATGAAAAACGAAATTGCATGTCGTTATGATTACAGAAATTGAAAAAATTCTGGTTTGAATACTCTTTGCCATTGTCACATTGAAATTGTTTGATTTTACGCTCAAATTAAGTATGAATTAGGTTGTGGAATGTGGTGAAAGTTTGAAACACTTGTGATTTATTGGCTAGTGGGAATGTCCATAAAAAATTAGTAAAATCATCTAAAAACAATATGTAATACTTGTGACCACCCGTACTAAATATGGGAGAGGTCCATAGATCACTGTGAACAATATCAAAAGCAAGATGAGTATAATTAACTGAATCATAAAATGGCAGACGAACACTTTTGCCAAAAACACACGATTGACAAAGTGTTTTATTATGTTTTGCATAATCAACAAAAGGAAATAGTTTCAATGACTGTAACACATTTTCTCCAGGATGACCCAAACGTTGATGCCAGCGATCTTGGGAAACAGCAACAAAAGAGGTTGGTTGGTCAGTCTTGAGGGGAAGTGGTGCAGTCAGGGGATAAAGATCGTCGGTACTATTGCATCGTAGGATAGGATCCCGAGTTTTGAGATCCTTCACAACAAAGCCAAACGCGTCAAATTCAATTGAAACTAAGTTGTCCGTCGTAAGGCGACGGACAGAAATAAGATTTTTGATAATATTGGGTGCAAAAAGGACATTATTGAGTTTAAGGGGTGGGTATGGGGGTGGTAGGACCTGGTTGCCTTGGGCGACTACAGGAATGGACATACCATTACCAACAATAATGAATTTATTAGTGCACGAATTAAAATTAGACGGGGAGTATATACCTTGGGCATTGGCAGAATGAGAAGAAGCACCGGTGTCCATCACTCCATTATCCGGTTGATTGAGAGCCAGCGAGTAAAGAGCTTGTTCAATGTCAGTGGGAGAATAACCGGAGTAGTGTGCTTTATCAGGCCGAGGTCCGAGAATCCCTTGGGTGTTTGGGGCCGTGGGTTTTGAAGGATATGGGCAAGGGGGCTGGGCCGAATTATTTTTGTTGAGAAGTGAGGCCCATTGGGAGGATGTCCAATTACTTGGAAATACAATGTAGGGGTGAGTTGGGCCGGTGGGATTGTTGGATGAAGAGCGAGTCTGGTTACTGTTGGGCCTGCCACGGCCACGTCCACGACGGGACCGGGCAGCAGCGGTATTGGGCTGAGGGGAGGAGGTGGGTTGGGTTTGTTGTTGGGGACGGGTGTGAGAGGTTACCGATAGGGCTGTGGCAGCCGTCTGGGAATTCCGTGTAGCTTAACGTTTCTTTTTGTTCTCCTCCATATTGAGCCGAGACCGTACCTCGCTGAAAGGAGGCAGCGGATCACGGTTCTGAAGCACCGTAGAAATATTGTCGTATTGCTCCGTAAGGCCTGTTAAGACTTTGAGAACCAATAACCGGTCATCCATGGGAGATCCCACGCTGTTCAACTGTTCAACAAGCAACTTGGCATGATCACAATACTCGGTCATCGAAGAAAAGTTTTCAAGACATAGGTTGGCGAACTCCTGGCCAAGGAAGATGGCACGGGTGTTTTGATTGTCATTAAATTCGCTTTCGATGGCAGTCCAGGCATCATGAGCCGTCTAATTCGGCTGGATGATGATGCGGAGAAGAGACTGCGAGACCGTGGCATAAATCCACTGCTTTACCAGTGCGTCCAGACGAGTCCAGACTTGGTCAGCAGCGAGCGCGGCGGCTGCTGCGTTGGCAACAGACGCGGGGTCAGAGGCGGCTGCAGGGGCAGCCGTGGGTGGTGGTCTGGAAGCAAGATGATCCAAGACCTCAAAAGCTTGACAATGAACTTGGAAAAGTGTTTTCCAAGTGGTGTAGTGGGGGGAATCCTTCTCGAGAACGATAGGGATATGGGATTTGATGTTAGTGATAGTAAGGGCGGGATGAATAGCTTTAGAATCCATAGAAAAGTATGAAGAAGAAAGACACAGACTATAGGAGGGTTGGCCGGCAAGAAGTTGCAGCGGCAAGATGTTGCAGCGGCAAGGGTTTGCGGCGGCAGAGGAAGCAAAAGGTTAGGGATCGTAGAGGAGGTTTGATACCATGAAAGAGATTGAGAAACCTTGACTTTCTCTATTGATTTCATAATATTTATAATACAATAATGATATCTCCTCCGATTGTGGAGAGATTGGTACAATCAATACAAAATCAATTTACTATATATAAATACATATTATTACTGACCACTTGTTAACTTTATGTTATTTTGCTTCTTGGATATGGAACAAGGTTAGTATGTGGTGTGGGATATCTTCAATCTATGCTTTCACAGTAAGGGACTTATTGAACGTGCATAAATACGTTAACACGGCTGCAAACAAAAGAAGATGGATACGCGTAATCATTCTCGCAGCAGCTTGGACAATCTGGAAGGCTCGAAACGCTGCAACATTTCAAGGAAAAAGGGTGAGCTTAGACGGAATATTTGCCGAAACACAAGCCGTAGCATTTAACTGGGCTAACCACAAATCAAAGCAAGCCGGGTGGACTTGGGAGAGATGGAAAGCCTTCGATGTTCCAACCTTTTAAATCACTTCTGTGTAACAATAGATCAGATCAATAGGGTGTCATGGTGTTCTTTTGTTATGATTTGTGTCTAGTATCTTACTAGATTACAACTTTGTACATATAACATATTTGGTGAAATAAAATGGTTCTTTGCTGATCAAAAAAAAGTTGGATTAAAGTTATTATTTTTTTTTTTTAAAAAGCACATAAGTAATCTTCTTATAAATAGCAACTTGTACAATGACTATGGCTACCACCACAAACTTTTATTATAATTTCTTGTAGATGTCGATTTCTAGCGAAAACAACTCAATCGTAGGAGGTGATTATTTTATGAGGACACCCGAATTTGTTACTAATCAGGTACCAACTTCTATTTTATTGTTTCACTAGTTTTTACCCCGGGAGCGTCCCGGATTGAAATATCTAATTTGACATAATAAAATATCTAATATGACAATATAATTAATGACTTGTCAATATATGATTAATGAATATTATTATTGTTAATAATATTATTATTATTTATTTTAAACAAATCTCTGTCATAAGTTATCATATTATTATTTTAAAAAATTCATGGGTATCACCTAATCCCAGGCCCAACCCAAACCAAACCCACAATTTTTTTTAACTAATCCTAAACCTGACACAATACCTGTCGAGTTACAAAAAATAGTCATTTTTTTTCTCCGTTTTTTATATAGCACTATGATACTCGTTGGAAAGATAATAAAACGCTTGTTAATTTGGTATAATTTTTTTCTTTAAAAAATCTCGTATAAAAAAGATATTAACATTTAAAAGTTATGGGAGAAAACATGATAGAGAAAATAATAAATGTTTAATATTTACATTTAGTAGATTAGGTATTTAATAGATTAGGTTAAACCATATTTAAACCAAATTTATTTATTTTTTTAATTGGTCTAGAGTTGCCACATCACATCCTATGTGGCATCTCTCAAAAGAGAGATTGCATAAGAGTCTGACATGTAGGATTAATCCCTTTGCAATATATATAGATATAGATATAGATATAAATATAGATGTTCATGTAGGAGGTATTTCAACTTTTATCTTGCATTCACAAAGTTTTATGAGGTGTTGTGTCATCTTGTTTTTCTCTTAATCTTTTTTCTTTCATTTCAAGAAAAAAATATATATGGCATCAAACCAAAACTATAAGAACACTCACAGTGAAGTCCCAATCATCTCCTCATACCCAAATTATAAGAAAAAAATAATATAACTTCGTCAAAAGAAAAAAATAACTAAAAATAATATATTTCAACTTCGTCAAAAGAAATAATATAACTTCGTCAAAGGTATTTCAACTTGATATATTTGAATGCATATAATAAAAAATTATATTTAGGTATTCGGGACTTCACTGTGAATGCATTTCAACTGTGTTTTTTTTGTTAATTTCGTCAAAAGAAAAAATATATATTTAGATAAATATATTATTTTACACGGTAAATACAAAACTACTTATAAATGTTAACACAAATAGAATTCATTTTTAGGCATTCGGGTCTCGTGAAGCATTGGTGGATTGGGTACAAAAGTTAGGATACTCACTTGGTGTTGTCGTCGTGAAAAAAAAGATCAAATAAAAGACCATGTGGTTTCGTGTATAAGGTTGTGTTCCAATGTGATCGTAGCGGCGAATATAAAGTTAAACATTCAAGTAAAGTTACTGGCACCAAAAAACTAATTGTCCATTCGAATTAGAAGAAACATATTCAAATGTATATGATTGTTGGACCTTAAGGGTGATATGTGATGAACATAACCATCACCATGTACTGTATATGGAGGGTCATCCATATGTAAAGCGACTTTCCAAAGATGAATTTAATTTGGTTGTAGATTTGACAAGGATGAATGTGGCGCCACGTGATATTCTAGCAATAGTTAAGGAACGGAATTTAAGTAATGTGTCTACACTCAGGACTATTAACAACGCACGTAACAAAATTCTAGTTTGGATAGATTTGTGAGTTGTATTGACCGAATCGTGAAGTCGCAACAAACAACAATTAAAGAAAGCTTGGAAAGTAGCAGAATTGTCCGCATTCATCAACATAATCTACGATGGGAAGAAAAGTTGGTTAAGAAAACTGAAAGATATCTTCGGCCCAAGTGAAACCGACATCCAGGAACCTTAAGTTCAAAAAAATACTCGTGGACGGCCAAGCTTGAAGAAATCACAACAAAAAAGTGTCAAAAAGGAATCGGAACCTCAAGTTGAAAGAAAAACTCGTGGACGACCAAGCTTGAAGAAAGCGCAGCAAAAAAGGTGTGACAAAAAGGAGCCGGCCAGACATAGCTCATTCGAATTTGACTTAAATAAGGAACCGGTGATAGACTGGAACGAGATCCCAAATGAGCCGGCTAGACATAGTTCATACGTGATAGACTTGAATGAAGTACCACTCATGAATGGTTTAGATTTGCTGGTTGATATTCCAAAAGTATTACATCCATACATAACAAATATACAAAATGTTAAAGGCGATGGAAATTGTGGATATCGAGCACTAGCTGTTTGCCTTGGACTTGATGAAGATAGATATTATGAGTACATTCGACAAATGATGAGAGAAGAGTTACAAAGTCGATATGATATCTACGCGAACATTTTTGTTAGGGATGTAAATTCATTGTATCAAGACTTATGCTTCTTTGGGTCACCTTGTCAAGAAGTACACTGGATGAAAATGCCTGAGGCAGGTGTTCTGATTGCTAATAAGTTTGGTGTAATCGTCCATTCTTTAAGCATGTCAGGCAGTACAACTATTTTCCCGTTTTGGAGTGATCCAGAAGAGATTTAACATCACAGAGCTCTTACAATTGCCCTAGTTAATGATGAGAACCATTATGTCATGGTGGAATTACAAGGAGGGTACCCAATGCCTACTATCATGCCTTATTGGAATTTTCGCAACATTAGCCAGTCTGCAACTAGATGGGAAACCATGTATAGGTCGCATCTAGAACTGCATACTCAACTTTGTCACCGTGAAAGTGGTTTTGTCGATCTAATTGACTAAGTATTTTAATGTTTGCATGTTTACTTTTTTTATTAGAGACTCGTATCGTTGTTTATTTATAATGAACTTTTGCACTTTCGTATTTATTTATATTTTTTTATGAAAGATTAATTTATTTTTTATTAATATTGGTATTAATATTATTAATAATAGTACAACAAAATATAAAATTGTAAATAAAAAAAGATAGGAGATGGTAATATAAATAATAAATAATAGTATAATAATGTAAATGTATATCTATCATTAAATAACTACCTATCATTAAAGTTTGACTAAATTAGTATATTAATCCTTTTACTTGGTATATTTAACACAAGCCTTTTACAAATTTACAACTTGACAAGGTAATTCTTTCGAAAACTGAAATACTAAATCTTGTAACAAATGATTTAGGGATTAGGATTTTTTTAAAACCCCTTGTTTAAACCTTTTTCCATTTGTTTTTCCGGGTTAAGATCAAATACACAATATATTTTTTTTTTAAAAAGGGTGAGAAGGATTGTGGTCCATGATCTTATATTTGAAGGGTTGATATTAATTTGTTAAAAAAATAAATAATAAATTAAATGAATGGTATAAAAGGAAAACCACATTTGTTGATTTTCTCTCTCCACATGCAATGCACATGTCAATCCCCCCATAATTTTAAAACGTCTATAACTTTTTCATACGATATTATTTTTTTATTTAAATTTCACAATTTTAACGAGCGTTTTTTATCTTTAATATTAGTACCACATTGCTACATTAAAATTGAAAAAAAAAATCCATGGTAAATAGATTTTTTTCTTCATTGTGTCTTCTGCTCGTTAATTGTATTATAGTATGCACATGTGCTTTATAAATATGTTATTTATATTTTTTAGTCTACACATGATTTAACTTTGTCCATTGTGTTTTTAGTATGTTTTTAATTGTGTTTTACGCAAATGAGTTTTGTATTTATGGTGTACATTGTGTTTTATTATGTTGTTCATTATGTTTAAGTTTACTATTCATTGTGTTTTAGTCTTCTGTTCATTTTGTCTTTAGTATGTCGTCCATTATGTTTTATTAGATTGTTCATTGTGTTTTATACTCTATTGTTCATTGCATATTTAATTGGTACTCATTGTGTTTTACGTTATCTCCATTGTGTCTTGCGCAACTGGGTTTTTGACTTTTTTTTTCAAATGTATTCATTGTGTTTTAATCTTTTGTTCATTATGTCTTTAGTATGCCGTCCATTGTGTTTTATTGGACTGTTCATCGTGTTTTATACCCTATTGTTCATTGCATATTTAATTGGTACTCATTGTGTTTTACGTTATCGCCATCGTATCTTATGCAACTGTGTTTTTGATTTTTTTTTTCAAAAGTATAACAATATGGTACTCATATTAAAGATAAAAAGACTCACAATTTTATGGTATATATATATTTTTTTAAATATGACGTATTAAAAAGTTACGGACGTTTAAAAATAAAGGTGGAAATGGCATGTGACATATGCATATTCTTTTGACAAAATTACCCTTCCCACTTATTTAATCCTTTGAACACATGTCATTTTCTAGTGGCTTCTCACCCTTATCATTTTTTAAGCCTTTATAGAATAACTCAACCCTAGTAATTAGGGGTGTTCTTTTTTTATCCGAAACCCTACCCGAATTTGAAGCCACCCGAATCCGAATAAGACAATACCCGAAAACCTGAACCCGAATAAATCAAACCCGACCAACCCGAACCTTAGATGGATCTTTTATCGGGTCCATTTTTCCCGTCAAAAAACCCGAACAACCCAACCCAAAAAAACCCGAAATCGAAATCCCGAATAAAAACCCGAATATGTAATGTCTTTTTTATAGATATGTTTAAGTTTAGATTCTTTGGCATCTCGAACATCAAGTTTTAGGAATTTTAAACACTCTTATATCATGTCGTTAAAATGTGTTTAAATTTTGATAATATTTTTCTTAGTACGACGATGAATTTTCATGATATTTTTGCAAGAAAAGAAAACATTTTTCATATTACATATAAACCCGAAAACCGAACGACCCAAACTAACCCAAATCAGAATAACCTCAACCCAACCTACCCGAACTTTAAATGGTTCGGTTATCGGGTCACTTTTTATCAACAAAATAAAAAATAAAAATAAAAAAAAACCTCAAATAACCCGACCCGAAAAACCTGAAAACCGAAAAAATTGCCCGAAGAACACCCCTACTAGTAATTAATTTAATGTAATGTTAACTAAAACTATAAATTGCCTATTTTTTTAAAACTAGATACGTGCTTTAAAAAAAAAAGTTGAAGCACTTTATAAAGTTATAAAAGCTTGAGTTGGAGTTTATAACTGTAGTTGACAAAATATAAAATAATATAAAACTGCCTATTAGAAAATGATATGAAAAAGGCTTTTAAGTTAATTTTAATCTCAAATGCTTGAGCATGTATAAAAAGTAATTTTAAGTAACTTAGTCAATAACAGAAACCGATTAAAGACAAAAGTAATGTCGTCTTTGGACCCATTAGAAATAGTTCATACGTTTACA
The DNA here is from genome assembly GCA_028751855.1 of Ambrosia trifida. Lineage (NCBI taxonomy): Eukaryota > Viridiplantae > Streptophyta > Magnoliopsida > Asterales > Asteraceae > Ambrosia > Ambrosia trifida. Next base: position 17,378,242 of record CM054130.1, read on the forward strand.
GTTTACACATAAGTTGGTACAACAAAGAAAAAAAAGGCCCATATTCGATATTTCTAATTTTATAAGCTTTATGCATAAAATAATCAATTCTTAGACTACGAGGTGTGCCCTCGGGGAATCAATTCAGGGATCATACGTGGCATCGGTGCCGAAGTGAAACACCGCCCCTCCCGGAATATTTTCGGGGAACTCGGGGTTTTCTCCCCCTTCTCCCCGATTACTATATATTGTTTTTTATTATATATAATAATATTATTTCTTAACTTTTCTTTTCTTTAATATATAATAATATTATATAAAATAATAAAAAAAAGAAGGGGGAATGGGGGAATTGGGGGAAAGCATTTCCAAACTTTAGGGGAGAAAATGAGGGAAATGATGTGGCGCTGATGTGGCACTTGGGGGAGTTGGGGGAGAAGGGGGGCACACCATATAGTCTTATGACTTTTGAAACACAAAATTATAGATAGCTGTCAAAATCTCATAAAACTTTAAGATAACAAAACAAAATAACAACCATCTCTGGTACAAAACAAACGAACCAGAAAACTATACAAAACTTTCAAATAACTCTCTAATAAACCATCAACATGATGATCTATACAAACTAACACACTATCAAAACCGTGAGTTACCAGTACAAATCAGACAATTTTGGTTGAAATGAAGGCTGGACTGTATTACAATAAGGTATTTTTTTTAATCCTGCAAAATATAAGTGTCAAAACAAGTCAAATGAATTATGTATTATTATTATTATTATTATTATTATTATTATTATTATTATTATTATTATTATTATTATTATTATTATTATTATTATTATTATTATTATTATTATTATTATTTATTTTTACCAAAATAGAAAGAAAAAAAAAACATGCGTCTTGACATCCATTACAATTTTTATTTTCCTTCTTGAGCCCATTAATTAAGAGTTGGGTTTATCGGCCCAACGTTATATATTGGATTGTTAATTTGCTACATTTGGGCTGTTTATAAGAAAATGGTTTATGAAAAGAGGTATAACATCACTAACCAAAAACCAATTTATATGGATGATCGAAGTGGCGTTTTTATTTCAAACGGGTGTGGTTGAGAAAATTAGTCTCAAAATCATATACAAGTAAAAATAAATATATCAAAACAACTCGACGCCTTGGGCTATACGCTAGGTCACGAGCCACCACCCTCCACCTCATCATCTTCTCCAACACCATCCTCCATCACCACTCTCTGAGGTGTGGTGATGACCCTCCACATCATCCATTTTCAAGTAGGGATGCAAATGAGCCAAGTTAAGCCCTAGCATAATCAGGCTTGAGTTTGAGCTCGTTTAACTTATGTAAGCTCGAGCTCGAGTTCGGCCCAACTCGAGCTCGAGTTCGGCCCAATTCGAGCTTTGTTTTTTATGATCGAGCTCGGCTCATAGATGGTTTTTCAAAGCTCGAGTTCAACTCGTTTATTAATTAATTTATATTATTTATAATAATTTTTTTTTGTATAATTTAGTTATTTTTTGAATATTAATTATTATTATATAAACATATATTTAATAAAATAATTAAAAATATAAACTATGAGCTCATTTAGGCTCGTGAGCCGACTCGAGCTCAATAAGTAAAGCTCGGGCTCGTTTCCTAAATGAGTATGTTTTTAAGCTCATGCTCAAGCTTGTTTCGGCTCGGCTCATTTCGATCTCTTTTTTCGAGCCGAGCTCGAGTAGCTTGGCTCGTTTGCACCCATACACTTAAGTCAAAACCTTCAATTTCATCAAGCTCGGCCCGTGAAGAACGTGGTGTGGCTCACGGCCACCATACGCGAGAAACGTGGGGGGCGGTGTACCACAGGTCTCACGGGCCAAGTGGCCATGTCACGACCCTTTCACGTCCCTTGTACCCTACAACGTTAGGCGTTTATACTTCTAGGCTTAAAGGGACATCTTGCCTGTTACGAGTAGGGCTGCAAGCGAATTGATCTTTCAGCGAACAGTTCATAAACCCTTCGGTGGGAAGTTCGTTTGTGTTCGTTTAATAAATGAACGAACACGAATAAAAAACTTCGTTCGTTTAGTTATTAAACAAACAAACATGAGCAGAGGTCGCATTCGTTCGTTTATGTTCGTGAACGTTCGGTAACATGTTCGTTTATGTTCATTTGTGTTCGATAGTTTATTAAGGTTTTTAATTTTTGTAATAATTTTTATATTCTTTTATTTTTATTTATTTTACCCAATAAATAATATATAGAGGTAAATATATCACTATATGAGATCAATAAACCTACTTTTTGTATCCAATATATGTTTTCACGTTCCAACGTTGATGCCCTACACCTCCAACGCCCTTCTCCAATACTAAGTATGGTTGGACAATTAGGTTATATTTTGGGTGGATCTTATC